>JANHMN010000010.1:40752317-40798714 GCA_030674055.1 Rhabdomys pumilio
TTTTTTTTTTTTTTTTTGAGACAGGGTCTCTCTACACCCCTGGATGTCCTGGAACTTGCTGTGTAGATCAGGCTTGAATTCACAGAGGTCTTCTTGCCTCTGTGTCCTGAGTGCTGGGATTAAAGTTGTATACCACCATGCCCAGTTCATGACTTTCTTAAACATTTTTTAACTAGGTAAAAAAGGACTATAGGATTATAGAAACCAGGTGGTTCTTCATTTCACCTGGACAAATAGCCCTTTGCTCCTAGATGGGCCAGCCAGCAGCTGCCCTGTGGTGCTCCAGGAGCTGATGTTAGGGGGAAGAAAGAAGGGATGCTGAAGGCTGTGACCTCCTAGAGAAGGACACTGAAAGACAGCGAGGCTCTAGACAAAGGAATAAATACAAGACTAGGATTAGAGATGGTAGTCAGAAAGCCAGTGACAGATTGGTCACTATGTGCTCAGCACAGTCTAGGCCCTGGAGACCCATGTCTGAGAGTCTAACTGCTAATGAAGAGGTATTCTTGCTGGCTGTGGTGGTTTAGGCCCTTACCTAAGGTCACTAACCACTTTGACCTGTGGGCACAGAGGTGCACTCCTTTATTTAATCCCGGCACTTGAGAGGCAGAGGCAGGTGTATCTTTAAGTTCAAGGCAAACCTGGTCTAGAGAGTTCCAGGCCGGGGTCAGGCTGTTTTGAGACCCTTGTTTTAAAACAGAAAATGGAACAAAACCCCTAGCCATTTTGTATTGACTAGAGGGAACGAATGTTGTAGCAGCCTTTCTTAAATAAGTACTTTGACACCAATGTCAGTGGTAGACCAAAGCTAGGTAGCTCCTGGAAGGTTTTTCTGCTGGGTTCAGTTTGAATTCTTCATTTTATATTCTAGACAAGTGGTTCTCAACCTTTCTAATGATGCAGTCCTTTCATACAGTCCTCATGCTGTGATGACCCCCAACCATAAACCGATTTTCATTGCTACTTCATAACTGTCATTTTGCTATTTGTTAGGAATTGTAACATAAACATCTCATCTGCAGGGTTACAACCCATAGGTTGAGAACCACTGTTCTAAAAGCACAGGGTGGGCTGGGCAAGCAGGCAGAATTTTCCAGAGGTATAGGTGGCAATCTGCAGCAGCTCATTCTTTCCACTATTCCTCCAGGTCATTCTGCCATACAGCAAGGGAGGTCATGCTTGCCAATAGGTAGTACAGGCAGTGCTTTAAGTAAATCACTCAGTATGTCATTGTCTAATAATTGGTCTTTTCTATCTTACTCTATTTCAGTAACTTCTTACTGTGGCATTTGCAGGTGACTGCTTGACACAGTGGTGGCATTGGTGGGGGCTTCGCAGTTAGGTTTGTCTCTAGAGTAGCACTCCATGGGAATGCATTCATCTAGGTCTTTTCCACTCTCATGGACTTTTTTTCTTTTAAGATGTTTTCAAACTGCAGTAAACAGTCCATCCTCAAGACCATAGAAAGTAAGGCTCAAGAGTGCTTCCAGGAGCGCAGCAACAAGGTGTGTGGCAACTCCAGGGTGGATGAAGGAGAAGAGTGTGACCCGGGCATCATGTACCTGAACAACGACACTTGCTGCAATAGTGACTGCACGCTGAAGCCTGGTGTACAGTGCAGGTGAGGGTGTTTCCAGAGAGGCAGGGGATTGGGATGATGAGGGTCCAGATAACAGGAGATTGCAATGCAGGCAACTTGGCTGACTTGGAACTTTCTCTGGATAGATCAGGTTATCCTGGAACTCACAGAGACCCATCTACCTCTGCCTCCCTAGTGCTTTAAGATTTATTTTTATTTTAAAATTAGGCTTGATGGTAACTGCTTTTACTAGCTGTCACACTGGAGTTTTAAAAAAATCTTTTAAAAGCATGGTGGGGCATGCTATTAATCCCGGAACTTGAAAGGCAGGGGGAGGCAGATTTTTATGAGTTGGAGTCCAGCCTGGTTAGCCAGGCCAGCCAAGGCTACATAGTGAAACTCTATGTGGAAAATCCAAAATCTTTTTAAAATAAACAAAGTTGATTTAACAAGCCTGCTCTTGCCTCCATCTGTCACAATAGCAAAATATTGGAATAATCAAAGGTGGTGCTGTTAGAATATAAACTGCTACTGCGCACCCATAGAATAGAATAATTGGAGGTGACTGCTGTCTGTATTTACTTTTCACATTTAGGGATGGACACACACACACACACACAGGGCCTGGGGTATTGCTTCAGTGTTTGGGTCACTATCACAGCCATAGCATTTGATGTTGGATTCTCATTGGAATTGAATGGTGTTTGTCTGTTCTTCCGTAGTGATAGGAACAGTCCTTGCTGTAAAAATTGTCAATTTGAAACGGCCCAGAAGAAGTGCCAGGAGGCTATTAATGCTACTTGCAAAGGAGAATCTTACTGCACAGGTATGTGTTTCCATTGCTTCTCCAAGTGTCCTGTGGCATGTGAATATGTATTTGAAACCAGGATCAAGTTTCCTTCATGTGAAAGCAGCCCTTGAGGCTTTGCTGTTTGCTGGTCCTCAATCTCATGAGAAGCAGTATGTGGCAACTGTTATGGCCTGGACTGAGTTTTAATTGGTGTTTGCCTCCAGGGAATAGCAGTGAGTGCCCCCCACCAGGAGATGCGGAAGATGACACTGTATGCTTGGACCTTGGCAAGTGCAAGGCTGGGAAATGCATCCCTTTCTGCAAGAGGGAGCAGGAGCTGGAGTCCTGTGCATGCGTTGGTGAGTAGTTTCTAAGTCCTGCAGCAGCATAACACATGCTTTTTTGTCTGTTGCTCCCTTTTGCCCATCAAGAATGGGGAGAACCAAGCAAGGGATGAGGAAAGAGCAAGGCAAGCTAGTGTTTGGAGATGGATAGATCCTGGAGATGGGTGGTTCAGATCCTGGCTCCCTAGCACCTTGTGAACTCACTTCCTACTCCATTTCAGACATGTGGCAGCCAGGTTCCATGGACACATGGAGAGGCATTGAGAGGAGGGTGGAGGGCTGTCCTTACCCTCCCCCCACACATCACATATAACATAAAAGTAGCAATAGCTCCATTCCCATGGCACTAATAGAGGAAACTCATTGAGCTTAACCAAAGCCATTCCCTGTAAATTGGATTTCTATCTTTATTTTTTTTCTTTGTTTTTCGAGACAGGGTTTCTCTGTGTAGTTCTGGCTGACCGGGAACTCACTCTGTAGCAGGCTGGCCTTGAACTCAGAAATCCGCCTGCCTCTGCCTCCCAAGAACTGGGACTAAAGGTGTGCGCCACCATTGCCTGGCTAGATTGGATTTCTAAAACAGCATTTATGTGTGTGCTCATGTGCATGCATACGTGTGCATGCATTTATACATATGGACTTTTCTCCATGCACATATGGTCAGAAGATCACTTGAGGGTGTCAGTTCTCTCCAAGTAACATTTAGGTCTCAGGAATCAAACTCAGGGTTTCAAGCTTGGCAGCCACTTTGTCCTCTGGGTGGGAATTTTTTTTTTTTTTAAGATTTATTTATTTTATGTATATGAGTACACTGTCACTATCTTCAGACACACCAGAAGAGGGCATTGGATCCCATTGCAGATGGTTGTGAGCCACCATGTGGTTGCTGGGAATTGAACTCGACCTCTGGAAGAGCAGTTGGTGCTCTTAACCACTAAGCCGTCTCTCCAGCCCCTGGGTGGAATTTTGATGCCACCAAGGTCTGCCACCCTCTCATCCTTGCTGGGGCAGCCTGGGAAAGCAGCCTTTTATTGCTAGTCTCAGTTTTCCTTGGGTTCCCATGCTCTTATTTTTGGAATCACTAGGTCTGAAGGGAGGCTTACGGACATTCAGGGCCTGGCTCCACTCCAGATTCCCACTCCACTTTGGAGCTGCTGGATTGATGGCTGCTCTTTGTTCTGTGTGGAGTCGTCACTCTTAGGAGCGTCTGCCTAGCATGAGGTCTGTGGTTGAGCAGCAAAGGCAACACAGCTGCCAGTAAATGGCTGAGTGAAGGCAACAGGCGTGCTGCTCCTTGGAAAGACAAAGTCTAGGCCACAGTGAAACTCTGATAATGTAGTAAAAACTGCTTGGCTTGTTTTGTGTTCTACTTGACCTTTTTCCTGAAGGTGAACGTAGCTTCCCCACTAGAGCAAAGTCAGACTCTCCCAAGTTACACTGGAGGGTAAAGTTTTAATTCTGAGTGTCCACACATCTGGTGCCTACTGCTGACTTTTACTCCAGATGGTGTCAGAACTCCTCTTGGGGAAGGTGCTATCAAGTCCAGGCTGTGGTGCTCGTATCATTGGCCCAGGGCAGGGTAGACCTTACACTGAGAAGCCAGGGATGGAAGCTGGCAGGGTGACAGGCGTGGTGGTCCAGAGGGTGCAGTGGAAGAACATAGTCGGCTTAGACGGAGCATCCTCGGCTTAACCCATCAGAGTTTTCTGTTTCTGAGACAGAGTCTCACTTTGTGTCCTGGTTGTCCTGGAACTCACTATGTAGACCAGACTGTCCTTGTATTCATAGAGATCTGCCTGCCTCTGATCCCCAAGTGCTGAGATTAAAAGTGTGTGCCACTATGCCCAGCTAGTAATTGTTTAATGTGACAAGCTGAGGAATATTAATTTGGGAGTGTTGGGCCATTTTCGTTTTGTGGTGCTAGACCTGGAACCCAAGCCGTCACATTGACCATGCAGGCACTCTGCCTGCAACCTCAGCCCTGGGCAGGGTCAGCTTTTCACATCCGGGAGGGAGGTCACAGACTAGATGTCAGCCGGCATGCTTCTTTTTCAGACACTGACAACTCGTGCAAGGTGTGCTGCAGGAACCTGTCTGGCCCGTGTGTGCCTTATGTTGATGCAGAGCAGAAGAACTTATTTTTGAGGAAAGGGAAGCCCTGTACAGTAGGGTTTTGTGACATGAATGTAAGTATCTCCTGTTGTAGAATTATGCATCTATAGAGAGGCACGGGGTGTGTGACTCTGGCTACTTAAGCAGCCTTGGTCTTTCCTACTCTGTCTGCCTCCTTCAGAATCACAGATTGCCCAATTTTACAGTCTGTGTCCATTCTCCAAGCCAGGAAATTAGGTCTCTGTCTGAATCCATCTAAGACAGTAAAGACTACCACACAGCCCTGCCCCAGCGTGCTGTCACATAGAGTTCCAGGCCAGACAGGGTTACTAGTGAGATCTGGTCTCAAAATGTAAACAACAAAAAGCAAGCTTCCTTCCCAGGTCTTCTGTCTCTGAGCTGAGTTTTGAATTGCACTAGCCCTAGAACACCTGCCTAATTCATTTTACACGGCCCCTGTCTGTACATACTCAATGGAAGCAAGCACTGCTTACAAAGGCAAGAAGACAGCATTTGTGTTTGCATTGCCTTTGCTTGCAAAATCAAGTACTTCATATTCTAAAGCCCTCCCTGTCCACTGTGGATATAATTGCTGTTATTCTGACCAAGGTATTCCTAGGGTTAGAGTTTTCTTGAGTCTTGTCCTGGTGATTCTAAAAATGGACTTCTGTGCTAGGTGTGACAACACACTCCTGTATTCTTAGCCGTTACAAAACAGACAAGCCCAGTTTGAGATATATAGGACACCCTGTCTGAACACACCCAGCCCCACCACTGCACCAGATATTTTTTAAGGGACATACTGTGAAAATGCCTCCTTTCTTGGGTATCTTCATATCGGAATCACCATCCTGTGTCCAGATGGGCCACTCAGCAGAGCTGTTTGCATGCCCATTGATTTTCTGAGGCTCCATCAGTTCTAAGCATGCTGTTTGGGATAGTGCAGTATCTTTTCTCCTTATAGGGCAAATGTGAGAAACGAGTACAAGATGTAATTGAGCGATTTTGGGATTTCATTGACCAGCTGAGCATCAACACTTTTGGTAAGTGAAATATTTCCTGGATTATTTACCAGGATCTGAGCTGATTCCCATTGTGACTCGGGTATGGTTTCAGAGTTTGAGTTGTGATCCTGCAACAGAAGACTGAAGTATTCTCCACACTTGTTATGAAATGACTCTAATGGGGGCTGGAGAGATAGCTCAAGGTTGAGAACACTGGTTATTCTTCCAGAGGACCTGGGTTCAATTCCTAGTACCCACATGGTGGCTCATAATTACTGGTAACTCTAGCCTTAGGGAATCCAGCGTTTGTTTCTGGCCTCTCAGGGACTGCCTTCACATAGTACACAGATATGTATATGCAGAACACAGAAAAAGGAAGCTTAAGGGAAGAGGAACTGGGAAGGGAGGCAACATTTGGAATTAAATAAATAAAACAATTTTAAAAACCTGTTAAAAAATTTTAAACAGCTTTGTTGTCGAAGACAAACTCATTACAGGTCTGTTCCCATGTCTTGCATGCATGAGTTTTCAGAGGAGAGTGGTTCACCTGAACATGGTTCAGTCCCTTCCCTCTGGCTAATCTAAGAGTTATTTACCAGTAGATCTCAAACTTATAGAAGGCAAAACCCCATAGAGTTTAGCTATAAAACAATTTTCAGGCAATCAAAGCAATGTCTAAGCATGCTGTGCTTGGCCTGCTGGTGCAGTCCACACAGGAAGTGGGCACTGCTCTCTAGTGTCCTCATCCCTAAGCACAGCCTGGCCATGAAACTCAAGAGTTTTGTAGTAGTCTTGTGAAATGTGATTGAGATGTTTCCCGTTTGGATAATTCACAGGGAAGTTTCTGGCAGATAACATCGTTGGGTCTGTTCTGGTTTTCTCCTTGATATTTTGGATTCCTTTCAGCATTCTTGTCCACTGTGTGGTAAGTCACCAAAGTTGAAGTGATCAAATGTTTTACAAAAGTGCTGAGCAACTCTAAATTGAAAGATTGACCAAAAGAGTTGTCTGCTATTATGGGTGTTCAAGACAGCTTCCCTAGAAACCTGCCAGTGGTCTGTGGACAGAATGGCAACTGGGTGCGTAGCTCAGCTAGTAGAGGGTATCTCTAGTTTACACGGGACTGTGTTCCTCCTAGCACTGCATAAACTATATAATAGGGCATGCACTCAGGAAATAGAAGCAGAGGGACCAGGAGCTCAACGTTACACCCAGGAACATAGTGAGCAGCCTCGGTACATGAGGCTCTGTCTCACACAGCAGCTGGTAGACACCCATTGCCACACCCGATTGCCTGAGTTCTTTCCTTAGGACCTAAGTGGTGGAAGGCGAGGATTGACTCCCCAAAGTTGCATGCAGCCTCCTGTAGAAATACATGAGGATCAAGACTCAGTTCCTCTGGAAGTGTGGTGTCTGTGAAAACAGCTAAGAGGCTATGGGTTGGGTTGGTAAAGTCAGGACCCAGGGATGTTGTGATTAAGTCACCTTGTGTTGTAAACATAGACTGAACCTGCTGTACATAAAACCCTCTTGTTTTCCTGCCCAGTCTAAGCTCGCTTTGAAAAATCGGCCTTAAAGTACCTCTTCTTTTATATCCAGTCACTGCTGGTGTAGAACAGCATTTCTTGTGTGTGTGTGTGGCTGCGTACATGTGCTCTCAGCTAGTGAACCTGCTGTCCCTTGGGTGTCTTCTTGGCACTGCGTGGAGGGGTGGCAGACAGACCCATGGCTCAGGTGTGTCAAGGCCACTGCTCCAGTGCTGAGACACATCCTGCATCACTACTCTACAGTTGAGGTCTTAAGTTCACTCAGCTTTAGGAGCAGTGAGCAGGAAGCACTCACCATTTGAGGGCTGGGTTCCTTTAAATTTTAGGAAGAATGACATTTTTACTCCCTGTGCTTTCTAGGATAAGAAACTGGACAAGCAGTATGAGTCCCTGTCTCTGTTTCATCACAGTGTAAGTACACATATCAGACCAGATCAGTCTCCAGTTGTGCTTCAGTCACACTAACGAGGCCTTAGCAAGAGCTCCTCCCTCCTGGGCCAGTGGAAGGTATAAGCATCTGATTGGATGTGGCTGAGCCCGAGAAAATGACTCTGGCACACTTGACTTAGTTGCATGGGAGGAAAGCTAGCAGAGAGGAACCTGGTTCCCCATAACCACAGGTGGTGACTTAAGCTCTCAGCACTGAATTCTTGTCCTGGATCTGCTAGGCACCAGTTGTCTGAGCACCTTACTCCAGAGCTCCTGCTCGGGTGGTAGCTAGCACCTTGCCCAGCACTGGGTTTAGCGTGAGCATGGCCCAGGGTTACTCTGAGTGCGATTATGTAACATAATGACCTTTGATTCATTTCTCCCCATCCTTTCCAGAATGTTGAGATGTTGAGCAGCATGGATTCAGCATCTGTTCGCATTATCAAGCCCTTTCCTGCACCCCAGACTCCAGGTCGTCTGCAGGCCCTGCAGCCAACTGCCATGATGCCGCCAGTGTCTGCGGCTCCAAAACTGGACCACCAGAGGATGGACACCATCCAGGAAGACCCGAGCACGGACTCACATGTGGATGATGATGGCTTTGAAAAGGACCCCTTCCCCAACAGCAGCGCAGCTGCCAAGTCCTTTGAGGATCTCACAGACCACCCAGTCACCAGGAGTGAAAAGGCCGCCTCATTCAAGCTGCAGCGTCAGAGCCGAGTTGACAGCAAAGAGACGGAGTGCTAGTGTGGAGCCTTGGCCTGCTCGAGGAGGACATGTTCCATAGAGCTGACCTGAATCAAAACATAGATTGTAATGATCTGAGAAACAGGGAAGCAACTTAACAGATGTGGGTCATGTGATCTGACCTCCGCATGACACCCTGTGTGTGTAGGCCCTTTGAAGAAGTGAGGTAAATCTGGCTTACTTAAGGCTTTCAGGTTTTGGGTTTTTCTTTTATAATCTAAAATCTCCTTTGACCTGTGGTGCAAAAGCAGAAAATAAGGCTGGATCAAGTCTCCGGTGACCGCGCTGAAGTCTTCAGTCTGTTTTTCTGTGTACTGTAAGGTCCTCTGACTACAGTGAAGCACTTAGCAGTGAGGATGACTGGAACACAGACATACTTGGGGGGGGGGGTGGCCTTCAAGTAAAAGAGGAGCAAGAGAAACCTGCTTGTACGTTGTCTCCAAGTGCGGCCTGTCTCAGCACTGAACTCTAGGTGCAGAGTCCTGTCCACACCGAGGACCACTCTTTAAGAGCAGTCCTTTCCAAGATGAAGATGCACAGCCACATGAACTTCAAGATGGCGTATTAACTGTTCAGCCCCAGGTTCACTGGGCAGTCTCTCCGTTTTACAAAAGTGTCTTCACATATCTCTAACATTGTTTGCCTTAAAAAAAAAATCAGTTGGCCCCACAGTTAAGAGCACTTGGTCTCATTCCCAGCACCAACCCACCTGGTGGCTCTTAACTCTCTGTAACTCCAATCCCAGGGGAGATGATCTTCTGAACTCTAGGACACAAGGCATGCATTTGGTGCACAGTCAAACATGCAGGTGAAACACTCACACGCATAACATTTTTACAACACCCAAGTGCCGTAAGAAGTGGCAATCTCCACAAACCCTATAGTGCCTCACAGTATGAGCTGAGTGGTGAGCAGGCACTCTTACCAGAACCACTTCTGGACAGGCTGGGATTTGCTGAGCTGGTTAGGAAGATGGGGTTGGGGGGAGAGTGGTGCTGCCATCTGGGGCCCCACCCTGGAAGAACTGATCTTCAGTCTCAGCAAGTAGACACTCATGTGACCTCTGGCTTTTCTGCTTCAGGACCCTGGATGCTCTGTACTTACTGTGTGAGGAATAAATACCATTAGCCTGAATTCTGATTTCTATAAAGTCTAGTTATGAAAGCTTTTTTCTTCTAAGAATTGCAATGTGCTCACCAGCCAACACATTTTAACCAAGAAAACTTGTAAACTCTGAGGACAGTTAACCAGCCTGCGCCTGTCTCTCCTGAGGATGTCTGTTACACTAATACTTGAACCTTGTGGTATTTGCTCTTTTTACTAGTCACGAGTGTCTTATATTTTAGATACACTTTGAGGATTTGCTATAAGGTGAGTGGGGTGTGTGGGTGTATGTATGAATGAAACAGTTGGCAGAATATAAGAAAACCATTTTTATAAAATTGTGATTTTTTTTTAAACCAAAATTGTCTTAATTGTATTACTTTTTTTTTTTTTTTTTTTTTTTTGCGCCATGTACAGAATTAATAAGATGCTCAGAGTATGTTCTGTAGCTATGGCATTGATGATCCCTGCTTCAGTCAATAAATACTGAATATCAAAACAATGGATTAAGTATATAACATTTCCCTGAAAAATAAGTTAGTAGGTTTTTTGATTAATAATCATGAATAGAAGTTAAGCTTGGAAAAAAACATTTAATCAGTCTCTTGATGTTTGTGAATTATTAACAAAGTCACGCACATGCTCATGGAATGTCTGTGATCACCGTGAGGTGGTGGATGTGAGCGCTATGAGCCACTCATTTTTGGGAACGTTTCCCAGGCTAATGGTCTCCATCTCCCAGCAGACTCAGCTCAGGCTTTGCTTCCTCCACATCCTTCCAGTAAGGAAGCAGCCATGGCAGAGAGGAGACCTTCTTGTCCAGCAGCGGCCAGAGGTGTAAGAACAGAAACTCATTTCCCATTGGTGATAAATGCAGACCATCTGATAAATAGGGTGAGAAGTCCTGGAGGAAGAGGAGTAAGGTTAGCGTCATGAGCTCCTTCCGCAGGGTGGCCAAGAGCGCTCAGCAGCCCTTGTGCTTCGTGCATGGACTGAGACCACAGAGGCCTGTGTGCTTCTACACAGGTGCTTGGGGTACAGGACCCTTGCTGCCCTGTCCTCCTGTGTCTACCAGACCTGAGCGCTCAGAATCATGGCTCTTCACGTGTCTGAACTGGGATGTTATGGCATGTTGTCAGAGGGAGGCTGAATGAGTGCCTATGACGACATGTTAGGAGGGCTCAGGGTTCTCTGATGTCATTTTAGTGCTTGGGTCAGTTTGGGGAGATAGGAACTTGGATTTGAATAGGAAGGCTGGGCTGAGGCCAGTCTCCATCACTCCTCTATGTGAACCCAGGACTTACTGGAGGCCCATTCTGACTAGGGGGAATCTTCACTTGCCTAATCCCTATAAGACTGCTCACAGGCTGAGAATTACGGTTCTAGTGGCCTTTCCCATCAACATGGTTCTTGATTAGTGGTCTGTAAGGAAGGGTCCCTTCTTCTAGGGAATATTCTAGATTCCATAAAATCTATGTTAAACCTGAAAACTTAGTGCGTAAAACCAGGCAGTGGTGGAAGATGCCCTGATGGTCTCTGCCTTCCAGTGCTAATCCAGGTTCTACTCCTGTTACATTCTTCCAGTAAGGAAGCAGTGCCATGTTCTCCTTTACAGATGAACTGTCAAAATATCAGACCCTTCCTGGTCCATGGAGGAGATGGGTTAATGAGGGGAGGGGAGAGTTAGTGTCTGGTTTAGTGATTGTGGACTGAGCTGTTCTTTTGTGTACATGGCAAAACCAAGCAGCTGTGAACTGGGCAGAGTGGGTCCTCCTTTCCCTGAGTACTTCAAATACCACCTCCCTCAAATACCCTCCCTCAGCTCCCTCCCTGGGTCTCAGCATCACAAGTAAATAACCTTCAATTGCTCCCACAGAACATGCATTTAACTATGGAGTAAAAAGTAGGCCCGGGGACAGGCTTACTGTCACTACAGTCTTGTCTGAGATGTCACACAGCTGGAACCACGCACGTGACTCGAGAGCCCTCTTTTCCTATCAGTGTTAGCTGTGTTTTGGACCCTACATTAGATGTTGTCACTTCTCAAGATTCCATGGATTCGGGGTTACCCGGTCACCTACAGAAAGATGAGTGACCTGCTTCTAGCTTTGGGCCTAGTATGGATAATGCCGCAAAAAACTATACAGTGGATGGCTGCATTCTCTGTCAGTGCATGTGTGACTACACAACTGTCCAGCTGCCCTCCTGAGGGGCTGCCCTTCATATGACAACTAGCTTTTACCATGTATATGTTCATATATATCTCTCTGTGTGTATATGTATACATATATGCATACGTGTGTGTGTGTTTTCAGGCTTTAAGACAATTCAACTAGAATATCACTCTGGCAGTGAATTTGTTAGTGAATATACATCACTGTTTTATATGAACTCTGTCCTGCTGTTATATATCTGACTTAAGGCAGTTATGGTACTCAGGGTAACCCTTAGCTAAGGTTCTGGCTGTCTTAGCTGCTTCAGCTCCTTCGGGCCTTTTGTCTGCCCAGTTTTCCAGGTGAAAAGTATGGCTGGCCTGTCTTTTGAGACACAGTTTTATATGGCAAACTGGGCACAAACATGCTGTGTAGCTAGGGCTATCCTCACCTCACAGGCTCTGGGATGACAGGCGTGCACCACCATGCCCGTCTAAAGAGCTATTCTAGGAGAACTGCACACATCTTGTTGGCCTGTGTGATCCCAACAACCGTGGGAGGATTGAGAAAACCATGGTACCTGGTTGTCCTTCTGCATCAGGGTCCACAGGTCCAGGACATCAGTCCCACAGTCCCCGGCTGCTTGTACACACGCCTTAGCATATTCACCGACAGTTGAGTTCAGGCGGTTTAATTTGCAACCTGTTGGGGAAACTTCGGAAGGTCACTGGCGAACTCAAACTCGGTACCGGTGCTTTTGAAGGCTACACGGACTGGACAGTTTCTAGTGCCACTGACGCCGGCATGGGGGCTGCAACAATGGTACTGTTCTACACAGTGCAGGAAGTGCACGTGGGGAGGGACAGCTGGCTATGGCAGCCGGAGGCTCCTAAGGCCCCAGGGTCGGGGTACAGAGGCTGGGCAGCTAGAGTGCAGACCCCAGTGAGTTGGGTAAAGAGCAAGGAAGGGCATGGCTAGAACGAAACATCAAGATCATGAGAGACACACTGCCACTGAGACCCAGTGTAAACATGCAACCGACAGCTACTGCAGGAATGTGGGCAAAGGCTGCAGGAGACTAGTCACTGCCTGAGCCTGCTACTGCACGGCTGTACCTGTGAACAGCATGCTTAACCATTCTGAGGCTTTTCTAGTCTATGTGACAGCCATGCGTATCCCATTAGTGCAGATTCCAGTATAACATGGACAGATTTAACACATGCGTGCTGCCTACCTCCCAGATTACCCAGTTTTTTTTTTTTGGGGGGGGGCGGGGTCTCACAGCTCCCTGAGAGGGATTTGGGGTATAGTAGGAGCCAGGCTGACCAGCTGTGTGAGAAATAAAAACTTCCCCAGTTTTGACAGCAGACCTGTGCTGAAAAGCCATTAATGTGTCCCAGTTAAACCTGTCCTCTGGTTTCAAGCAGCTTGGACACCTTTCCAGTCAAGTGTGTCAGCATGAGAGCTGCTGCGCTGGAGGGACAGACCATGTACACGGGAGGAAAGTGGAGGGATTTACCATCATCACACTTTTCCAACTACCAAAGGAGGCAAGACGGGAGCGGCTCCTGGCAACTGAAGGAGCGACCATCCGCAGAGCGCTCAGCTGCAGGTGGCTGCCCCGTGCCAGGGGAGAATGCTGCCGATGAGGACTTGCTGTGAGCACCTGGCCGCCCAGCTGCTGCAGCTGGCAGTGGGCTGCGTGTGCATTTTGGTGTCTGGCAACTACAGACAGTAGGTTCTGGGTCATCAATGCCCTCCTGACTTAAAACAACCAGAACTCACCCCCCCCCAACTTATGTCAAAAGTAGTCTAACAGTTCTCAACCGGTGGGCCGCAGCCCCTTTTGCAAACTTGTCTCCCAAAAATGTTTATACTGAGATTCGTAACAGCAAAATTACAGCTATGAAGTAAGTAGCAATGACATAATTCCGTGGCTGTGGTCACCACATCTTGACTAGGAAGGCTGAGAACCACTGCTCTAGAGCAAGACTTGACTTGCACTTGACTGAAAGTGGACAGGCCCCTCCCTCCCCCGAGTGGAAGCCCTCAGCACCCACACTCGGCTTTGACAGGCCGAGCTGTGCTCCTCACCCTTCAGGATGCATTCCTTCTCCCAGGCCGCTTCGCAGAGCGGGGGTGGTGTGATGAGAATGACTCGCTCCTTGGGGACGCCCACAGACCTCAGGTAGTGCACCATGTCCCTCAGGTTGGCGCTGTACTCGTCCAAGGGGACATGCTGTTTGGGGTTCTCATCTGTTCAAGATAGGTGTATCTCAGAAACAACAGAGACAACCAATATACTTTTGTTTCTTTTTAAATCTTTTTTTTTTTTTCTTTTTGAGATAGTCTCACATAGCCCAGACAGGTTCTAAATTCACTATATAGCCAAGATGGGGGTCTTATTATGTAGCCCAGATAGCTTGGAACTTGCTAGGTGGACCAGGCTGGCCTGGAACTCACAGAGATCCTCCTGCCCTTGCCCAGACCTCCCAAGTGCTGGGATTAAAGGCCTTCACGCATACACTCAGCCTTAGTTTTATGTCAGACTGGGAAGGGAACTGAACTTGGGCCTCTAGGCAAGCACTTGACGCACTGTGTGACCTCCCCTTTGTGTTTTGAGACTGGCTCAAAATCTTAGCTCAGACTGGCCTGGACCATGCAGTGATCCTTCTGTTTCAGCCTCCCCATGCTAAGACCACTAGTATGTGCCACCGCTTCCAGGCAGGAATATACGTTTGCAAATTTTCAGTGTCACTGAGGAGCTGTTGAGTTCCAAGACATAAAGAAAAGATTTCCCCTCTTTAACAGCTCAGGCCTCGAAGGCTGGCTAGGACATTTTGAGTGTACAAGCCTTTTCTCTAGGTTCTCCATCATCCATAAGGCTGGATCTGTAGGCTGTGACGTGAGACTGCCCCATCTAATCCCAACCTTCAGTGACTAGTGGCTTAACCTTCTGAAGCTCACAGGGCCCTCACAGTGCCTCAACTGAGGTAATGGCAGGTCTGCCTCTTAGGTCAGCTGTGAAACCCAGTCGAGTGTGTTAAGTTGCTCTGCAGGCTTGTTTCCAGTCAGGCTAGCACACAAGAACAAGGCTCTCTGCAGACTCCATGCAAACCACAGAAGTAAAAAGCAAAGTCACTCTTGAACCTACCATCCAGGCCACTGCTGCTGTTTCTATGTATTCCGGGCCAGTCTTTCTCTGCAGTCCTGTGTGATTTTAGGAGCCAAAACAACAACAAAAAACAGCAACAGGCCAGGTTGTGTGTCACACACCTATCTCCCAGCACTTGAGAGGTAGAGGTGGAAGGATCAGCTAGCCTTAGCTACCTAGTGAGTTTGAGGCCAGCCTGGGCTACAGGAGATTTTTGCCTCCAAAAACCAAAAACCTAATCAAAAAAGACACTCTTTTTCTCACCAGAGGGCGCATGCCCCAGAATTGAGCCCTCTGCTGCCAACTGTATCAGCTGAGGACGTTAGAGGGCAGGAACAATGAAAAGTACTTTCAGGTGAGTCAATGAGGCAGGCAGTCATGTGGAGTAGGAGCCCTAGTGTACCTGAGCCAAATCTAACCACATCAAAGCCCAAAGAAGCCCACACAGGCGGGCCCCAGGAGCACACAGTTCTCTGGAAAACTTTCTCCTGGGAGATACAGAAGCAGGGAGGTGGAAGAGCAAACATGTATTCGTTTGAGTCCAGGAAAACCAAAAATGATCTAGAGATGTCCTTGCCTTTGAGTGAAGAGTCATTAGCACCAAAGAAAATTGTAACTGCCACCGGGTTTTCCACAGCAGGACCTTTCCTGATTAGTCTCGGGAGGATAATCTTGGCCCATCTGGTGTTGTAACCTGAAAATCCACGATTCAGAACGTCACACTTTCTGAAATAAATTGGTTAAAAAAGACAGGTTATGCCGGGCAATGGTGGTGCACGCCTTTAATCCCAGCACTTGGGAGGCAGAGGCAGGCGGATTTCTGAGTTCGAGGCCAGCCTGGTCTACAGAGTGAGTTCCAGGACAGCCAGGGCTACACAGAGAAACCCTGTCTCGAAAAACAAAACAAAACAAAACAAAAACAAAAACAAAAAAAGACGGGTTATGAGCAAAGGGCAAAGGGCTGCTTCTGGTCCTGGGAACTGGCCACAGTAACCGTGTGTCCTGTGTGCTTTATGGGAACACTCACCCTGCTCAGCTCACCCTCCTCATGGCCCCCAGTGAGATATGAATCCCATACAAGGGGCTAAATCTATACATTTTAGTGGTGACTCAGGGTACATCTAAAATGGACTTCCCAATAATTGTTAAACCAAGCAAGCACAGAACGTTAGAAACTTGCTAAGAGGCAGAAACTCAGTGGTTTGAAAGATTCCATGGAGGCAGACCAGCCAATGGAAGTGCTGCCGGATCTCATGTGGTAACAAACTTGATTTTGTGCTTGCCTTGTGTTCCTTCCCTTTAACATGTACCCAGGAAGAGAAAGCTAACAGATAAATGCCACTTCATCATTCAATCTTCGACTATGCTTCCCCACAGAAAGCAGCCAAGTATAATCTAGGAACTGTTCTTACCTGACTAGTCTGTCAGCCAGCAATGTGCCCCATCCACCCTGCTGGAAAGAAAACTGAAGAAAAAGGCCTGTTACTATCCACGCAGCTATACACGATGGCAAAGGTGGTGGGCTAGCCCCTTTTAGATGCGGGCTCCATTTGGACAAGCGTGTTGTTTATCTCCCTGAAGGAAGGCATCTTGAAGAATTTCCTTAATTGGGAACTAAATGTTCTCCGTTAGGGTTACTTTTTCATACTGCTGAACGCATTGTTTTCAAAACCACTCGGTACTGGACCTAAGCTGCCTGAGGAAGCAAGCTGAGGAAGCGAGCTGAGGAAGCGAGGAGTGAACTAGCGGGTTCAAGGTTCAAAGTGGCTTTGGTGAAGAACCTGCAGGAGGCTGCAGGCAGCGAAGGCGGACCCTTTAAGCTCCCGTGCACCCCGACGCGCACCGGGCCATCCGAGGTCCCGCTTAGAAGACCCGGACTCGGGCAGCCCGGCGTCCGCACCGGCTCGCGATGGTGCACGGCCCGCGGAGCACGAGGGGAACCTCGCCTGGGCTGCCCCAACAGCGCGCAGACGCAGCCGAGGGTGCGGCAGATACCTGCGTGATGGAGTCCCCGAAGAGCAACACGCGAGGCCAGAGCAGAGAGCTAGCCGCTCGCTCGCACAACGACATGGTGGCAAGCTTTGAACCCGCAGGTCCGCGCCGGATGTGGAGGCTCCTCGCTCCGTGGGAGGAGCTAACAGTGGGCGGAGCTAGCCGTGGGCTGGGCGAGCTCCGGAGCAAGCCACTTAGCTCTCTGGTCTCCTGCAGCCGGCGTGACCAGGCCGAGTGAGTCCATAGACTAGGGATCCCTTGAGCAGCTCACCCCAACCCCGCCTCTCTGAGACGGAGGATAGCTGTGGTGTCCTGGAGACTTCATTTTTAGCAGAAGCACTCGTCCATTTTTGGCCACGCCCAAGTGGGGGATTTCCTATCCTTGGTTACTGGCCTTGATGGACAGGGTAAGGACACAGCTTTAAAAGCCACAGTTGTCCAGGTTCCTTCACTGCAAACCGCCTGACTTTACGGCATCGCGTCCCAGCAATCAAAAGGAAATGTTTAGCTTTATGTAATAAATTTTTGCGTGTTATGGGGGCCCTAGGCTTTTGGTATAGGCCAAAGACACGGGAATTTGGCCATTTTATAGAAATTTCATTTTAAGGAAGAGTCGGACACTGTTAGCAAAGCACCGGGAGTGTTTACACACCTAAGACAGGAGGTAGACAAGACAGGCTACATGAGCGAAGTTCTTTGGCTGGAGACTGTGCTCTGAAGAAGCACTACCTTGAGAAAGGTGACAGTCGTTACAGGGAACTGAAGTGCATATTTTACCTACCGATAGCAGACCTGGCCTCCAGGTTCTCTCAGCTTGGCTCAGTCCCTACCTGGTATACCCTGCCCCCAATCCTGGACTTTCCTGCCCGGGGCTGGGCTCTTCTGTAGTAATCCAGACATTCTCCCCCCCCCCCCCCCCCCCCTCCTCCCCCCCCCCCCCCGCTAACCTCTCTATTCTTGTTCCTTGGGACCAATGAACTTGTTGGCCCAACAAACCTGCGTTTATATTGGCTTGAACTGGCTAATTTCACCGTCAGAGAAATAACATCACTGAGATCCACCCCTTTCTCCCTCAATCTGGTTACTCCCTAGTCTGAATTTTATGTACTTTAGAAAATCAGACTAATGAACTAATCCACACAATACATCTGAGGCATAAAATTCCATCTCTGAATTGAACGTGTAGAGCCCAGAACAAAGAAATGAGTCCTAATAGTGGTGTAAACAAAGGAGTTGGGTAGGGATGGAGGACGGGTTTTCATGGCTGTGGCCCAACATTTGCATTCAGCTCTAAGCACGGATTCTGACTCAGCTGCTAGGAGATCTGAAAAGATTTCAGCACACACTGCATAAATGCCTGGAGGCAGCTCAATAAGTAGCTCCTTTGATGATTAGTTTGAGAATAATGGACAAATTAGTTAGTGGTCTAGCAGTAGTCAAGCCATCCGATGCAAAAGTAAACAGGCCACCCAGAGAAACTAAGGTATTTTATTTGAAGGAACAGAAGTTAAAGCCGAGAGTGTAAAAAAGCTGGAGTCTGGGAAGCAAGGTTAGTGCACTGGTGTCAGGGCCTCGTACAGTCTCTGGGCAGCCAGTTCCACCATTTCTCGGAGGGATTCATCGTCTTCACTTCCTTCTTCACATTCTACAGCCTGAAAGTGAAAGCACTACCTTCAGAATTGTCCCCTAGATGAAGATGAATGCTCTTAAGGCCTGGGGGCTGATGCCAGGGTGTAAGCCACTCATCTATCCTCCAGTCACCCGCAGTGTCTCTGTCAACACAGAAACTGGAGAGCCAAGGGATAGGGGCATGCACAGAACTTTGGACCAAAGCCCCTACCTCTATTCAGTCCTCAATGGCCATGCAAGTTAGTCTGTATAGCACCAATTACTTGGCCAGCAATGGATGTGGTCAATTGTTCACCATTTGGTGCTAATTTGACTTTAACCATCCAGCAGCCACTGCCTTGTTGCTGCTGCTGTTTTTTAAAGACTTAGTCTCACTATTCAGACTGACTTCAATCTCAGGCTGACCTGAGGCTGGGGATCTTCTGCCCCAGCTCCCTGAGCAGTGGCTTACAGACATGCATTACATTACCGCCCCAGCTCAACTACAAACACAGTTCCAGGCCAGCTTGGGCTATGGAGTTCCAGCTCAGCCTGGGCTACAGTGTAACTTTTTTAAGGCTGGTGTAGTGGTGACTGACTGATCCCCCAGCACTGGCGGGATTAAGGTCAGCCTGGACTACAGAATAAGAACCTATCTTATAAACCAAACCAAACCCCAGGGACCAGGGTGTTGGGATTACAGGCGTGTACTTCCACACTGCGCATCTCCATGTGTTTCCGAGGCCCTAAGGTTTTGTTCATGCTAAGAAGGCATCCTACCATCCGAGCTACACATCCAGCCACCAAGCTGCTGTACCTAACTGTCTTATCCCTATCTTCACCCTACTCCCCAAATGCCTTGACACACATGGACAGCTACGTACCCGAGTCTCCAAATTAATATTTGCTGTTTTCCCGTCCACAGTGACACTGAGGACAGAGTCATCTTTCACACTGACACAGTCTTCTCCAAATATGTCCCTTTAAGTGAACAGAAATATGGCATTACTGGGAAAGTCCAGCTTCACTTGTTTGGGGAGAAGGTCCAAGTCCTTCTCCAACGCATGCACGTCAGGATGCTTTCAGCTGCCCAGGGGACATGCTGCTCCTTGGATTATCAATTCACTCCGCCGACAGCTAAATCAGCTCTACCACCAGAGTGCTCCACTGTTCCATTTAGCAAGCACTGGCTTTACTTTTGTTTTTAATTTAATACTGAGGATTAAGCTTGGGTCCTCGCACACTCAGGCAGAGACATGGCACATCCCGCACTCTATTCTGAGATGGGTCTCACTACATTGTCTAGAATGGCCTCCACCTTCTATGTAGCTATAATATACTTGCTCTGTGATTTTCCAGTTTGGGACTAACTTGGGCAATACAGTGAAGTTGTCTCTAAAACATGAAACAAAACAAAAAGCCATTATTAAAATTTCCTAAGACACCTTGGAAAAGCGTCCTAACCAAGGCTTAAAAATTTCTACAGAAAGGCACCTGGTGTCAGAAACACATGAGTCTAGAACACCTGCTTTACCATCTGAGCAAACATTTAAAATAATTCTTAAAGGCACAGTGACATTGAGCTGAGACACCAGCACCCAGTGGACGACTCTGTTAGCTTTCTAAGCACCCCTGAGGCTGGTTAGGACTCTGTTAGCTTTCTAAGCACCCGAGGCTGGTTAGGACTCTGTTAGCTTTCTAAGCACCTGAGGCTGGTTAGGACTCTGTTAGCTTTCTAAGCACCCGAGGCTGGTTAGGCAGGGCACCAGCACTCGGCGCTAACACAGTGTGAACTTGGACATGACTTGGTCCGTGGGCAGCACAGGGCCACACTGTGAGTCCAACCCTCCGCTCGCTCACACAGCCACACAGCTGCCCACCTGGCCCCTTACTTACTGGAGCATGATCTCCAGCCTCTTGCTATAAATGTGCATCTCCAGCTTCTTAGAGACCTTCTGCACTGCACCTGGAAGACAGACAGCTCAGCCTCCATATTCCCATTTACAGTCACCACACGTCACCAGAGCACAGTTGCGGAGGTGACTTCACAGTGAAAGCGTGTGATATGTCGCCTTGCCCACTAAGGCATCCACGTGCACTGTGGTATTCCATGTCCTTTGACCTTTCAGTTCACCTTTGCTTCCCACATTCTTCAAATTTCCATTCTGAGGAGAGGTGAGCAAAATTATAGGCTCAACAATTTCAGAGGACACATTTAAGCTCAAAGATCTCTTTTGTATCTAAATGTTATATTCATTTAACATCCTCTATCATCTGCTTACGAATGTCTTAATAAAAATCAGTACTTCAGGGGCAGGAGAGACAGCTCAGAGGCTGAGAGCACTTTCTGCTCTTGCAGCGTTCAGCTCTCAGCACCCACATGGGGCCACTCACAACTACCTGCAACTCCAGCTCCAGAGAATCTAACCACTGTGGTCTCTGCAGTGGTGTCTGCACCCACACGCACATATACACAGAACTAAAAATATATATTCTTAAAGGTGTCTATTAATGATTAGTTTTTTTTTAAAACCCAGGAAATACACAACTTGGTAGTCAAAAGATATGTCACCTTTAATCTAGAGTTAGGTCACCCCAACACACCCATGCATACCTCCCAGGCTATACCAGCTACACAAGAAAGCACCATTCATAGTCTCTGCTTCCCCAGAGGATGGACAGAGTTAACATCCAGCCCTGCCCTACTCAGGACCTATAAAGTGTGCACATGCATACACAGACTCCTTTCCCCTGAGATGACGTCTCTGTGAGGAACCAGGCTTGCCTCACACTTGCAGGGACCCTCTTTCCTCTGCCTCTCAAGTGCTGAGATTACAGGAATTTGCCACCATACCCAGCTTCTTTTTACTGTTTTTGTTTTGTTTTGTTGTTTTGTTTTTTTGATTCTATGAGATAGGGTCTCTTGTACAGTCCAGGCTGGTCCCAAACTTGCTATGTAGCTGAGGCTGGACTTGGACTCCTCTTCCTTCCCCTTCCTGTCAAGTGCTGGGATGACAGGTGTACACCACCAGGCCTGGAATCACCACCCCTTCTGAGGCTGGGGAGGGTCCCGGGGTGGGAATCACACAAGCGAGTGCTGTCAGCACTGGGGCACAGTAGCCACAGCACCGAGAGCAAGAGCAGCACTGTTTACTGAAGGAGAGGGTGAGCCGAACCAGCAAAGACTTACAGCGCTGTTCCTCACAACCCAAATGCTCACCAGAGGCCCGAGTGACGATTCAGACAGACCAGGCCTGTTTATTCATGTAACAGAGGATGTGGACGTGCCTGGTCTGTTTACTCATGTGGCAGGGTAGCCAACCCAGGAAGGCTTAGGAGTCCAGCTCGACTTTCTTGCCCACTGAGAAGGGAACAAATCTATATTGAATAGGCTGACATCATGCCTCCATCGTGGGAGGCATCTCCCAGAACATGTCAGGCTGGTTCCTTGCCCGGTGGCACATCTGGAGACATACACTGTACATGGTGCAGCCACAGGCCAAGCTGCCAACCATGGCACAAGTACTCTCTGCTTGAAGCTCCTATGCTATTCAGCACCTTCCTTTGAACATGAGGACAGCACCTTCCTGACGGATGCCAGCTCAGCTGAGCAGTATTTAGCATCCCTGGAGATAGTGTTCAGGAGAACTGTAACCTTTGTGGGACCGTGAGCAGATTCCTACCGTAAGGATCATGAGTCAGATCTGCACTCTTGCGTGCATACCTCAAAACCACACACTAGAAAACAGGAGAAGTTAGCTCTACTCAGGGCTCCACCGAGTTCTAGTTCAAAGACCCTGAAGAGATGGATGGGTAAGTAGGAGGGAGTCTGTACCTTTCCTTATTTTTGGATTCGACTGAACTTCCAATATCACGGTGGTCACTGTGTCTGCATACATGTCGTTAGAGGGGTTCGCCAGCCACTACAAAGAAAGATGGAATCAGGAAGGGATGAGTACAGCCACATTGTTGGAGCTCTACCCATCAGGCCAAGGGGAGCTGCTGCTCCTAGCTTTGCCTGTGATAACTGAGTCTCAGGAGACTCCTTAAATTTCCTTTTAATCAGAAAAAAGAAATCTAAGCACCATCTTTGTGGCAAAAGGTTTTCCATGCATTATCACTTAACTTCCTCAATTGTTTTATGAAAGATAAAACTGATGCCAAAGTAGCACATAGGACATAACTGCAGGGGCTGGATTCCAACTCAGCTTCCAAAGTGCTTTCTGTCAGTGCAGAGAGAGAAGGTGAAATACACTGCACATGACCTGACCATACAGGATATCTGTGCACGTCAAAAATTTTGTTTTGGGGTCTCATCAGTGTATTTCCACCCACTCTGATCGGGTCTGACTACTTGTCAGCCTGTACCCCTGTGCCTCAGGTGTCAGAAGAGGGCACTGGATGCCCTGGAACTGAAGTTACAGTTTTGAGTGGGCATGTGGGGGCTCGGTCCTCTAGAAGTCAGTACTCTTAACTGCTGACCCATCCTTCCAGCCCTGGTAATGTTTGTTTTAAAGATAAGAATCCAGCTGCTTTACGTTTGTCTCCACCTAAGTTAATGACGTTTAAACCCTTGGGTTTGGGCTACTTTACTGTTTATTTGGAACATGAGAATATGACTTTTTAAAGGAAAGTAGCATGACTAGCTTGCTTGAATTCAACAACAATGCTTGAGATGGGGTTTCATACAACCCAGGCCGATTCTGAACTATCTACGTAGCCAAGGATCATCCTGAACTTTTGATTCTCCCGTCTCCCACATAGTAGGATTACCTAGTTTTATGAGGTGCTTGGTCCAGGGCTTCGCATGTATTAGTTACTGTCCTTGGTTATTGTGTGCGGCTGTACTGACAACTCAGCTATAGTGCTGCCGCAGAATTCAATTTTTCCTCAAGACTTTTACAACCTTTTTTTTCTTTTTAAATTAAACTATAATTACACCATCTTCTTTTCCCTTTCTTTCCTCCAATCTCTCCCATGTTAACCACCTACCACCTACCCTCTCTCTCAATTCATGGCCTCTTTAACTTTGTTGCTATTATTTTTTTCCCTGGATATGTAAATAAATCCTGCTCAGCATGTACAATGTTATTCATATGTGTATGATTTCAGGGCTGGTACTGGAAAACCAATCAGGAGACTTCCCTGGGGAAGACTCTTTCTCCAGCTCCCAGAATGCCTTAGTAGCCTGCAGTTTTATTTAGGGTTGGGCCTGTGAACTCTCTTTTCATCCTGGAATCCCAGTAACCAAGTTGCTCTGATCACACACATGCTTACTGAGGGACGCCCTCCCGCTGTGAGGCGGTGGCTTGGCCTCACCTCCAGAACCACCATGCCCGGTTCCTGTACCACAGTGATGCTTTTGAACACCTTCAGAGCAGGCTTCTCTTGAATTTCTAATTCTTCTACGTCACCTGAAAAAAGATAGAAGATTCGTATTTAAGAGGCATTTGTTTTTATAGAGGTAGTTAAAGTAGAGCTGCTATGAACGGCAAACTGTTAACATCTGATGGCTATGCTTTCTGTTAACTGCTTATAGCAACTGGAGACAACACAGTACATAAACTCCTACACACACCTCTCAGGCACCCACACCTTCAGCAGCAGCCGGAGAGATCGGTCTCTGTGGCACCCCAGGTTTATAGAGGCCTCTCACCACCTCCACCCTGAGTCTAATCATCATACAGGGAAGTCCAAGTGCTGAAGACTCACTAGTTCTCAAGTGATGGATTCAGACATATTTCATGGATTTTCCATATGGCCATAGTTCTTGTTTGAGCTCAGTGCAGGGTTAGGGAGGATCCCCTCCCTGTTTCTTACAGGGCTGCACTTTGCTTCAAGGGCTGCGAGGGGCTCAGCCGCAGTCAGTGCATCAGAGTCTGGGGTGTTCGGCCTCCTTAGAGAGCCCACACCCTCTAGTTGGGTAAAGAGAGAGCTCTTTCATTTAAAAGGGTGAGAATGTGACACAGGCTTAGGCTCCCACTGAGGCCTCACCAAGACAGTAAGTACCAGGACTGGAGGAACAAAGGACACAATAAATAAAATTTAGGTACAGTTAACAACATAGTTAACCACTGATATTCTTAGAACTGTAAGCAATCAAAGATATTATAGAATTTTAAAAAAATTTCTGAGAGTATTTTTAAAAATTTCACTTTTAGAGATAAAATGTATTGTGTACATGGAATTCTCAGACAATCACTAAAATGCAGTAAGAAACAAGATCAGATGAATTTCAGCAGACACACCCGTCAGTTTCTGGAGCTGGTAGTAGAGCAGGTAGAAGGGCCCAGTGTACGGGATGGCTTGGGTCTGTTTCACAGTGCTCATGGCCAGGTCAGTGTAATCTGAAAAGAAAATCAGAATAAACATACTCTAAGAAACTCATCAGCTGGGCATGGTGGTAAACACAACACAATCCTAGCACGCAGGAGTCACAGGCAAGAAGGAGTCTGAAATTGGGGCCGACATGGCTACAAAGTGAGACCATGCTTCAAAACCAAAAAAGAAGCAATACCAAATCACACAAAAGACACCTTTGAGGAACACAAAGGAAGGATTAAGAAAAACACTTCCTAACACTGCCCCCTCGTTACACTGGCATATCGATGGCCAGGACTGGAATTTAGTAACTCTTCCGGGTCCAGCCTCAGCCCAGAGACTGGCTGAAGAATTTGAGTTCACACAGGCTGGAGAGGGGTCAGCCGTCAAGAGCACATACTGTTCTTGCAGAGGACCCAAGTTTGGCTCCCAGCACCCAGGCTGGCTCAGGCTCAACTGCCAGGTACTCCAGCTCCACTGGCTTTTGGTGCATCCAGCCCCTAAAGGCACCAGCATGTGTACACACACAATTCAAAACAGTAAAAATAAATCTCTTAAGAATTAAAGTTTTTTTTTAAAGAGTTAGTGGAAAAAAAAAACCCAGCATGTACACTTATTTGTATGGGAGGTGTGATAGCTGAAAGGTGACTTATCTCACAAGTAAGAATCTAAGTACACTTGTGACCCCTTTCCTTCACAAAACACTTCCAATTAAGCAGCACATGACAACACACACACACACACACACACCCTCCCCACACCACCAGACTGAGCCACTTTTCAGACGCTCCTTCTGTGTTAAGCTCAGATGGCATTCTGTAGTAAACTGAGTACTTACTGGAGAGGTCACAGGGAGAGAGTATGTGGTAGTTAAAGTTTCTTTTAACAAGGATTCCAGAGACCCGCTGGCCCTGTTCTGGCTTCTTGTCTGCTAGAAAGCCCATGACCTAGTGAAAACAGAGAACAGAGTGGCATCAAAGGCAGAGGCTCCGGCTGTCGCCACACAGGGTGGGGTTGTGGAAGGGGCCCCACTGCACTGGTGTGCATTAGTGTATGATAGGAAGCAGCATTTATGAACAGGGTGGGATCAGACACTGAGAGGACACTCTCAACCACTCCGGGGGAAAATCTTACAAATTCTCCACAACTGTTTGTAGACAGTGCTACACAGTGCAGGCGTGGCCTAACCCTCACTCTACAGCAGAGCCTGGCCTTGCTCCTTGCTCCTTGCTCCTATGTCCATCGCCTATGTGCTGGAATGCCAGGCAGGCACACCATGTCTAGCTGAAACATGTGGTCCTCACATGTACCTCTCTCCACTACACACCAGTGAGCTCCCAGGAATGGAGACCCGTCCAGGGCAGGCGCAGATGAGCAGCTGTGGAGACAGCGGTTGTGCAGCCCTCACAGAGGACAGCCCACTCTCTTAAAATGCTGGTGACCCTTTTACTCCAGAGAGATGCACTTGAATGTGGTGGTGTGAGTAAGAAGAAAATAAACAGAGCTCATGCTTTAAAAAGCTTGTTTTTGGTGGTGCTATGGCTCCATCTTCGGGGAGTGGTTAGCAAAGTTCTCAAACACTGAGCCCCGCCTAAGCCTCCAATAGGCAGCTCTCCTCAATCATAACTGAAACCTTTTTAAGTCCCCCCCTCCCCACTCTCAGGGTGTTTTTGACTGACTGCCCAGTTCTACAGGCCTAAGAAACAGACCACTGCAGTCTGCCAGCAGCAGAGCAAAGCCAGAAGCCCTCCTATCTGGAGCAAAGGTCACCCGCCCCAAGTCCTAAGATCTTTATGTCTATGATTCTATAAGAATGGCTCTCTGTCAGCTTCTTTTCTTTCTTGTTACTCTGAGGCAGTTTCACTACCTTAGCTCAGGCTGGAAACAAACTCTCAACTCTCCCGTTTCAGTCACCCAATACTTGGATTCTAAGCCTGTGCCACCAAGGATATCTCACATAAGAACATCTCTCCTGGGACTACAGCAATGGCACGGGTAAGACCCCCACTTGCTGCTCTGGCAGAGGACCCACATTTGATTTCCAGCACTCAACTGATGGACCACAACCATCCATAACCCAACTTCCGGGGGATCTGATGCCCTCTCCGACCTCCTCAGGCACCAAGCACATACACAGTGTATAGACATACATGCAGGAAACACACACACACACACACAGTTGGAACTTATCTCCCTGAGAAGTGCACAGTCAGGGTCGGCACCTGCTGCTTGTACCTTGGCGAGCTTCTCTCCCCTGAAGTTCAGGGTCACGGCCTCTGTGTTCCGAGGATTGTGAACCTCTATATGGACTTCGTCATTATCTTCATACTCTCGAATGAGCGCCGCTTTCAGCCTGGCCATTTCGTTCTGTTCCCCATGGACTAAGATCTGCACAGAGTAAGATGTGACAGTATAAAGAAGCACGATCCACCACGGGGAAAACTGTCTTTAAGAACATTAGTTAATTCACGAAATAGACAACTTTACTGATGAAACATTCCTTTCCTCTTAGACTATTTTTATTTGTGTGTGTGTGTGTGTGTGTGTGTGTGTGTGTGTGTGTGTGTGTGTCTATGTGTGAGTGCTAGAGCCAAGGATGTTCTCTGAAGGACAGGAGGCACTTTGAACCACACTGAACCACCTCTGCAGACCAGCTTCCTGGTCTTAGGAACTGAACTTCAGCCCTTAAACTTGTGTGGCATGCTTTCCTGTCTGGATCCTAGGCACACCTACTTTATGAATGAGTAAAGAGATTGCTCTAAGCACTAACTGGATACACAGCCTCAGCCATCGGTCAGCTCTAGCTCCCATGCTCACATCAATGGCTGAACCAGATGGCCTCCACAGTCCTTCCAGCTTAAAGTGCACATTTTATTTTGCTCTTGCTAAGAAAATATCCAATTTTCTTCAGGTTTCTTATAGTTTCTGAGCAGGCAGATGCGTAAGATACACGTGGCTCCTGATACTCTGTAAGCAGCAAATATAGGCTCCTGCTACTACACCTGTAATTTCATGTGCAGTCACAGTCAACAGTGCTGGTTACTAGAATGTAAACAGCAAGTCCCAACCCAAGGCATAGACAGAACCAGACAGCACCAAGGCAACGCAGCAGCAGCAGAGAAAGCAGAATAGTTACAGGCGGTATCCACGAAGTACACACACAGCAGAACACATGAAACACATACACACCAGAAACATGTGGTAGGATCTACATATGCTCAGATTATATAGGCTACATATGATGCTGGGGAGGAGAGTGACTGTCTCCATCACGTCTGTTCTTTAGGTGAAGAGGGAGAACACCTAGGAGGAGCAGTCTTCTGGAAATGCGCCAACGCTAAGGACACTACCAGCCACCAGATGTCGCTCACACTAGCCAGATGAATAAACAATGGACTACTGCTCTAGACCTTGAAAGCACTGAGGACTGTCAGACTCAGAGACACAGTAAGCCATGAGGGAGGCTGGGGGCAAGCAGGAGAGAGGAGAACAGGGCACAGGCTTCCGCTTGGGTAGCAGAAAGTTCCAAACCTGGACTGAGGGTGACTGTGCCGTCAGTGTAGATGACGCCACCGAATTCCATACTTAAAACTGGTGACAGCTGCAACTGCATGCTGTATATTTTTTGGCACAGTAAAAATATTTGGTAAAGAAACAAAAGACACCAACAAAAGTCCATTTCCTTTAAGCAAGTTTTCAGATTGCTGGGAGGATCTGATGTATTTTCATGGGCACTTGTTCCACTTCCAATTAAAAACACCTAACTGTCTTCAGCTTAAACCCTTCCAATCCATGGAGCCTTACTTTATTCATTATGATCACCATCAGGTGAGTGTGTGATGGGGGCGGGGAGTGCACTGTCTCAGCATGCACATGGAAGTCGGGGGCAGCTCTGCTCAGTTCTCCTACCTCCACATGCTGAGGCAAGCCACTTTCCCCAGCTTGCTGGCTCATTATTATTGCTTTTGTGATACTTAAAAATATAAACAAGTTATACTAACATATAAGGAACTAACACAGTATGTGTTTACATCTGTATCTATTAAACCTTAAACATTGACTATGACTTTCTCTTCTGTGAAAATGTTTTGTAACAACATAAAGAATACTAGATGTGTATCAAGCACGTCAGTCTCTCATTCTTCCTGCACAATGACCTTATAAAGTGCTATCACCCATATTTATATAAAGCGCAAAGAAGCTCCACAACTTGCCAGATACACAGCAAGCAAAGGAAAGAGTCAGGGGTTCGATGTCAGTAGTCAGACGCTCAAGCCTGGCACTCTGGCTCTTAGAGAGGTAGCAGAAGACAGAGAGAACACTAGAATAGGTTGGTACGTCTGCAGGAGTCTGTAAAATGAGGAAACCCAGGGCAGGGGGCCTAAGTCAAAGGGGGAGAGCAAAGGTTAAATCAAGTGCAAGCAGAATGCTCTGCTCACAAAGGAACACAGAGCTGGCTTTGTGGGAGCCCCGTGGGTTTCATGCAGCTTTATTAGTACACATGGAATTCACAGACTAACCACATGAGGCGGCTTCAGAGCACGAATAAATTCACTGGTTTGCTGGTAATCTGTGTGAGCAGAGAAAGAAATGTAATCAACCGACATTTTCAGCGGCAACTTCTGTCCAGACATGGTAGTGATTTCTTCAGGTTCAGACATGATGTGCTGTTGGGAACAAATACAAGAAAAACAGACTTTGCAATCAGATAAGAGGAGGTGCACTTTGGTTATCTCTTGAATATTCACCAGACATTCACGAACTGTACCATGAATGTCATTCTGATATTCTTGACTTAGCAAGTAGCAAACGCTTATGGTTTTCATGGAGTAAATATTTAATCAGAAGGTCAGACATTAAGTAGGACCTGGTGCATCCGATGCTGGAGGAAGCCTGTGACTGTAAATAAAGCTGCACCCAGCTCTGCTGTACAGCTTCTCTCATGCTGAACCCACAGGACAGACACACCTCTAGTCTGGAGTCAGCTGAGCAAGTGACCAGCAGTGATCAACAGTGACCAGCAGGCTAACAACTTCATAGGATGTGGCAAAGGAGGAAAAGGATCAGAACAAGAAACCACCGTCTATTTTTAACTTAAAGCAGATGTGAACAGTAAGAAGACAAGAGAACACGCTTGCCTGGACGTCCATCACTGCCTTTAAGGCTGTGCAGTATGCTCTACAGTGTGTACACCCTCCATGCTAAGTAAGTACAGCCCTTTATACCAGACGAGAGACGGCAGTCCGCCCTGACGCATTACATAGCCCTGTAAAAGCCCGTGTCACGGTTGTGGACTCTTCATCTGAAAGATCGAGTATTTTTGAGCAAAAATGTCTGGGGAAGCTCAACTGGTAAAGCCTATGCAGATGCCCCGCGTCTACAAGGGCAGGGCCTGAGCAGGACTTCTGCCAGCATTAGGATGAACACCGGTCCGCACCCCAGGATAGTGACTGACCTTGGCAAGTGTCCCTTCTACACAGTACCCTGCGATGATGACGCCATTCCTCTTATCTGTACACCAGCTTTCAAACAGCTCTCTGGATAAGCCGTTTTGAATCATGCCTGGTGAGGCCATCACAACACTGGGGCCGATGTCGTCAAAGTGATCCATGCTCTGAGAGACGAAGGAAGGAAGGGTTAAAAGCATCACAGTCGCCAGGCTGGTCAAACAGTCTCTACTTAAAGTAATCACCCTTCTGCACGGGCCATGGTAAGACTAGCTAGGACTGTGTGTTTAAGTGCCACATTACAAAGTTAAAATGTGCTGGGCATGGCGGTGAATGCCTTTAATATCAGTTCTTGGGAGCCAATGGAAGGCAAATCTCTGAGTTCAAGGTCAGCTTGGTCTATAGAGTTCAGCCAGGGCTATGTAGGGAGATTCTGTCGCAAAAAAATAAAAACCAAAACCAACCAACTAAAATTAAAACATGGTATTTGAAAAGCAATTAGTCATAATATACTTTAAATTAAATCCGGTTCTATTAATTGATCTTGGGACAAAAATCATAAATTTCTACATAGAATTTGCAGTGCTACTCAAAGAGGCTCAGATGTAAACAACAGAATCTAAATCTGTAACCTGCCATATTCTTCCTGTCAGGACTTTCTTCCTATGGCAGGAGAGATTCAACTTTAGTGCTGTGCACTGAGGGAATGTGGAGCCCCCGAGCAAGGGCAAGCCTGACTCCAGTGAGTCCCAGCACCATGAAGCTGGCTGGAGAGCAGAGAGCCAACCCTCAGCAGCAGTGTGCCCACCCCTCCCCAGCCCACCCCCCACCGCCCTCCTCCAGAAGCACCACCTTGAGGTTGCTGATGTGCTTGAACACGAAGGGGTTGTTGATGTTGATCTGCTTCCGGATCTTGTCATTCATGGCGTTCACGTAGGTCTGGTACACCGCCATGCACTTCTTGGCCAGAGACGATGCGTAGTAAATGGGGATGTCGTGCAGCTCCGGGTGGTTCTGCCAGTATTCATCTGCAGTGGGTTCACAGAGGCCAGCATCACCCGGCAGGCGAGGGAAACGATTCAAATCATGATAGCAATAACTTTAAAACATCTGAACTGAGAAATCAAGTACCATACAACTGTATTTTAATGAGTTTATCAAAACTACCCTGATCCTTACTAATGTAAACTACAAATCTAACTAGCAACATAAAATCTAAAAATAAAACAAAGTTGTGGTCACAGATCAAAAATATGGACTCTTTAACAACTGCTTTATTTTATACTTATACCGATTCATTTTTTGCTTGTTTGTTTTGTTTTTCAAAATCAGTTTCTCTGTGCAGCCCAGCTGTCCTGGAACTCACCATGTAGACCAGGCTGGCCAAGACCACACAGAGATCCACCTGCCTCTGCTTCCCGAGTGCTTGTACAGGTTTTAATTTAATTATTATTTTAAACAACTGCTTATTGAATAATATCACATAACGGTATTTCTAAAAACTTTCACACAAGCTGTTCATTACTAATTAATGAGAGCTGTGAACAAAATACTTTCATTTGAAGTCCTTTTCTTCCTGTTTTCAGGGAAAACCTCACTAAATCCCAGCATTTTAGAAACATGCTGCCAGGGCTGTCTAGTCTGAAAGGGCTTAGGAGCTGGAGTGCACACGAGGTACACTTGTGGACAGTCACAGCGAGATGCCATTCCTTGCTCATCTGCACCGCTGCCTGGATGGCTGACATTTTATCTGTGATAGCACAGAGCCACCTTCACTCCCTTGCTCTTTGCTGATTACGACAGCTTTTCACTCTACAATTTGATGGACCAACTTGCCTAAGCATCAGGTTCAGAGGACAGAACTGAACAAGTGCAGTCTCCGGAAGGACTGCTGTGTCCCTGACAGGCGTTAGTCTATCTTCCCTCGCCTGTTTCCCAGTCGCTGTAACAAGAACGCTGTTCATCCCTATCTCAGAGATTCGAGCACCGAGAGCCGAGGACAGGCCCCTTTACTTCACATACCGGCTGTGAGTGCAGGCCCTGACTGTCTACAATGCGTCCCTCACAGAATCCTGACAGTTCAAGCTCAGGGGGATCAGCGAGCACAAACGCATGTTCCTCACAGTACAAAGCTATGCACACTGACCGAAGTCTTCGGAAGACACTTGGAGAAGCAGACCACAGCCACCCACCTTCCTATTACTCCTTCCTGTTTGTGTCTTTACCTATATAGACCATAGGGTGGGTAGATTTTCAGTCTCATTTTTTTTCCTTTTTGACAGGGAGTGTGGGGACACTTAATGTTCTATGGAAACTCTACACTCTGTCCTCTAACTCAGCTTCAGATGTTCACTGACGTGGAATACCACAATGATCAAAGTTCAGGCCTGGGACCCAGTACTTGGAGACTCTGGGCTAATGTGAGCTACACAGTAAGACCTTATCTAAACAACCAATCAACCAATCAATCAAACAAACAAACCCTCAGATACAACAGCAAGGACTAAGAGGACAAATGCCTCTAGCTATCTCTCGACCCCTCCTGGAAGTGTCACAGCTGGTCTACAGGGGCTCAGGCTGGAGGGCTTCTGACACTGAAGGGAACCAGAAAGGCATACCAGGTTGGTCCCAGCAGCAGTGGACGTGAGGTGCTGTTTTCCCCCCGGCTCTCAGCAGCACCAGATCCCCAAGTTGTTCCTGGAGCACTGGGGATTGAACCTGGGGTCTCGTGCATGCTGGACAGGCACTCTGCCACTGAGCTACACCGTCAGTCCCTAAGTTGCAGTTTTAAATAAAGAGAAAATGCTGTATCCAAGGCTGGAAGAGTAAGTCACCCAAATACCTAGAATCAGGAGCAGCTCCTGAGCTCTTCCAAGAGCAAAGACAGGAATGAGGCCTCTGCCCCCTCTGTTGACAATGTCGTGTACAGTGTTACAGAATCTTGCCTCTCGCTCTTCACGCTTCTCATGGATATGGGTCCCATAAGTAGACTCCTAAATAACAGATTAGATATGGAAGACTAAGACCAACCACTCTGGAGAGTTCAGAGTTTAAGCATTAAGGAAAAGCTGAGGCTGACGTCCATTTCTTCAGAAACAAGGCATTCACCTGAGCATATGTTGGTATAATAGTAACTCGAAAAACAGTAAACAACATCAGAATTCAAATCTTACCAAGAATGTTACAGAAATGGAGTCGGGGATCACTGTAAAGTGTTCCTTCTTTCCTCAAGGTAACCTTTTTTCTCCTACCATGGAGAAGTCAAAGCCTTCTAAGTATCAGTAGGTAATGGATTTCAGGCTTGTATTCAAGAACACCTGCACTGGAGCCTGGCTACACGGGCACTGCTGCAGTTCCTGTACTTATCAGAAATGCAGAATCCAAGGCCCAGCCCACTCGCTGCAGCACCAGACAAGCCATAGTCAGGGAAGCTCTGCTCTACAGCACAAGTCACATGGAAGGAGCTACTTGTCCCCAGGGTTGGAAAACATCTTCCTCAGTTTAAGGTTGGCACCTGTGCTGAGCACCCAGCCAAGCCACAAGGAATCCACTCTGACGTTGCCCAGGACAACTGCAGGGGCTCCTCTCAGCAGCTATGGCCCAAGCCACAGCCATGGGGGCCAAAGGTACTTAATGTTCTTGTGTGTATGACAGGCCCAGACGACAACCATTCCCTGACACTGTCAACCATCAGTCTCCTCAAAATTGCTTCTGAGGACAGTTCATTCTTTTGTTTCCTCAAGACTTGCAAACTAATAGAATGTGACAAGTACCCCACGGAAAAGGCCAAAGCCATCAGCATAGCAGAGGCAGTGGGGCCGTCTCTAAAACCATTTCAGATGTTCTCCTAACAAACTCACCTAGAGAAAGATATGCAGGCAGCAGGAAGGCCCACCCTGTCTCCTCATGCTGCACAGACAGACCATGGTTCTCAACCTAAGCTAGTATGAATGCACTGTACAGCAACAGGGAGAGACAAAAAAAGAGCCAAGAAAATCCTCACATGAACAAACCACAGACACCCATCAAGAACGTCAGGACCATGTGACACTGTCCAACAAGGACATTAGGACTGTGATACTAATTTTTTTTCCATTTGAAGAAGTTGACGTTTATATTACACTAACTGTAATCCAGTCCATTAATACTTACAATAATCAGGATGTCTGGCTTAATATTAGGAATCTCAGCGGCCATCAGGTGTCTGTCTTCCTGTCGTGAGAAATCACCTGTATACAGAAGCTGTGAAGACACAGAATTAGAAGATCAAGACTTAGGAAAGGCCGCTCCTATAGTAAGCAGTCGCATCCTCAAGTGTAAGAGAAAAACTGAACTTAAAAAAGAAAACTCACCTGCCTAAAATCTAGGCAATCTTAGATGCAGTGTCTGCATCTAATTGTAAATGTGTCAGTAAGTTAAGTCACTAAAGACACTCTGTGTTTCAGTTAGTAAACCTAACTTTCCAGAAAATTATATCCCATAATCAACCCTAATGATAATCGACATATCAGTAGTAGCAGGGCCAAATTCCAAATGAGAGTTCAGATCTACACTCTGCTATTTCCTGCTGACTTTTGGTGCCCTGGAGCAGCACAAGAATGAGCAATGTGGTGACACTGTTCGACTAAATGTGCAGACATTTCACATAGATGGGCAGCTACAATGTTTCAGTAAACCATGTTTTCCTTTCTAAAGCAGAATCACTAAAAACTTAAGAGAAGCCATGCCTTCCCCTCTAGCAGCTGCCTAGCTGATTCTGATGTATAGCCAGAGTGTAGGCAGATGCCCTGAGTCTAGAATCCCAGGGCCAACAAGAAGGCTCAGCCAGTAAAGGCACCTGTTGCCAAGCCTGATAAGCTGAGTTCAATCCCTGGGACTCACATGGTTGAAAAAACCAACTCTTTCAAGTTGTCCTCTTACTGCAAACACCTACACACAAACGATCTCCAGCCCCCCTCGCTCTCTTGCCCTCCCCCTCTCTCTGGCATGCACGCACCCCCCCCTCGCTCTCTTGCTCTCCCCCTCTCTCTGGCATGCACGCACATGTGTACCGACATGCACCCCACACTAATAAACTATGTAGATCCCTTAGTCCACTCGGGTTTTCACAACTTCACTGACATTTCCAACTCCCTCTCCTCAACACGGCCGCCCAATTCTGTGCTGACCGACCTTTTCACTTCTACAGGTCACTGTTCAGGTGCTTATCTGAGTCCTTCCAAGTCAAGGACATAAACACAAACCATGTTTTACTTCAGGTAACTTTAACAGTACTGTGTGTGCTGGTGGGTAGGTGGGTGCATGCCACAGCTTGTGTGGGGAGGTGGAGGGCGACTTTGGGGAGTTGGCTCTCTCTTTTTATCATGCGTTCTAGGAGCTGAGCTGGCCCACAGGCTTGTACAGAAAGCACCTTTATGTGCTTCCATCTTGTCCACCGTGTTATAGTTTTAGACAGAAGCAGTGGCAGGTTTCCCCTACCTAGTTCTCTGATGGAGGGAAGCCCGTGGTGGGCTGTGGAACTTGCTGTTATGACGGGGAGGATTTCCTCAAAGAATCAGCAGTGACTTAGCTTTACCGTTTCAGCGTTCAGACATCTACAAATCTTAGGGAAGTCTCTACACCTCTCAGGGGCAGGAAACTCTGCACTGACTCCTTGGGGAGGAGGGGCCCAAGCTAGAGCGTACCTTCACTCCAGCGATCTCGATCATAAACATGGCTGCCCCCAGGACGTGGCCGGCGTGGTAGCACCAGAACTTGACTCCTGCAACCTCCTTAACTTCGTGGAAATTGATGGTTTCGATTTTGTCCATGCTTTCTTCCAGGTCTGTCTCAGTGTACAGCATGTCATCTGCCGAGATGTTGCTGAAATTACAGGTGACATATAGATAAAATATTTCTTAACGTCACAGGATACAGGGGTGGAGTATAGTCAGGGACAGACATTTGCCACAATGCACAAGGCTCCAGGTTCAGTTCCCATACTGAAAACAAAACAGCAACAAACGCCAGTGTTAAGAATGTCCGGTATTTTCTAGTTATGATAAAACAGTCCGCAGCTGCAGAGCTTAGCTGTGAGCTGGCAGGACTCAACACTGCCTGACTTTAAGGCGATCGCAGCACACTGAGACAGAGTGCTGCACATTTGTCATTTGGAAGCACTGGAGACTGGAGTTCGAGCTATGGATGCCAGGCAGGTGCTGCACCACAGAGCTACACTCTTTCTGTTGTTTTGTGAAGATAGGGTCTCACTAAGTTGCTCATGCTGACCTTGTGTCTTAGGGTTTCCACTGCTGTGGAGAGACACCATGACCAAGGCAACTCTTATAAAGGAAAACATTTCACTGGAGCTGGCTTATAGTTTCAGAGATTCAGTCTATTATCATCATGGTGGGAAGCATGGCATCTCGCAGGCAGACCTGGTGCTGGAGGAGCCGAGAGTTCTACATCTTGATCCGAAGACAGTCAGGAGGAGACTACTGTGTTTCATACAAAGGGTGGCCTGAGCATGCATGGAGACCTGGAGGCCTGCTTACACAGTGATGCACCTCCTCCAGCAAGGCCACACCTCCTAACAGTGCCACTCCCCGTGGGCTAAGCATTCAAACACAGGAGTCTAAGGGGATCAAACCTATTCAAACCACGACACCTTGACCTTGTAATCTTCCTGTATAAGCCTGAGTGGGAATCATGGGCTTGTGCTGAGTCCCAGCTATACAAATCATTCCTTAATACAGTATTTCTCAACTTCTTCCTCTCCGATACTCCAGGGAGAGTATCGTTTGTACACATGAACATATAGCAGAGAGTCTCCACTGGCCCCGGGAAAAGACCTCTCTCAAAGTTAAGTATAACTAATCACCTGGAAATTATATAAAAAACTTCACAGACTCTGTAGCCACACTGGATGAGTTCACAGGTCAGCTGTCTCTTACTGAGACTGCTTAGGCAAATAACCTCTTTGTGCCTTGTGGGCACTGTCTGTAAAATGGGACTCACAGCAGAGTCTCATTGCTGGCATCATGAGTTGGTGAGGGTTACAGGGTCTGAACACTGAGGCCTGTGGTACTTGATAAAAGCATTAACGTTACAAAGCTTTCCATTCTTTTGTACTTTTATATGAAGAATAACAAACACCTTTTGAAATACGCCCAAGTTAGAGCCAACTTCACACTGTAGGTGTCACAAACATGATGTACCGTTAGTATAAGAGTGGACATTTCTCTTACAACTGGTGCCAACTTCCCCAGAGAACAGCTTTGCTTAAGGCATCATTCTCTGGTCGGACTGTGCAAACAAAGGATCCCCTCTGTATCACTGCTTAAGGCAGCCAGTCTTAAGGCAATAGTGTGTCTACGTGCTACCTACAGAGCACTTCTATCAGACCTTCTGAGCTCTAGATTTGGTTCTATGTTTGAAAGGATGCAAACTAAAGTCAGATTCTGGTGCTGATGTACAAGATGTATCCTGGAGTTGGGTCATAGCATCCTTCTGCATCTTGAATTAAAAGTATTGGCGGAGCCTATGGAACCCAGTGAAGAGACTTACCTGACTTTGACATAGTCTGAGAGGAGCCATCTATAAATAGCTTTTGTGGCATGGGTCATAAATGTCCGTCCTTTGAAACTTGTCTTCTGAAGAAACCAGGGCAGGGCTCCACAGTGATCCAAATGGAAACTGATAAAGAAACAGGGCCATCAGGGCTTCAGATACCAGAGGCTACTACTGTTCCAATTCCTGCTCAACGGACAAAACTGTGCTAAGTACACTGGGATGCTGTGAGAAGACCTAGGAGGCATGTCAGCTCTCTCCTTCTAGCATGGGGTCTGTGGGTCAAATTCCTGTCAGGCTCGGCGGCTAGTACCTCATCCTCTGTTCTTTTGATGCCCCTCTACTCTGTCAGTGACTAAGTAGAAGGGAAAGAATGTGAACCAAATTTACACTTGACAGACAATTTAGAGAACAATTTAGGGAAATAAATTTGAAATCTACCACATCTTTTTTCTTTTTTCCCTCTGTGTAGCCCTGGCTGTCCTTGAACTCAAGAGATAGCCCCACAAATGCTGGGATTAAAGGCATACACCACCACTGGCCAGCTTCACCATCTTTAAATGAAGTTTTTCAAGACAGTCTTGCTGTGCCACCTGTACTGGCTTCAGATTCAGCAATCCTCCAGCCTCAGCCTTCTTAGTGTTGGTGTACAGGTGTGCACCACCACACCCTCCTTAAGTGAAGCTCTTACTGAGGAATGTGACAAGAAGCACGGAGCTCCTGTGAGAGGGCTTCCTCAGACCCCACCTGAGGGTGACCTACAGCAGACACAACATCCCCCACAAGCCCCCACTGCCACACGTAGATGCTTCCTGGTTAACTTCGCTAGACTGATGACAGAGCAGCACCGGTTTACACTTAAAAATCCGGTTTCATTCTTTTCAAAGTTTCATTTTATTTTATTTTAATTTTGAGACAGAGTCTTACTATACAGCCCTGACTGACCTGGAGTTCACTGTATAGACCAGGTCTTAAACTCAACTCACAAAGATCTGCCTGTCACTGCCTCCCAGTGCAGAGACTAAAGGCATGCAATACCAATCCCAGTTTATTAAATAAACAAGTAACAAAATCTGACCAGTAAGATGGCTCAGAGGATAAAGGGCTTGCCAACAAGCAAGGCTGTCCTCTGATTCTCATGAACACTGTGGCATATGCATGCTCATACATATACCTGGACACACATGCACACATACACAAAATGTAAACAAAAACCCATACCAGCCGGGTAGTGGTGGCACATGCCTTTAATCCCAGCACTTGGGAGGCAGAGGCAGGCGGATTTCTGAGTTTGAGGCCAGCCTGGTCTACAGAGTGATTTCCAGGAGAGCCAGGGCTATTCAGAGAAACCCTGTCTCGAAAAAAAAACACAAAAAAAACCCCACACCAAGGCCTGGAAAGACTGATCCTCACAGCAAAGGGTTGAAGAGAGGTGTTAGCTTTAAACGGAGACTTACTGACTGATCAATAGAAGGTCAATCTCAGCTGGGTCGATGAGGTCAATGTAAGGAAGAGCATCCATTCCTTCCAGGCCAGGGTGGATCCCACAGTCCAGCTGAAGGAGGAAAAACCCAAACAAACAAACAGATGACAACCGGCTACACATCTGATAACGCTCACGGATATCTGGATATCTGATAACCAGCAGACGGACACTGGGACCATGCTCAGAGGAGCCCAGTACATGCACACTCAGAACAGTCTCACAAAAGCCAGGATGTGCCCACAGCAGCTCCGATCTCTTTAGATGCAGCTCACATTTAGCAGCACAGTTTTGCTGGGGTTCACTCGACAAATGAGTTCTTCCTCAAGTAGTCTGCTAAGAAGTCAGCGGACGTTGACAAGTTTGTACGTTCGGAGCAATTCTCCCACCTGGGAGAGCACCGCCTACACGTTCCTACAGAATGGTGACTGGGGATTTACGCTACGAGGTGTTACTTCCAAGTTAACAAATGCTTAAATGAGGGCTGGAGAGATGGCTCAGAGGTTAAGAGCACTACCTGCTCTTCCAGAGGTCCTGAGTTCAATTTCACATGGTAGCTCAAACCAAACCATCTGTAATGGGATCCAATGCCTTCTTCTGGTGTGAGCTACATTTTACTCACATACATAAAATAAATAAATAAATCTTTAAAAATGTCTTAAAAAACCAAACCAAACCAAGAGAACTAAAGAAGAAAGGCACACCAGGGAACTAGAGCCAGTGTCCGCCTTTCTCTTGGGACCTTTGGAACCAGTGTTCCTGATCCTTCAGCCTCTCAGGCAAAGAGATGGGTCTGACAAAGCCAGCAGGACTGGTGTCACTTGTGGGGTGGCCAAAGTTGACACCCATTCAAGGCAGTTAATTTCCTGATGTCTTCCAAAGGGCTGGGGGTCCTCAGGTTATCTAGACAAGGGAATGGACAAGGACTTTGAAGAGATAATAGTCTAGCGGCTCTAATTAGCAGTTTTACAGTGTTACAATGTATCTTTTCAGGTTACTTAACGCTTTTAATCACTAAGCAAAGTGTGTCAGTCTTTCTCTCAGCACACAGTGTTAGCTCCATACATCTCTCTCAGATACATTGAGTCAGTTACCTCTGTAGGACAGACCTAACGGCCAGTCCAGACAGGGCTACACTGTTTTCTTGACTGTATGAAGAATCACTCCCTAGGCTAGGAGTGTGAGTCAGTGGTAGAACACAAGCTTGGCATGCGCATGGCCCAAAGTTCAATTCCCAGTACCAAATAGCAATAACAGCAATAGTAATTACCATGATTTTCCTTCCTTTGAACTCCAGAATAATACATGATCTCCCCACTTCTTGTCCAGCACCACTGCAAACAGTCAAGGGGAGAAATAAAGTGATTAAGAAGCAATCAAGTAGCCCAGAGCTCGGTTTAGAGGCACATACCGACAACAGCAGCACCAGGGAACCACGGCAAATACGCCAGTCAGTGTTCAGTATGGCCTGTCTCACTCCACCCCAGTAACACTCAACATACTAAATTCAAACTCTTTCCCAACAAACTGCCGAGTTATGACAGCAGTCATTTAATTCCCAAGACAGGACAGTTCTAGAGGTCCCAACAGAGGATGAATGTCAGGGCAGACAAAGGCAAAAAGCAATCCTCGGTGGGCGCTGTGGGGTGTTTAAGATGTAAACAAGTAATACATCTAGAACGAAGCCATCACGTCAATGTTACCTTGAGATCATCTTACCACGGAGTCTGGTTACCATGGTTTCAGTCCTTCCCCTTCAGGCACACCTTAAGCTAAAAATAACAGCTTTTTGGATATTTCCCCCCAAATCTAGCTCACAATGAACTCTTCAGTGTGGTACAAACTGCCTAGGATGAGTGTGTATCTGAGAGTGATCAGATCTTAAAGACCTTGTGATCTAGCAGCAAACAGGGATGACACAGACCCTTACCCACGGGCTAGCCACAGACTAAGAGAATAAGAAACAATAGGGATGTAATCCCAACGCTTGGGGGACAGACTGAGAATAAAGCTGTCTGGTGGGTGCAGCCCTGTGGATCTGGGGCCAGCCTGACTTACAGGGAGTTCCACGACAGCAAGGGTACATAGTGAGACTGTCTCAAAGAAATAAATGAATAAATTCCATGGTCATTTTTGTCTTCAATTAAAACTCCTTGATTTTTCTCTCCATGATTCTCATTTTGTTCTTAAGCCAGCTTCCCCACAGAAGCCTGTCTGCATATTGTCCCTAAACCCCGCACTCCATTCACCAGCCTTTCCAGCTACTTTTCTGAGATTGTTCTTGCTGCTAAGTGCAAACAGCCCTACTTGGTCCTTAATCCAACCAGTCCCCTTGGCAGCCATTACCTTCCTTGCTTAAGTGTTCCTTCCAGCATGTCCTGGCTTCTGACTCCACATTCCGGTCTGTCTTGCTGATTTTCCCAGTTTTTTTTTTTTTTCCTCCCTTCACTTATCTGCCTTGGCTCTCACTAGCCTCTGAATGCTTATATGCCCAAAGAGTCTCTCCTGGGCCCTCTTTCCAACTTCATGGTCTTTCCACTCATGCATTTGACATGCTGTTGAATTCAGAGTCAATGTCTGCAGTTCAGACTATTCTGAATTCTAGACCTCTGGTACATGTACCTGACATTTAAGCCTCTTTGCTGGGAGAGCTGCCAGGCACTTCATGTTTAATAGGCCAAGCTGGTTTTCACAAGCCCCTGGGCTGGCTCTTTCTTCCTGGAGTATTCTGCTCTTCCTGACACAACCAGCTCCTTTAGACCATCTGGGTCTCAGCTCAGGTTTCATTTTCTGACACTTTCTCAACTACCAACTTTAAGTTATCCTTCACAGCAAGCCTCGCTCTGCCATCCCCATTATTGCAGGCTACATGAAGGTATTCCGTCCATGGTGTACTTCACACATTAAAATGGAAGCTCTGTTAAAACAACATGTCTATCTTGTCCACTGTGGTACTGCTATGGGGTCTGAAATTTTTGCCAAATGAATTAAAAACTCCCAAATCAGAAGCCTTAGAAATGTGAAATAAACCAGGCACCAAGGGCCCATACGGTGCACGTAATTCTATTTATATAAAATGTCTCAAAAGGGCAAATCCACAGAGAAGAACAATAGACTGGTGATCGCTGAAGGCTTGGGAGGGTGGAGAGACATGAGTGTGAAGCCTAAGGAGCTTTTTAAAAAGGGCAATGCAGATGTTCTGGGATTGGGAAGGGTAATGCAGATGTTTTGGGATTGGGTACCACAACTGTAATAAAGGTTATATAATTCTTCAAACACACTGAAAACCACTGAAGCTCATCATGAGGGCACGCTCCTGTAATCCTAACACTTGGGAGACTTGAGGCAAGAGAACTGCAAGGGTTTGTTCCAGGCCAGAGTGTGCTACATAGCCAGATCCTATGTTAACATACAACATACAGACACATACACATGCCAAAGCAAACAAGCACATACTAGAGTGCACAGCTTTATAAGCTGTATGGTGAGTTACATATTTACAGCTCCCACCAAGCAACAAAATCAAACTTCTTCCCCTGCTGCACCTCCTGTACAGAACCAAGGGACCTGAGATGCACTCTGTGCCTGTGTTCCACCACTATCCCTTCAGATGACATCTGGTCAGTTATAAATTCCTCAAGACTTTCCTTCGGAACTCCTCAAACCCACTCCTCCTACTCCATCGGCCCTCACTTCACTGGCTACCAGCGTTCGTCCCTCAGAACTGGACTGCGATTACACCCTACTACGTTCTCCTCACTTCATCCATATTCTTACTCACCCACCACACTGGAGTTGTTTTGTTTTCTTGTCACAACGCTGATTGATGCAAACAACAGGCTACCACTTCTCCTCCAAGTGATGCTTTCACTCTGCCCCTTCTTGACGGCTCAGTGGGTCACTAGCAAAAGGCCACTGAATACTTTTTTAAAAGAGGAAGTAGCCACATTTTAATGTGACTCCACTGTATTAGAGTTGCTTCACATCTTTTGCTGGCTTACTGTAACTGGTGTGATAAACACTCATACTCTTTAACATATACACAAGGTCCTTCATAAGGTGGACCCTGATAGCCTGCCCAATCTGTCTGATAATCTGTTAACTGCAACCAAAGTAAAATTGGCCATAAATCAGAACCTCTTGTCTTCATCTGGAACATTATGGCTCCTATTTTTTACCAACTCTTTAAGCCTTTGCTCGAACATCAATCACATTTCCAGGATGTGTAAGATCTGTCAGAAAGTAGTTTCCAACTTTTTTTGAGATCCAGCAGTGCTGACCTGTGCTCCTGAGACAGATGTCAAAATGAGCACTGAGCATGGTCACTGGTGTCACTTACTGAGCACTGCCCAAGAGCATTACTCCTCATGGTGAGTGTTTTTTTCCACATGAGGAAGTCGGTTCATTGAGGTTACTTCCGTATTGCACAGGAAGAGGGGGTTTCAGGTCTGACTCCAAGGTAGCTGTCTATTTTCACAAACTCATTCCAGCATTCCTCACTTTACAATTTCACCAAAGGAGTGAAATCAAGGAACTCAGCCCATGCCTGGTGATGTTGTTTGTTTGATATTTGCTTAGTGTATATAGGGAGATGACAGCAACACTTGGGTACATTCATTGGTAAGTGCTCAGTAAATCTGACTTTATGAATGGGTAAAATACATAGTTTCCATCTTTTGAAAACGTACACAGGCCGGCTAGTGTCTCACACTGAGCAACACTCACGTGTGGAGTCTCATCGCTCATTCAATATGTTCTGCACCTTTAAATGTGTACAAAACATTCCAGAACGCCATTTCCACTAAAACCAGTCTGTTATGGTGATTTAGCTCTTAATTTCTCTCCGAAACACCTCTGCTCTCCCCTCTCCAAATTCCTCCTACCTTCTGCTAAGGTCTGAGCTGAGCTGAGAGTGCAACACTCACACTTTATTTTCCCCGCCCATCTGAGCACGTGTATGGGCCTGGAAAGAAGGCGAATGCAGTTCTTCCTTACACTGTCCTCTACCTGTCGGTCCCCTCAAGGCTCGCCCTGATGTACGAGATCCAGACTTGTGTTAATTGGCCCCCCTTTCTTTAAGAAAACGCCCAATGACCTGGATTTTTTTTTCAACTCCGACATACCCTCCCCGAGACTGAAGGAAAAATGACATCCAAACTAGATGGCCCCTCGATCAACATTCTCCAAACCCCTTGAGCCTGAGAGGCTGGACCCGCAGCTGCCTCCGCGGGGGTCCCTCCAGGCTTTAACACATCCGGGGGCCTCGATCCCTCTCTAGCTCGTCCCTTACAGGGGTCGGATCAGCAGCTGGTCGCTCTCCTCTGCAGGAATCGCAGACATCCTGGCAGTCTCAGGAGCCGCGTGGACCACGAACCCGTCGTCTCAGTCTCTAAATTCAAAGCACAGCCACAGCAAACTAAGGAAGAAAAAAACCCCACCACCAACACACAACTTCCGGCGCTCTAGTGCTCTCGGAGCTAGATTCGCCCCTCTAACTTCCGGTCCGAGAACGAGGTTCCTTTGGTTCCCAGAGGTGCGGTTAAGGAACTGGAGGCGCGGCCTAAGGACTGCGCCTGCGCATGACAGGGCGTGGCCTAGCGGACCAGAGTGGGGAAACTGGCAAAGCTGGAGCTGGATTACGAACTGGAGTAGCCTCCGGGCCGCCGCCGCTGGACCATCCCACACCCCTCGAGGCGGGGGCTACCGGGAGAGGAGCCGAGGAGGCGAGGTGAGAACCCGGCCTCACCCCAGCCGGGCCAGAGGGTGCGGGTGGGGGTTGGGTTCCCCGCAGCCCGCCGTTCCCCCATTCCCTCCACGTCCCGAGGCTGAGGCACCAACTGAGTGCAAACCGGGGAAAGGAAGAAGAGCTCTGCGCCCGGTCAGGGAGGGACCCGCGTTCCCGTGACAGGTCTACCGCTTGCCTCCCGGGGGATCAGGCTCCGTAAGAGCCTGAGGCCTCCCTTTGATTGCTGCTGCATCGCTGGAGTTGGAGTTAGCTGTCAACATCCTCACTTGTGCGAAGCATGTGTGCAGAGCTTTGGAAGCCTGATCTTGTCGGGGTTCCCAAGTAAACTTTGTGATGTGGGGCAAGTTATTGAGTCTCTGTCTTGGTTGACTCATGTAAATGCAGCTGGGCGTTCCCACTGCTCGGAAGGCTCCGATGACCCTAGGGACTGGCTGCTCCAGATGGGCCGAAGTGAGGGCTAGCGGTTTCTGGAGCACCTGGTGTTGCGTTTGGCGATGTTGGAGTTCTGTGCTAGTTGTATATTGGTTATCACCTCCCAAGGCAATTCTCGGAACCCTGTAGCGCGGCCTCCTCCGCTGTGCTGTCTATGCGCTGAGAACTAACTCAGCCTCGCTTTGCACTAGTTAGTTGAGAGAGTGAGAGTTTTAAGTAGAAGATGGCATATTTTAATGCTGTGATCTGATGTCTTTTAGTCCAACCTGAAAGTCCAAGGAAGGCTTTCTTAGAAAAGGCCTTAAATAACCCGTGCGAAGCAAGTAGCTGCCGAGAAACTTACAAAATCAGAGTTCTATGGGAGGAAAAGTTGGATAGCATAAGAGCGAACATACAGGGAGCTTAGAAGCGGCTGAAAACCAAGGTAGCTTTGCATTCCTGAGAGATGAACTCAGTGTGTAGCCCTTGTGGAAGACGTGCTTCTGAGAAGAGTGGTTGGAGCCCTGGGTGTCTTGCTGGAGAGATTTCACCTTCCTTAAGTCTAATACTGTAGGGCACCAGTGAAAGCTTTCCAGCCGGCCTAATACTGGTCTCTGATCTGTGTTTGAAAGAAATCATTGTTAGCTTTTTTTTTTTTTTTCTAAAATGTGGGGGCAGACCTTAGAGCCACAAGGAGTCCTGTAGGGACAAGCTCACTCATGCAGAGCTGGCTCAATGGATAGGAGCCTCTACCTCTCTTATTGAGGAACCAAGTTCGGGTACTTGTGGCTCAACTCCAGCTCCAGAGGTAATCCACTCCTATACACACTTTCTCTCTCTCTCTCTCTCTCTCTCTCTCTCTCTCTCTCTCTCTCTCT
>JANHMN010000010.1:40808395-40826714 GCA_030674055.1 Rhabdomys pumilio
CCTGGCTGTCCTGGAACTCATTCTATAGATCAGGCTGGCCTCAAACTCAGAGATTTGCCTGCCTTCTGCCTGAGTCCTGGGATTGAAGGCATGAGGCACTACTGCCAATGTATCTTCTTTCTTAACTCCATTTCCAACAAGAATTAAGCTGAGAGGTTTTGAAAATATACTGAGATCAGAGAAAAAGAAAATCACCGTTGGGGGGCTAGAAAGGCAGTGTGAAAGGCACAGCTGTTCCTATCCAGGTTCTGTTCCCAGGACCCAGATGGCGGCTCACAACCATCTGTAACTGCAGCTCCAGAGGACCAACCTCTCCTCTGCCTCCTTAGAGTGCACACTCGTGGCACACATACATACAGGCAGGCAAAACACCCACAGACGTTTTTAAAATATCTTTCAATTTTTTTTTGTTTGTTTTTTGTTTTTTTCCGAGACAGGGTTTCTCTGTGTAGCCCTGGCTGTCCTGGAACTCACTCTGTAGACCAGGCTGGCCGCGAACTCAGAAATCCGCCTGCCTCTGCTTCCCAAGTGCTGGGATTAAAGGTGTGCGCCACCACTGCCCGACAAAACATCTTTAAAAAAATCTATGTGTAGAAAAATTAAGATGCCATACTGTTTATAAAATAAAATTATAAGGTCTACACATTTCCCTTTACATTCCCTATACATTTATCTTGGGAGGCAGAGACAGGCGGATTTCTGAGTTCAAGGCCATCACGGTCTGTATAGCAAGAGCCCCAGAACTGCCAGGACAACCTAGGGACCTTCCGCCTCTCAGGTCATAGAGACATTAGACAGGACTTGTATCTTTATGGCTGTGAAGGAAATTACTCGGAAAATTTGTGAATCTAATCTTGCAGTTTAGCAGAACTTTTGGTGGAGCTCGTTAGTCACCTGACTTAGCTTGGAATATGGTCATTTAAACAAAACGCAAGTGACAAACACTGTTATACAGAAAGATGTTCAGAACTCTGTTAGCACTCTCTTCATTCTGTAAGGATGGCTAAGTTCTGCATCCACCACAGAGCTTGCTTGGTAAAATGCCATCATTGTAATTGTCTTAGATCTGTGAGAAATGGTTGGCAGGGTATTCTTCTTCTCGATATTGGTAGAGCCAAGAGCCATCTGGACATGGCTCACTTACTGTAACTCATCAGTCCACAAACCATTTACAGCACAGGACATCTCCTATCTGCTAGTAATATCTTTATTGAGAGAAGACAAATTAGGTAGGATTGTTCGGCGGATGGGACCAGCTGATCTGCTGGGGATCAGGGTATGATCAGGTATCACCCCACAGCTCAATCTGGTGATTGACAGTTTTGTGAGTGGAGTTATTTGTATTTCTCCTAAGATCTGTAGCTAGCAAGGTATATCTTAGCAGTCAGACAGAAAATGGCTATGAGAAAGATGGTCCCTGCTACCTAACTTCCCAGTCATTCCTTGTACTGACGAGCTTTGTGGATTTTAAAATATAAGTAGTGTAAGTTTTGTTTTCAGACAAGGCACACAGCCGTGGTGGTCCCGGAACTTACTGTGTAGACCAGGCTGGCCTTGAACTCACAGAGATTTGCCTGACTTTGCCTGCTTCTGCTTTCAGAGCATTAGGACTAAAAGTTTGCACCAACACACCTGGCTGAATAATATTTTCCATTAGTGTTTACACCACAAAAAGACAGAACAGTACACAGGGAATGGATTGATCTGAATTTGGGGGGATAGGGGCGGGGAATAGTTGTGTAGACTGCATTCTAAAGGGTCTGAGGCTGTGATAACCAGATTCCAAATGTAAGTAATTCAACCTAAGATGATCTTGTGGTTTTAATGCGTGCTGCGATTTATTTTCTCTTTAAAGCAAGATGGAAAGTTGCCTTTTGTTCCCATGGAAGAGGAGTTTATTCTGGGCGTTTCTAAGTACGGCATAAAAGTCTCGACCACGGATCAGCACGTAAGTGCAGTGCTCAGTCCCTCATTCTGTGAGATCAGGGCCCCAGCCTGTAAGGGCCACACTTGGACTCCTATGTCCTGTGGGGTTGCCTGGTTGCTGGTGTTAAGCTCTGCTCATTCCTGAGGGTGAACACGAGCTTCTTTCATATTTCCTACATATATGTGGGTCCCCACTGTTTCATCCAGGGGCCCCATGTCATTTGAAGGCTGTTGGTTGGCATGGAGGCTGGGCAGCGGTGTGGACCTTATTCCTATTTCTCTGGGTTTAAACAGGAGAGTGTGATCTTGAAAGCAAGTCTCCCCATAACTATCAGTGTCTCTTGGGTTGAGAAACTGAGTCTTTTCTCCCAGATCTGTGGGCCTACCTTTTTAAGCCCCTTAAAGCATTCTACATGTTTCCCGAGAACTGAGAAACATTGACAGCCATGTCCCAGCTTTCTGAAGGTCTTGTGATTTTCACAGGGTGTCCTGCACAGGCATGCCCTGTATTTAATCATCCGGATGGTATGTTACGATGATGGCCTGGGAGCTGGGAAGAGCTTACTGGCACTCAAGACAACAGATGCAAGCCATGAAGAATACAGCCTGTGGGTTTACCAGTGTAACAGCCTGGTGAGATGTCTCGGTTTGTTCCTATTCAGTAGATGAAATGGAGAGGCTGTTCTTCCACAGCTTTTAAAGGCCGAGAAAAGCCTCTTCCCAAGGGCCATCCTCAGAAGGAATAAACCCTGGGTCAGCAGTTATTCAGACAGGCCAGGAACTGCTTCTGCTGGGCAACACTGACCTGGCTGGGCTGGGTCAAAGCTCTCCCTACTCCCAAGTTGCCACCTTCTTAGTCTCAGGCTTACTTAGCGCCAGCCATTACTGTCTGCCATGTCAGGAGTGCAGGTGCCGATGTGTAGGTTTGGAGGAAGCAATGTGAGGTAGGCAGGCAAAGCTCCCGGAGAGATGTGTAGACTCCGTTCGCCCTCTCTTTTCTTTTCACTAGTTCTTGCGAGTTCTGTACAATACGTGTTGGTCATGTATCACCGTCCGCCAACACTGTGTCTCTTCATATAATGCAGGAGCAAGCCCAGGCAATCTGCAAGGTCTTATCCACAGCGTTTGACTCCGTGCTGACCTCTGACAAGTCCTGAACTCTACAGGCAAGTGGAAACTGACCTACCGAGAGCTTACCTGTTCCCACATCCGTCTGCAGCCGTGGACTGTTAGAGGGTGTAATGCCCTGACCCGGTTTTCCAAAGTGTAATGTAGAAAATATTGATCTTACACTAAAAGGTGTTGTTAACAGTAGGTCAACTTCCAATAAATTACCTGCTTTCTGGACAAAAGAGAAACCTTAGGGTCAGGACAGATGGCTTGGTACTTAAGAACATCTGCAGAGGACCTGGGTTCAGTTCCCCAGCACCAATATGGTGGCTCAAAACTGCCTGTCACTCCAGTTCCAGGAGATCCGACTCCCTCTTCTGACTTCCTCAGGTACCAGGCATACATGTGGTGTACATACATACATACATACATATATACATACATACACACACACACACACACACACATACACACACACATACACATAAAAAATAAAACCTAAGAAAGAGAAAGAAACCTTGGTTGTCTTTTTTAAATGCAAATACGCTTAATACTGACACATTATCTAAGCTTGCTCCGATGACTTGTTTCCCAGGGGGTCAGGATCACTTGCTTGGAGCTGAGACAAACAGAGGTTTGGACTAGGGAACCTCAATTTCACATGACCTTGGAGTGACAGTGTCAGCTTAAGATGAAAAGCACCCTACCAGAAAGGTATTGTCAAGATAATACCCAGAGTTAAGAGAACCTTGGAGGACACCTGCTGGGTGCTGGGTACCAATAGCTAATACTTTACAGATGAAAACCATGTCCATTTAAAAGTACTTTATTTTTTTTTCCAGTCAAATGACTGGTTAACAGGAAGTCAATTTATTAAACATGCTCTAATTATAAATCACTGCATTAAGGACAATGAAAATAATCCGTTTAGGTTATACAGTATATACAGTTGCGCTGCAACTAGACCAAAATAATCAAGTGAATGAATTGAATATCATACATCTCAAAATAGCATCTAGGCTGCAGGTCATTCTCCACCCTCAATAGATCACATTAGTCTGTGCACCCTATTTCTGAGTCATCTTCCCTCCAAGTCAGACCTGATGGAAAGCGGCAAAGAAAAACAAATTTTTTTTTTTAAAATTAAAAAAATTAAAAGAAGCCCGAATTCCGCAGCTGACTCTCGTGAAATGTAAACTTTAAATATAAATAGATATCTACAATGCTTTCCTTTCAGTTGCTTTCTCTTTCCAGTTTGCAAAGAGCAAGTAACAGGAAGGACAGTTAGGAGGGAAGTCAATAGAATTTCTCTTCTGGTAAAAAGTACTATCCATTACCGCACAATAGTGCCACCAAATTTAAGAGAGTGGAAAAATATTTCCTAGGTATTTATGTACCAGTGAACCTGATAGATTAGCTTGGGACTGAAGTTAAAATGTTGACATAAATCAACTAGATTCCTCAGAGAGCTGGCACCAGGTCTCTAAAGACCGATGATACAGATGTTGGTGGGGGTGGGGGTGGGGGAGGGGGAGAGGGAGGGGGAGGGGAGGGGGTAGGGAGGGGAGGCACGTAAAAGGTACTGGGAAGTGCAATGTGCAAAATGCATCTGTTCTCCCTCTTAAGTCTACAAGGAAAGTGACTAGAAGGGCTCAAAGGACAGAAATTAACAAGTAGTGAAAAGCAGATGCAGTGTGTGTGTGTGTGTGTGTGTGTGTGAGAGAGAGAGAGAGAGAGAGAGAGAGGGAGTGCGCGCTCAATTACAGATCTAACACGTTTTTTCACCCAGAATCTGAAAGACAGGAAGCAATCACTATATAGCCATCATAAGACATTCCAGTTTGTCCTGTTTTCCTTGAAAGAAACAAAGAACGGGAAGCTCTGAGCTTGTAAGAGCCTTGCACAAAGAGAGTAAAGAAGGGGCTGCTTCACTCAAGCACGCCACCTCGGCAGCAACATGGCCTCACTGTCAAGCTTAACCCTCGATCCATTCCTTTTGCTCAAACTCCAGCTTTCGTTTGAGCCCTATGCTGGCCTCTTTCATTTCCCACTTCCCAACTGCAACTCTTACCTGTGCTTACCGTTATTAAGTAGAGGTATGACAGTCAAGTTCATGGGACTGATGAGTTTTGATTTCTATCATATACAACCTAGTTCCCCTCCCCCACCCCACATAGTGTAAATTTAGGAGTGATGCAATGGGCTTACATAGTGTAACTGGGATGTTTGGGGGTACTGGGCTCCCCAAGATCTACAGATTTCTGATAGGCTCTGGAATACAAACAATTGGATAGGCTAAATTTCAAGACAGTGTAGCTACCATTCCTTTTGGAGAATCCTATTAAAGACAAGAACTAAGCTGAGTGGGTGTCCTCGGGAGCTGGGGAGGGGAAGGCAGGAGCACGTACCCAGACTCGGAGGAATGTGATTCTTACTGTGGCCTGCACCACCTATTCTACTCCTGTGTGACGGGGGGACGCTGAATGAGGCAAATGCTAAACACTCAGGCATATGAGCTAGTTTACTGCTTTGCAATCCATCATCCTTAGTTTTTAACCAAATTCAGGAACTGCAGTTTAAAAATACCTGGTGCAGAACAGACTGTGTTAGCTATGTTGTAATAACCCACCAGTGGTATGCTAGGTATGACTGTTCACAACAGTGGGTCGTACATACATGCAGGAGATCATGGCAGCTGCCACCTCACAGGCGGGGTCCAGAAAACTACAAGGCTAACATATAAATTGCCACGTTGCTTTAAACAGACACTGGCCGAGTTTCAAAGGAATACACATCTTTAAAGGTAGATGGATGGCTTTGTGGACAAAGTCCAGGGTAGGGCGACAGACTTGGAAGCAGCATAGTGCTGGCTTGATAAACTGACTGTGCTTAAACAAGATAACCAATGTCAGAATCGGGCTAAGGAAAGCTTTAAGAATCCCCCAGATTTTGTTTAAGCTGTTTTTAGGCTCAGCTATTCCTGGAAATACAGGATCCTGGGTATACAGTTAAATAGCTTCTCATCCCCCCCTTATAGGAAATTCCGCTTTTCCTAGTAAAAGTATAACAATGTTTCATGAAAACCACAACTTATAAAAAAACAACCTGCTTATATATAAAACTCGCCTCTGAAGTTTTCAGAACGGGACAGTGTCACGAAAAAATGGTCTGCCATACAACACGGTCCGTGAGACTGGCTATGGCTAGCCTTGGTACCAGTAACAAAACGGAACATAACTAAACAAAGGCTTTTGTTCAGTGGCAGTTTAGTCGGCAATAAAGTGCACGAACGATACGGGAAACGCTCCTTTGCGGCCGGGCTCTCCATCGATGTGGCCAATCTGAAATGAGCAAGTTTGGGTTACAAGTGTTACAGACATGGAGGGGAACACAACATCTGTGTCTGCTCAGAGGAGTCTCTTCCACTAAAGGATGCTAGAAAAACCACTAAGCTGTACTTTCTTTTTCCTTCCTGTCTGTGCTTGCTAGAGCACCTGCCTCCTTCCACAAGCCTCGTACACCCTCAGATGGCTACAGGGAAGCCATCTGGGCTCACTCCCCACTAGTACATGAATGAAGAAACTATACCCAAAGTCATATAATTTGGCAAAAGTATGATGTGGCTCCATTCCTATTTTATCAGGCATTTGTAGAAAGGTTCAAAAACATTCAGTCTGGGTAATAACAGGAGAATAGCCATGTACAATTTCAGCCATGTTTATGATACTGGCAAATTCTAAAGGAAAACTGCCCAAGTATGCATTGTTTTTTCAAGAATGCCACTGAGAACTGTGGGTCCTCATGAGGGGGCGGGCTCCATAGTTACGGCTAACATCTACTTCTTTTGTGCCTGTCTGAATTTTCCGTACTTTTGGAAATAGATACTCTACATACAGCTAAGCCAATGTCAGGTTGGAGTCTCATCCATAAGTTAGTATGTAAGATGGTGTGATTCCATGTCTGCTTCCAACTGATGGGTGTTGGTTGGTGTTTATGCGGAGGGACACGGTCGGGTTCTCAGACGGTGTTGGATTCTCACCAGGCCTGGCCATGCACAGGAGTTCCTCAGCATGTAGAGGAGGAGGGAGTCTGGTCGCTATGGTCCCTAATGAGCCTGTGCTGAGGGAGGCTGATGGGAATGGGAATCTTCTGTCAGTTGCTTTAAGAAAGGCCAGTGTAATCAAGCCAACAGCAGCAGTGCTCCAAGGTGGAGTCCCAGACTCACCAGAAGCAGAGAACTTAGGGGTTAGGCCCCAGAAGAGGGCTTGCAGGAAGGGCAGTTACAGATCAGGTCAAACTCCTTGTCATTGACAAGCAAGAGTCCTCCCCAAGTTCTGAGGTACCTTTTAAAATACTTGTATCTGGGCTTTGTCTATGCAGCAGGGTGGCCACTGGGTGGCAGCCCCAGCCGAGTGCTTTCTGTGAATACCTCATTCCACTGGTTAATTCCTAACCCCATCTCCAGCCCCTACCTGTCTCATCGCTGCATCTTTGCCACAGTGCTGTGAACAACTTCCTTGCAGAAATGATGTCACCCAGGTTTATAGACCCAAGGACCTGCTGCCAAGGTCTGTAGCTTGTAAGTGGCTGAGTCTGAGCTGCAAAGGCTTCTGGGAGAAGCCCAATACCCATGCCACTCTTATGCTCCCTGGATGCTGAATAGCAGATAGCTTTGGTTGGGGTCAAAGTGACATGAGGACTCTGCTAGAGAACCCAGCTCTCTGGATGTCTTGTTCCATAAATTGTATGTGAAAGTCTGGGGTCTCAAAGCTCTTGATCAAGTGTGCTCTGAAAATGTAGCCTAAGTCATCTATAGTGAGGTGTTCACCTGAGGGACAGATAAGGCCCACGTGGAGGAAGGTGCCCACACAGGAGACACCAGAGGATGAGGAAGGCATTGCACAGCACTCTAGTAGCAGCACCAGATGCAGATTGCTTAGGCTGAGAGCTTCCATTGTTCACAGGCCCTGTGGCCCCACCCTTACTTGTGCACAGCCCCCCAGCGCTCCCCCCAACCCCGACTCACCCACCACTCCTGATCCTCTTCCCCATCCACAATGATCACGTCGCCCTCAGAGAAAGTCAGCTCGTCTGGGTTGTCAGCCACACAGTTGTAGAGCGCTTTGACTCGTTTGGGCTTTGACTTGGTCTAAATCAGAAGAAGAGGCATGAGGGCTAGGGTGGTAGGAAGCCAAGTTCTTAGGCAGAGAGAACAAGCCTTGTGCCTTCTGCTTGCCTCATGAGCCACATACCTGGGCTAGGAAAAACACAGAGGTCAAGAAAGTGGGGCTGGCCGGGGGCAGCAAGAGCCTGGGCAGAGGCAGGAAATGAAACACCTGAGGTCTGGTGCTCATGAGGACTATGAGCAGAGGGCCAAGCTGGACGCCTCCCCAGATCATGAAACAGCACTAGAAAGAAGCTCCGAACCCTCCACCAAGGAGCAACAGGAAGCCTGGTTGCCTTAGAGCCCTCTAACACAGGCAGGCTAGCAGGCTTGTGCACTTACCGCCTGTGACTTCCGAGGCATAGGTGCTGGGGGCTGCAGGGCCATGGCGTTGGACAGAGGACCAGAAGCTTCTGTTCAGAGAGATCCACTGTGTTAGGGCCAAGACAAAGCAACTTTATAAGACACCTCACCCCTACCCCACCCACTGTAACTGTAAGACAACTGTAAGACTCACGGGGTTATATCTGAAAACAGGACTCTGTACAAGTTTGGTTGGGTCAAGAGAAAAGGCCTGTACAAGGCAGAGAACTCCTTTAATCCTGACCAGCTGCCTAGAAATTCATAACCCCCAACCCAAGTCCACCCCACCCCATCCCTGCAGAATCAACCTGCTCCAAGTTAAATAATTACCAGGTCCTCTCGGCTGTCCTTTGTTAATCAGTGGGGTTGGCTTGTCAGCCCTATAAGGAAAGAAATACAGATTTATTGATCACCAAGGCCACTTGCTCCGACCTTAATCCCCTGATAAGGGACCTGCCATCAGGCCATCACATGTGCTTTCTCCCCACTCTTGGAAAAGGAAAGGTCCAGAGCTAAGTGCTAGATGCTGATCCTAACCCAGGGCAGAAGCTAAGCAGCCATCACTGCCTCCACTCATCTGAGTTCTCCAGCCCCAGCCTGAGTCTTCATCACCATGTGAAAGGGAAGGGCTGAAGCTTAACCTCAGGTCTGGGTGGCCTGCCAGGGTCTGTGTAGGCACCACAAGTTCGTGCCATCCGTGCCTCTGAGCTCCTGGGAACCAATGTTGTGGAAAAGCATCTGAGCACAAGCCTGTCCAGCATTTCCTATAGCTGTACAGTAGAGACAGACAAGTGCTTCTCACAGCAGGCAAAGGGGGCTCTCTCCATTCAGACCTGCCACAGGAGATACGCAGAGAGGTGGCTTTCACCTAGAGAAAGTGGGACATGAGCTTTGCTCATTCTCTAAAGGGAAAAGGGACCAGGGTCTGTGAAGGGCTAAGACAGAAGCTTTTCTCTCGGGTGCCTAGCCAGGCTGGTGGGATCTAGCAGAAAGTAAGACAAACAACTGGGCAGGCAAGCCTTGGGAGGGGCTGAGGAAGCAGGAGGCAGCCTGGGATGGGATTCTTTCCACAGCAGGTCACTTCCTTCAGACACTTCCTCTGCAGCCCCAGTGGGTGCTGGTGTCTGCAGCCTCAGGACGAAGAGGAAAAGAACAAGACTTGGTTGTATTCTTTTTTTTTTTTTTTTTCCCAAGGGGCTGAAAACCGTAAGAACCAAGGCTCAATTTGACTCCCACCGCCTCTGGGCGTGTATGTCCTAGCAGACATTATTAAGTGGAGTGGCCAACTTCCTACTCTGTGTTCAACTCAGATGTGAAGTGCTCACACTTAGCAGATAATTAGCTGAGAACCATAGTCAACCAGCCTTGTCCTCAAAGGCCAGCTAGTTCAAGACCAACCTAGGCTAATACAAAGAAAAAAAAAAAAAAAAAGGAAAAAAGCCAAATGATACATTTTTGTGAGTTAGTCTCTGTGGCAACTATTCAGCTCTGTCTGCTACCAAGGTGGGAAGGTACCATGGACGGTGTATCAGCACACAGAGTGTGCCATGCCAATGAAACTTCACTTACAAGTGTGGTGGTTTGAATGAAATTGGCCCCTATAGACTCATATATTTGAATTCTTGGTCCCCAGTTGGTGGAACTGTTTAGGAAGGATTAGGAGGTGTGGCCCTTGGGAGGAGGTGTGTCACTGAAGGTGGGCTTTGAGGCTTCAAAAGTGCATTCTATTCAGGATGTAAGCTCCAGGGCCATGCCTGCCTATCTGCTGCCATGTTCTCCACCCTGATGATCATGGACTCTGACTGTGGAACTGTGAGCCCCAATATCTCCTTCTTTTGTAAGTTGCCTTAGTCACAGTGTCTCTTTCCAGCAAGAGAAGAGAAACTAAGACTCGGGTACTAAAATCTTAAGTCCCGGGAATTTCACATGCCATGAAAGATTCTCAACTGAAAATTTCACCCAACACGTGACCCCACTGACAGCTTGTGACTCATGGACATTAGCAGTGGCAACAGCTTGCCTGTAGGCCTGCTCTTGCTGTTTCCTGCTCTAAAAGAACAAATATGAAATGACAGATTTATATCATGTTCAAAATAATTGGCAGTGGGGTAGTGGCGGCGGCGGCGGCTTATACACCATGTCTTCCTTTACATGGAATTCTACCAGCAGTGACAACCTGGGTCCATTCACCCAAATCTGTCCTAGACAAGCCACAACCTGACCTCATCACCACACGCCTCCTCTTTCAGTTGGATTAAAACCAGTGAGATGGCACTGGACATAAAACTCATCCACAGTCCTAGCTTGGCTTTTGTGAGCCCTGGGGGAGTGGACGGAAGGAGGATGCTGAGAGCTGGTGCTTGCTGGCTAGTACCACTGTTTTCAGCTGCCGAGAGAGTGCTAGGAGTCCACTGTTCCTTGTCCAGAATTTTAAGACATGACCTGGCACCTTACAAAGCAATTATCTAAGAGCCAGAGAATCCAGGAACGTTACAAGAGGAAGGAAGGACACAGACCAGGAGAGGTCCAGGCCATGGCTGTCTAGCACAGGGGCTTGGGAAGCATACTTGTGACAGTGTAACTCAGCAGCCAACCTTAATCAAATCACCATTTATGAACAGTACAGTGTCGATGTGTACTTTGGGCTCTAGAAGGATGTCTCAGCAAAGTAGTACATGCGACATTCTGGTTTTAAAATGTTCCGCAGGGAACCCTAGTGTTATGAATCGTTCCCCCGCAAAGGTTCTCGTGCTTAAATGTCAGCTGCCGGGTGGTGTACTTTTGGGAAGTAAGTTTATCTATTGATGGAGTCAAAATCTGGTAGCATTCTTAAAGGGCAACGGCAAGCAGGAGACAGGATCACCAGGGCCATGCCTTTCAAGGACCTAGCGTGCCTCTGGCCCATTCGCCACTCTGCTTTCCACTCTCTCCTGCTGCTGTGAGGTAAATAGTTTTGCCCATTCCACCTTGATGTTCATGTCTTTTCCCAGGACGACTGTAAAGAAGCCAAATAGCCTGTGGCAAGAACTGTGACAAACCTTTCTTCTTTCAGCCTGTTCCTCTTGGCTGTTTGTTACAGTGAGGAAAGACCAAGTGTTGTCTGTTAGCCAGTGTTGACTGTCTAATCTGCGGCAGGAAGAGCGGGTGCAGGGGCACGAACAGGGGACGCTACAGCTACATAGAGGCCCAAACCCTGGAAACTAGCAAAGAAAGAGCCTACTTCTCTCCCAAATTATTCAGCCCTTATGAAACAAGAGATAAAGCTCCCATAGAACAAACCCAGATGGTATAAAACGAGTTTGATTTACTAGGAGAATTAAAATTTTAAGAAAAGAATAGCATCGAGAAAACTTCTCTGCAAGTATGTTTTTAAAACAGGCACAGAATCCGACACAGGAATTAAAGAAGCTGGTGACAGAATGCCAGCTAATGAGAAAACCCCATTCCCCAGCTACAGTGTAGAGCCTGAGTGGGGACTGTGCCCCCAGCCCTGCATCCAGATGGCAGTGCCACCAGGCTGGCTTTGGTGAACCATATGAGAAGCTAGCACACTGTCACCACAACCATCTTCAAAACACTCTGGCCCAAAGGATAATGAGGGAAGAGTCAGAAAGACACAGGGCCTTGGAGCTGGAGGTCAGTCAGGAACATATACCTGGATCTGACCTCTAGGATCAGGTGGGGCTGTCAGAATAGTTGTGCTATTTGATAAAAATCAGATGGCACATTTAAAGGAAAGGCCAACTCAGTCTGAGAGATGAGACGTGGGAATTATATTGAAAGCGACAGGGCGTGGGGCTTCATGCAACCAAACAGAGAGGTTTGTCAGAGCCAGGCAGGACAAAGGTCAGGCTGGGGGTAAGACTGAGTGGCCTAGTAACCTGACTAAAGATCCTACCTACATGAGACAAGGAGTCAATGACACAGCAGGGACACCTGGCTTGGACAGGGGCTAAAGGCTGCACAGCTAAGCATGGTTACCGGAACCAGATTTGGTCCAAGCAGGGAAAGAAGACTTCAGCCTCTAGAATAGGCAGAGGCAGAACCAGGAGAGTGTTCACAAGAAGGGGTGACTGTGTTACTGAGTATAGGAACAGGGTTCTCACCTCTGAGCAAGGGAGTAGCAAGTATGGGGAAACAGCATTAAAATGCACACTCTGGCTGTCCTGTGTCCCACCAGAACCCTCCTATGCACTTGGGCCTAGTGTCCAGCACTGCTCATGCAGTCATACTGGCTAGTTCCCGGGGCCTGGCTTGTTTTGAGGGACCTGTCTTGGGTCCAGGCCTCATGACTTGAGGAAGTCACACCACCCGAAGAGATCATATATATTCATGTGGACGCTGCAGTCAGTAGCTGCTGAGGCAGCAACAGCTACCATGGAGTGGAGGGACCTCCATGACACCAGTCCCTCTACAACAACACTCCCAGCCTGGGGGACTCAGCTGCCCCACTGTGCCACCGGCAATCCTGGTAACAGGACTTGTAAAGCAGGCACCAGCTAAATGGGTGTGTCTCAAAACCTTAGGTGCTGGCAAGATCTGTACCTATGTGAGTGAAACTGGAGATACTGACATGAACTCCAGGGTCCAACAGAGAAATCTATAGAATACAGAAAGAGATAAAAGCGCATTTGTGTACAAATACATATATCATCTGTAGCTCTGATATATTACTTCCCACAGAGACCTCGAATCTTAGTAGTGTAAAAGCAAAGACTCTCAAACAAAATCCATTTTCTGGTGAGATGGCTCAGTGGTTAAGAGCACTGACTGCTCTTCTAGAGGTCATGAGTTCAAATCCCAGCAACCACATGGTGGCTCACAACCATCTGCAATGAGATCTAATGCCCTCATATGGGTGTCTGAAGACAGCTACAGTGTACTTACATATAATAAATAAATAAAAAATATTTTTAAAAAGCCACTTTCTACTATAAAAATATAGATTAAGAGATTTAGAGATGGGAGAGGCGGCTAAAGAGATGGCTCAATGGTTCAGAGTACTGGTTACTCTCCCAGAGGACATGGGTTCGATTCCGAGCACTCATATGATGGTTTATAGCCATCTTTAACTCCAGTCCAGGAATCTGACACCCTTTTCTGGCCTCCTCAGGCACCAGATATGTAAGTAGTGTACACATATACAAGCGGGCAAAACACTCATACAATAAAATAAAATATAAAAATGTTAACTAATTTCAAAACAGGCAGCCAGATCCCTTTGCAGTGTGTGCACCAAGGAGAAAGTCCTTGTCTATAGGAAACATCTAACAGACACTATAGAGGAACCATACAATCAAGATACTTCTAGGGAGCAAAACACAGATCCAACAGGAGCCTGGGTCTTGAGGACTCGACCCCAAAAATCCCAGTGTTAATACACAAAAATCTAAGTCAGTTATACAGATTTAAGATCCAAGTTTGTACGACAGCTAAAAACCTCCTCTCAGAATTAACATTAATACCCCAGAGAGCTGATCAGTGAGTTACACACTTGGCCTCTCAGCCTAGCACGGTAGAAACACAGATTTCCAGGGCTCACACGGAAGTCCCAACCAATGAAGAAATGAGGCCAACGCCATTGGAAGCCTTCTGAATGTGAGTGGCAGTGATGGCTAATGTGTCCAGGCACAGAGTGGCTAGGTAGGGGCAACAGTTACCCGGAAGCTGGCTTCTTCTGAGGCAGGCGGCTGGGTGGCTGGGGTGGCAGGGGCGGGGGTTTGCTTTGTGAGGTCCCAGGTTGGGAGGACTTGCTTGGCTGGCTCATGGCTTCTAGAGTTCCTGATGTCTTAGCCACAGGAGGGGGTGGTGTGGTGGTCAGGGGATCTGTGGAGAGAAAAGGGGAAGGGAAAGAGAGAGTAAGCCCCTAAGTCTCATACCTAGTCTCTTACTGGAGGCCTTTCTCTTCTCTAGCACTCTTCTGGATACACCTATGACTGCTTCTCAGCCTGTCTCTTCTGGGAAACTACAAGGAGGGCCCAGTAAGGGCAGCCTTGACTACCACGGAAAGTTTGCTATGGCTTGTGTGTGTTTAACCAGGAACCTGTGTAGTGGCCAGCCCTTGATTCTGTGCTGAGCTGCCCTAAAACCAGCCGAAGAGGCAGAGTCTGAGGTCAGGTTCATGTCTGACATCTGCCCTGAGATACCCAAAATGCTTGGGCCAGGGCTCCTTTTTGCATCAAGTGACCCACCCACCACCAAAAAGGGGCAGAGCTTTATGCATCCCACCAGCCTGTAGTGGGGGAAGCTCTAAGGACAAATTGTGACAATCAACTAGTATGGGGCTCCCAGTCTGAGTGGAGAGATGTTGGAATCTATTGCTATCTGTATTTTACAGACAGTAGGCTGAGGCACAGAAGCCAGCACAGTGACCAAGTGGACAGAACTGTTTAAAAACAACAACAGAGTGAGGTCATGTGCCTGGGCCTTCCTTCACCCACCCATCTCTCAAACAGCACCAGGCCCTTGTCAGTGGCTTGTCTCAAGATGGGAACAGACCTATATGTAAAACAAGAAGGGCTATGGGGAGGGAAAAAAGGATCTATTTTAAAGGATCTGTTTCTCCCTCTTTCTTCCCTTTTCTATTTTAATGGAAAAGTCTAAGGTACATTAGCCCAGCAACATCTTCTTAAGAATCCTCTTGATGTCTGACCTCAGTGTACTAAAGTTGGACCCTGCCCCAGATCCCTCCGCAGAGCTTCTGGGACATACTGCCCCCACTGCTGTTGCTGCTGCTGCTAGCATCTACCCTCTTGGCAATTCCTGCAGAAGGGTTAGAGCTGCTTTCTGTATAAGCCATAGGCAGTGTGGCCTCAGAAGGGCCCTGGTGCCTTGGAAGCAATAGACCCAGAGATGCAGGACTATCTGCTCCTTAGGCTGAGAGGTAGGGCAGCGGGCAGAGAGGGCTGGTGTCACTGACCCAGTGAAAATGTTTGGTTCTGGAGCAGGACAAAGGTCCTTTCGTACTGCCTATCTCCCGGCATTGGGAACTGCCAACCACACATTGGCACTGGAAATATTATGGCAGATCATGACTGAAATGACCACTCCCAAGTCACTACAAAGCCAAAGAAACTTGAGTGTGGATGCTGTTAAAATTCCTGGTGAGACAGAATAAAGAATGAGTCATTTTAAGGGTAGCAGGGGGATGAACGGGGGGATTAAGGTGGAGGCTGCAAAGGTTGGGGCCATAGGGGCAACATCTGGTATGTATCTGTGTGCAGCCCACAGCTGCCAATGGTGCCCTGTCTTCCAGATTCATAAGGCCCACTGGCAAGAAAGGAAAAAGGAGGAAAAAAAAAAAAAACGTACTGGTAGATGTCACTCGAAGAGGGGGCAGCGGTGGGTGGACAGCTGGCAGATCTGACGAAGATCGCTGCCTGCTGATACCGTCCACACCTACAGAGTTTGTCTTCCACAGGGTGTTAGCTGAGGTGGCTGTCTGAACTAAACCCACACGCATACACGCAGGCACACACAGGCACACACACACACAGAACAAAAACAGAAACAAAACACGTCGTTATTGATCCTCTCACTCATAAAAGGTCAACATGAGCCTTCTAGAACAGCAACAGAGCCCTGAGACTTACTCTTTTCTCTAGTAGAGAAGATGAGACAAAAATAATAATAATAATAATAACAAATAAAGTGCTCCAGGGAATGCTCACAGGAGGCCTTTTCCAGTTTGATGACGTTTTAAAAATATTATAGTTTGAAGAAGGAAATAAATAGCCATAAATCTACTGAGCACTGCATTCAGGACCTATAGAACGTCTGCTCATCTCTGCCCTTCTATCACCTCCCACTGTGGGCCACAGAGACCCTGTTCTCAGCCAGTGTGGGGAGGAGGAAGGGTGTATTCCAAATACCATGCGTGGGGCTCTCCCCAAGTCTCCTGTAACATATCTGCCTGGAGATCAGCGCAGATGATCCAGTGATTCAGGTGACCCCACGGTGACCACTTTTCCCTAGTCACCATCTTTCTCACCGTGTACCATTTACTCAGATGTACATGGATGTCCCTGTATCTAAGGGGAGGGCTTAAAAGTAGGAAAAGCAATTCCTCAGATTCCAGGACTGCAAGATAACCAATCCTTTCCTGCTACCCAACGGAGTGAATGAGGTCTCTGTCATAGAGCCAGCACAAGCTTCTCCTGGGAATGCAGACACCCAGTCTCTGAGACACTGGGCGTTTCAGAATCAACACACCTCTCCAGGATGAAGAAGCAGTGAGATGCCCATAAGGCCCTGCACTGCTCAGGACAGCCTGTAGGAAGTGACAGAGGGTGCTTGTTAAGCCCAGGAGGAATAAATGTGTGGTGGTGTGGGTGTGGAAGAGGTGGAGGATACAGGGCCTGCTCTACACCTCTGCTCTTCAGTGACCCACCTAACTCTTTGGGCCTCCCTGAGTGCAGGAGAATGACACATGTGGTCTGTCTAGTTGGTCTTCCAGTTACTCAGTACCTAGTACCATCCCATCCTGCCCTCCCCTTCCCAGCTGCTGCAAGAGACAGTTAACAATGCCTTTCTGCATAGCAGCCACAGCCCAGGGACAGCAAGTAGAAGCTACTATTCTTCCCAGGGAAGCCTCTCCCTCCTTGACCTAGAAGGCCCTAAAGACAACCACCTAAGGTTGGCAGGCCTGGCTGAGCCAGGATGCCCACTTGCTGGGCACTTCATGAAGCATAGTGACCAGCTGGTCTTTGCTATCATACAAACTGTTCATGTTTCCGTATTTGTAAAAGCAACCAAGCAAATGAACAAACAAAAAATCACCTGTCCAGTGGATCTGCTATGTAGAGGCGGGGTAGTTTTGTGGCGTTTTTCATACTTAGGACATCAGGAGGGCCCACACATTTGTGTTTTTACAATTAGGCTGAGCATTGTTCCCCAAATTACTGCCTTTTACTCCTTCATTTCAAAGGTATTCTAGAAATATACTAAGTCATCACAGTGCTTTAAGCTAGCCCTGAGAAAGAAGAAAGGGAATCATCAGGACACGGGAGCGGAGCAAGTGGGAAAGACACAGTGGGAAGGCAGCAGAGGCCACCCTAGCTGACCAGCTGGAGGCCCACCCATCACCACTACCTGGGGCAGCCCTGCAGTACCCATGCACACCTCTGCCAGAGGAAGAACCCAGGCAGAATCTCTACCCGTTTGACATGCTAAGAATTATGGAATTCCTTAAGAAAGCAAACAGCTACAGAATAAACACCCATACATGTAACTTCTCAAAGCCAAAGCCCATATGTATTTGCAGGGGACTCAAAATTGTATACCTTTGCCAACATTCCGAGGTGGGAGTGGGGGTGCGCTGGTGGTGCTGGGGGGTATTGACTGGGAGGAAGGCGGGCTGCCACTCAGGATGGCTCCATAGGTCTCATTCTGCAAGATGCTGGGCCCGAAGCCCCTCTGCTTGTCCTTGGTGAGGTTTGTAGTATCTCTGGCCAAAGACACAGCATTGGGCTGGAATTGGTTGGACCCCAACTGGTAGAAGCTAACAGGCCGGTCCTCCCGTCGGTTGGGACTAGGCTGTAGAAGAATGGCAGGGAAAAAGCATGAGATGGAGCTATGGCTTTCTCTGAGTTGGATCAACTGGACAGTGAACACTCATCCACATGTGGTGGGTACCATTTCAGCCCCACGCTGTTGCATTTGAACTAAAAGATTTTAAAGTTCACCCTTCTTGTGTCTTTGAATTAAAACACACACACACACACACACACACACACACACACACACACACACACACAC
>JANHMN010000010.1:40826724-40844985 GCA_030674055.1 Rhabdomys pumilio
CACACACACACACACACACACACACACACACACACACACACACACACGCACGCACCTCCTCAGAGTCATGGTTTACCAATTACAGTTCTTAATTCTATAAAGAACTTCAAATAGCAGCTATTGCATCTTACAAAGCAGCCTAGCTCTGTGCCCCTTTCCAAACACACTTTCTTCTATGACAGAATGGCTCTGGCCAGCAAGCGGCAAGTAACCTCCACCAGCACTGTGTTTAACTCAGTGCAAAACAGCAAGTCCTTTCCACATTACTCTGAACCACTGAGCTGTTGAGATCCCAATAAATCAGGGGTCAGTCAATCCTGACCCTTTTGGTTATCAATTGCTTAAAAAGAATAGTGTGTTCTTTGTGTGTACGTAGATATGAGGAGGCCAGAGGCAACCACGGCGCTTAGTTCTCTCCTTCCACCATGAGTCCTAGAGATCAAACTCAGATCTCCATGACTGACAGAAATACCTTACTGCTTTTATAAATAAAGATTTATTGAGATGCAACTTCCTCCCATCACTTACATATCTGTACTACAGAGAAATCTAAGTATAGATGTTAATTGCTGATTTTCCATCACCGATGGCCCAATGGCCTTCAGAAATATTTTTTTTCCATTTGTTTATACTTCATATTAGAATACTGAGGTCCTACAAAAAATAAAACATTAAGACCATAAAAATGTGTTCAACAAGGCCTTTCCTCTCATTTTAATACAGAGCATGCTGGCATCCCTGGCTCTGCATCCACAGTCCTGCACGAAGGTGGCATCATCTGAGGTACCCCAAGGTACACTTGGACTGGAGCAAAGCTAGAGCCCTGTGCTCATTGCAAGGCTGTTTGCAAACAGCTGTCAGCCTCTCTTGAGGCTTTGAAGTCCCCGTCCAATAAAAGGAGTTGGAGCCAGTGAACCCCAAAGGCTGTGGAGTGGTTCCCACTTGGTGGTTTCTAAGGTCACTCAGACCACATGACCAGCCACATAAACACTGTCACCTGCCAGCAGGACCTAGCACCTGCCAGCATGGACTGGAGCTAGGAGAGAAATGGGAATGGGAAGATTGGAACCCGCCAAGATCAATGAACACACAAGACGGCAGGCCAGGCCCCACCCTGGTCTGCATGAAGTTTGCAGAATCATTGGTGGCATTGTGGCACAAACCTGTAGCTTCTCGTCGACATCATCGTCGCTCTCATCCAGGTCCTCGTGCAGCAGCCGCCATTCGTACTCGACGTGAACATGCGAGTTAAATCGTCCTGACAAGGCCTGAGTGAGCTAGGAAGGAGGACATGGCAGTCAGGGCTGCTGCCCCCTTTGCAACAAGGGACAGACCCTCATGGGAGACCAGACCAAGAATGGACAGGCCAGGGAGGAGGGTCTGGGAAGTACTCACAAGGAGACTCCACTCTGTTCCAGGACAGCTCATTTAAATCCCTGGGTCCATATGGAGGTCCCTGTACCTGATTCACAGGATAACTCAGTCCCTCAAAACCCCCTGTCAGTGACTTTCGGTAAATCGTGCAGTGTGCCGCACAGGCATGGAATTTGGGGACCTAAAAGGTGATGGCCAGTATGTAGGTATTAGCACCACTTGGGGTCAACTGGACCGCAGAAGGAACATGTTTCCAGCTGAGTCAGCCTTCCTGCAGCCCTGCAGAAAATGATACCCCTTTCTTCAGTTCTCTCACAGAAAGTAGCTGGCCAATTTCTCCTCCAGCTCTGCAGGAGGTACGTCAATGTATTATCTGTATTTGGTGTTTAGGGCCAGACAGTTGCTGTGTGACTTTGAGTAAGTCACTTGACTTTTCTGTACCTACTTCCTCATCTATTCAACGGGAACTAAAGATTAAACAACGTGATGTCACAAGTGAAACGACAGCCTAGGGTATGTTCCCAACGCTGCAGTGAGGCACAGCCCATTGCAATTGAGGATTGCTGACCTGGAAGCCCCTTCCCCCAGCCACACACCTTCCTCCAGAACAGAAGAGAAACACACACTGCCCTGCGTGATCTGGGTTTAAGGATAAAGGTAGGAACCGTAGCTGGACATGCTGGGACAAAGAGCTAGCTGCTCATGGGTACCAGATAATGTAGAGGCCCCCCTTTACTCCAGCTGCCTAAGGAGCCCAGGGCTACCACCATGTTCGATAATCACATGCTGAGTTACACGTGCCACCACAGGAAGGTAGCCACCTGGCCAGCAAAGATTTCCCAGAGTGCTCCTCCAGACCAGCTAGTACTTAGCATAGCCCAGGATGTGTATTCTGGGCCCTGCTGTTGCTGTCCAGGGAGACTGGCTCTACTCCATTCCCCCACTCCATCACACCCCAGGCCATCTACTCAGGGTGGATGCTCACCAGTTCCTCACAGTGTTCATGCTTGAGCCGCTTGGCGATGTCCAACGGGGTCTCTCCTGACTCATTGGCTGAAAGTCAAGGTGAAAAAACAAAGCAAAACTTGGCCTTGTGTTTTGCATATTAAAACATCCCTAAAGACCCGGATGTCGAAGGCGTGATTCCCCAGCTGGTGGCGCTATTGAGAGGTGATTGGATCCTGAAATTTTCTTTAAGTGCTTTTCAGTGTTTTGTCTTTTGAGAATTCTGCTTAGTTCTGTAGCCCTGACCCCCATCCCCCTTTTTCTTTTGAGACAAGGTGTGGTGGTTTTAATAGGAATGGGGTCCATGGACTCAAGTGTGTGTTTGAATGCCTGGCCCATAGGGAGTGGCACTATTAGGAGGTGTGGCCTTGTTGGAGTAGTGTGGCCTTGTTGAAGGAAGTATGTCACTGTGGGGGTGGGCACTGAGGTCTTCTATGCTTAAACTATGCCTGGTGTGACACGATACACAGTCTCCTTCTGCTGTCAGCGGATCCAGATGTAGAACTCTCGGCTCCTTCTCCAGCACCACGGCTGCCTGTGTGCCACTATGCCTCCCACCATGATGGTAATGGACTAACCCTCTGGAACTGTAAGTTAGCTCCAATTAAATGTTCTCCTTCACAATGTTGTGTGGTTGTGGTGTGTCTTCACAGCAATAAAACCCTAACTAAAACAGACACACCTCATTAAACTAAGCAGGAATCATGGAATGGAGTCCAGTTAACCTGGGCAGGGATGGCTGTCATTTAGTTGTACAGGATACAGCAGAGTAAAGAAGCCTTGATTTTAAAAGAAAGGACTGAGCTACTTAAGAAATGTCAAGCCAGACAACCATTATCCTAAGGTCGAGTTATCAGCAGAGCAAGAGCGCGCACATTGAGTGCCCCGCCCCCACACTAGAAGGCAATGGGCTTTGTAGTCCAGACATCTGAACTGGTCCTTTCTTCCCTGTGAGTCTCTGTCAATAATGTTTGGTTAGTTGGTTTTGCTTTTCTCTCTTTCTTTCTCTTCCTTTCTCTCTCTCTTTCTCCTCCTCCTTCCCCTTCTCCTCCTCTTCTTCCTCTTCCTCCTCTTCCTCTTTTAATCCAGACAGAGCATCACTATAGCTCTGGTTTGCTGGAATTCTTATAGAGGCTTAGTTGGCTTCAAACTATAATGATCTCTTCCCTTTGGCTTGCTTAGTTTTTGTAAGTGTGGCATCCTTTTGAAAAGGATGTGCCTTTTTTTCCCCTTCTACTTTTTGCTTTGTTTAGTAGTTCTTCAAATACTTCCCCAGAACCCAAGCCTACCTGGATAGCTCTGGGTAAACTGCCTTGGCAGTGGAAGGCCTACAACTGAGGGGAAACAAAGGCCAGGCAGGATTAGGACATGTTGCAGGCACTGCAAGAGAGGGCCATGACCAGCATCTCCTCAAAGAAAGGCCTTGTCTGATCTCAGGAGGTGAGCTAAAATTGCTACAAAGTTGATCTAGATTCACCCAGCTGCAAGGCCTAGCCTCATCGTTCCTGAAGCCTGCAGGTTAGGCCAAAGGCTAAGACAGACAGTAGGCGGAGCCTTCTGAGACCCAGGACAAGGCACTCTGTAGGACAGGTAGGGAGAGGCGCTTGCTCTTTCTACTGCGAGAAATGCTCCTAACAGCAGAATTGCAGAGCTGAGGAAAGGAGGCAGAGGGGGCCAGCAGAGCCCCAAGCACCCAGCACACCCAGGTGGCTTACCTATCTCAATGGAGGCCTTTCCCCGCAGGAGGAGCTTGAGGCACTCAGCATTGTCAGTCAGGCAGCAGTAGTGCAGGGCTGTGCTACCTTTGCCTGTCTGTTTATCCAGGTTCCCACTGTTCGGAACACGGATGGAAAAAGATAAATCAATCATAAGCCAGAAGGTAAGAACAGCCTTGTAGACTGTGGACAGACATGTGAGTTAGCAGCAGACAATGTACCTAAGTTTTCCCCGCAGTGAGCGGGCGCCACACTAGCTAGCATGAAGGCAGCTAGGGAATCTCTCAGACCCATTGAGAGACTACAAGGAGGACAGAGTGGACCAATGGTGGCTGTATCGTTGCTAAGTTTGGGTTAGAGCAGTGATGTGTAACCCTTTGGTGGTCAAATGACTTCCCAGGGGTCGCCCAACACCATTGGAAAACACATATATTTATAATTCATAACAGTAGCAAAATTACAGTTATTAAGTAGCAATAAAATCATGGTTGGAGGTCACCACAATGTGAGGAACTGTATTAGAGGAACATTAAGAAGGTCGAGAACCACTAGGCTAGAGAGGACACCCTGGAGCAATCTTAGTGCCTCTGTCCTCTTCTCTCTTGTCCTGTGGTACCCAGAGCACCAGGTCCACCATTCAGTCTATACAACCGGCCCTGCCTGTCACCCTGGAGAACAAGCAAACTTTTCATTTTCTTTTTAAAATTATTTTATTTTGTATGTATAGATATTTATATGTATGTCAGAGTATCATGTATATGCCTGGTACCAGTGGAAACCAGAAGAAGGGGTTGTATTCCCTAGGATTGGAATAGCTGGTTATGAGTCACCATGTGGGTACTGAGAACTGAAGCCAGGTCCTCCAGAAGAACAACCAGTGCTCTTAATCGCTGGGCCATCTCTCCAGCTCCCTTCATCTTGTTTCTACCAGGGAAGGGAATGCAACTGTTCAGTTTGGTGTCCCAAGGCTCCTGCAAGCCTGCTGGCCCTAGGACAGCCCCCTGAAAGTGGGTGAAGGGGGACACTTCTGAAGACTTTCACACGTTCTTCTACGAAGACAGATTATCCAAAACCAAAGGTGCATGTGTTCCACATAGGCAATAAAAGCAATCATCCCTCAAAGTCACACCACCACCAATAAAGTACAGGGGCTGTGTATCCATAGGCAGACAAATGGAAACAGAAGTGTCCTGGGTTTGGTACCCACTGCTCCCAGCAGAAGGACATCGGCTGCCTCAGTGTAAGAACCACCTCTCCTTTCCTTGCTTTGTGCAGTGCCGAGGATGGAACTCGAAGTTCATGCATGTGAAGCAAGCGCTTACCACTAAGCTCACCCCAAACCGCTTCCTAGCCTGATGCACCCTCTTTCGCTATCTACCGTCTGTCTTAGGAGAAGACAAGCAGACTCCTGCCCAGGGAGAGTTTATGTGGAACAGATCCAAATCAGCTACTTATCAAATGTCCAGAGTCAGCATTCGGGCCCTGGTCTGGGCTCAGAGGAGAGAGTTTAACAAGGAACTGCAGGTCTTAGGGCTGACTGTCCTGCAAGTCTCTCCTACTTTCCAGCTGTTCCTTCACTCCATTGCCCAGGAATGACAGGGAAGGGCAGAGGCCACAAATATAAACCATCTTCTGTTGCTGTCACGCCAGAACTTCCCATTGCACATGCAACAGCATCCTCTGTGCCAACACAGCCAACCCCAGCCACGATTGGGGAGTCACGGTACAGGCTGAAGTGTCTTAGCATGTGGCTTGCAGTTACCATGCAGGCGTGCAAACAGACGCAGCACACACTGAACTCAGAAGGCTGTTTCTAGTCAATGATTACAAATGGCCTCTCAACTCAAAGGGAACAGCCTTCACTGAGTTCTGACTTACAATTCCTGGCTTAGAACAGGGGCTAATGCGTCTTTATCCCCTCATATCTCTCTGCTATTGAGATGCTGCGTAGGAACTGATATGGGAAAGACCCACCCACAGGACAAACCAGAGAAATGTTCATGTCACAGATGATGGCCCTGACGCCCACATGGTCTTCCCCAGGGCTGGGAATTCAGCAGCCATGGTTCCTTGGAGTCTCTCCTAGACTCTAGATTTTGCAGGTATCATGAAGATGCCCTTCTGTTCTTACACTACAGGGCTTTTCTAGGAAATTCCCATAATTCATATTTAAACCTGAGATATAAGCATCTTGGCAACACAGCCCAAGTAGTGGAGTCAGTATCTGGTCCCCTCCTCAGAAGCCCAAGAGAACCGGAACTTTGCTTATTTTTGAGACACCCACCTGTTCTGGACCAGGAAGTCTACAATGTGGAGGGAAGTCCGGTCCACAGATCTGACTGCAAGATGGAGGGCTGTCTCATCTGGCTCCTAAAATTCAAACCAAGACATTTGGAATTCCAGTGGCATCTATCAATCCCAGAACCACCAAGGTGAAATAGCACGTGTCCCTTTCAAAAGCCTTTCTACCCCCCCAACCCCCATAAATCATTTATGTATGATATAGAGTGTTCACTTTTTAATCTCCACAGCAAAAGGCATATGTGGTGTTTGAATGAGAATGGCCTCCGTAGGCTCACATGTTTGAATACTTGGTCCCCAGCTAGTGGAACAATCTGGAAAGCATGAGAAGGTGTGGCTTTAGTGGAGGAGGTGTGTTACTAGGGGTGGGCTTTGAGGTTTAAAAAGATTTGTGACATTCCCAGTCCAGTCCAATCTCTCTGCCTGCCTGCCTGCTGCCTGCCTGCCTGCCTGCTGCCTGCTGCCTGCCTGCCTGCTGCCTGCCTGCCTGCCTGCTGCCTGCCTGCCTGCCTGCCTGCCTGCCTGCCTGCCTGTCTGCCTGCCTGCTTGCCACCACGCTCCCCACCATGATGGTCATGAATTCTAACCCACCGAACACCGAAACCGCAATCCCCAAATACACACTTTCTTCTACAAGTAGTCTTAGTCATGTTACCTTATCACAGAAATAGAAAAAGGAACTAAGACATCATAACTTTCCTATCCCTCCCTACTCGCAGGAAGTGAGAACCGCTGGGGATTCCAAGCTATTTCAATTGTGTCCCTATCCCTACATCACCACCAGGTGAATGGGTCAAAAAGTAGAAGTAGTCAAAACGCAGAAGGCACGAACAGGGCGGTTGGCTCATTCTTCACTTGTCCTGCCTGCTCAGTCCTCTGGCAGTTGTGGGCACACGCTGCTCTAGACATGGGGCTGGAGCTTTCTCCCGAGTAAGAATTTAAGTGACACTGCTAATACTTAGGAATAGCCTATGTCACCAGGAGAAAGTGGTGTCCCCTTTCAATGTTCCCACTCAAGGGATCAAGCTTAGCCTAGAATTCTGGATCCAAACATGATACTCTACCTAGTACCCCACCATACTGGATGATGAACCCCATCTGGAGACCAGGATGTGCCTAAGACCAGGAGGTTCTTTGGACCTGAACTATGTACCATGGGGACTCAATCAGGAAGGCCAGGAGACTAGGCAGCTCCTTAGGTACCAACAGTATAACACACACGTGATCCCAAAAGCAACATCTGGAGACTGGAGAAGGTGTTCTACCCATCCCTTTGGGAGGACACTCAGAGCGTGAACTACAAGATGGTCCTTGCCACAGAGCTCCTCAGCATGGCCTCAGAGATGCTCGGGGTTTCAGGCATTGGAGGATGTATTCCCTTCCACTTCAGATGGGAACATCTGGCACTATGTTTTTGAACATTTCCTTCAACATCTGGCATTACACTTTTGGCTTAAGACTAAACCAACAGGGTTAAAGAGACAGCTCAGCAGTTAAAAGACTTGCTGCTCTTATAGGGACTCATGTTGGGTTGCCAGCATCCACACTGGAAGGCTCACTGCCATCTGTAACTCCAGTTCTAAGGAACCTGACACCCTCTTTTGGCCTCTGAGGATGCCCACATATACGTGGTGCCTATATACACTTAGGAACATACATACAAAATTTAATTAATCTTTTTTTTTTTCTTAAAGAACAAACCAAAATACAAAGGTTCAGTTTGAAAGGAGTCAGTCTAGGTGTGATGGTGTACAAGAATAATCTCAGTACCAAGGAAGCTGAGGCAGGAGGATTGCTAACAAAGTTCAAGTCTTTCAAATAAAAGGGGAGGGGGGTGGGAGGGTTGGGGAGTGGAGAATAGGTCCTGTGGTATAGCAGTGGTTGTAGCTGATCATGTATTTGAATCCAAATTGCTGAGTAGATTTGAAATGTGTCCATGACAAAAGAACAGTATATGAGGTGATCTCTCTGTATTGTGGTCATTCTATAATGTGAATATATATCAAAATGCTGACTATAGATCATAATGATTTTATATATGAATAGGCCGGGCATCCCAAATGCAGGTCATAAATCTAAAATGTGACACAACCCTAAACTTTTTGACAGGAGGAAAATTCCACACTCGAGCTCAGATGACGGCTAACAGTTAAAATGGAGGCGCACTGAGGACACTATACAAAATCACTTCTGTGTACATGGCCTATGGGAGACGTAAGTCGGCTGGGTCCTATCTCTAAGCTCTCAACATGAATCAAGTATGTCAACACTTAAAAAAATACCCAAAATTAAAACACTGTGGTCCAAGCAGCTATGATAATGTATGTTCAACCCATACATTTATTTACCCATTAAAAGAAAGCATGCCACTTATTTCTCCCCAGGGAGTGATAGGACACGGAGAATAACCCACTGCACACCTCTCTTGTCCTACCCCGTACTTCCCATCCTTTGCAGCCCCTCTTACATGCCCATTGGCCAGTGGGATTTTCTCTGTCAGGTCCACACCATCAGCATAAGCTTGGAGTAACCCAAAAATGTCTCTGGTCTTGACGGCCTCGCAAAGGCTATGGAGCTTCGCCACGGTGTCGGCATGCTTTTTCCGTGCGTACCTTCTCTCCATGTACTTGGCTGTGATGTAGTCCTTCCTCGCAATCCTGAAACCAGACGTGACGGATGGGTCAAACACTGAGGGCCTCTGTCCACCCAGTAGTCCACTGTCTACAACCATGCCCAGCCCTCTTGGGGCCCTGTGGGCACCTTCCTTAAGTAGAGGCATGTCTAGCTTCCAGTATCAGAGGTACCAGAGCCCACCCAACAGTCCTGGGCCTCACCCAGTTATAGGGACAGAGGTGAGATGCGTGGCTTTTTTTATCTTTTCCCAGCTGCCTGCCATTGTCTCCTTCCACAGCCCTGAGCGCTCCCTCAGCACGCTGCAGTTCCTATCCATGTATTTGCCTGACTCGCTCACATCCCTCCACCCACACACTCAAGTCTTTCTCTGCTGTCACCCAAGTTCCTCCTGCATGTTCCAAGCCCCCTCTTTAAGACGGGCTGGCCACCCTGACCTGCTCTCTGTTCTGGCTCTCCCTAGTACTTTGTCTGCCTTCCTATTTACCTGATAGCCACATCTGCACCCTGTCCTTTGTAGCTTTAAAAGGTGCACACTCACCAGTGGCAGAGTAAACTAAGTGACAAAGGTGTCAAACCCTCAAATCGCAGGGGTTCTAGCTGACAGACACTGGGGTTCAGGAGTGTGTGGGTCTACTCAGCATTTTGAAACACAATACTGACATCGTCTCCTTCGAAGTGAAAAATGAATGGGGCTGGCTCTCTATCATCCCACTGGGGCCTACAGATGGCATTTCTCTAAGCCTGTGCTTGCAAGACATACTGTAAGCATGGGCACTGTAAGATGCAGACAACTACATTCCTAGAAGCTGGCATCAAGAGGTGAGTGAGCTAAGCCAAAAGCCACTGCCCACGTGGCCTCTCATCTCCAGGAGGACAGGACCAAGAGAGGGAAACACCCAGGCCCACACTTCCCACACGTTCTTTCCCTGTCGCCCCAGCTACACTGCAGGGAAGCCTGTTCCTGCTGTAGCAGTGGTAGACTTCCTAAACCTGCCTTCAGTCTACGTTAGACAACCTGCCTGAGCTCTCTGGGAGCAGAACACACAGAAGCAAAGCTTGTTTAACTGGGGGACCATGGAGACAGTCATTCAACCCAGGATGGAGATCTCTGCCTTCTCTTCTAGAACAGGCCCCAGCAGGAGGGCAGGGCATGCATACTAAGTCACTTCAGTCTTCATGCTGTTCATGTGTAGTTCCAATCTACAGAGAGTTCCAGGCCTGCCTCGAGGCGCAAGCCTTGATAAAGCACATCAACCTGTCCACAAGGTACTAAGCTTCACGGAGATGGTCTGCTTCACTGATCCCCACAGTACAGATAAGCACGACGAAGCCGTCAGAGGGAAAATGGGTAGCTTCTTGAACCCACTGGCAAAGGCCCTGGCCTGGCCCAGTTCGGAGCTGGAGATCTTTTCCAGTGTGGGACTTTCAAGAATTAACAAACCATAGTGGGGTAGCCTTCATGAGGAATGTATGCCATGCCTTAAACTCAATGGGCTCTGGTGACAGGACAGTTGTCAAGTCTGGTGTACTTTCAGTAACCAATGTGGGGCACTCTCTGTGACTCCTAATGGACAAAGATGTGGTAGAAACAGCTGAGTTCCTTTACTGATCTATTTATTTGGGGGTGGGGACAGGGCCTAGGGCCACATGCACATTAGGCACAAGCTCTCTATCACTGGAAGGACATCCTCAGCTCTTGTTTCAAAGACCTACTTTGTTTTATGCATATGGGTGTTTAGACTGCACTTACATGCTGCTACCTAAAAGGTGGGACAAGGGCTTTGGATGCCCTGGAACTAAAAGTACAGCCTGGGAGCTACTATATGGGTGCTGAGATCTCAACTTAAGGTCACATGCAAGAGCAGTAAGCATTCTTAACCATGGAACCATTAAGCTATGGTGTTTTTTTTTTTTTTCTTTTATTTAAAGAGTCTCGCTATATAACCCAGGTTGGCCTCAAATTCCTAATTCTCTTGCTTCAGCTTCTAAAGTGATGGGACTATTTGTTTTGTTTTTGGTGGGTTTGTTGCTGTTGTTTTAAGTGGGTATTCATCTATCCTAGGCTCTGAGTCCCCTGAAGGTGGTTCTAACCCAAACAAGGGACAGATCTCTGTAACCCACTCTGACCCCTAGTTACATCGAGATAGACTGTGCTATTTAGTGTGTTCTTGGTTGTTCTTTTAAATGTATAGATTAAGATGTGTGGAGAAAAGCAGCGGGAGACTGCAGACTGATCCATCTGGTGTTGTTGGGGGTGGAGGGCTTCCTGCTGCTTCTTCAGAGTCAGTCTGCCTCTATGAGCAGATGCTATCTGGCCTCTGGGTGGCCCAGTTACACATGCTCTCTGCCTCCACTCCCAACTGGAGGTTCACAGGCCATTAGAGGGTGCCTTTGCTTTCCCCTTCAGCATACGGTTAAAGATGGTGTGTGCTTACTCCAAGCTGCAAGCAGCTCATTCAATCAAATCTAGAAATAAAATGTTCGCTGAATGAAGCAGGCATAGAGCTGGGGCTATTTATGTGATTTGTTGAGCCATTAAATATTTACGGAACCACTACAAGCAACATACTGTGGGGGCAAATACAGAAAATGAGTGAAATGTAATTTGCAGAACAATATGTGAAAACCCAAGTATATTGTAAAGTGTGATGGAGTGTTACAAGAAAGAGGCAGCTGCCGGAAGCACACAGAGTCACACAATACATCTTCTTCTTGTATTTGGGTGTGAGGAGCCAACTAGGGGTCTCCCTATGCTACTCATACTAGCCTTGAACTCACTATGTATCCCAGGTTAACCTAGAACTCACTATAGAGTCCAGACTAGCTCCAAATGCATAATCCTCCTGCCTCAACCTTGCCATTGCAGGGATTACAGTCATGAACCACCATGCCTGCTCCCACACGTGCATGTGTCTGTGTGTGTGCATTTTGTGTACATGTGTGTGCATGCGCGCCTCAGAGCTGAGCCCAGGTGTTGAGAGGTGGTATTCATTTTTAGAATCAATTGCCCCTCAAACAAACAGATGCTCGACTTCATAAGGACTCCTACTAGTTTTTTTTTTTTAAAAGATTTATTTGTTTTTATGTGTCTGAGTATTTTGTCTACACACACACACACACACATATACATACATATGTATATGTGTATATATATATGTATATGTGTATATATATATATGTGTGTGTGTGTGTGTGTGTGTATATATATATATATATATATATATATATATATATGTGTGTGTGTGTGTGTGTGTGTGTGTGTGTGTGTGTGTGTATATATATGCACCATATACGTACAGGCATTCTGGTGCCTGCAGAGGCCAGAAGAAGGCATTAGGCCCTCAAGAACCAGAGATCTGAATCACTGAAGCCATCATGTAGGTGCTGGGATCTGATCCCAGGTCTTCCTTGAGATCAACAAGCGCACTTAACAGCGGCACCATTTCTCTAGCTGCTAATCCTAGTACTTAAAAGAAGTATTTTGCAGTACTTTTTGTTTCAGGTTGACTGGTACAATAGCATTCCAGAAGACTGGTACCTCAGTGAGACAAACACCAAAGAAAGCCAGCATCAAGTATCAGCTGCCATTAAACTTGCCATAGTGGGCAGTGACATTTCCTTCACTAGATGGGGTCCTCCAGTTGTCCAGGAAGGCACTGGGCCTCTGTGGGTCACAAGAGAGCCCTACATTGCAAGGGATCCTCTGTTCTCAAAGGCAGCCAGGGCACTTGTATAGACTCTGTTGCCAATACCATTCAAGGCCCAACTGAGTGTGAGTCATCTTTCTAACTTCCCCCAGTGCCTCTTTGAGGTGGTCAGCATGCTCTCCCTTTTTACTATAGAAACTAAGGTTTAGACTCAGATGACAAAGAACCTGCCCCATTCTGTGGCCAAGAACGTGGGCTCCTAATGCCTCTTCAAGTTAGACTTGAAATGGACAACTTCATATAAAGAAGATGATGCTTTGTAACCGTGTTATCCAGTCTCTGGGAGACACTATGTCACACGCGTTTGCCTACTACAGGATGCAAACATAAACTGACATAATCTAACACCTGCAAGACACTAGTCTAACTTCTTAGTCTTGATGCCCAAGACAGCCAACAACTGACAAGTTTCCTGCTTGCCCTCCAGAATTTCTCCATGCCCTCAGTGAATCAGAGTGCAAGATAACACAGGTCCTGCACTTCTGCTGCCTCAGTTTCTCAAACAGAACAGTTACAGAGATCTAAGTGTTCTGCTTTACACAGGCTCTGTATACCATCGCCACCTGTAAAGCTGTTCTTAAAGACTCTGTCCCCCATCACTCAGTGTCCTTTAGGGCAACCCTAACTACTAACTCAATTTCAGGCCTAGCCCAGTGAAATGTGGTCTGGCTTACAGACTGCAAAACTATCTTTTCTTCTCTACTCTATTCTAGTTTCCTTCTGCTGTCACGCCTCCGCTTACACAGGTGCTTGCTTGCTGACTGGGAGACCTGCTCCTTTCTTCTATCGCCTTCATTTTGCATCGTTCCCTGCAGGCACACCATCCCAAGCCCTCCTGAGGGCACACAGGCCATTTTAAGAACCAGGGATGATGTCTGAGGAGCAGGATGCACTTCCCTGTCTAGCTCCTCAAGCCAGGTGTGGGGAAAAAAAAAAAACAACTTGGATAGAGTTGGTAGGGAGTCCCTGTTGTACATGCTCCATCTGTGGGACAGCTAGAATCCCAGTGAGGTACAACAGCTTCTCAGTTTGTAGCAACGGTAAAACACATAGAGGGTTTTCTGGGGGAGACAACAGGTTGCACACCTGGAAGGACACTGGCACAAGAAATGGTGCATGGTCGCTTGTCTGTGAGGGCCGGGCACAATTCACCACGCTAGGAAAGTGGGCAGAGAGGAAGAACAGTGGCAAGGGCGCGGGGCCCATGGCAGCAATGAGGCAGACTCACTGCAATGCCCTTCTCCCACAGCTGCTATGCTATAAGACATCCCTGTTGTCCTCTGTGTCCAAGTCCTAACAAAACCAGCCACGCCACATTTCTATTTGGACACACAGAAATGACTAAGGATAAAACAAAATCAAAATGAAAACAAATTAACAATTTTAGCTAGCAGGAATCAACAACTGATGCACCCTGGACCTGTTCCCCTGCCTTCAGGGCTCAGGCAAAGGGCAAATGAGAACAGCTAGCCTAATACTCACATGTCGCTGCCTGGGTTGGGTTTGACTGGGTCCTCAGACGGTAGGCAACACTCCATGATTTCATTAAAGCCTGCATTCCCAATATTCTTGGCAAGCTGCAAAAAATAGAAGTCTATTTCAGAGTACTCAATTATTAATACCCTCCACTGCCGTCCATTATCCACAATCTGGTGATTTATTTAATGGCCACTAAGAAATAGCACGATAAAGTGGTTTGCTTTTAATGAAAAGGCACAGAACGCAAAGCCCCATGGTATCAGCACAGCATAATGACCTGCAGAGGACTCTGTGGAAAATGGGTGCCAGTCACCACAGCCTTGGAGAAGCAGGAACTCGACCACAGTGCTCTACATTCTTCCCTGCCTTCCTGCAGAAATTCTTCCACTCACAGCCTTCTTCACACCAGCTGTGAGTAGTGTCGCAGAGATACATGGGACCAGGAGTTGGCCCTGGATGTGGGGGTTGCGGGTGAGATGGCCCTGACTCTTGTCTGCTGTGCGGTGGGGTTGTATAGGCCAGGGAGAAATCACCTCGCCTCCCATTTGCCCTTACCACCAGTGGCAGGCAATGGGGTCTAGAGAGCAGGGGAGCTTTCCTTGCCCCTCACCTGCCACAGCATTGAGGAGAATGGGCCCTGAACCTCTCCTGGGCAGCAGAGTAGAGCTGGCCCCGGACATGGTGGTTGCAGGTAAGCTGGCCCCAAGGTTATAAGTTCAAGAGAGCCAGCTCTGCCTCTTGTCTGCTGGGCAGTAGCAAAACCAAGCTGAGACACACTTCTCCCCACCTCTCCATCCTTCACCACCTATGGCAGATAGGAGAGCTGGCCCCAGGGTCATGAGAGTGTTGAGAGTGGGAGAATTTGCCATGTCCCCCACGGGCTGTGGCACTCAGGAGAGTGGACTCTGCCTGGTGGGACTGGAGGGCAGGGTTGCCGGTGACCCTGCCCATGGGTCTAGAGAGCTGGAGAGCTGGGGGGCTCAGCAGCTCAGACACCTCTCAGGCCCAGAGTCATGGCTTTGAATTGGCTCACCCCAATATCCACCCCATCACTGAACTGCTGGAGTACATGAGGGTCCTACAGACCCAAAACTGTAGGATCTCCATGGCACAGGGCAACAACAGGATATCTGAGAGGAGTCCTGGTGAGGTTTCAGTGTTGATAGTGGAGCAGAGGCCTGGAACCAGACCAATGACTCATTGCAGTGAACATTAGCAAGCAAAGAAGTGTGGACAGAAGGGAACACTGTGGGACATACTGGGACATACTGGGACACACTGGGACACACTGGGACACACTGGGACACACTGGGACACACTGGGACACACTGTGGGACACACTGTGACACACTGGGACACACTGGGACACACTGTGACACACTGGGACACACTGGGACACACTGGGACACACTGTGACACACTGCAGATTTTACAAGAGTTTTTTTTTTTCTCTGTTGGGGGGAGGTTGTAAGAGTGGAGGGTGGGTGTGAGGGGAAAGGGAGACAGGTGGGATTGGAGTACATAGTATGAAATTCAACAAAAGTGTGAGTGTGTGTGTGTGTGTGTGTGTGTGTGTGAGAGAGAGAGAGACAGAGAGAGACAGAGAGAGAGAGAGAGAGAGAGAGAGAGAGAGAGAGAGACAGAGACAGAGACAGAGACAGAGACAGAGACAGAGACAGAGACAGAGACACACCAAATTGGACACTTTCGGTGAAAACTCTTGGCAAACTGAAACACTAACAACATCACACATGACATCCAGGTGACCTCCAGTTCTGACTTTTTCATATCTTCACATCTGATAATCACCAAGTACCTTATGCTAGGCACAGCCATGCTACCTTGATAACATGACAATTGGTGTTTGCTGAACAAAATCAGGAGCTCCTTCAGAGCAGGGACATCCCCGCCTCATCTTAAGCACAGAGCTCAGTACCTGCCCTAAGCTCGAAGTGAGCTTCCAGGACAGATTCCTGGCACTGCTGCGCCCTGGCCCTCAAGTCAGATTTTCAAATATTTCCCGAAACAATACTGGTAGGGTGCTTCTTGCACAAGGATCGGAAAAAACAGATTATTTAACTTCATCATTGCAAACACAGTGAATGACTCAATGTCAAACTTCTTAGCTAGACTGCCTATGCAGACAAAGGGTGCGCGAAGACAGTCTGGAGGTGTGGCTGTTGGGAGGATCTGGGTCTTGAGGAGTGACTGACTTAAGTTCAGATCCAAAAAATAAATGTCAGAAGCCACCCCAATGTCTCCTAGTTTGCATTAAGTGGAGAGGGGATAGGAGGAGAAAATTCACCAGGAATCAGAACACTTCCCTTCTGCTTGGCTTAGCTGGGACACCTGGTCCAGGGACTACCACATCTGTATGTTACATACATACACATTCAACATTGGAACAACCTGTCACCTCACGTATCTGCTAAGACCCGGTTTATAAAGTAGCCTACAGGGAACCACTTGGAACCATGGAGAGAGGCAAAGCCCCCAGAGCTGGAGGTCACGAGATCCTGCTGGAAAACACAGACCCCTGAGAAGCAATGCTTAGAGCGGGCAGAGCAAGCACTGACCAGAGCTCTGGCATCAAGAGCTGTCACTGTCACCTGAAGGAAGTGTGGATGTGCAGAGTGAAAACTTGAGCTACATCGGCCAAGGAGGAGCCTGAGTGCTCACTGGTACTGGTCTCTCCCTGTCTGAGGTCTGGGGTCCAGGGCCCTAGAGATGGGAAATGTGAGGGGACCCAGGTATATCCTACACTGCTTAGATGACTTCTAATTCCTAAGACATGGAAGTGCCATGTAAGTCACTGTCAAATGACACTGTTCAGGGAGCAACAACAAGAAAAGTCTTCATGTGTCCAGTACGGGATAAAACCTTGGTAGGCTCAACTACTTAACATGTGAACGAAGAATGCTCAAGGGTTAGGGAGACGAGGGTCTCCAAGAGACTCAGCAGCCAGGCACCTCACTTCATCCAAGGACATATGGAATAGATTTCAGGATAAGGAAAATTCAAATTTGGGTTGTTTTTTTAAAAAACTCCTAGAATACCTTTTAGTATTATTGGAGGGGGGGGGGGGGCACACTATTTACTTATGTATATGAGTGCTTTATCTGCACGTATGTAATGTACCACAGATGTACAATGACACTGGAGCTCAGAACAGGGAGTCAGATTCCCTGGAACTACAGATGGTTGTGAGCCACTGGGTGGGTGCTGGGGACTGGACCCAGGTCCTCACAAGACCAAGAAGCGCTCTTCAACACTGAGCCAGCTCTCCAGCACCTGTTTTAAATAACCTCAACTTGAGGTTGGTTAGATTTGTAGATTGTAAACCCAGCACACAGAGGGCCAACTGAGTATCACTTAAAGCAGTAGGGCTGAAGCCTCAACTTTCACCCTTCATGCCGCTTTATAAACACAAAATGAGTCTTTCATGTAAGTGAGTAACTTCGCTGTTTTGGGCATTGGTTATAAGCCAAATGTTGTTGTTTACTGGATCAATCCACCAACAGAGACAAACTGATAAAATAAATAAAATTAAAAAGAAAAGAGAACAGGAGGAAGAAGAGGAGGAGGAAGAAGAGGAAGAAGAGGAGGAAGAGGAGGAGGAGGAAGTAGAAGCAGGGCCAGGGACATGGCACAGTGGATAAAAGCATTTGAATTTCAAACTGACAACCTGACTCTGATCCCCGGAACCCATCAAAGCTGGAGGTACTGGTAATCTCTGCATCTGTAATCTCAGCACTCCTATGGCAAGATGGGAAGGTCAGATATTAGAATTACCCAGAAGCCCTTGTGCTAGCTAGGCTAGAATAGACAGACTAACAGCAACAAGAACAACCCTTGTTTCTCAAGGGTGGAAGATAAAAACAGTCTCCTAAAGTTCTCCTGCCACCTCCACATGCACACTGTGGCATACACATGCCTATATACAAACAATAAAACATGAAAAAAAAAATACATTTTAAAGCGGCACAGTGTTGGGGGTACAGCAACAGAAGATTCTACTCAGCCCTGCAAGACCCCAAGTCCAGGCA
>JANHMN010000010.1:40844995-40856352 GCA_030674055.1 Rhabdomys pumilio
CATACATGTGGGCCTTGCCATTTCTCTAATGTATCTGACAACATACACAGACGCTTGGGAGTTTGGTTTTACTTGTAGGTTTTGTGTTGTGACTTACAAATGGGTTGCATACAGCCTGTGGCGTCCAAGGATCTTTGGGGGTATTACATGTACATTACATGAGCAAGTTGGACTCTGAGTCTCACTTAGGCCAGAGAAAAAGCACAAGCATGCACACACACACACACACACACACACACACACACACACACACACACTCCAGTCATGCCAATGCGCCCGGAGCCTAAACATGATTCATGGATGGCAGCTGACTGTAATTTCTCATAGCCCTAGGCAACTGCAGTCACTACCCAGAGTGGCTTAGTTGAGTGTCAGCGGAATGCCAGTGCTGAGAAGCAGTTCCCAGGGCTTGAGGCTGCGGCTGACCAGTCCCGATGTCTGACAGTGCAGTAGAGATAGACCTCAAGAGACAGCTGAGTCAGCTAACCAACCCCTGGGCTTCCTGACATTCCACCAACATGACTGAAGACTTTAAAACTCAATTGCCTTTTTTTCCTATATTCTCTTCAGACAGCGTCTCTCTCTCTCTCTCTGCAGCCCAGGGTGGCCCTGGGACCCACTGGGTAGCACAGGTTAGTCTCAAGGTAGCAGCCATCTTCATTTTTAGCCTTCCAAATCTTGAGATCACAGGCATGGACCACCACATCCTGCTCTCAATTAAACTTCAAAATACTGAGGTTTTATTTATTAACATAAAATATGATAGTGAAATTGATCACATGATACCAGTACCCTACTAGGTAATATAGTTTTCCAGATGACAAACCCCCAGACCCCCTCAAAAAGCTTCTTATGATGTTCTTCAGTGTTACGGAGAAAATTCCATTTCTTTAAAATCCAGACTTGTCACAGGTTTCTGGACCAGGTTCACTGGAGCTCTAAGCCAGTGGTTCTCAGCCTTCCTAATGCTGTGACCTTTGATACAGTTCCTCATGTTGTAGTGATCCCCAACCATTAAATTAGTTTTGTTGCTACTTCATGACTGTAATTTTGCTTCCATTATAAACCTAAATATGTAAATATCTGTTATGCAGATGGTCTTAGGCAACTCCTATGAAAGGGTCACTTGACAACCCCAAAGGGGTCACCACTGCTCTAAGCCTACTGTATGGCTGCCGAAGTGGTTGAGTGGCAAACTCCCCCACAAGAACCTGATAAACCCTCTGCCTGCTCCTGTTCCATTTCACTGAATGAGAAGTGGAAAGGACTACTAACCAGCTACCCACAAAGATGCTGTCCAGGTCTGGCCCGTCAACACGGAAAAACGTACTTTGAAATAACACATTAAAATGGAGAAACAGCCAGGTACAACATCAGGGAAACTCTGCAAACCAGGAGATAATCCACAGAACTGAGCAAAGGGCTCCTCTGGAGAGGAAAACATTGCAGTTATGTTGAAGGGCAGAACAAGCAGCCATTGATCTCCCATTCAAAGACATGATGCCAAAGAGAAAGTGGAAGTGTACTCAGGTCTTGCTCATGCGCTGGCTGTCTCTTTCAGGTCATTTTAAAAGTCTCGGCTCGCCAACAACAGCAAAACTGGGAAGCTGGAATTGCTCTGCATAAAAAAGGAGAGTGAAGGGGCAGCCCATGGAATGAGACAAACACCTGAGATGCTGGTCCGACTCAAGGACAGAATCCAAACTATATAACGAGCTTAAATAAGGTGACAGAACAAACACAGTCCTGACTTGTGGGCAGAGGACCAAAGACACAAAACAGCAAATGGGTACAAGACAAAATGCCCAGCAGTGCTGGCTGCAGCAACATGTGAGCAAAAACCATCACCTCATACCAAGAAGCCTTTATCAAAAACTTCAAGGTGAATGAAGGAAAAAGATCATATACACTGTTGGTCTGAATTTATAGAGTTGGTTTTTTTTTTTTTTTAAGAAAAATAAAAGTAAGTGTCAGAAATGGCTAGGCAGTTAAGAGCATCCACCGTTCTTACAGAAGACCCAAGTCTTATCCCCAGCACCCAGGTACCTCAGCGGCCTGTAACTCCAGGTTTCGGGTATCTGACACCTTCTTCCGAAGCATCTCTCCAGGCCCACTTTTTGAGACATGTTTAAGTAGTCATTGTTGAGCAAGGCTCTAACTAGCTCTTGAAAGCTAATTACTAGATATCTAGGGATTCTGAGAGACAGCTGTTAGAGACATTGCTACTGTTAAAAATTATACTATGTAAACACATGATAAATCATGTCAACAATTGTGATATTAAATATTCAAGGCTCATTATCTTGCTGGGCGTGTTGGTTGGTGCACACTTGAATTCTAAGCACATAGGAATCTGAGGAAGGAGGAAGAAATCTGAATTTAAGACTAGCCTGTGCTACAGAGTGAGAGCCTGTTCCAAATAAATAAATGAGGACAAATCTCACCATTTCTAAATTTTACTCCATTTCACCATTACCAGTGACTGGAGTTGCCTACATGCGCTATGTTTCTATGAAGAACGTTTGCTTGGACACTGTTACTGGGCATCCTTTTCCAGTTCCACAGTCAGTAATTCCTAAGAGTAGTTTGAAGCCGGCCATGACAGAAGCGTTTACACCAGGAGAATAGGCAGGCTTCTATCAGGGGCTCTTGCTCCTCAGAGTTGCTGTTGAATATTTGTTGGGCTTTGGAGAGGGGCAGATGTGACGCTTCCATATTTCCCACATGGCCAGACAGGCCACCACAGATGCCAATTTGTGTCCCAGGAGTCTCAAAAGTGAGTATGAGCTAAGTCAGATTAAAGGGAGCCTCATCTTTAGTGTGTTACCTGAATGGGTGCAGAACCCAGTTACATTAAGGTATTGTAAGCAAAGTTTCCCCATTGGTAGGTGGGGATAATACACCATGGATGTTGAGCCATAGAGATTGGATGAGCCAACATACACAAGTGCTTCCAGAATAAGCCATTACCTCACAATACATCATTTGACATGTCCCTCTGCTGTAAGCAGACCAGGAAGATTGAAATTGCTGCAGTCCATCAATGTTTGCTGAGGTGCTGTTTCCTTGAGTATTTAATGCGACCATTTAAAAACTAAGCCATAATCAACTTCCCCAGAGATGCTATAGACCTCAAAAATGTTGGCCAGTGTCTCAGCACAGGAACCATACATATAACCAAGAACAAATTGTAGGACTTGCTGAGTCTGCTTCATTTATAAGCTATAAGTAACCAAGGACGTTGCTGCCTGAGATGCCAGGATCCACGCTAGCTATCTTCACTCTTGTCCTCCAAGATCAAACAAGGAATTACTAGGAAAGACAGGGAAGCTTTCCCAGGACAGCCAGAGGCATTGTGAATACGGACACACTGGATTCAGAGTTGTCAAGAAGATTTACTGCCCCGTGGGAGGAACACTGACTGTGTGAATTGATGTTCTATCACCATTATTGCTCTTGACATTAAAATCAATGGCAATCAATATCCACTTACCCCTTGCTACCCAACACCCTGTCCTCTCAGGAAAGACCTTTGAGCACAGATTTCCAAATGGAAACCATGGACTCTGAAGTGTCCTCCAAAGCCCACATAAATACATAACTGGCCTCGTGACTCAGTCGGCCTGCAGTGTCAGGTACCAAAAGGTGTTTCTCAAAACATGCTTCCAACTCCCCATCCCTCTACCACAAAGCATCCATATTACCAGTGACCCAAGAATGAAAAACTACTTCAGAGAAGTGAGAGCAAAAACAGAAGACAGTGTTTCTCCTGAGAGGAACAGTGCAGGTCAGGAAGACAATGAAGGCTTGAAGCAGGAAGTGAGTACAGTTTAGTCAGAAATTGGTTGATGACTTGGGGTTAGTAGACCATTTACTACCCTTGGGCTTTGGTTTACATGCCTGGCTAATGAAGGAGTGGAGGGGGCCCAGTGATCACTTTGGCTGTTTCAGAAGACTCCTACACAGCCTCAGTCATTTGGGTTTTCTGCATCTAGGAACAACATCACATAGCAAGACACACCCTTGCTCACTGGTGTCGGGAAGTCAGTAATTATCAATGAGTTTCTAAATCTAGTTACCAGAAGCTCAGATGTTCCCAATACATCTAAGGTCAGGGACTGCATCCTGGAGTAATGAACCCCCAGCTCCCGGTGGATCCCAGAACACTCGATGCAAGTCAGGATGCCCAGGTTGGTAGAGAGCCATGTTGGATCTGTGAAAGGAAAGGGGACATCATGAGCTTACTTACCATCAGAGATGTCAGGAGGCAGAAGTTTCTCCCTGTCAGGCTTTGAATATGAGCATTTTACCCTACACATAGCTGGCACTCTGGTCATCTAAGATCACACCAAATCCACAAGTAATGACAAGGTGCTTCTCCTTCCAACTCCTATCCTTCCAAACACAAGTGACTGCAAGTCACCCGGCCATATCGCAGAGCAGAGGGGGAGAAGCGGGATTCTCCAGAGCTGAGCATGCAGGGGATGGATAAGATCTCTAGATAGCAACAGTAACAGAATACACCCCATGCCTGTGCTGTGCTATGCTCAGGGTCTGGGTTGTGGTAATTATAGTCAACTGCGCTGAAGTCAGAGTACTTTTACATACTATCATCTCAGAGTTCAAGCTACACCTTCCCCACATGGCACGTTCATTTCCTCATTTAAGTATCCTTCCAAGTGCTGAGCGCACAGTGTGGACCCAGCCAATGCTGGCAAATGCTGAATTTATAAAGCATTGAAATTAAGATGTATTGGAGTACAATGTCTCTCGAGTACTTCCTGCCCCTGAAATCCTCCACAGAGAAACATCACGATCTTGCCCACGAGGTCATCATCAAGTTCTTTAAAAACTGTCTAGTTGTTAAAAAGTGGGAGTTGGGGAGAGGGGCTGGAGAGATGGCTCAGTGACAAGAGCACCTGCTGCTTTCCCACAGGACCAGAGTTCCATGTCCAGCATCCATTTGACTATTTATAACCACCTCTAAGTCCAATTCCAAAGGATCTGATGCCCTAATCTGGCCTCTCTGGGCATTACACACGTGTGGTATGCATAAACTCACTGGGACCCATACACACAACTCTAAGTAAAAACAAATAAATCTTTAAAAGCATATTGTGAGCTGGAACTTTTCATCAGAGGTACAGTGCTTGCTTAGCACATGGAAGGCACTAAATTCAACTCCCAGTACACGTATGTACACACATACTCACACAGACACATGCACACATGCACACCTGCACACTAACTATACCCACATTAGTAAATATTAATTAGTATTATATTACTTTATTATATTAGTAAATATTGGTAAATAGCACCCATGTTTGCAGGTATCTCAGTTATTCTGGGTGCATCCTGCTTTGGGGAAGAGTGCTCGTCCAGATAACATAGCATACTGTATGTGCTTTCTTAAGCATTTTATTGAAATGTATCAATGTATCATCTTCCTTCTTCTTCTTCCCTCCACCTCTTCCTCCTCTACCTCATCTTCCTCTTCCTCCTCCTCTTCCTCTTCATCTTTTTGAGACAGGTCTCACAAGTAGCCCTGGCTGTCCCGAAACTTGCTCAGTAGACCAGGCTAGCTGGCCTCGAACTCACAATGAACTACACGCCTCTATCTCCCAAGTGATTGAAGGCTTGCACCACCACTGCCTGGCTTCAGCACCATTTCCTTATGAAGACACTGTAAGCATCTAAGAGCTTCACTGTTCTTATGCTGTCAGGCATTCTACTTCCTGCCTCTGCTCCTACCACAAAGAGCTCTTTTCTATTAATTAATTAATTAGGTAATTAATTCATTATTTTAAATATACATGAGCACACTGTAGCTGTCTTCAGACACACCAGAAGAGGGCATAAGATCCCACTACAGATGGTTGTGAGCCACCATGTGGTTGCTAGGACTTGAACTCAGGACCTCTAGAAGAGCAGTCAGTGCTCTTAACTGCTGAGCTATCTCTAGTCCCCCAAAAGATATTTCTAATAGATCCAAGACCAAACAGAAACCCAGAGAATGAAGAACTTAGTAGTACCTTTAATTACCCACTCTACTGTGGCTGTGTTTTAACAGAGACAGTCACAGAACTAGATAAACACAAATCGATGTTTCTCAGCAAACAAGCATTCAGAAAAGCTACTGTGTAGATCCTGACCCCCAGCCCTCTCCAATCTTAAAATGTCAATTCCTTGATCTTTAAAGTTCTAGTTGCTAATATCCGTAAAGATACTTGTATATTAACATGAATCCTCTGATAAATTCTATCAAAATCCAAACACAAGATGTGACAGATAAACTCATTGCTCATTTCAGTTGTCCGACAGTCCGTCACTCTCTTCCTGGGTCAAAGAGTCTGCCTGAAACTTACTTTAAACAGTTTTCTAAGTAGGACAGAGAGGCTGATATAAATCCTAGGCAAAGGCCCCCCTGCTGTATTTCCACAGCCCCTCAGAGCCTGTGAGACCAGTGGCCACAGCTCACCCCCCTGCACCCTTCAGTTTTCATTGTGGGTATAATCTTTTCATCTCCACCAGGCTGTCTCCCCATGGTCCTGCCCTGAGCCCAGCAGGCAGGGATTTCCCACCCATGCACCCCACTGTGCTCTGCACACAGTTCATTAAGCATTTGTGTAATGGGATGAGCCCAGACTGAGTTGCACCGATTTCATGTTTAAAATCAAAGTGGAAAAAAAAAAAAAAATCAATGGGTGGATTCCAGGCATCCCTGGAATCTGAATGCCCTAGAGCTGGGGTTGGGGCTCGGTTCCGGGTCACCTGGTGCCCCACAGTCGCAGCACACGTCATTGCCCGTCATCCTCTGCACCTCCGAGATGATCTCCTTGGTCAGCTCTTGGACGATGTTATTTTCTCCGGTGTTGTCATCACCCTTAAACGCGTTGTTCAGAGCTTCCTCTTTGCTGTTCTGCAGCACAGACATCCATCTGGAGAAACAGCAGCAGTGCAGGCGTTAGCTGGGTGAGCACGCCCACTCCCACCCCTAGTCACAGCCCCACCCATAGAACTTACATCTGACATTCTTGTTCGTCTTCCGCTTGGAAGTGGTACGTCCTGTCATCTGCACAGCAAGGGAGACTTATCACTGTGCAGCCGGGCTTATTTACCTCAGGAATAATGTGTGCTCTACCAGATTAATGTACAAAGGGGCCATGCGTGTGCTGTGCACGTACGCGTGCATGCCTGCCTGCCTGCTTGCCTGTGTATGCTGACTTCAGTCATTGTGACCTTGTAAGGCAAATTTATCAACCTGCCCTACTCTAGTCTAAAAGATGCAGTTTCCTGAAAATTTCTATAATCTCATTACAGAGCCATCCCCAAAGAGGAACTGTTCGAGTCCTTTGAGAAGAGCCTTCGATATTTTTTTTTTTTTGATAGGCAGTGTCTCCCTATGTAGACCAGGCTAGCTTTGAACTCACAAGAGATTTGCCTGCCTCTGCTTCCTGAGTGATAGGACTAAAGGCTCAGATAATGCCCCTGGCGAGCTTTTTCTGAAAAACACTATCTTAAATGTTTTCTGGTTTCCTTAGAAAAGAACTAACACTATATCAGAAATTCTAAAGCCACGCCCTGTGTCCTGTGTCACAAGCACAGCTAGCCTGATAAGATGAATAACGGTCCAACAGAAAGTGTTACAGTGTTCATCAGGTGCTTGCAGTGTCTTATAAGCCTTCTCAGGGGCTGTGTTCCCAGGAGCGGTGGCTGAGGGGATAGCTTAATTTCTGTGTTACTCTTGCCAAAACTGTGCAGCCTCGGTTAAGTCCTGAGATAACACAGGACAAACCTAACTTGGCAGACATTTCTCAACAAAACTGGACGGCAGTCTTCAAAACATACAAAGGTCAATGCGGGCAAGGGATGACGGTAGAAACTGGAGCCCCAGAGGCCACGACTAAATATAATCTAATGCAATATGGGGCCTGGAGGGGTTCATAGTGCCAGGACAAGGACAGGAGTGGGAAATCGGTACATTCTGAGTATCATTTCACAGCACCATGTCCTTCCTCAATGTGGAATTCTCTAGTAATACATACTGGCTAAACTGTACTGATACACACACACACACACACACACACACACACACACACACACACACACACGGGGGGGGGGGGGGAGGGGGGGAGGGAGAGAGAGAAAGAAAAAAAAGAGAGGAAGAGAGAGAATGAGAATATGGGTAAGGAATATCCACAAACTCTGAACAAAAAGCAGTCGAAAAACAAAGTAAAAAAGAAAACTTAATTTGAAAAGAGAAGAAAACGAAGTCTAATTTTGGCAGGTAGCATAGAGTGGCCCTCTTCTTGGGGCCACAGTAAAGCAGCTATGATCCTAAAAGCAAGCAGGGGTGATGACTCAGCACTACAGGACACTTGCCACCAAGACTGACAGCTTGAGCTGAATCCTTGGAGCCCACGTGGGGGAAGCAAAGAATCAACTCTCACAAGTAGTCCTCTGGTCTCCACATGGCACGGGTACACAAGAACACATACACACACACATGCACACACACACACACACATATATATGCAGGAACACATGTGCAAGCACACACATACACATACACCCATGCTTTTAACAATATAACGCATAGACACAGCTCTGCAACAGTAGTTTTCACTCTTTGTCTTACAAAGACTCTTGATGAGCTCTCTGGTTGGAGCCAAATATCAAGAGGGGTCAAGTGCAGACACAAGTGAGGTGCAGAGCAGAGGTTTTGTTTCTTTAAAATCTTAACGCCAGGGGGAGTCAGACATTTGTCTATGCCCCATCTGTTACTAAATTGAGGAACAGAGGCAAAGAGAACTACTTCGAGTTAGACAAACACTGGACTGCAGCAGACTGAAGTGAGAAAAGAAACATGGCCACCTCCTCCTGGGCACCTCACAGCCCCGTCCAGCCTCCTAGGAAGAGGGCCAGAGGGGCAGGTCCACAGTTCGAGCTGAGAGCTTGCCAAGTAGACCTCAGAGTTCTCAGGAAGCTATGACTGGAGGGCACGTCAGTGTCCTGGCTCTATACTGAGCCACTTTACAGCCAGGTTGGGTGTGGCTTCGTCATCTGCTGACTAATTCTGCCAGTAATCCGACTGGGCACCGGAGAAATGGGAGGTCATTCTGCACAAAGTGTCCAAATAATAATGCCCTCTCTGCAGGCTCTCTGGAAATGCACCTAAAATAGGGCAGTTTCCATGAGCTTCTGCCACAAGAGAAGCATTTGGAGCTGTAGAAAGGCATGCCACCAAGGCCCTCTGAGCTCCATCCTGCCTGGAGACTGGCCAAGTTATCTCATAATTCTAACCACCATCCTGTGTGTGTCAAAGACAATGGCTCAAGAGTCAGTCTGAGGGCACAAGACTGGACAAGGTCTCCAAGGGCTGGCTTTACTGCAGACAGAGCCCCCTAGAGGAGCATGTTACCTCTTAATCAGAATGGGAAGCCCCTGTTTGCGAGCAGGAGATAATAGTGGGTGGGGGAGGGCATTGCAGGCAGTAGCTCAGGGCAGCCAGCCAGTGTGTCATCCTCTCGGCAGATCGAATACAGAATGATCAGTGAGGATAAGGGGCAAAGGGTGACTCCTGGGGTGCAGCTAGACTCTCATTGACCTGCTGTCTCCCGGCCTGGCCTTGGGTTCATCTTTGATTTCCCAACAACTCAACTATGTTAAGCTCAAGGGCACTTGATGGCATCTGCTCCACTAGTAGGAGGCAGAAGGAAGAATACAGTGCTAAATGAGCCTGGTTCCCAACCCCTCTTCTCAGGACAACAGCCACTTCAGGGCTTTAGCCAGTGCTTCAGGTCTCTACATGAACTTAACCCCAGCAGCTCTGCAGAAAGCATTCCCACCAGATGTTCTCAGAGGAATCGGGCACTTTGAAAACTGGGTAGGACTGGCATTAATTTTGCCCCTTGAAGACCAAGCAAGAGAAGCGGGTGAGATAGGTTTTCAATATAACTAGAGTTCTACATGGCCACAGTGGCAAACGGTGGCTGCAGCCAAGAGTCACAGAGCACCTCGAACTGCCACAAAGTCAACAGTGGGACTGTGGTGAAGTCTGTCTGCCCCACTGCCCTCAGGCATAGGCAGACACACACACACACTAGTCACTTCACCACATCCTCAGGATGCAACGATTCACACCTAGCAGGCCTGTGCTGATGAGCTGAGAACACGCAGGAGAAAGGTTCTGTAGCAACTGCTTCTGCACCTGTGGTGTTTGCTGGGAACCAACCAGCCATTCTGAAGGTGATGGCTGAGGAGGTGCTGCCCCTACCTCAGTATGGTACTCAAAGCCCAGCCAAGCTCAGATGGCTACCAAGTACTATTCTGGTACCCCAGGGAACTTACACCCAGGGTGACATCTTTTTAACAGGCTACCTTTTTTTTTTTTTTAAAAAAAAAAAAAAAAGAAGGGTTGAAAATCCTCTTCTCCAGCTACCAGCAGACATCTAATGACACCATCACTTTTTCTCCCTCTAACTTAAGCTTTGGTTACAGTCTAGAGGCAGATGACCCGGCAGTGGTCACATACAGTCAAGGCTTAGCACTGTACATTGCAGATGGGACTCTGAGAGTAAAATCTGCTACGCTCGGAGCCTACCAGACTGGAGATGGGGAGTAGCACAAGCTCTCTCTGTCTCTCTGTCTCTCTGTGTCTGTCTGTCTGTCTCTGAGCCCACTGATCCTGTCTCTACCTCCCTCACAGAGCAGGAGTCAGAAGCACACACTGGCCACAGCTTACACAGCAAGTGCTCTAACCCACTGAGCAATCTCCCTAGCCCAGCATAAACAGCAGACAGTCCCCAGATGTCTCCCCTGTCACTGGCTCAGCCCTGCCTGCCACTCAGCGAAGTGGGTCTGCAGACTGTGCAAGCCACATACACATGTGGGTGGACACGGCGCGACCAGCCTCCTCGATTTGCTGTGTGTGTCAAGTCACATCACACTGGCTCTGAGGTCTTAATCATGTGGTCAGAAGAATTAATCGGATCATGGGATGGCATGCTAGGGTGGATGGGACACGCCACCAGCCTAGGGCCCTCAGGCTAATGCTTTGTGTAAACTCAACTGCTATGCTGGCTTGCTGGGGATACCACTTCAGAGGGAAGACTGGCCCACCCTTTCCTGAACTATAATCATGCCATGCACAATGACCGGGGACAAAAGGTATTTATCATATTTTCCTTAAGATGTCATGAGCCTCTTCCTTGCTTCTGGAAGGTTCTGAGTAAACGTTTTCTGTAATTGCTGGTTATGGCAGTTCTTTTGTGTACACCACAAAGAAGAGAAATACACAGGAACAAAAATGCAAATTCTGTAGTGGGAAAAATAAACAACTTAAAAAAAAAAAC
>JANHMN010000010.1:40856362-40879343 GCA_030674055.1 Rhabdomys pumilio
AGAGAGAAAGAGAGAGAGAGAGAGAGAGAGAGAGAGAGAGAGAGAGAGAGGACAACCTGCAGGAATAGATCTGTTCTTTCTACTATATGGGATCCAGGAATAAAGTGCAGGCTGTCAGGCTCGGCAGCCAAGGGACTTTAACCCCCTGAGCCACCTCACTGGCCTCCAACAGAGCATTTAACACATCTCACAAATAAATTATAGAAGCTCCATACAGCAAAACTGTCATTTGAAGAAGGCAGGTGAAAGGACTTTAGGGCTGAGACTCTTCCAGAACAATCTGTCTGTTTACAGTTGGAGTAGCTGAGGCTCGAGTGGAGAGGGTGGCTCTCAATTTACAGAGCAGATGGAACAGGGCTGGCTTCAAAGGCCAACTCTAACCCAAGGTCCAGCAAGACACCAACCAGCACTAGAAAGACGAGAGGCAGGCCATCTGAAAACAAGGCCTCACAAGGCAGACTGGGCTGGCCTCAAACTCATAATCCTCCTGTCTCAGCCTTCTGAGTGCTGGTTTTATAGGCTTACGCCGTAACACCCACCCATTTTTAAGACCACCTTACAACCTTCAAAGGGCTGAAGCTCCAGGCATGTGTAAAATGACCACTGCACAGTCTGAGAACAAACGTACGTGATATGAGGTCGAAACACTTCTTCTCCTCGGGATTGGTCTTCACCTGGCAGGTTAGCAGGTTGAGCTTGGCAGGTGGTCGGTTGGCCTGTTTAAAAACAAATGAAAAAAAAAAAATGCAGGTCGGTGGGAAGTGGGAGACAGTCCTCAAGAGCCAGACCTCTTACTAGTTTACAGAAGCTTTCCGGAGGCAGGACATGCAGAGGAATGCTGGGAGGTGGGGAGGGGTCCTTGGATCTCAGCTCCACAGCAGCTCTCTACCAGGGCACATACAGTGGTCTATACAACCATCTGACAGGGCTAGCACCAGGGCAGTGTAGAGGCTGGTGGCAGAATGCACCAGAGCTAAGAGACGGAGGCACAGGGTTCTGACACCTTGAGGTGACTTGAGCAAGCACCCAGCTTTGTTTCATGAGCTTTTCAAAGAGTTTTTCCTAAGCGGAAACATTATTTGTAGGAACAGTCACTCAGCACATGCATGTAAAAGGGAGTGTGTCTGTGTGTCGTTCGTTTGTTTGTTGTGACTGACTAAAATGAGAGCAGGCAACGATTCACAATCCTAAATGCCAACCGCCACTGTCACTTGTTTTCACGGGACAAATTCCACATACAAAAGATCACATCACATTTTATTAGTTTCGATTAAAAAGGGGGGAGGGGGACAGAGAATAGGGGACAGAAGACTAGCACAGCATTTAAAAGTACACATCCACTGTGTGAGAAGAGCCATCAGCGTCCTGGTGAAGATATAAATTATAACTACTGTCTGCCCAAAACTGGGGCAGCCCATCAAAACTTAAAGAATTTTTATTATGCCTTTGGAGAGCCGGCTGGAACTCTGGAACTCACTTGAAGCCACTTATAATGCCAGCAAGGAATCACCAGGCATGTCCCAGGGATCACAGCCCTGCTGTTGACTTAAGTGAAAGGCCCCTCAGGGACCCCAAGAAAGCAGATAATCCTTGTGACACAGGAGTTCTAACTACAAGAAAGGAAACTTGGCTTTTCCTCTACAGTGACTTCTGCATCGAGGTAGTATATGCCTGAGCTAAAACAAACTAATGGACACTGTAAAAGTGAGAGTCCTGTCAGGGAAACCTAGCCGTCCTCCTGGCCTGACAGTCTGCATCTAAAGGATGCGTACATGGCTAAACTTCCCTTAGTCCGAGCAGTCCTGCCCCTCATCCCTGTGCAGCTGCACTATGGAGAGAACAGTGCATCAAGATCCTAACTGGAAGGCTCAGGAGTGAGGAGCAGTTTGGGTAACAGGAAGACGGATGACCTATACTCCCCCGAGTCAGTGCCCTGGGCAGAGGGGGCAGAGACCAGGTCAACGCTTGCTACGAATCAGTTCTAGTGTCTTGCCCTTAATGGAATCATCAAAAGTGAAGGGGACAATCTGTCCTCAAACTCCCACAGCAACACCTTTGCTTCCGTGACATCCTTTCTTTATCCCTCAAAAGTTAAGTTTCTTAGGACCCTATCTTAAGTGAAAACCTTTCTACTGGGTCCAAGAAACCTGTCTGTGCTTCTGCCTAGTCACACCTCTTAGAGGACTGTAGGATGAAGAAAGGAAGTCTGAAAGGCTCAGGTCATCGCCCACACTCATGGCCAAGGTACGAATGCCGTATGAGACTGTATTATACATTTATATTATACATTACACATTCGGCATTCAACAAAGGGGTGACCAACTTGGCCTTGACAATCCTGACCAATGTCATTAGCCCCAGTCACACCAGGTGGAGGAAGTAAAGGACCGTGACAGTGTTTCTGATCTCTGAAAACTAAACTGGAAAGTGATTTCTCACACAAGCCATAGAGGGCTCTATTGTGTTGTATGAGCTTTTATAAACAGGGAGAAAAGGAGGAAAACTTGATTAAGTCGGGCACAGTATATGAAATTTCTATAAGATATATATAGAATTCCCTTTCTCTCTAGATTTGGTTCCTAAATCCTGATGATTAGAAAGATTATTCCTTTCTTTCTAGAGATAGCAGAAGTCTTTGTAAGTAAGGAGGACGCTCAGAATAAAGTTAGCTGGGGGAGAAGGTTTGATGGTTTCTGGAAGTCAAAGGTTACAAAAGAAAAGTGGCTTAAGTGACCAGTTTGTCATGGATTTGGTGATGCCATGGATAGTGACCAGGCTGCAGGTGACTGGTGACCAGAGGAGCACGCCCAGGGTGCAGGTGCTCCCCACACAGGCAAGGGCACAAAGCTCTTAACAGGGAAACATTTTCAGAATGTGTCCTCACTAGAGCAGTGAACACATAACAGATGTCAGCAACCACCCTCAGCCGAAAGTGCCAGTTAAAAGATACTCACGGTGCCGTGGGATATGGTGAGGAAGCCATTTTTAACGGAACACTTCCTCTTCTGCCACACTTTCCGGATCCTTAAGGAGAAGAGGGGAGATGGGGCGAGTTTAGACCAGAACACAGGAGACAGAACACAGGAGATAGCCAGCGCACGCTCCAACTCAGCACCCAGCCAGCTGGTCACCTACCCGTCGCTCTTCTTGTAAAGGTTCCCGTTCCGCTCTGTCCCGTGCTCCTTGTTCCCCTGAGGTTGATGTAGGCTGTACGCTGTACTCTGGCGAAGTTGTGAGTCCTGAAATGCGGTCAAGAAACTGCTTTTTAATGTGTCTTGTTGAAGTCCCAGGTTTTTTTTTTTTAAATACACTACATAAAAAGAAACATATGCCTAAGTATTTTATTATTGTGACAAAACTTCTCCCCTCATCACTCACCAAAAAAAAAAGAAAAAAAACCAAAAGCCCCACCAAAGAACTCACAAAGGCCATTCACCCTCTGTAGAAGAAAATCCAGTATTTCTAGTGCTGGTGCCGGGGAGCTGAGTGTTAGAATATTGCCTCACATGTGGCCGACCATGAATTCCACCCCAGCATTTCCATCTCCCCCCTAAACCATCAGTGCTTCTACACTGGATTTAATGAGCCACCTTGGAAGTGCTGGATTTTAATTTGGACCCAGGCCATGGCTAGGAGATCCTGTGGTGGTGGAGCCTGGAGAAGGATCAGTGGTATATTCAGAAAGATCACTGCTTGCCACATGGGCAAAAAGAAAAAAGCTGCTTGGCCTTTCTAGCTCATTTTCTTTCTTGGACAACAGGAAAACACTCAATAAGACAGTAAATGTGCTAAGGATGGATACGGTCACATATGTAAACTCCTGGTAGATAACAGCACTGGTCAAATGTCCCCCCGCTTGCCTTGTCACTTCCATGGTGTGTCCATGCGTGTGTAGGAGGTGGGTGGCGCTGTTCCTAATTGCTCCAACACTGACCACGCGAACCACGAGAATAGAGGCCATCCGCGTGCTCAGCTGAGACTAACAGCGTACATCCATCCGATGACAAACTCTAGTACTTGAGTTTCTCAGAGCAAGAACCAGTGAGAATTCTCTAGAACCCAGGCCAGTGCCAGTTCTGACAGGTCTCCATCCCATACTGAGAATGCAAAGAGCAACCAGCCAGTACTGGATTCCAGCAGACCTATGGGGAGTAAGTGGGAAGAACCCACTAACAGCTTAAAACCAGGCAAGACCTAAGACCTTTTCTGTTTATTATGGATTCTGTCAAACTGGTTCACCTCTCCCCAGGAATCAAGAGATGTGACAATATTAAGAGGTTTGCTTAGGGGGCAGAGCCTCTCAAAGCCAGAGCGAAGTGTAGAACGGACACTTGGGTCCAGTGCCACCCCTCCTTCCATCAAGCTACTTTGGAAGTTGCCAGAGACTAGGGCCAACTTCCTTCTAGGTGTCAAGCTGCTGGTTGTTCCCAAGAAAGCAAAGGCAGTGGCCAGACAACGAAGGTACTAACATAAGACGATCAACAGAATCCAAACTCAATGAAAAATTGAGAAAAACCAAGAACTGAGGGGACCAAAAGGCCACACTGCAGAAAGAGCCTGGAAGAGTCTCTCAAAGGTTAAAACAAAACAAAACAAAACAAAGCAAAACAAACACAAACAAAACTATTCCAGGCAAGGAAGTTAGAAGATAGGAGACAAGAATGGGAGCTGAGGCCATGACTCAGGGAGGAAGAGACATGCACCAAGCCAGAGGCAGAAGAGCCAGCTTGCCAGGGTCAGAGTACAGGCTTCGGCTTCAAGTAACGGCAAGCCTCGTGGACCATTCCCAGCTTGGAATATTCTTGTAATTTGTACTTTAGGGGTCACACATACAAGAAACCACCACCTAATTTAAGATCGTGGAGGTTATAGCTATAAATAAGTCTTCTGAGAGTTTTACCGCTCTCTTTGAGCTAATTTAAGGTTATGATGTGAGGTGGGTTTTCAGATTCCTTCCATTTCTGATGGGAACATAGATGTCTCAAGACCACTCTTTTCCCACAGTCCTGGCAACACTGGTGAAGTCTACTGACCATAAACGTATGGGTTCTGACTGAACTCAATCCTGTCTCATCCCTCTGCACACCCATCCACATTCCAACCCACCACAGCACTACAGTTGTTATAGCTCTGCGGCCAGTTCTGAAGTCAGGTCATGATTGCTTTGGATACTCTGAATCCTTCTGCATTTCCATATAAATTTCAGAGTCAGCTTGTCAATTTCTGCAGAAAGGCAGCTGGGATTTTGATGCAGAGAGCACTGAGCTGCTGGGTGTATTTTGGAAAGTGCTGTTTTATGTGTAATACTGTTAAGTCTTGCTATACACCTAATACTGGATCCATGAATGCTGATGTCTGGGTGCTGACTTTATCCTCCTCACAGGAGGCAGCCTCAGGCCTCACACTCTCCCTAAAGGACAGAACTTTAAGTCTCAGAATATCTAGAGCAAACCTATCTTTCTACACCATAAGGGATAACACAGTGGAGGGGAAAGGAGAGATCCTGCCTTGCTCATGACTCTTCATGGAAGACTAAAAGTAGGGCCATCAAAGACTCATTTGAGCTGGGTGTGGTGCACACCTGTAATGCTCACACTGGGGCAGGGAGGCGGGGCTAGCAAAGGAAAACTGATGCAGGTAGGACCTATGACCGGGGAACCAAAGAGCCCATGAGTCCTTGGACTATAATAGAAGGCAGGGCTTGAGCAAGAGTAGGAGGGCTGGAGAGATGGCTCTGTAGTTAAGAGCACTGACTACTCTTCCAGAGGTTCTGAGTTCAATTCCCAGCAACCACATGGTGACTCACAACCATCTATCTGTAATGAGATCCGATGCCCTCTTCTGGTGTGTCTGAAGACAGCTACAGTGCACTCTCATATATAAAATAAATAAATAATTTTTAAAAAGAGCGGGAGCAGCAAGTTGTAGGGGAGAGAAGAGGCAAGCAGGGAGAACTAAAGTGTACCAGGATGTACTGGTGAAGGACAACAATGAAACTGTTCATTACAGCTCAGACACTGAGGGTGAGTGCATGGCTCACTACGGCATCTAGGGGCTCCAATAGCCGGAGAAAGAAATGAATTAGTCCCTGTCAGTAACAGCTCTCTGATGAAGCCAATTTCCCCAGACCTCAAATCCTGCACAGCCTGATCCATCACAGTCTCTGTGCCCCAGTGGCTGCCCACCGAGCCATGCCTCATAGACTGCATCATTTCTTCCTGGGTTAGAGCCTCCTCAGACAAAACCAGCTCTCCACCATTCATTCCAGTGCTCTAGAGAGCAGCCGCCTCAATGGCATGCAGCCTGCCTCTTCTACTTACTGTGAGGCTGTGGTCTCAAATCACAAGACTTGCACTTTCTGGACTAGGACAAGATCACCATGCTGTGAGCAATCTCTAGCAAAGCAGCATTATGGAGAAGGTGCTCAGAGGCAGTCCTGCTGAGAAAGGGCTCAGGATGGACTAGAGGGCTTGCAGAATTCAGCCCTGCAGGGAGGGCTAGGGGTGAGCAGCTCCATTCTCAGGAATGGCCGTGTAAGTCTAATCTAAACTTGGGAATTTTCCATTACCCTTGTCTTATGCATCCAAATCCTACCATCCTTACAGCAAAGTCATCTACTACAGTGAAAGTAGATACAGTAAGAGCTGAAATGAACCAGCCATTAAGCTGTAAGAGGAAGAAATAGCTATGACCAAAACATGCAATACTCTGCAATTTGTGAAAATACTGGGTACTTACTCTCCTAGACTTCGGTCACAAAAGGTAAATGCATTTAGGAGAAAAACAACAAGATTCAGTTACAGTCTAAGAACTATGTTTTGTTAAGTAGTGACTTAAATTTACTGAAAGGGAAGAGGATTTACATTAAATTCTCATTACATCCCAGTACTCAGAGGTTGAGGCAGGAGGATCATTTGAGCCTATGAGGTCAGGGCTAACCTCAACAATGGACTAGAGACAAAGTTATTCATTATAATACCAAAGCCACATTGTTATCACTTGGTAATGTGTGGGGGACACAAAGATATCACCACACCAAAGAAACGGTGGAGAAGAACCACAGACGGCTAGCTGCTCAAGTGGAGCCATGTGGAAAGTTAACTCTTCTCTTTAAAAAAGCATTGTTGTTAGCGTGCGTGCGTGCGTGCGTGCGTGCGTGCGTGCGTGCGTGCGTGCGTGCATCTATGAGAGTGGCCATGCAAGTGCCAGAGCAGGTGTCTTCAAGAGTTGGTTCTCTCCCTCCACAGCAGTATCTGGGAGCAGAATTCAAGTATGAGGTTTGTGCACCAAGCGCTTTCACCCTCTGAGCCATCATCCCGACTCTCTTCTCATCTTTTATTTCTTATCTTTATACAAGACATCATTATATAGTTCACTCTGGCCTGGAATTCACTATGCAACACCAGCTGGCCTCAAACTCATGGTGGTCCTCCTGCCTCAGCCTTCCAAGTGCCACTACATCCAGCCTAACTCTTCACAGATAGAACACTCTTGGGCTTTAAGGGAATCTGTTCTGTCCCTATTCCATAGACCAGAGAAAGTTTACACAGGAGAGTTCACACAGGGTAAAGTTCACATCGGGGGAGTGGGGGAGTTCACATACAGCACAACAGGGAAATCACAGAGTCTAGGGATAGAACTTAGGGTACACATGAGATAAATGGAACTACCAGAAACTGGCAGAGCAAGAAAGCATCACACCTGGCCACTCAGGCCCACGGCAGTTGCTGCTCCCAGAAGTAACTATCTTAAGACAGACATCCTTGTAAAACTAAAATTTAAAAAAGCAAAAGACATTTCAGGGCTGTTGGACATGGTCCTGTGGTAGATACAGATGTCATACTCCTCAGCCCCAAACCTCTAAGGCACTGGCAGCAGCAGCGGGGGAGGGGACCGATGGACTGTGATCCTTCAATCTTAAATCCCCTCACCTCTTTCTGTTCCACCTGCAATGCTGACTTCAAAATATCTCGAAGTTGTATCAGCTGTCGTCGTTCCTCATCCTGGGCCTGTTTGATCTTTGAAAAGCAAGCAAAGCAGAGAAAAGTAAAACCGGGGTGCACGTTAGACGTTGCAGATCGTGGTGTTGCCACATACAAGCTCTCGGGAGGGTGACCTGTTCACATCGTCCCTCAGCACTGTTCCAGAAGCACCAGTCATTTCCGGACAACACAGTGTGCATGCACAAGGTTACCAAACTGGGCCTGAATGTGCTACCCGCTAAAAGGGGAGTTAACCAGCACAGAGGCGCCTACTCACGGTGTGGAGGTCCGTGGAGAGCGTCTCGATGGAAGGCTTGAGGCTCTCTACTGCTTTCAATCCATCCTGGAAAAAACTGGGGGAGAGAAAAAGCAGAGACTGCACATCACAAGGGAGAAGAAGGCTGTTAGAGACAAGACTGTCCAAGGGAAGGTGGCTGGTCAGGGTGTGGTTCCTGGAGGAACAGAAACAATCCAGCAAAAACCAGAATAAAGTGACAAAATTGTAAATGAACAGAAAACAAATTATAAGCCTGAGCATTTGTGACATTTTTTTTTTTTTGACCCACATAACAGGAGACCTGATTTTCCAGTTAATAAATGGAAACTAGACTCTCCTGACAGTGGAAGTGAGGGCTTTGAAGCCAAAAAGCCATGGGGTACAGACAAGAGTGTGCACTAGAGAATTCCCCAACAGGAAACAGTTAAGTGGGAGAGAGTACAAGTGAGAAACCAGGCAACCTTGACACACATGAATGACTGGGCTCCATCCGCACAGCGGAAAAGCATGGTGGGTTTTAAAGGTTAGAAAGCAAAAGGAATCTCCTAAGATAGGGACTGATGGCTGTTAGGTCACTCGAGACAAAGTATTTGGGAAGTGTTGCAAAGCTGCTGGTCTTCAGGACAGCCCCGAAGCATTCGATTAATCTTACATCAACCTGGCTGGATTTAGGACCTAAGAGACTCACATCTGGGTCTGTGTGCAAGGGCATTTCCAGAGAGGAAGCAAGAAAGACCAATGTAAATATTGGGGCCATCATTCCATGAGCTGGGGTCTCAGACTGAATAAAAAGAGGGCAGCGAGTCAAATGCCAGCACTCCTTTCTCTGCTTTGTGATGTGATCAGCTACCTCAGCTGGCAGACTACACCTACATACAGTGAGCCTCCTTCTTAACCTCTCTTCCTTAATATGCTTTTAAAGGCTATTTTACCACAAGAAAGATAAGTACGACACCCTGCTGGGCTCGGAGAAATTCAGTGGTTTGATAACCAGAACTCAATCATTCCTGCGAAACATACACAGAAAGCCAGATGTGGTGTGCACTCTAATCCCAGCACTTCCCGGTAAGAACGGAGGCGAAGACAGGAGAACTGGCCGGGAACACACATAGCAGCAGGAAAAGAGAGACTGTGGAAGGAGAGGATGGGTTCCCAGAGTGGTCTTCTGACCTCAGGGTCACCTCATAACATGCATGCATCACATACACACACAAACTCAAAAATAAATGAAAAAATCTGGGCTGAGAAGAAAATGACCTGGGTCTCACATGTAAAATTCACATAGGTGATTTTTCCTTTTCCCCAATTCACCGGTGGTCCTATGAGACTCTTTCATACTGTGTGCCACAAAATAAAGGGTCATGAAAAAAACATTGTAGCCTGTGACTCGACTTAGTGATGGGACACACACACACACACACACACACACACACACACACACACGCATACACATATACATATATCCACACACATGCATATACACACAGGCATATACACACATGCAAATACACATTTGCACACATATGCATACACACCTGTATATAGACACATGCATATACACACAAAAGCATGCACACACACATGCATATACACACACGCACACACACACACACACACACATACACATATACATGCATACACAACACACACACACAGAGTGAGCTACGGACACACTGGCACAAGGCTGCTAGTGTTCTTACTTCACCCCTTAGACATGCACATGGATACTGTACATTCCTGGTTTATCTGGTATTTCTTTTCTGAACAGACTTTGCTTCTGAATTAGCACTTCCGTTCCTGTGTCAGTGTGTCATTTGTCCAGGTGTTTGTGGTCGGAGTAAGGGCAGAATCGCCAGGTCCCTGACTCTCTGGGCCCCCTCAACTGACAGAAATCCTGAAGGACTATGGAGTTGCAGGAACTGTAACTGGGTTTACAGATCACTGTGAACTCGTGATCCCCGGGGTTTAGTTAAAGTTTTTCTTTATGTAATGATTTTCTTAGCATCTCCAAATTCTGGTAATGTAGCTAGATCAAAAGAGAGAACGAGACAGAGAATGCAAACATAGGAAAAACAGAAAGTACAACAGACAGCACATGAAGGCAGTGGTCCCTGGGGAGGGAACAGGTGCACAGCACTAGGCACTGCTGGAGCTTGGCAACTCTCCCTGAGGTAGGTGGAGAGAGTAAGCATGAAACCAAGGGCTTAGGGACCTGGCTTTCACACACACACACATGTTTCCTGAAGAATGCACTCAGAAGAGTGATAAAAACTTGGGCTAAAAACATAGATCGCATCTTTGTCACAGCCTTGATATAGTTACAAATCTACCTATGATGCCCATGCTCACCCCTTCCAAAGCTCCCATCTGTCAGTGCACTCCTTGTGGAGGATGCCAGGCCTGGCCAACAGCTTCAAAGTACAGGAGCTCAAGGGCTGGCTGCTTCAGTGACCTCTGTGTCACCGGGACACTCACAGGTGCATGTCCCTTCGAGTCTTCCCCCAAAGCCTATTAGCGTTTTCCCAGTCAAGCATTTTCCTCCCATCAAGAGCTTTTATCATCAGTGCTATCAAGTTGGACTTTGTTCTCTGGCCTATTAGACACTTTCTAGCTCAACCAGACTTTCAAGCCCTGGAAATAGAACTATTTAGATGCAATCTTTGGTCCTCTCGTGGACCTTATACACTGTACACCAAGTCTTTCATGCTTACACTACCACCACACCAGACGGGTACCTCATCTGTTGAGGATCTGCCTGAAGTACCCACTCTTTCCTGTCATGAACATAAACCCCTCCAGAGCTCCAGTTCCCAAGCCTCATCAACCCAATATATCTCAAGTCATCATATACAGCTGGCCATGATGGCTCTGAGCAGTAGGTACCCAAAGCACAAGGCAATTTAACACACCCTTCCACCTGAGAGCAACTGCCTCGTCTTAGTTACTGTTTCAAAGGCTGCCCTACTTCTAGATTCTATTACAAAACAGCATCCTACCCCTTCAGCTGCTCCAGGGATGCAAGTGCTATCTTTACACAAAATAAACCATGATGTATTCTTCAAGATACTTCAAAAAGCTTGTTACACAATATAACAAGCAAAATTGAATTGGGGAAGCAAAATTAAGTAAGGTGCATGGAAGTTGTCCTAAGAGCTGGATACCACACAGTGGCTTCTCACACTCACAGAAGGCGGCTGTGATGAGGAGGTTGTGAGGCTAGGGACCTGGATACCTGAGGAGGCAATGTGAAGAGCTTTACCACATGCTGAGAGCCAAGCCTCTTGGGCTCAGTTTTATCTCCCCAAGTATGAATTAGCCGATGTGAGGACGCAGCCCACACACACGCCCACACACTCATCCAAGGAGGAAGCAGGAAGATTCATATTTTAGAAGGTTATTGAGCTCGTGGCCATAAAAGGCCAAGTAATTCACTTTCCACAAGTGGCCTGTTGCTACCCAACTGATAGTTTGTGCAAAATAAAGAAGAAAAAGGAAATCTGAGAATAACTTCTTCCTAAAAATAAAAACTCAGCAAGGAAGCGACCCACTTCCTACATAGCCTGGCAGCCGGGTTACGGGGAGGACAGGCAGCCAATCTGCTGAATAGTCATTGAGTTGGTCAGGGAAGCCACCTTAAAAATTCTAGAAATTCCAGGTCCTCTTGACTCTGGGCCAATCTTCCCCAGCACACGCTCACCCTGATCATAATTGCAGGGAGGTGATGTCATCACAGTCATACAGGGGTGAGCACACAGCCCTGCTGCATGTATGTGGCTGGTCCACGTAGCACCCGTGGACATGGGAATGAATGAAGAGCCATCTGGGAGGCATGCAGAGGCTGCTATAAAGGCAAGAGCCCATCTGGGATGCTGCCAGGACTGAGTCCAGGAGAAAACAGGGGACTTCTGCTGACATTCTAGGAAAGGTGTGAGCAATGACACCAACCCCAGGCAAAGCCCATTCAGGAAGAGGTAAGCAAATGGGTGTGGCACTTGAGACTTCACACTCTCCACTCCAGCTGTGACCAGTCCAGCCAGGCTACTTCATCTCAGCCTATTCTATGGCAGTCCACTGTCCGAGACTACTTTTTTATAAATGTATAGTTTAGCTTTATGTGTACATGTGTGTACCTGAGTGTATGTATGTATATCATATGCCTGCAGAAGTCCTCAGAGGTCAGAAAAGTTGGATCCCTGAAACCAGAGTTATAGATGTTTGTGAGCTGTTACATAGGCACTAGGAATCCAACCTGAATCCTCTGGAAGAGCAGCCAGCGCCCTTAGCAGCATCTCTCCAGTCTTCGGAACACTGTGGCAAGCATTCAATGCCTAATCCATCTCCCCAACCACATCCCTTTAACTCAGCACTTTGCATAAAGCCTGACATAGCACAAACTCCATCAAAGACTGGGCCGGTGAGTAAAGGAGCCATGGGTGTGTACTTACACCAGTGCTCAGGGGCCTGGGGCAGAAACAGAACCATGTAGAGGCTGACATCCAGAGAGCAAAGCTAAGGGTTTAGAACATGAAGATTTCTTTTTTTCCCTATTGCCTTTCTAGATCCAGCAGTTAATGAAAATAAGGTGTTAACATAATACATCAAATTAACACCATTTCCCTACTCTCTCAAAAACAACAAAACTCTCTGAGATCAGGTGTCAGCTCAAACAAGTCAGCAAGAAAAGAAAAATATGACAATATGTCAATTTTTAAATATTTGTATATATACTTTGTTTTGTTTTTTTTTTTTTAACTGAGACACAAGTCTCAAGCCATAAAGCTATAAGATGGCTCTTTTAAAGTGTACATAGCGGTGGGTTTCAGAATACTGACAGGGCTCAGCAACCAGCATGATTCCAGAATGGTTCTGTTATCTCCTAAGGCAAGTCTGCACCCATGGACAGTCAGATTCCATCTCTTTCTTTTCTATGGTAACTGCTAAGCTGCTTTCTGTCTATAAATATGCTTTAACCCATGACTTGGCAAATACAGTCATGCAATGTGGTCGTGTGTCTCTGGCTTCCATCCCTCTACAAGGTCAAGGTTCATCTGTGTTGTATCCTGAGCACTTACTTGCTTCCATGGTCATTCATTCATTCCTTCATAGGGTTTCATGTAGCCCAGGCTAGTCTCTATATAGCCAAGGATGACCTTAAACTTATGCCACTTCTGCCTCTACCTCTAAAGAGCACCTGGACTATGGGTGTGTGCCATCACATTGGTTTATGTAGTGTGGGAATTAAACCCAAGACACCACCCTGTCTCCACCATATCCACACACCCCACTCCCACATGCTAGGCAAACACTGTACAACACAGCTATGTCACTAGCCCCAGCTCATGATAATTTCTTCCTTTCCTTCTCTTTTCTTTGCAGTTCTGGAGGTCAAGCCTGGGCCCTCACACATGCTTGGCCAAGAGTGATCTACCACTGAGCTATGTCCTCAGCCATGCCATGATCATTTCCAAGTGAATGTTTATTCCCTCAGAGCAGTGCTATCCAATGGAAGCTGTCATCCATGGAGCAACATTCGAAAGGATGCCATAAAGAAGGGACACTTACTTGCACTGGGCGTGGAAGTACTTGATCAGATTCTGAAGCAAGTCCACGCCCTTTTTAACCTTGATTTCATTGACCTTCAGCAGGTACTGTGGAGAAGTAAGGAAAGGATGTTGAGAGAAGAGCAAGCAGGAGCTTAACCTGAGCTTCTGAGGACACTGGATGTCTTTTGAACCAGGGACTCCAGTAGCCTGGGCTAGCTTTGAACTCCTTGTCATACAGTCAAGGAGGGCCTCGCCTTTTTTATCCTCTCGCTTTTGCCCTCCAAGTGCTGGGATTACAAGCGTGCAATACCACATCTGTCTTATCCGTAGGGCTGGAGACTGACCCCAGGGATTCGTGGAGAGCAGGTACAAACTGAGCCACACCCCTGTGACTCTCTTCTTTAACAGCTGGTAGACTGGGCAGGGCAAGTGGCAGACAGATGCTGAGTACCTTCTGCATATGTCTCAATGGTTATGACAGCCAGGTAATTCAGTGTTTAAGAACTGTATCTCCTCACTAGATCTTCTACCACTTCCAGCCAGGATAAGCTTACTCTGGTTGCACGGAAGGAAGATGCCTGGAACAAATGGGAATTTCTAACTATCTTGAATCTTCCTATGCACCCTCTTCTTCCCAGATCCTTTTTGTTTCATTTGAGACACTGTCTTTCTACTTAGTCCTGGCTGTCTTGAGATCAATGGCATGTGCCACCTCAGCTAACTTCAAATACCTCTTTGTCAGGTCACTGTCTTCAATACCAACTGCTACAATCCAGCAGCTGAGACTTCATTACCATGTTGCTGACCCAAAACACTTTCCCTAAATAATATTGCTAAAAAGGGGAAATTTTAATTAAATTGCATCAAAGCCACGTTTTTTTTGTTGTTGTTGTTTTGTTTGTTTAATTGTTTTGAGACAGGGTTTCCCTGTGTAGCTCTGGCTGTCTTGGAACTCACTCTGTAGACCAGGCTGGCCTCGAACTCAGAAATCTGCGTGCCTCTGCCTCCCAAGTGCTGAGATTAAAGGCATGTGCCACCACTGCCCGGCCTCAAAGCCACTTCTAACCTGGAGAATCCACTAAGGGCCAATTAGCAGGCATTATGAAATGCACCTGTTCCTTCCTCCAAAAAGTATACAGAACAAGGGCTCTATAACTCCCTTTGCTCTCACTGTGAGGCTGTGGTATAAGAATTCTGAGCACATCTCATTTCCAAGATAGGATGGCCCAGGAAAACCTGCTAACCTGACCTGGGCCCCATGAGTTCCCAGCTGTCTCTCAGGATTAGGCCAAGTCTAGAAACTCTCCCAAGCCAGCTGTGCAAGACAGGGAGGGGACAGGAAGCCATTCTGAAACCATAACAACCAATTTTCTCCTCTGTAAGAACTGCCTATGTGTTCTCTTCTCCTTCCTTTTTGATAGTTATTTGCTGTTAATTGGATGTCTGGCCACGGGCCAAAATGATACAATTGTTAAATAAAACGCTTGGCAATGAATCAAGACTTAAAATGTGCACGCTCTTTGACCCAGAAATTCTACTTACCGGAACTTATTCTAAGAGACAATCAGAAATGCATACAGAGATGAATAGGAAGGAGGGTTTACAATGTTTTTTTTAAAGTAGTGTCCAATTTAAGAAGGTGTAACAAGTGGCACTGGGCTGGGATTACACTGATGCAGAGCCCAGGGAGAGGCAGGGCCATTCTCATTCATAGTGAGGCACAGAAATACAAAGGCCTTCATGCTCAGTGGTCTGTGATCTTGATGAAGACTGCTGGGGTCAGCTCCCCTTCTGCCCTTCTCTAAGGCACAGGCCACAGGAAGCAAGAAGCTGAGGCCAGGTGACGTCTGGGAAGTGGATGCTAAGGCCTCAGTTCATGGGCTGCATGAATGTTTGCTGGCTGAATCGTCATCCCTCCTCCCTTTCATCAACTCCACAGGTGCACTAGGAAGTCTTAAAAGCATCAGAGAAGTATTCTAGCCAACCCCTTTGAGAAAGTATGGGAGGCCAGGGAGGACATTCTTCAGGTTCTCTCTTCTACTGAAAAAAAAAAAAAAAAAAACCCAAAAAACAAAAAATGGAAAAAAGATTCTCATCTGTCTGTGTCTCTGTGTACATGCACACGTGCACACAAGCACACACACTGGTACATGCAGGTCTATCTGAAGGCCTGTAGAGGGTGTCAGATCCCTTGGAGCTAGGATTACAGGTGTTTTTCGGCAGCCTGACTTAGATGCAGGGATTTACAATCAGGTCCTCAGGGCTGAGCAGCAGGTGTTCAGAACTTCTGAGTTCCCCTCTCTCTTCCTTTAATAAAAGCTGGTATTGGACAGACCTAAACCCACACACCCGTAAGTAGTCTACCATTCCTTTAACAAAGCAAACCTTTAGTACAGAAATGCAGCCCAGTACCCAAACTGGTACTGTCACCAGAGCCACAGGCTCGGTGGAGAGGAGGTGTACACATGTGGCGGGGCCTGCACTGAGTGGCTTTTCTCTCACAGCATCTTACCTCACACATCTGCAGCTGGAAGAACCGTCTTTCCTTCTCCATCTCCTCTGCAATCTCAGCCCCACTTATTTCGGTACGAATCATCCCGTGGAGCTTGGCATGTTCCTTTTTCTCCTTTTCTATTTTGGTTCTATGTGTGAAGATGAAGCAGGCATTAATCAAGAGGCCTTTTGGCACAGCACTCCCTACCGGATAGCCTCAGAGTCACCTGCCGAGACAAACGCTTGCCTTGCTCTTTTGAGCACGCAACCTCTTAACTCTTGCAGAAAGCAAACCACTTGTCGTCTCATAAAAACACATCAGACTTGGCCTTCCTGCTACTACTGAACAGATCCTGCCTAAGCACGTATGAGATCTGATCTGTGTCTGATGGGAGATCCACATACACCTTGCCCTGGGTTGCCAGCCTCTCTCTGGACCTCCACTAGCACCCTCCCTGCCCCATTTAGTAAAGTCACATGCTACTCAGCTCCACAATACTTCTCTCTACATCATGCTGTTCATCTGTCCTTTGGGCCCTTTTCATGGTGACTTCATGCTGAGCTATGATACTAAATGTCATGTGTATAATTTGGGTATAAACTGACCAGCACAGCACACACCAGATCCACCACCAAGGGGAAGGGAGTCACAGAGTCACATCAGCCATAGAAAGCTCTAGATCTAAAGTCCACAGAGGCACCGACTGCTGAGCCTTGGGTAGCACACAGAGATGTAGCTGGCATTTTCTTTAAAAGTTGTTTGATGATGAAACAGGCTACTTGAGGGTTTCTTGTCACAGGAGGTAGTGTGTGTGTGTGTGTGTGTGTGTGTGTGTGTGTGTGTGTGTGTATGTGTGGAAGAAGCAGGAACGTCAATCCTTGTTCTTTTGTCTGGGTGCACAGGGTAAACCCAACAAGCTGAAGGAGAAAAGAACATGAGGGACTAAGAGGCCATTTGGCAGGGACACTGTTCAGTGAATTTAGGCACCTTAGTGGAGCTGTGGCCACTAAGCCTCTGGACTCCTTATACAATTCTATGGTCGCCAGCCATGTATCTAAATATTCAGTCCAGAGCTACTGCTGAGAATCCTGAAGACATCTTACACCTAGTTACTATGCGTGGCAATGCCTCTTGGGATAGAGGAACCACCCATGTTCGCAGGTTTAAAAAAATATCTTTTTAACGTATCCTCGGTTGCTTTAAGTCTAAAAGGCTCTGCACCTTCCACACCAGACTCTGAACCTCTGTAGGTGATCCTGTCCTATGCTGAGCAGGCAACGCTTCATCTTAGAGAGTATGACGCCTTCTCTCCCCAGTCTATCTCTTCACAGCCAGAGGCCTCTCCCACAGCATTCTCTAAGCAAGCCCTTGGGGAAAGGAAGCAGGCACAGGTACAGCTGGACAGAAGTTGTCAATACCACTCCTGGCCCTAGCTTGAGACCGTCTTGCTGGGAGCATAAGTGGCAGCCCTCAGCAAGGCCCATCCCTGCTGACATCACAGAACCTATCACAGTTAAAACAGGCTAAGTGGGCAGAGCCAATGGTTGGGAGTCTCCTTGGGTTGAAGAGACCTTCCAGGTCCCCCAGTTTCATGACACCCCTGCTGAGCATTTGAGTGGATGTCACCAGTGAAACTGCAGACCTGAAATCCAGGCAATTTCCACACAGGGTGTACCATTTCCACATGTGGAATGAATGCCAAGAGATGGCATTTCCACAGGTGGATTTGAGCTTTGTGACACTTCATTAACAGAAGAAAACCCCAGGGCAGCTTTAAAACAAAACAGCCCAGTTAAAAATACTTAGAGTCACATTTGAAGTGATTTTTCCCCTTTCTAACCCTCTTCACTACACCAGATGGTCTCACATGAAAGTTCCTTTCCATTCAGAAACGCCTCCAGTCCCAGAGAGATTACAAGCAAGCATAAGGCATTTAAAAGACTTGTCGAGTTCTCCAGCATTTAAATAATTGAAAGCCTTAAATCCTCCCCCTTCGCCCTAGCTTTTTCTAGCTGGCTGACTCTTCCTGTCTTTGGCATGAGAACTGTTGAGTACGGCTCTAACCGCCCTTGCCTATAGCTGTCCAGGAGTGGCCTGGTGGTTCAGGTCTCAGAGTCACAGAGCTCCAACCACTACACCCTTCCCTAGCAACAAAGAAATCAGGTATAACTGAAACACGAGGGGCTTGAAATCCTTAAAAACAAGAGAGCTGGTATTTCAGAGAAACTGGAATCCAGAGCTAAGAACACACTTAAGACACAAACCAAAACAAACAAGCAAACAGAGAAACTTAGTGTGTGGTGGTGGGCCTGTGTATGTGTAACCGAGGGTGTGCGTGTAACCGAGGGTGTGCGTGTATCCTGGCAGGCATGTAGAGGTCAGAGAACAACTTCAGGTGTCAGTTGCTTTCTGACTTGTCTGAGACAGAGTCTCTCATTTGCCACTGTGTAACGATGAACCATACATCTTCCCACAAACTTCCAGGATTCTCCTGTCTCCGCGTCCCATCTCACCCCCGAACACTGGGATTACAGACATGCAGTACTGCACCTGGCTTTTCATGTGGGTTCTGGAGATTCAAAGTTGGGTCTTCACACTTACATGGTCCGTGACTTACCCACTGAACCCTCTCCCAGCTCCCGAGGTTTGTTTAATGACTCACCAGGAAGACATAGCATGAGATACTGTCCTATAGCCACCATGACACCACAGAGCTTGCTAGCAGAAGCCACTGTTTCCAAATGCAGACAATAGAAACCCATCTGCCAGTATGAGCCATGGAAATGCAGCTTTAGGCAAACTCTTAGCTGGATTAGGTCTACACAGTAAGTCCTTTCGAGCAACAAAAACTTGATTTAAGACTGAAATCTCCAATTACCTACATATACCTCCCAAAAAGTAAAATTAAAATAAAAGCACTCACATTTTCGTTTCATAGTCCTTCCAAGCTTTATCAAAGGGCTTTTTCAGATCCTGTAAACAGAGGGCATCGAGTAAGTTTAATTAATCATTAACTTCTGTACAAGTCAAACATCCTTATTCCTCGACTGGCTCTGCACAGGACTAGCCTGAAAGAAATCATGCCCGGGATCCTATAAAAATAACAAGAACCAGGTGCCTTTGGTACACTGTGGGTGGGGTGGCCAGACTGCTCTCGCCTGCTCTCTCCTGCTCTCTCCTGCTTTCTCCCTTTCAAGTACATGTTATTTTAAACACACAACACACACACAAAAGCAGACTCTACAACATGCACACCGCCCATTTTCACTTCCAACCCCGTCCCACTCTCCCGTTTCCCTGGATTTCTCTTCTGCACTTGGAACTGAAGAGTTATTATCTTTAATAAGGCTTGGCTATGAAAAAAAAAAAAAAAAACACTGAGGTTTTCAAGTCTATCAAAAGATTCCACACAGGTCTGTTCTCTTCAACAAGATTCTTTTCAGTGTTTAGTCTTCGAGTCTCCCTGGCCACGGAAGGTGTTTTGTTTTGTTTTGTTTTGTTTTGTTTTGTTTTGTTTTGTTTTTAAACTGCCCTCCTGCTCCTGACAGCCTGGCACATAGTGTGGATTCATACTTCCACTATGGGATCTGTCTTTTCTCTGTGGAAGGTAACCTCATACCCCTTAGTTTTTGCTTCTGTTTTTCTCCTGGTAACTCTGATGGCCTTATTTCCGGGTCTCCACAGGGAAAACAAGTAATGTCTTTTGTGGTCCTAAATGCTTCCTCCTTGCACACTTTGCAAGAGACACAGCAGGAGGTCCAGGCCGAGGTCCCCAAGATGGGGCAGATAGGCTTCCAGATATAACAAACAGATACCCAAAAATCACAGGCACATAAAAGGCTTGGACCTCTCAAGGACTCAGCCAAACATCTCTCTGGCCCCAAGGACTAATAATAATTCCAGCTTTCACTAAGTATTACAAGGCCTCAGTGGTATAAGTGTCCAGGCCTATCCAAACAGACAGCATCCTCTGAAGGACAAACATGTAGTTAGCTCATGCTTTCTGTTCTCACTAGGATCCTTTCCTCGAAGTAAATCAGGAACACCGCTTCTAGGAAACCAGATCCCACTGCCTGTCCCTGCTCCTGTCACCCTGAGGGAACCTTGACCGGCTTGTTTCCCGCCTCTGTGTTCTCCCTTTACCAAGCCTGTAGCGCCAGCCTCAGAGCAACCCAATCGCCAAGAGGCACCGCCATTCCCACAGAAGGTGGCATCAAAATGTCACATTAAAGGAAACAAAGCAGATGCCATCCCTGTGGCCTCATGTGTAGGGTAGGGTGACGGTTGACAGCACTGTGACTCCCATGACGTCAGAGCGCCAGGACTTGGCTCCTCCTACCCCTTTCACTCCTTTCAGATCTCCTTTCAGCAAACTGTCCAAAGGGAACGAGATGATGTTGTTCATATTCTGAATCTAAAAAAGGAGAGAGAACAGAAAAGATAGTCAACTTTCTTTCTAACCCAAAGCAAAGGTAATGAGGGTGTTGGAGGGAATTCACCACACCTGGCCAGCACAGTATGGTGGCCTTACCCACCCACGCACATTCTGCTTCAGAAGTGAGCACATAGCTAAGACCCAGACCTGTGTGCTTCCACATTAAGAACCTTCCGCTGTTCAGTTGTGGAAAGTTATTTTAATGAGTGAAACCATCAATCAGTAAGAGAATCAATCAGTCAAAAGCACGGAAGAAAAGGGCACAACCTACCTCCTACCACTACTGCTGTGGTGTGGGGCAAGTGGGACCCTGTCACCAGACAAAAACTGGAAAGGGGGGCAGATTAAGGAATTCCTGCAATTTTCATAATTAAGAACGGTAGGCGTTTGCATTTGCTCCTGACCACGTTCCTGTCCTGGAGCACGTGACCACAACACCCCACAGGCAGACTGTTGTCACTTAGCATAGAGCCCAGAGTTCTCCATGCTAATGAGGTATACAGATGGGCTGCACCGAGGTTTTGGCCAATAATCTTCCCTTCCTGGATATTCGTTCCTGCAAAAGGTATTTAATCTCTGGTCCACCCTGAGTAAGTTGTATGCACCATCTTCATCATGAATGAAGAGTTCGGACATGTAAGGACTGAATCTTTTATCAGGAACCAGTGAGGGGAAGCCTTCGTTATTGAGCTAGGCTGCCTAAGTCTCCTGCTAAAGAGTAATCACACCTGAGAGCAATCACACCTGAAAGCAAATCACACCTGGGAGCAATCACACCTGAGAGCAATCACACCTGAGAGCAATCACACCTAGGAGAGAACAATCACACCTGAAAGTGAGCAGTCACATCTGGGTTCCATTAGGAGCTGATGTGAAGACAGGGCTTTGAAGAGGATCTCCCTGTGCCCCTTCCCATCATCCCTCCCATCATTGGCCTAAGGGCCTGCATTCCCAAACACCCCCCTCCCCCGAGGTTCATAGAGGTTCATAGTCTCCTGCTGCTGGGGGATCAAGATGTAGAACTGCCAGCACCTTCACCAGCACCATGTCTGTATGGCGCCATGTTTCCTGCCATGATGATAATGGACTACATCTCTGCAAATGTAAGCCAGTCCTAATTAAATGTTTTCCTTGATAAAATTTGCTGTGGTCCTGGTGTCTCTTCATAACAATAGAAATCCTAACTGAGACACTGTTGGTTTAGTATTAAATAAGTCAACATTTGTCATGGGCCTGACATCAGTCCAAAGCACACTGTAATTAATTGGCTGTGACTTGTGATGATTAAGCTTAATAGATCGACTTTTAAATACTGTAAAGTTCTGTTGAAAGTGAGGTCTGGGGCTGACAGTAACAACCCAGTCTTTGCCTATGAGTAATCCCTGAGAGCAATCACACCTGAGAGCAATCACACCTAAGAGAGAACAATCACATCTGAGAGAGAACAATCACACCTGAGAGTAATCACACCTGAGAGCAATCACACCTGGGAGCAATCACACCTGAGAGCAATCACACCTAAGAGAGAACAATCACACCTGAAAGCGAGCAGTTACATCTGGGTTCCGTTGGGAGCTGATGTGAAGACAGGGCTTTGAAGAGGATCACCTCTTCTTCCTGCAAGATCAAGGACGAAGGCAGACGCCCTAGGGTGCTCTTGACCACACATCCAACCTTGTTCCTGTTCACACCCCTCCACAATCAGCTGTTTCACCAAGAGGTAGTCTCTGTCCTCTCTTGTCCTCACTGTCCAGAGCTATTTTCCCTCCGGCCAGAACTCAAATGCCACCTTTCCCAGCACTCCCTAGGCTTTCCCTCTTATGAATTTCTTCTGGCACTTGGCAGGCCCCACCTGTACCCACTAAGTTCTAGAAAATATCCATGCTACCTCTCATGTATGCACTGTACACTCCCCTCAGTGGGGCAGTGTAGGATAGAGAAACCGAGGGTGGAGGGAGCAGGCCCCAAGCAAGAGTGGGGTCAAGCATGTCCAAACCCTGGAAATCTCGTCCTGAGATCAACAGGAGTAGGACCTTTGCCCCCATCCCCAGGGGGTCAAGTAGCCCAGCAGGCAGACAGGTTAAACTTCCTCTCCCCTTATAAGGTCAAGACCACCAGCACCTGAAATCCATTCTTATGCAAATGAGGCATCTCCAGCACCCTGGCCCCAGCCAAAGCTGTATGCTCACCCCAATAGCCCATACCCAACCCCAAAGGTTTAAATAACTTTGTTCTCCCCCACCCCACCCC
>JANHMN010000010.1:40884343-40902202 GCA_030674055.1 Rhabdomys pumilio
TGTGTGTGTGTGTGTGTGTGTGTGTGTGTGTGTGTGTGTGTGTGTGTGTGTGTGGAGGGGTGGTCTCTGACTCTGTTGCCTGCTGTAGGATCCCCTTCTCCTGGACGGATTGGTCGGGCCTCAGTGGGGAGAGGAAATGCTTAGTCCTGCTTCGACTTGATGTCCCAGGGTAGAGTGGTACCCAAAGAGAACTTCCCTTTCTCTGAGGAGAAGGGGAAGGGGTCATGAGGGTGGAACTTAGAGGAGAGGAAAGGGGGGTGGGGGTGGGGGAGACTGTGATCAGGACGTAAAGTGAAAAAAGTAATAAATTAATGAAAAAAAGGCATATCTCAGGCTATGGATGGGACAGGCACACAGTCCCTGTGAAGGAACATTTAAGAATTAAAACAGTGAAGACCAGTGCACAGGAGATGCACATAGCCAGGGAAGAGGCAGGGGTACAGAGGGGTTAGGAGAAGACAGACTGAGCCCCAGGAATTGAGCTTTGCTAGGAGGAAAACAATGGCCTGCACTAAAGGCGCCTCCCTGAGCTATAAGGGAAGGCCCCCCCCCGGGGGGGGGTCTCAAAGTCACTTTTACCTGGAAACTAGGGAAATTTTTGTTGAGCATGACCTGAGAAACCAGCTTTAAAACACAGGAAAGAATTCTGCCTTCCTACAGGACCAGAAAGCAGTGTTCCCGGGTGAATGGAAGGGCACGGAGAGTGGGTTGAGGTGCTGCTGCAGGTGGGGGTGGCCACAGCAGAGGGGGCCGCCATGGCAACTACTGGAGACAGAAGCAAGGTGCCAGGCCTGCTGAAGGAGTCTCAGCTCTAGTCACAAGGTTTTCTTCTTGGCGTTCGTCAAGTTGTCAAGTTGAATGAGATGACAAATCCCATCGTTTTTCTAATCAAAACTGAGTTATAATAGAGGCAGAAAACAGGGTAAGTGTTGACTGGAGCTGAGGAGATGAGAATAACTATCAGAGCAAAAGTGGGGCGGGGGGGGAGGGTCTCCTAAAATACAGGACCAGATAGAGGCTTGCCTTTTGGAAGGTTCCAGAAAACACTAACTCATTTATATAGGTAGTTCTTATGATATGGAAAATATACCTTAATTAGGTTGTTTATGTTGCTTGCTGGAAGAAGTAACTGAGCTAGAGGGATAGTTAGGAACACAGCAATCTGTTCTAGCAGAGGATCCAATTTCAGTGCCCAGCACCCACAGGAGACAACTCACAGCTACCTGTATGTATCTCCAGCTCCTCCAGAAGGAGCCACTCCCAGGTCTCCTCAGGTACACTTGGGTGAGCGCAGGTGCATGCGCGCACACACACCCATGCACACGCATGCACACATAGGACTAAAATAAACCTTAACTATAAAAATCAAAACAGAACTAACTATAGAACTGTAACAGTGCCTCCTCTGTCAGTGGCTTCACTGGGGAGTTGCCCTGTCCCACCTGGTCCTCCATGTGTATTGGCAGGAGGGCAACAAGTCTGAAGCCTCTGCTGCATGTACGCAAGCGAATGCGCTAGTAACCCCAACAAACCTCAGATGAGCTGAGACACTCCTGGACGGGAATGCTAACACATTGATAACATCTTTCTTGGAGATGTTAGGATTCAGGGATCTCCTGATAAGACCAACAGACCAACCTCCTCTGGTACTGACAGCTTTGAGACTGCAGGGAAGAGATCTGCAGATGGAATCTTCTACCTCAAAGTCCCCTTTCTACCCTATAATAACCCCAAGCCCCATGTGCTGGAACATACTGTCTCCACCCCCTTGAGCACACAACCTCTACCCCCAAGAGACTGCTGTCCTTTCTCATTCTCCTTAAAGGACAACCTGCTTCTGGACAGGCCTGTCTCGTCTCTCTGTTATTTACAAATTGCCTCAATCAACCCTGATCTAACATAGGCAGCTGTTAAACACACCACTGCCAAGATTTTTCTGGGCAGAGATGAACACCTTGGCCCAAACACTGAGGCAAGGATTAACTTAACCTCAGGCAATGACTGAGAACATTTTTCTCTGATGTAAACTAGTATTGTAAAATGCCTTTGAAACAGCAAGCACTCGTGGATACAATGACCACTTAATCAAGGCTATAACTATTGTGAGCTAATATACACTCTTCTAAAATAACAGCCCTCCCCTTTTCTTTCCCTCTTCCAGTCTTTCCTGAATTCATTTGGACAAGATGAGTCAACTGGAGGCAAAAATCTATAATCTATCTCATAAGTACAAATAAAGTAGCTGGGCCCACAAGGCAGGAGCACACAGTGGGAAGAGGTCAAGAGCATCCATTATGGTAACACCAGATAATAACTAGAAGGGTGTGGCACTGCATCTGCCTATACCACCTTTACAAAGCTGCCCAATGTGGTGGTTTGAATATGCTTGGCCCAGGGAGTGGCACTATTAGGAGATGTGACCTTGTTGAAGGAAGCGTGTCACTGTGGATGAGGGCTTTAAGATCCTCCTCCTAGACCACTCTACCTTGGTACCCGTCCCATGTGCAGTCACCAAAGATAAACGCCGATATGGATGTCAGGAAGTGCATGCGGACAGGAGCCTGATGTAGCTGTCTCCTCGAAGGTCTGCCAGAGTCTGACATATCCAGAGGCAGATGCTTGAAGCTACCCATTGATCTGATAAAGAGTTCCCAATGGAGAAGTTAGAGGACTGAAGGAGCTGAAAGGATTGGTGGCCCCAAGAGGAGAGCAACAGTGCCAACCAACCAGAGCTCCCCAGGGTCTAAACCACCAGCCTGGGAGCACAAAGGGAGGCACCCATGTCTTCAGCTGTATACTTAGGGGAGGATGACTTTGTCAGGCATGGGTGGGAGAGGAGATCCTTGATCCCATGAAGGCTGAACACCAATCGGGGAGAAATTTGAGTGTGGGAAGGGGAGAGGGGAGTGGAGGGTAGGTGGGGGCACACCCTTGTGGAGGCAGGAGGGGGGGATGGGATAGGGGTTTCCTGGGTGGTGGGGGGAATGGGGTGAGGGGATAAAATCTGAAATGTAAACATAATATCCAATTAAAAAAAAAAGATCCTCCTCCTAGCTGCCTGGAAGTTGGTCTTCTCCTGGCTGCCTTTGGATCAAGATATAGAACTCTCAGCTCCTCCAGCGCCATGACTGCCTGGATGCTGCCATGCTTCCTGTCATGATGATAATGGACTGAACCTCAGAACCAGTAAACCAGCCCCAATTAAGTGTTGTCCTTTATAAAAGTTGTCTTGCTCATAGTATCTCTTCACAGCAAAAACCTGAACTAAGACACTCGTCCTAACTACTTTTACTTTTTGGCCTTAAAACTCCTTAACTCTAGCTCTGCCCACCTCACACACCAGTCTCTTCCCTGCCCCATGCCTCTCCCCAGAGAGCCATCTACCTCTCTGGGCCCAGGATCTAGAATGCATGGGTGATGAGGCTCTAGGGGATGGCATGATGTACTGCCCTTACAGGATGGATGAAAACTGACTGGCCTGTCCACATTGACACAACTGAGCCTTAAGTCAGCAGTAAGTTCTTCCCTCGGCTCGTGGCCTAGCCATCTCCCTTAGTGCAGAAGCTCTTCCAGATGCCAATGCTTTTAGCAATGGTATAAGATTTATTATCCAGGCCTGCTGAGGTGTAACTCATACCACAAACCACACACATTTAAAAATGTGTTAGGAAATGAAGTGAAGGTTATAACATCCACGAAACCATGCCAACATCCGATACACAATACCAATCATCTCCCAAAGCTGCCAAGTGTTTACTCCTGGTCTCCAGGCGACTCCTCCCCCACCCCTAACACCAAAGGAAAGCTTCTGTCTCCCAGCATTTCCTAGTATGCACTCCTTGCCGCCTGGCTTCTTAAGCATCATTTCCTTGGGATTCATTCATGTTGATCTATCTGCTTATGGTCCATGGTCCCCTCCTCCTTAATGCTAAGGTCTACCCCAGGGTACAACACACCACAATTGCTTCATCCTGCTGTTGACAGATGTTCAAGCTGATTCCAGTACAGGTGTGACTATCAGTACCATAAGTGATGATGTATGACTCTCAGTACATCACACGATGATGCTGTGATCATGTTTGGGGCAGAAACTCTTCAGGATGCCCTTCTTACAAGGTGATGTTTGAGCAAAGTTTGAAGTACTCAAGGCAGAGAACCATGAGGGTCTGGTAGAAGAACACTCTTGGCAGAGAGAACGGCTAACACAAAGGCCCTGAGTGCGCCTACCGGACTCAAAGGATAGTTCTCTGTGTTCCTTCTCAAAGCTACTTGTCTGAAAGAATGGGCATCCAAGCAGAAAATATTTGGAGAAGAAATGTCTGGACTACACCCACCTAATGGCACAGGGCATTTCATTTCACTTAACTGTCACAACCATCCTGAGGGGGGCGCCTTACTCTCTCCATTGATGAGGTATGGAAACAGGGGGTTAGGGCATCCACCTTGTTGGTTTAGTCTTTCTTACACACACACACACACACACAGTTGGGGGTACTCCAGGGGTGCCTAATAGGCATATGCTCTTTATTCTGTCTTTCTGGCAGAAGAGTCATCTTGACAAGTTTATTTAATTAAAAAGAAGAGAGGAAGCCCATGCTGATCTTGAGTATTTAACACAAAATAAAAGACTAAAGCAAAGCCGGCTACCAAAAATGTGCAGATAACTTTCACACCAGAATAAGACAGGGACAGCTTGCAAGGCTGCTAGAACTCCAGGAACTGCCCGTGGCCTGCAAAGCACACAGTAGGTGATGACAAAAGACAGGCACCATGGAGCACTACCTCATTCAGCACCAGCTTGTGCACAGCCTGCTCTTGGAATTTGTCTCAGCTCTCCTCCCTTCGCCAGGGGGCCTACAAAGCCTACCTTTCCTACAAGTGTTTCCCATTTCATTCAAGGTCACACCTTGAATCCCAATATTTATGAAGCAAAGGTAGGTACTGTGGGATACTTTTGTGAGAGGGAGCCTCTCTTCTAGATGCGGTGGATCAGGGTCTGCCAGGCACAGCATATACTAAAGCTATTTGCTGCTGCTTATCCAAGCAGAGCCTGTTAGCTGGCTTTACTGGAAGCTATGCTGTCTTCTAACTCTAGGCAGATGCTTAGAACAGTGGTGATAAAGGGAAGAGATGTTTGGTGGAACTCCCGGTTCTTTTCTGGTATGAAGGAATGGAAATTCCTCAGCTCCCGGCCACAGTGGCTCTCACACTGTAACTCTGCCCTCAGCCCAGCCTCCCTAGTTCCTGTTCTACTGGACTCTGGTCTTCTCTTAAATAGGTTCTGGGACTATGAAGGATTGTCTACTTCTATTTTTTTTTTGTTTGTTTGTTTTTGTTTTTGTTTTTCGAGACAGGGTTTCTCTGTGTAGCCCTGGCTGTCCTGGAACTCACTCTGTAGACCAGGCTGGCCTCAAACTCAGAAATCCGCCTGCCTCTGCCTCCCAAGTGCTGGGATTAAAGGCGTGCGCCACCACTGCCCGGTTACTTCTAATTCTCTGCAGTCAGAACATTTATCTGAAGCTGACCTTGCAGAAGTCAGTCCTGGTCTGAAGCTTGTCATTTAAAAGTCCCTTCTCGTCACAGAGGTGGTCCTTGGAAAATCTCTCCAAGATGAGTCTAAGAACCCAGGCTATCTTTATGACCTGTCTAATGTCATGCTGTTAGATTTCTGAAGCTGCCTGGTTTCTCTCTTTATTCTGCTCGGCTGCTCAGGCTTTTTAAGGGTGAGAGTCTCAGCCGTTTGGAAGAAAGTCTCATTTCATACTTAGTCGGTCTTCCCTGGAGCTGTTCCAACTGCCTCAGAAGCATCCTCCCAGGCCTCCAAACAGGCAGGTAGTTATTATTACTCTTTCTGAAAAGAGGCAGATCTGAGAATCTCACCTATACTGAATGGCTTCTTAAATGTCTGTGGGAGATCAAAGAAAAGACCCTAAAAATATAAGATGGGACAGGTGTGGTCAAAAAACAAGACTTTGAAAATAACCCCCCCCCCCCAAAAAAAAAGGTGAGTTCTCCCAGTCAACTCATAGATTGTGGCTCAGTGTCCCCAGGGATGACAGCATCTACACCATGCTCGGTGAGTGCTGATTTAGGCTCAAAGATTTTTCTCTGTTTTTATCTTTGCTGGAAAATAAGACCAACAGTTTACATTCCGTGAAGTGAAAGCTTCGAAACTTAAAAGTTACCAGGGCCAGGTTGTATAAGTTCACAGGTATGACAACTCCAACAGACCACCTACATGCTGGGCGGGACTTTGCCAGCCCTCTCACTGCATCAATTCGCCTCCATGCTGGCCATGCGAGGCAGGCTGCTGTTCCAGCAGGGAAACCAGCCCTCACTGTCTCTGACCATTTTACCCTAATTAGTTTCTTTCAGGTTCCATCCTTCTGTCTCTCCAAATGCCAACAAGCAGCCTCCTTGGGTGCCAACAGTGGAAAGCCCCATGAGTTTGCATTGTAAAGCCTCATTCTGAATCCCAGCTCAATCCCTCATCAGCTAAGGTTCCAGAAATCACTTAGTTTATGCACCCCATGTTTAGCAACTGTAGGACAAACTCTTCTGCACTGCAGCCACCAAAAGCAAAGGAAACAGAAGATCTTTCATGCCAGGCTTGCCACACTGTGGATGCTCACCACGTCCCACCCTCTGAGACTTCCACTCGGCACAAAATCTGACTGCAACTGGACTCTGATTTCTATTTTTCAAGTACTGCAAATGGCAAAGCCACAGTATGGTGAGCAATGTTCCAGACACAACTTCCAGGTCCTACCCTGCTCTGGTCCCTTCCCTGCTTTTACAGAAAATAAAAGATGGGGAGAAGAGCTGCTTTGAGATGGCCGTGCAACTGCCTGCACTTGGAACTGCAGACCCCGAGGCATGGCACGCTGCAGGTGCCCTTTCTTTATTAGCAGCACACACTCCAGAGTTGCCGAGCACTCTGACCCTCCACAGAGAGATTTCAGTTCAGTACACTATCAGGGCCTGCGTTATCTGATCTAGACATCCGGTGTGAACCTAATTCAACTCAGGGGGTTGGTATGGGGATTAGATGAGCTAAGAAGTGGGAAGGCATCTGGCTGGTTTTAGTCTAGCTGAGAAAGTCCAGAGGGATTCAGAGAGAGTGAGAGCACCTCCCCACTACCTCCAGCATCCCCACCTAAGCCTAGAAGGCTGCTCCCAGTCCTCTTTGATAGCCTTCACTGCCCACTTCCCACCCTAACTCCAAGTCCTCCTTTCCTGCTTCCCTCTTCGTTTGCTAAAGCACTTCCTGCAGGAGTTTCAGAGAAATCATACCTGAGAGCCTTCGAGTGTGAGAGCATCGTTAACCCCATGCTCAAGCTCGGTGGGCTGGTCCTGAGGCTGGGCAGAGCCATGTTTTTCTCAGCGTTTAAAGGTATTGCTACATCTTAAGGTTTCTGGGGTTGCTGCTGCATCCAAGGGTAGCTGGGAGATGCATCCTCTATATGTTTTCTAATTGACAGTTTTCCTTTATTTAGTTCTTGATCTGCTTTTTGGGAGACTTTTTTTTCTACCCAATATTATCAGGGTTGGGGGTGGGTTGTCTCTGTGTGTGTGTGTGTGTGTGTGTGTGTGTGTGTGTGTGTGTGTGTGTGTGTGATGCACAATGCTCAAGTGCAGATACTCAAGTGCAGAGGTCAGAGGACCACTCTGGGCATTGGTCCATAGATATCTTTTGTACAAACTGGGTTCTCTTATTGGTCTGGAACTTCCCTCACAGAAGCCAGATTAGCTGGTCTGCCAGCTTCCAGGGATCCCTCTGGCTTTATGTCCCATCTTGTCATCAATGGAATGCCAAGTGTGCTTTATGGGTCCTGGGAATCTGAACTCATATCCTCCTGCTTAGGAGGCAAAAGTTCTACTGACTAAGCCATCTCCTCAGTCCCCAAAATTTTATGTTTTGTTTTTTGTTTCATTAAGACAGAATTTCTCTGTGGAGCCCTGACTGTCCTCAAACTCAAGAGATCCACCTCCTCTGGATCCTGAGAACTGGGAATAAAGTCATGTACCACCACTGACCAGCTGCCCCCAGAGTTTTAATTTTATACTTTCATATACTAATAATGGTCTCCCACACCCCCAACTCCTCCAATAACCAGCAATGCCCACCTTCCCCATACATGTGCAGTTCTCCTTGGGTTTCTCTGGGGTTACAGTAGACACAGCTGCTGTAATGCTCTCCTCTGACTCCAGATTACTCTCTCTGCCCCTGGATCACTCTCTCTGCCCCCTCTGCCTCCCAAGTGCTGGGATTAAAGGCGTGCGCCACCACCGCCCGGCCCCTGGATCACTCTCTCTGCCCCTCTCGTTCTCAAGAACATTTATTGGTACTTACAAGTGAACCATTAAGAAGCTGACTGACCACTCTGCACAGAGTTCAGGGAGCACAGTGACTTTTCCCTAGGGAACCCCATCACGTCAACATCTGGAGAGCTTTACCCTGGTTCATGCAAAGACCCTTTCCCTTGTTTTTGAACCACCCGCTATGCATGAATGTCTGCCACAATCCTAGAAGAAGTAGGCTCCAAGAAGCAGCATGGGGCCTGCCACTGTTTGGGACAGGGACAAAGAGTAACTGGAATTTATCAGAATGCCAAAAGGTTTCAAATTCACTCAAGTTAAAACAAACCAGCAAACAAATAAAAACTAAGGATAATGACAGCTTTTTGTTTGTATGGAAGTATTTTCAAATAAAGATGAGGAGAGGAATAGCCTTAAACGATCCTGCTCTCTGCCCTTCCTGTAATAAACTAACAGGCGACATTCCCTGCTCCCCGCCCACTGACACAGGCCCACAGACCAGCCACCACCACCTCTGAGATGAGCAATTTCATCACTTGTCATGAGCTGAGAGGAGAAATGAAAACACTTCGCTGCCTGTGACCTCCACAGAGAACATGACGGAGTCCTGACCTGGCCTTCTGCAGCCTTTAGGAAAAACAGGGAGAGAAACAGGAAGGAAATCTGGGGAGCTCTCCAGGGCCCATTCCACTTTGGGAAACAACCACCCACCAGGGCAGGATCCCAAACAGCCCTCTCGTCTGCTTCTTCAGAATCCTGCTCCCACAGCAGGGAAAGGCACCGAACTGCCAAGGACAAAAAAATATCTGATCCACACATCCTACCATCCCCCAGCCCCCTCTCCGCGGGCTACCAAGTATTCCACTCTGTTTCTATCTGCTTACAAAACTTTTCTTTCAGTCCTGAAGACCTTTAAATATCCATGGTGACATCTGTGTAGGTTTTTTTTTTTTTTTTTTTTTTTGAGTATAGGTTAACTTGCTTCATAAGTCTGAATTATATTCATTAGATATTATCAATCTGGATGCCTGCTATCATGTGGTGGTTTAAGTGAAAATGGACCCCATAGATTCATATTTAAATGCTTGGTCCCAATTGTAGAACTGTTTGGGAAGGATTAGGTGTGGCCTTGTTGGAGGAGGTGTGTCACTGGGAGTAGGCTTTGAAGTTTCAAAAGCATACACCATTCCCAATTAGCACTCGAGTTCTCTCCCTCCCTACCTCCCTCTCTCCCTCCCCTCTCCCACTCCTCCATTGCACCAGCACCATGCCTGCCTACCTGTTCTGCTTCTCACCATGATGGTCATGAATTCTAACCCTCTGCACTGTAAGTTAGCCTGCAATAAACTCTTTCTTCTATGAATTGCTTTGATCATGGAGTTGATTCACAGCAACAGAAAGGTGCTAAACATCACAGCAACACACTAAAGTTTTAAAACTACTAGAAACTAAAGTCAGAGGCCTTTAAGGAGATAAATGAATTCACCCATTCTATCTTGGACCTGAGAGTTTAAAATGCCAAGTTAAATTTAAGTTGCATTAAGGGGAAAAATTGCAACTGTAAACTTTGTTCCAAATTTACCCACTGTGAGCATATATATAGTGTAATTATTTTAGGTTCCACAGGAGCAGAGAACAAGCCATCCTGACCAGCTGATGGGCTGTCTTCCCAGCAGGGGCACGGCAGGCATTGCACACAGCGTGGCTGCACACACAGTGGGCACTGACCAGGTTTTTGAAGAGTGCTGTCAACTCCTTGGTGAACACAGAGAACTTCAGAAATGCGCTTCCTAAGTCTGGGTCATCTCTGCATACACAGTTGCCACCGAACTTCTCCAGAGCCTGCGTGTACTGTTCCTCGTTCTCCACGTGTGCTGCAAGAGCAAGCGGAGGGGCTGTTAATGTACCTACCAAGCAGTCGGGTCCTGGACCACTAGGTCCTTCTCTGTTACAAATAAGACTAAACATGTTGCCCAGAATTAAACTTAGAGAACATCTTCAGAACAAATACTGAGAAAACATCAGGTTGCAGGAGCAGAAATACAATTACTATTCCAAAAATGAAACCATTGTGCTTAAAGAAGCAGCTAGTGACATGAAAATGTCCTATCAGGTTTCCTGCAGGACAACAGAGACTCAGAGATATCCCATTACCCTAGAGTTTCCCAGACTCCTCCTCAGCCCGACTACCACACTAGCCATTGGTCTAAGAGAAGGTCCCAGATCTACCCTAGAAATGTAGCAGAAGATGCCAATTCTTCTTCCACTAAAGCACAGGACATCCAGTCAGAGATCCACACCACGGGCACCTCCTTACACGGGGACTGTGATGCTCTCTGAAGCCTTGGCTGGGCAACAAGAGCCAGCTTGGTCCTCGTCGTCTCTGCTCTGGATCTCCTCTGCCCAGACCCTCCCACCCTAGCTCCCACTCATTTATCCGTTCTCCTCAAAACTCTAAAGACTTGTCCTGATCCCTGGGTGCCTGGGTTTACACCTCCCTTCTCCTTCCATTTACATGACACACTGAAACTGTCAAGTAAGTCTGTTCTCATCCATTAGAAGTACTTAGGTGAGGGACCAGGCTGTCCTCGTCCACATCATGAACATAAGGTCACAGAAAGAGCAAACTTGGTCATTCATCTAACCATCAGACTCAAGATAAACACCAAAGAGGAAGAAACCTAGCCTTAGGGTCTCTAAGCTCAGCGGCTCCACCGGTGCAGAACATCAAGATTATACACAGAAGGAAACGTGGCTTGGCTTGGTTGGTGGAGTGCTTGCCTAGCATGCTCCGGGTCCTGGGTCAGATCCCCGCATCCCGAGAACCAGGCACTGTAATGTATGCCTGTAATCCTATTACTTGGGAGGTATGGGCAGCACACTCAGTTCAAGGTCATCCTTGGTTACATAGCAAGTCTGGACTACATGAGAACATATCCAAACAAATAAGAAGTATAAATAAAATCATACAGCCGGGCAGTGGTGGAGCACGCCTTTAATCCCAGCACTTGGGAGGCAGAGGCAGGAGGATTTCTGAGTTCGAGGCCAGTCTGGTCTACCGAGTGAGTTCCAGGACAGCCAGGACTACACAGAGAAACCCTGTCTCAAAAAACCAAAAAAAATATAAATAAAAAATAAAATCATACATAGGTGTTTATCAACTCATCAGAGTCCCCACTCGGATCTCTGATTCAAAGTGAGGGTAAGGAGCATAGTCATTCCAGTTAGTTAACATGATGGAATCAAAGTCCCTCTCTGCTAGGACAGGCATTTCAAATGAAACCAGCCAGTCTGTAATAGAACTACCACTCCCATGCGTCTTGCTTCCTAGACCTTTGTCTCAATTAGGAACTAAACACAACCAGTTTGCAGGTGAGGCAGGGCAGGCAAGTGCACACCATCATTTGTGTAGACCTTGCCAGGCAGAGACGGTCCACACGCTCTGGCTGTCTCATCAGGGAATGATCAGACAGATCAGACAGCCAGAGCTGTCTCATCAGGGAATGATCCTGAAGGCTCCTCTGCAGTTGCCTTTCTCAGGACCGCAGCACTACTGCTCATTAGTGCCAATGCCTGGTGACAAAGGGACTAAGGCCTTTTAAGGGCAGTCCTAAACCCTGTGCCAATCCTATGATCTCTGAATGGCCTGTTTACCCACTGCCAGGGAGGTGCCTCGTCCTTGACCTCAGTTGGCACCTGGTATTTGTGGGGATGCTAATGTTGATTTAGCAAACACTGAGAAAATTAAATTTCGATGCCTCAGTCTTTTTATTTTGAGAAGCATTCCAGGGCTGGGATGTCCTCGTGGCGGTGCTTAGTCAGCACGGACAAAGTCCTGAGGTTCACTTCTCAGCACTGGGGTGGGGAGGTTCCAGAAAGAGGCTCAGGAATTCTAGATGAATACACATGCACCCACACAATGCATACATGCATGCATGCATGCGCATGTTAGTATCACAAGAGAAGCCCTTGGGAGATCTGGGCTCCATTTCTATGGCTGCCAGGGGGCATTTGTGAGACTGGTAGTAAGGGTAGCCCTCACTAAACCTACTCTATCGGGTTTTGTGAATGACAGAGGCTTGCTGGCCTCTGGTGTCAGAATATCATAAAAGTCAATGCAGGGTAAGGACACACCATGCACACAACCAACACCACAAACAGCAATAACTGTGATACCAGACGTCTATGGAGTTCCACAAAACCACAGAGTGGTACAGCTGGGCTTCAGCCTTGAATGTGTCTGACTCCCCAGACTGTTCCTCCCTTCTCTGACACACTGGCCTTTCATATCTAAAAATAGTAGCCTTACCTTAGGCCAGCAAGACAGCTCAGCAGGAAAGAGTACGTTCTATGCAAACCGGACAGACCCGGTTCAATTCCCAGATCCCATGTAAGGTGAGAAGATAAAAGGGATTCCACAAAGCCATCCTCTGATCTATATATGTGTGCTGTGGCGTCCATGTGCTCACAGACAACAGTAAATAACACTTTAAACATCAAAACTAGTTTACCTTGCTAAAACTGAAAGTACTCAATTTTTAGATTCTTAAATTCCATTTCACAGTTAGATCAATAATCCCCATTTCTCTGTATAAGTCTAACACACGAGTTGAACTATGAAGAGCAGGCCTTCTGCACCAAATGCTATTAAAAAAAAAAATAAGCAAACAAACAAAAAACTATTTCTAAGTTAAAACATAGGCAAGGCCCAATGAGGTTCTAGCCCAGAGCTGATGGCCACAGCCTATAGCTGGTGCTGGCGATGTGCTCTGTGTGTGTGTGTGTGTGTGTGTGTGTGTGTGTGTGTGTGTGTGTGTGTAAGGAAACTTCCTTCAAGGTTCAAATGAGTCAAAGCATCTCACTCCAGCCTGTATGCTCTGCATTTTTGTCTTCCTAGGATGCCCAGAACGGTGCCCACTGTGAGAACAGCCAACTTGCCTAGAAGCATGGTAACTAATTGTTCCAGATCATCCCCACGTTGGAAAAGTTCCTACCAAGATCTGAGAGCAATCTGAGAGCCTTTATCATTCTTTTGCCAAAAAAACAAACCTTAAAATAGGAACCTAAAATAAATAGCCTGGGAATAAAGTTTCTGGAAAGATCCCAAAATGAATCTATCAGCTTTTATTTACAGAACTGAAAACTGTTTTACGGGACACTCGCTCTCTCACCTCCCCCTGTTTCAAATACATATTCTGCTCCAGTTTGTGGGATCCCAAGCCAAGAATATCTCTTCTGGGAGACTCGGGGAGATGGGAATCTGAGCTGCAGAACCCACTCCAAGATGAGACCCCATTTCTTTGGAGTTTTCTCTCCATATGTTCCTGTCTCCCGCACCTCAGAACACAAAATCCAATCTATTGAAGAGATGAGTGAACTAGGGTGTACTTACCCAAGAACTTATCCTTTAAGCAGCGGCAGACATGGAGGTTAGAGTCAAGGGTTAGGTTTTATCTTGTGCTTTTCAGCTTACCTGACTTTGACATTTTTAAATGTGTGTATCAAGGAGAAGACCCAAAGAATGTGAATTAACAAAAAAATATTGGATCTAAAAAGGCAAAAGGCAGTTCCTCGCTGTTCTTTAATGAGATACGTACACATAAAGTGGCACAGACACTAAGGGGGCAAACCACCAGCACAGAGCATGGAAAGATGGCAGGGGGCTCATCAAAGCCAATTAACCTTCAACAGCCAACACAGTCTTAACTCCCTCTGTCTCCAATTCAGATATTCCATTCATTACTTGCAGCCCAGCAGCAGGAGCATGGCAGTGCATCAGAATAAGTATGTTCACAGGAGCAAGTATAAATGCCTAGGGAGAGAGTCATCAATGTCCTCACTGATCACTGCTCCATGCCACATACCAAGGAAACATTTGGACAACTGTTCCAAGGGTGGATATGAATCACCAAGGGGAAACAAGAGGGTGTGAGGCTCTGTGAACCCTGGAGAGTCCTGGGCATTTGATGGCTATTTACATCTCTTTCAAAGTTTTGCCCTGCATCCAGCTCTCAATTCTGAAGTAAAACTGGCCAGGACATGCCTCCTGTCCATCCATATCCACTACCCTGTCCTGTTCTAAGGGTGATAAGAGAGGACCTACCCTAGTGCTCTCCCTACAAACAGCAAGCCAGGCACTGGGAAGACAGCAACTGCATCAAGTTACAATGTAAGTCTATGGAGCCAGAGCAAGCCTCTGGCTTCCTGAGTCTCAGCCCAGTGCTCTTCCTCCTCACCAGGAACTGCTGGAGCATTTGCTCCACTCACAACCCTTCCTTCTGCTCTAGGCTAAAACAAAGGCCACACCCTTCCAGTCGAGCCAACAGCTCAAAATGCCATCATCAATGAGGAAGAGAACCAGGTAGGCAGTTCCTGTACCAGCCTGGCCCCAACTTCTGCGTCACCCCTAGGGCTGCTGCAAGCCCCCTGCTCCACACCAGACCATGGCCATGTGGATTCTGGCTGAGAAACATCCATCTTGGTGGCACATTTGAGGCACCTAAGACAGCTAGTGAAGGGAACAGTCAAGGAGACATTCGTTCTTCAGCAGCGCTGTGAGACACTCCCTAGATGACATGATTAATATTAAATCAAATGTGCACCACGTGTTCACATAGAGTTATTCCAAAGGTGATCACAGCCAGAACCCTACAGGTTGCCTGGTTTCAGATCTAACCTGAAACACACAATTTCTAAAGGAATAAGGTAAACTCTGGGATGATCTCATCTCCTCACAGGGTCATTTCCTGTCCCAGGGAGAGGTGGTTTTAGAATTTCTAGGGTCAGGTCTAGATGAAAAACTAAAAGTAACCTTCCAGCAGAAGGTCTATATACAATAAAGTCTTTAAAATGCTCGTGTCATTTGAGAACCCCACTTCCGGGAATCTATTCAAAGCAACAGTTCTTAACCTGTGGGTCTTGACCATCGGAAAACACATATTTCCAGTGGTCTTAGGAACTGCGATACCACTCAGTAGAAAAATTACATTTATGAAATAGCAATGAAAACAAATGGTTGGGGGTTCCTAAGACTATCAGAAATACGTGTTCTCTGAGGCTGAGAACTGCTGGTGTGAAGCCAAGGTTAGTAGAGCATTGCACACAAGATGATTAACAGACTGGAAGTAGGAAATGTACACGGTGCCAACAAAGCTGAGCTGGAAGAGGGTGAGCATGCCTGCAAAACAGCACTTGAGGTCAGCTTTTAAAGATTTGTTTTAATTGTGTGTGTGCATGTGTGCTGTGTGCGTGTGTGTTCACACAGAGGCAAGAAGAGTGCGTTGGATTCCCTGTAGCAGGTATTTGCGGCTGGCCTAGTTGTGGGGACTAGAAACCAACTCAAGTCCTCTGCAAGAATGTAATGCATTCTTAACCACTATGGTCATTTCTCTAACAGAAAGGTCAGCTCGTTAAATCATCTCATGGAATGGAGGCTAGGAGACCCAACTTGAAACAGGCAGAATATAAAATTAGACATTCAGTCTCAATTTCACAAAATATAAGATATAGGACGGAGGCTGAAGAAAAATGTATCAAAATGCATGATGGTTAAAAATAGCAAGTTCTCAACAAACTGTTGCCTTTACACACCAGGCAGCAGACCCCACACTTTCTGGAATATTCCTCCATGCTGTCTTAAAGGTAAAGAAATGAACCAACGGTGGTGCCAGCCCAGGGTGGCTCATGGTAAGCACCCATCAGGCCCCTTCTGTTCCTGCACACCAGGAAAGCTGCTTCCACTCACAACCGGATCTTCTAAGCCAATCTTAGGCATCCTCATAGTAAAAAAACAACATAAGAAGCCACCATTGGCTGCAATAGCTCCATCATTTTAGCCCTCCATGCCTGTGTGGCTGTAGTTGCCGCTGGAGAGATGGCTCAGTGGTTACAAGAACAGGTTATTCTTCCAGAGGATCCGGGTTCATTCATACCCTACCACCCACATTGGAGGCTCACAAAGGTCCGTTAACTCTAGTTTTGTGAGATCTGTTGCTCTCTTCTGGTTTTAGTAAGCATTGTATACACATGGTGCACTGGCATACGTTCAGGCAAACACTCATAAACATAAAATAATTTTTAAAAATCGCTATAGTCTTTCCAGGTGCAGTAGCGTGCACCTTTAATTCCAGCAGTCAGGAGGCAAAGACAGGAGGATCTCTGTGAGTTCAAGGCCAGCCTGGTCTACATAGTGAGTTTCAGGTCAGCCAGGGCTACAGAAAGAAACCCTGTCTCAAAAAACAAACAGAAAGAGAAAAAAAAAAGGGAGAAGGGGTACATGGAAAGAGGGAAGGAGGGAGAAAAGGAAAAAAAGAAAAAAGATCACTGCAATCTGTTATCCTCTCTCAAAACTTTCCCTGGAAGAGACAGTATGAGCAAGTAGGTAGTGTGTCATCTCTGACAAGACTGGCTTCAGGGGGACACTTCTTCCCAACCCTACACTTTCTCAAACATCTGTAGCTCTTCCTACTTCAAGACTCCCATGGCCAGCCTGGTGTACAGAGTGAGTTCCAGGACAGCCAGGACTACACAGAGAAACCCTGTCTCGGGAAAAAAATAAAAATAAAAAAACCAAAAAAACTCCCATGAATGGCACTAGTCCCAACAGATGCCACCCTGGTACATACTAAGTCAGGCTGTGGCCAACTCAGGTCAAGGCATGAGCTGACCACTGCCTGTGATCTGGATGCTCTCTGATCCTGTCTTCTAATGATCCTGTACTATCAGGAACAGCTCAGGGGCAATGTGAATAGTTTAACACAACCTCCAATTACTTCTTCCAAACTCTCACGGCTCACAGTGCATTGGAAGCCAAGGAGAGGATGCTGTCCAGATAGATCTGCATGTTCACGGTCATGTTGCTGGTTCCTGTCCCTTTAGAACACAGGCTCTGGGTACGGAAAAGATCAGCTCTCGTGTGTGTTTTCATTCTGTGTTTTCTAAGCACCTATCATCTAAGAGACTAAAACCCAGTCATGTGGGAAGCCTATGATACTAATGAATAAAGATTCCTATAATAGGCCTTGACCTCAAGGAGCAAGCCTCTATCAGACAGAAAGGCTCAACTAAGTCTATTCTGTGCAAATATAGACTGGGCAATCAGAAAGACATGGGCTTGGTACACGCAGACCCTGGGCAGAGGCAGCAGCTGATGGAGGGCCCCTGAGACCAGATAATGAAATGCTTCCCCTAGGTAATAGAAAGAACTGGAAGGTAATTTAAAGGGCCATAAAATCTGTGTTAAGAAGATGGATGAGGGGTGGGGTGGGATGGAGGGTCTAGAGAGATGGCTCAGTGTGTTAAGAGCAATTGCCCTGCAGGCACAAGGACCTGTGTAAAAAGCCAGGCATGGTCATACAAGCAATGCATCCTCACAACTGGGAGGCAGAGATGGGTAGATCCCAGACCCCAAGAACTCGCTGGTCTTAGCCAAAAAGGGCAAGTGAGAGACTTTGTCTCAAGGCAATAGAGGAAGACATCTGATACCCTGCTGACCAGTACACACACACACACACACACACACACACACACACACACACACAC
>JANHMN010000010.1:40902212-40951145 GCA_030674055.1 Rhabdomys pumilio
ACACACACACACACACACACACACACACACACACACACACACACGAGGTGCATACCTATAACCCCAGCACTGGAGGGGTTCAAGCAGAAGGATCACTATGAGCTGGAAGGTCAGCCTCAGCTACATAGTGAATACCAGGCAAACCTGGGCTATAAAATGAGATCCACATCTCAATTTTTTAAAAAAATGGAAGAAGAAAAAAATCCTGGAGGTGAGATAGACTTAGATACAACATAACGAGTAAAGCTTAAATCAGCCGGTGAAAACTAAAACAACTCATGGTGACAGGGAACATAGAAGGCAGAAACAGCACTGGAAATGAGGAAAACCTCCAGCACTGGAGGATACAAAGGCTTCTGGCAGTTTCTTGAGACCCCAGGACAGGATGCAACTGAAGATGAGCTCAGGACTGCTTGACTCATCCAGGGCCTCTCCCTAGTTGGAACTGCCTGTGTCCAACTCTGCTGTAAGCCCGGGTAAGGGTGCGGCAGACAACTCTCTTCAGGCCTGTAATTCCCAGATGCCCCTCGGAAGGAAGTAACTTCAGGCGATTAGAAACAGGGCAGATTTTACATCCAACTGCATTCTTTGTAGAGGAAGCCCTCATGTTGGCCAAACGGTGCGACCAGCCGCAGCACACAGGGTAGCATGTGTTCTCTACCCAAGCTGCTTTTAGCCTTTTTCCTTCTGATTTTATTTCATCAACCTGGGCATACAATTCCCACTACTTACAACGATGACTTGGTAAGATGCCCTCCCATTCTAAACCCAGCCTCTAAGCCAAGAAACCCAGACAACTTCTAGGATTTGATGAGGAACAGTTATAGTCCCTGAAAGTCAGAGTCCAAAGCCTCATTTGATGGCTGCCACTGCTGCTTGGAGTCTCTGAGGAGACAGGCTCGGATTCTGCAAGGTGATCCGGCATTACATTAAGGCAACCAGTGACGGTGTCCACCTGGGAGGGTGAGAGTTTGCATAGCCGATAGCACTTCGTCTTCCGGCTCTCAGAGGCAACAAGAAAGTTCACAAGATTATTCTACACTGTCTCTCTAGATCAGTGGTTCTCAACCTTTCTAAAGCTGTGACCCCTTGATACAGTTCCTCATGCTGCAGTGACCCCCCTCAACCATAAAGTTATTTTTGCTGTTACCCCTATGAAAGGGTTGTTCGACTCCCCAGGGGGCTCATGACCCACAGGTTAAGAACTACTGCTTTAGAGACCTTTCATGTACACAATCTGGGAATGCACATATTCCATTTAAGCTTGGACTGAAAAAGCCAAGGCCCAGATGAGTCTCAATGTCCCACCAATCAGAACTATACCCACAAGTCTGACTCAGGCCAGTGCTTACAGGCTTGATGTTCCCACGATTCACATGCCAATCACAAGATTCCCTTTGCAAGTCACCTGTGTACATTCCAGTCATTTTACTGGAAAGTGAGTGAGCTGGCAGCCAGAGTCTGTACCTGGAAACACTGTCAGACCTCAACCCCTACCATCACCTCTTCCCCAACCTGCTGCTAGAATCTTCCAAGGAGCAGCTCACACAGTCACCTTCTCCAACGAGCTTGAGTCAAAACCTGCTCTTGGGAAACCAACTCATAGACAAGAACAAGCCATCAGGTGGTGGTGGTGTCCACACACCTTTAAATCCAGCACTTAGGAGGCATAGGCAGGTGGATATCTGAGTTTAAAGCTAGCCTTGTCTACTGAGTGAGTTCCAGAACCACCAGGCCTACAAAGAGAAACCCTGTCTCACAGGTGTCCTCTCCCCTCTAAGACAGCAAATCCCAAATCCTTGAGCTTTCTTGTAAGATGAGCATCCCCTGGCCCTAAGACTCCAAGGATCTTATAACTCAACGGGACAACAATCTTCACACTCCCCTCAGGTCACCTGAGTCACCTCTAGCATAAGTGGCATGTACAGCCTCATACTAAACTGGCGACCAGCCAAAACAACCTACAGATTGCTCAGCAGAACTGCCAGGCTTGGGAGGAGCTGCATGGAGGATGTTTTTCCTCTGGTGTGCATCTTCACCATGCCCTAACTGTGTGCCAGCTACCCTGCCTGCCATAGGTCAGCACCTAACTCACAGGGTTGCTGTAGGGACGACATGTATGTAAGCAGACTGCCTGGCCTACACAAATACACGAGCATCTGACTTGTGTTATGATGACTATTCTACCATCAAGCTTACGAAGGCCTTGATGGTGATATATGCTGCTTCATGATGTTACAGAGTGCTATTTCTTTTCTTTTTTTTAGAAGATATTCTGGTACAAATTTTACATGTATTCAGGAGCGGGACATAAGCCAACCCCTGTTTTGTTTTGTTTTTTTTTAAGAAGATATTTTTGTACAAATTTTACATGGCTATTTCTTTTCAATAACAGAAATGTGTGCAGAGATTTTGTACCCTGGATTTCATAAGCGTTCTCCTTCCTGTTGTACAGTCCCATCATCCCAAGCGGCTGGTCCTAGTTTTGTCAGAGAGACACTGTTTATTTTTCGGCATGATAAGCAAGACAACAGAACAGTGAACATATTTCTGCAAGAATATCCTTCCTCGTAGAGATTTTGAGTTCAGAGATGTGCGCTGCCTACAGATTTCCGAAAACTCTGTGTGCCCATTTTCAATGCCATGACCATGGGGCCGAGTCCCAGCTTTCCAGTATCCTTGCCCAACTCTGAGGACAACTATGATTTACTTTTCCATGTACAAGTTAGAAAACCATACCCGTGTGGTGTCTTCTTAATAGGCACTAAAACTTCAATCCCAAGCTCGGATATGCTTCTCATTAATAAAAACAGGGCCAGAGAGGTGTCTTAGCAGGTCGAAATGCCTGTAACAGCCGAGTGGTGGAAAAAGAAAACTCGCTCGAGTTGTCCTCTAACCTTCTGTTCATGTGGATAAGAGTATGCACACATACTTGCATGCACACAGACACACACGCTTGAATACACACACACATACATACATCAGGTGGGGGGTGGAGGGCTTGTGAAGGCTCATTTTCTTCAGTAGGTGGAAGACAGTAAAAGTTGCAGCTAAAATTAGCATCTCTTCCTCTGTATCTTTCTATTTGAGGATGTGACGATTTCCCCCAGGGCCTCCAGATTCCAGGTGAGGAGGACTCTGGCTCTCCCTAAGAGCACTTCATCCACCACAGTGGGTCTAGAAGTGAAAATGCACGTCTCAAATTGCTTCCCCCTTGATGGGGATGAATTTTTCCACCCGCTGATGTGTCAAACGCAGATGAAAAGTTAGCTCCAACTTCCCAGCTTGGAGGAAAACACCTTTATACTGAGACAGAGCTTAGAAATTTTAAAGTAAAAATTTTAAAATAAATATGAAGTAGGATTCGGGGTTTGTTTGTTTGTTTGTTTGTTTTTTGAGTTCGGGTAGTAGCCACCAAGTGGGAGAAAATTACAGAAACAGTTTCTTAACAATCAACATAAAAACCTGTTCATAAGACATTCCACAAAAGGCATCCCCAACAGAGAGCATAATCCCTTGCTATCACATAGGAAAATCAATGCTTAGTAGATACTGGGGAGGTGGGGTTGTGCTTACTGATACCTTTACGGCCCAGGACAACTTCAAAGGTGGACTTCTCAAGACTAGCTCTACCCGTGGGGCACTGTTTAATTAGCAAACACTGAAGCTATAAACAGACCAGTAGTACCAGGGACTCTACGGGTGGAGTCCAGCCTGCGGTTTTAACCAGATCTCCCTGGAGCAGTGGTTCTCAACCTTCTGAGACCTTTTAATACAGTTTCCCAAGTTGTGGTGACTCTAACCATAAAATTGTTTACATGGCTACTTCATAACTGTAATTTTGCTACTGTTATTAGTTGAAATGCAAATACTTTTGGAAATCCAGGTTTGTCTAAAGGGTTTTGGCCCACAGACTGAGAAGAGCCGCCCTAGGGCCTTCAGAAGTATTGCTTTTAAGGCAAGATTGGTAAATTAAAACAAACAAACAAAGCTTTGTGGGCTAAGAGGCAATACTGAAGTGTTTGTGTACATATCAGATAAAAGAATAAAGACCATCATTAGCTCACCAGCTTAAAACACAGGTGGCAGGATGCGGTTTGCTGACCCTCTACACCAAAACACCCCAGGCCTGTTCCTTCCACACAAACCCACAGAAACCCTCATAGAGCAAACCTCACGGACGGAGTCTCCTGCAATAGACACCACTTGGATCTACAATTATCGACTGGTCTCTTTCTTCTGCACTAGAAGGAGGTTCTTAGGATGGTGCAATGGAAACACAATGCAACAGGGAATTTATTGAGCACCTATATGCAGCTGTTAACAGTGCCTGAATATTAGGGACCCATTAATGTGGGGCTCACCAGAAGAGTCTAAAGTGAATCAACCTCAGAACTGTTCAGAAGCTCAATGTGGGAGGGAGAATGTCTCATCCCTCACACCATAACCCCTAGAACCCATGAGTACAGCGTGCTGCCTGACAGGGAGAGATAAGAGTAGATGGGTTAAACTTACTAACCAGTTTGAGACGTGATGGTTCTAGATGATGGGATGCTCAGAAGGGAAAGGCACTTGCCGCCAAACCTGACAACCTGAATTCCATTGCTAGGGCCCACATGGCGGGAAGAGAGAATCGAACTGTGAAAGTTACTCTATGTGCACACAGCTCCCACCCCACCCTACACAAAATAATAATTAACACATGTAATTTTTAAAATGTAAGGTACTTAAATGTGAAGGAGGAAGGCAGGAGATTCAGTGTCTGTAGTGGGACTGGACACTGTATCCCCAAGTTTAATACTGAAGTCCAAACCTTTGATATGTTAATATCAAGAGATGGAGTCACTAGGAAACCGTTAGCTTTAGATGAATTCAGAAGACAAGGCCCTCAAGGGATTGATGCCCTTATGAGCAGAGACCCCAGAGGACTTGCTTCCTGTATGCCAAGAAAATAACTGTTGGCCATGTGTGGTGGAACATAGGAGGCAGAGGTGTCTCTGTGAATTCTCAGTCAGTCTGGTCTATATAGCATGTTCCAGACCAGGTAGGACTACAGGGCTAAGGTCTCGAAACAAGCAAACTGTCTATAAATGAAGAGGGCCACCTGAGCACCTGACTACCTTGGTAGCCTAATGGGGACTTCCTGTTTCTAGAACTGCAATAAACTCCGGCTTGGAAAAATAGCATTACGTTGTGACAGCCAACGGTACAGACTCTCAGACATGACCTGTGAGAAGATTCCAGTGGCTATTTGTTGGCTCTGTAGATACAAGGGGCGAGAGCCAAGGAGTACAGCTGGCTTCTGGAAGAAATGGAGAAGGGACTTGAAGATGCTTTGATATTAGCACAGTAAGACTCACGCTTCACTTCCCACCTGCAAACCTGAATGAAGAACATGTGCTCCCCAAAGTCGCTGGGCAGACAGAAACATGCTACAGAAGCAAGAGGAAATGGGAGTCAGGAAAGGCTTACCCTGCCTCAAGTCTCAGCCTGAAACACAGTAGGGGTGGGAAGGTCACACCCAGGTGACGGAGCCAGGGAGTGTGGAGAAAGACACAGACAGTCTCCACATGCTCTAAAAGCAATGGACGGAGCCAAGCTGCCGTAGACAAACTGGGGCCAGGCAAGAGGTCATATGGGGCCAGTTCATGACAAATTAGGACAGACTTAGGAGGGTAAGACCAGGAAAGACATAGCACAGGCCAGGCATAAATAGTCAACTGTTCTCACTATTGTTTCAAACATAAGCAAAAGGACCACTCTCTCTGGACAAGTAGCCATCCTGGGACACCAAACACTAAAACCAATCGCTGGGAACTCCTCTTTGGGAACAGCCAGCCTTTGGAGCAGAAGCTGTCCAGACTCTAATGCAACTAGCCAACCATAGTGGTCAGCAGATGAATCTCTCACTCAATGTTCTGATTTATTTCTGACTAGTTCTAAAACAACTCAAACTACCCCGAGACTCATTTAATAAATATATTCTAAAGAATGAGTCACAACATAGTAGTTACAAAGGAAGTCTATAAACTGTTGCTGTGATTGACATCAACAATACTGGAGGAAAGAAATCATGGTCTCCTCAGGTGACTTTCCAAGCAGATGACATTTATTCTCAAACAAAGCCTCTAAAATAGTACTCCAAACTTAAAAAAAAAAAAAAAAAAAAAAAAAAAAAAAAATCAGACTCACAGCCTTATGACAATTCAAACTTGGCATAATGAAATTGATGAATACAAGATAATAAGAAAGGAAGATTCCCCCTTCCAAGGTCAGGTGTAAAGCCAGCTTGCTGAACATATGGTACCTTGGGAACAACACAGACCTAGACACAGTCCCCAAGAACTGTGAAGCCCTATCAGTTAAGAGCTTTCGACAGTAAGCAAAGCTCCTTCCTGGGGTCTCAAGGAGAAGCAGCATTTTGATCAGACAAAGTATGCATGGAGGGAAGTCAAAACATAGCAAGATCAGGAAATGGTGAGGCAACCAAAGATGTGCATGTGGGCATGGGGAGTGGATCTCTGATGAGCGGCCTGAACCCAGGGGATATATGGGAGGCTGGGCCTCACCTGGTTCCTGCAGAGTCCACTCATTTTGGCAGCTGTGGCTTCAGGACTGCTTGAACATAGAAGAGATCAAGGCAGCAATGTCCCCTAACAACCCATATTTGCACATTGAAACTGCCGGGTGGTTCTGGTAGAATTCTGTCTGCTGGTGCTCCACCCCTATTGCTGGTGCTCCGCCCCTATTGCTGGTGCTCCGCCTCCATTGCTGCTGCTCCGCCCCCATTGCTGCTGCTCTGTCCCCATTGCTGGTGCTCCAACAGGTCTCCCTCATCTTCCCCATGTTCTGAATGGAGCTCACGTCCACTGGCTTCTGTGTGAATAAGAGGAATTCTGCTGGATTTTAAGCAGACATAGCAGTGCCTCTGGTCTTTACTTCTAAAATGCTTCCAGGAAGACAGGTAATGGACCAAGGTTTACGGTTCACACGCAGCAATGTGGGTCAGAAAGACAAATAAGAGACAGGAGAGCGCATGGACACACACATCGGCCTGCACATGAGCAACACTGACTCCTGTTTCTTTCTCTTTAAAGAGATAACCTCCTTTTTATCTCTGATAAAGTCTTTTCCACATGTGGTGACAAAATCCCTTCTCGTCAATCTGACCAAAATACAGTCTCCCTTTTCTACAATGCGTTAAATAGTCTCCAAATTATAAACTCAAAAAAGCCAAGTGAATCCAATTTTTAAAAATTAAAATAAATTCTCCTGAGATGCGTTGTGAAATCTGGGATTTGTCAACAGTTGAGCATTAGATCCCTCAGTGAGTTCTTGGCCTCCTGAGAAACAACAAGGTGCTAAACATACTGAAGGCAGCCGGGCAGTGGCTTTGTGACTGCCCGGAAAAGAGCACCCTGGGGACAGCCCTGATCTGCAGGCCCCTCCTGTTGTCTTAACTAGAGTAGTCTGTTGTCCAGGTTATCACAATGCACAGAAAGCTGAGGGTTCACAGTGAGTGTTCAAAGGGTATTACTGTCCCCTTGCCTTCCTCAGGACAGGGCCCAAGGCAGAGAACCACCTTCCAGCCCTCCACACATGTGTAAGAGTCAGCTTGTCCTTTGTTCCTGCTAGGTCTGACTGGAACCAGGGTGAAACATGGGCTCTTTGCAGTACTAACCTCCCGTCACTCATACATGTCTTATCTCTACGTTTCTATAGCAACATTTGGAGATCTTGTACAACTTCTGTAAATCTGTTCCTAGGTCTTCAAGAGAACTGTGGAGGTTACCCTGGTTACAGCCTCAACTAGTCGTGAAGTCAACATCAACCAAGAAATGCACTTCTGGGCAAGTCAGGAGTAGTGCTCCTAGAGAAACAGAGGGAGGACTTCCAAAGAGTGGGCAGTACCTTCCAGCAGGGGCCTGGACATAAGATCTGAGGAAAAGTTGACTGGTGTTAGTCTGGCAACCTCGCCCTCTGTGAGAACACCTACTGTGTACCTTCCAACACCAGAACCCAGCTTCTTGGGCCTCCTACCTCAGACTGACAACCAATAACTCTCCTGGGATTCTCTAGGCTTTCAGCTCCAGACAGGGGCTACTCATGCATCCAGGCTTGGTGGACTGAGCATCAGCTGGTCCGAAACCTCTCTGGTGTGCTGACAGCCATTGTTGGACTACCCAGACCACACCATGTGACTCAATCTAACAAATCTCCTATGTCATATATGTTCATTCTACCTGGACCTGAGCTCCGTGGAACCTACTTGTCCTGGTTCTGCCTTAGCCTTCAGGCAGACAGTCCAACAGGTAGATCCTGGAACAAACCGCTAGTCAGCCTGTGGGAGAGCAGCCCTAATAAATGTAAGAGTCTGGGTGCCTGTGTATGAGTCTAGAGGGGTGTTCAGGACCCCAGGTGTCTGTACTGTGACTCCCTTACCTTGAGGTATCTCCTTTTAGTTAGAGTAGATATTGGACAGGAGGACAAGATGACGTCAGAGAGTATAGAACAGTCTAGAAGTTCTTATCCTCCCGAGTCCTTCTCAGTGTGAGTGTGACGTTGGGAGCTACCCTCAGCTCATGCTCAGCACTAACGACACAAGCCTCAGCATCGGGGCATCTGGAAGGCCATTGCCACCAAGGGTGTTTACACTTCGCAGCATCCACCTGCCCCACATCTCCCAGCCTCTCTTAAACACCTACCACCCATCACTATTTCTGCTTTCTGAAGGCTGACACCTTCCTTCTGAATGAGGCCACACAGACATCTGGTAACTTTTCAGAAATATTTTCCATCATTAATAGTATTTGTGTGAGGCAGCCTTCCCACCATCTGCACAGCCTGCTGACTTTAAGCCAAAAGTTCCAGGGACTCTTGTTTTGTTTTGAGACAGGGTCTCATGCAGTCCAGGCTAGCCTCTAACTTACTATGTAGCTGAGGATAACCTTGAACTTTTGGTCCTTCTGCGTCCACTTCCTGTGCTAGAATCACACACATGTGCCACCGGTGCTGGGAACCAAACCCAGGCTTCACCTCATGTGCTCAGCAAATTCTCAAGCAACCGAGCTCTCCCCCCCCCACCCCCCACCCCCGTTCTGAGGTAATTTTATTTTTCTTTGGGGCACTTATAAGTCAATCAACTATTGCTGGGTAAGTAGTGGTTGCATATTATGCTTGCATGTTTACTCATTTTCTTTCCAAACTAGGAGATGATAGGAGAGGTGAGAAGTACAGAGACAAGTCTGCTGGGACTCATAGCACAGTCTGAACAGAAACAAGCAGCACTTCTGCCATCCAGTCTGATGGAGTGTCATGCAAGGGCAGACAGAGTCAGGGAACTGTTCCTGAACCAGACTTCAGGGAAATAAAGCCTATTTCTGGAGTAGGCAGCCCAGTGTCTCTGGTCTGTATGCTCACTGCAGTAGGCTCAACACTCACTGACAAATGATGATTAAAATTAGGACTTCACCCCTACCCAACTCCTACCCAACCCCTACCCAACCCCAGGGAACAGCGAGGACTCACCCAGCCCAGAGATATTGATTGCCTTCACAGATTTCTTCATTTTGTAGAGAACCATCCGGTCCACGTCCAAAGCCTAAAATAACAGAGAATATGTGAATTAATAACATGTTTGCATACAGACCGTAACTACGGGCCGTAGCACGTGAGAGCCTTCTGGGGTTCCTACTGCAAGGCCCCAGGCTGCTACTATGGGCTGAGTCTTTGCGTGGTGTGGAAATTTGTCTTTCAAAGCACACAGAGTAGCAATTCAATTGGTTTACAGAAAACCAGCTCAGGCACCTGAAGCATACAAGCTGCCTCTGCCCACATCACCTGCTGGAAATAGCATTCTACACTGTGGCAAGTGACTCTGGACAGATGACTCTACCACAGCTGGGCTGTCCCTAAGCCTTGAAAGAAAGGACGGGTCTCAAAGATACCAAGTGCCCCTCCCCACAAAGAGGGCCCTGCCCTGCCCTGCCCTGCCCTGCCCTGCCCTGCCCTGCAGGCTCCAAAGAACAGGCCGCCAAGTCACAGAACCAGACCTGCCCCACATAAAAAAGCTCAATGCTTCACATTTGTAAGGCTATTATCTGTGTTTAGGAAGCTTGTTCCTAATCCTCTCCAAGCCTCGGATTTCACTTCCAGAATTCAGCTGTAACAGCTTTGCAAGGCTGAATGCTGAAACAAACACTCACGTGGTTAATATTCAGCAAATATTTACAGAGCCACCTTCACAGAGCAGCAGTAAGTGGCACTTACAACATCTGCACATAGTAGGTGTTCAACAGTTGATAAGGTGACTCAGCTAAGCTTCTACCAAAGAAACAGCTTGCTTGAACACTCTCCCACAACTCAGTTAAACAGCTCAGTAAATCAAAGGACGCCAAGGGGTTGTGACAGAAGACTGAACACACTGGGAACGGTGAGAGTGAGGCCAAGCAAACAGTCATGGCGGTGACTATTTAAAACACTGAAGTGACCTGTCATCTAAAAATGCTGAATGGGCTTCCAGCATTGGCCTCTGTAAGTGCTCGGTCTGAGGTCGCAATGGCTATTTTCTGTGGTGTAAAAGACAGGTGAGATTGGAGTTGACAATTTTAAATGGAACAGTGATCAAGAGGCACCAGATGTAGTAAAAGGAGGGGGAGTTCTTATTACACTGTGTGTTTGTCTGAACACATAGGATAGACTCTGAGTGACCCCTTAGGAATGTCAAGAGCAAACCCTGGCCCTAGGCAAGCACACACAGAGCTAAATATCCCAGGTTTGGTTTTAAAGACAGCCTTGCCATATTACATAGCACAGGCTGGCCTTGCATCAAAATTTCTTATAATGAGTTAGCTTTTTGTGTATAGGGAATGATATTAAGTGTGGTGTATGTGTCCCAGAGATCCTCCTGCCTCATCCCCACAACCTCAGTGCTGGGTTACAGGCACTTGCTACCACATCTGGCTTTTTATGTGGAATCATGGTGTGTGTGGGGGATGGGATGGGTGGGGAGGTGCACACTTGTGGAAATCAGAAAGGGACACTTGATGTCCTCCTTCTTCACTTCCCACCCTATACTCTTGGGGACAGAACTATACTGGTCATTTAACTCCCAGAATCCACCTGCCCTCACCTTCCAGCTCTGGGGTTATGGCTATGCCTGGCTTTTTTATTTTATTTTATTTTATTTATTTATTTTTTGGTTTTTCGAGACAGGGTTTCTCTGTATAGCTTTGGCTGTCCTGGCACTCACTCTGTAGACCAGGCTGGTCTTGAACTCAGAAATCCTCTGCCTCCCAAGTGCTGGGATTAAAGGCGTGCGCCACCACGCCCGGCGCCTGGCTTTTTTATGATGTGAGCTCTGGGTTGTTTTGTTGTTGTTTTAAAAACTGAGGGCCTCACACTTGTATAGCAAACTCTCATACCTACTAAGCCATCTCCCTAACCCAAATGAACTCTTAGCGTTCCTAGGTGGTCATCTCCCATCTACTCTGGACCTTGAGATATAAAAGGGCATTTTATATCTCAAGGGGAAAGAAATAGTAACTAATCCACAAAACACTGCACTGAACTGTCCCTCACAGCTTCCCCAGTCCTCCAGCCTCCAGGCAGTGTTTGCTCAGGCTGTATCAGAAGCACTGGTTCCTGTAGAGCCACCGCCCATGTGTTGGGGAGTAAAGCCTGACATACAGACATGAATCAGTGTGCTGTCACAGCTGGGAGTTCCCTTCCCATGTGACAGTCCTTGCTACAAAGCACATTGGATCTAGTAAACAAGCAGTCCACGGCTCCTGCTGAAGAATCTGTCTTGGCCAGTGTCTGCAATCGACCAGAACTTATCTGACCTGTACTTAAACAAGAAGGGCCACCTTCCTCCCACCCGCCTCACAGACAGCAGACGATGCCCACAGCAGCAGGACTGAGCTCCCTGGAAGCTGTGAGTGCAAGGTGTAAAAGGAGAGAATACCACATGCTTCCTGGCACCCATAATACCCAATTCAAATAAGCTGTAGAATCTCCCTGTGCTCTGAGCTTTCCTTGTCCATCCATGCCCCTGGACTGTCTTCTTCACTTCTGGTTATCCCCCAAGCTCTTGTCCCAGTGAACTGGTTGATACTTGCCCAACTCCCTGTTTTCTTCTACCTCCCAACACTGTTAACTCCCTGGAATATCCTCCTACCTCTTGACTCCCAGCTACGCAGGCTGGTTCACAGGTATCTGGTCCTCCAACAAAGCCACCCGACATCCCTCCACAGCAAGGGTTAACCACTCATCTTTGGTTGGCCTGCGGCGTCTGCTTGTTCAGGGTTTCAGCCGAGATTTACTGAGTACATGTGCCTGATGTTAAAGTTGATGATGGAGATGCAATGGTGAGCAAACTAAGACAAGGATCCAGGAGAGATAAACACTCAGTGAGAGCAGAAGGCCAAGACTCTCCTTGTACAGTGACCTGCTTTGCCAACCTCGGATGCTGCCCCAGCATCAACGCTGACCACTGCTATGGCTTCTACTGAAACCCAGTAACATTTGAACACACTGAGCTCTGTGAAATACCAATAAAACTACCTTCATTGCTTGTTACCTTCCCCAGTGACCTTTTCTGAGGCTAGGGGCCAGTGTGCATGCAGTATATACATCCCACTGTGCACCAGAGTCTGCCAAGGAATGGGATTCTATCAAGCCAGGGACACTCCTGAGAGAGTGCACTGTAGTATCTCAGGACCACTGGAGGCAGGCAGGAAATGATTCCAGGAGTAGCCAAAGATGAAGGAACTGGCTGTTGCCACACTGTCTCAGAAACCAATCAGTCCATCTGTGTGCTGGACTCCTGGGTAATGAGCTAGCAAGCTAGCCTGCTTCTCTCCAGTAGAGTTAATTACTCTGTCCACTGGTAACCCCAGGTCATGGGGCACACCTGTGTCTGTGGAGTATGGCTCAGTCCTGCTCAGAAGCAGAGGCTGGAGGCGGTGAGCTACTGGGGTACCAGGGTCTGGTACTCTGCAACTAGCTGGAACTTGGATGACGCCCAACTCAGTGCTTTGGAGACCATGCTCTCTCCTATCAAGGACAGCACAAAAGTCTTATAAAAACACGCCTCCATCTGAGTCCTGTCCCTATTGTTGAAGGGAAGCCATTTCCGGCCTCAAGAATGAGTAGATAAACAAACACGAGCTGCTGCTTTCCCCTGGCTGTTCAGCAGAGAGTGAAGTGGAGTTTGGCACTTGGTGGCAGAGGTAATTATAATTAAAACCCACACAAGGGAAAAGCGGTTCCCTCCCTTCTAAAACCGTACCTCCATCACGGCGTGTATTTATAGATCATCGAGATTAAACCAGTCAGGAGAAACGAGTATGATTAAGACAAAAAGTCTAGTATCTATGATCTATAAAAAGCTTTGCCAAAACCTTAAAGCAAGAACAACAATAAGGCGTTTGGACAGCCTTTAGAAATCAAAGGTACCTGTGATGTGGCTGAGACTTGTACCTGTAACTCACCTCCCTCCACCCCTTCTTCCAGAACTACTCAAACCTAGAAGGAAAAAAGAGACAACCCTACACCCATATGTGTGGGCAAGCTACCAGCATACAGAACTGTAAAAGTCAACAAGGATGTAATATAGGGCCAGCCTGACCCGCAGCTGATGTCTGGCCAAACCCTATAAACTCGGAGGGACTAGACTTAAGCTGACCTCTAGTTTGTAAAACAAGCTTAACAGATTAAATTTATTGCATAAATAAGACAGTAGGGATGTGTCTCAAATTTATTTCCAACGAAAATAAACAACTGTTGGAATGGTAATTGAAGATGGAGAGCCGGGAGAGGGAGCAGAGACTGTGGGGTATGGATTACTGCAAACCTACCACCAGAGAGACCCTTACACCCCCACTCGCTGCATTGTCACACCTGGTTACCCCACACAGTAGCCACAAGCTGCAGGGGACTCAATTAGAGTGAGAAACATTGACAGTTTGTGTCTGCATACAGCTGTCTTCACAGAAAGCTTCAGCCACATAGACATTCAGATGGTTCCAGAATGTTCATAGGGTTCTTCTTCTTCCTCTGAAGGTCTCTCTGTGCACTCAGGGGTCTGCCCCAGGGCCAGGGAAACCACCCAGGCAGCCAGGTGCTCTTTGTTCCATAGTACCAGCATCCCCAGTCACACACCACTTTCTCTCTGCACGGTAGCTCAGTCCACCTCTTCTTGGGTCCCATAACCTTAGCAGGCAGATTCCTTCATCCTGATGGTAGGCTAAGTGGAGGGGTGGCCTCCACAGTCTGCCAAAGGAGCTGATCTGGCTCAGGGGTGGGAAATCCCTGTTTGATCACAACCTAATGGTTTTGACAGGTGGACATGTCAGGTGGATGTGGTAATGGGTGAGAGAAGGCCCACTCTGACTCACCCTGCTGAGGGAAACATTACCCTAGCCCTCAGAACAATCCTATCTCCCTCAATCACAGGTTTTGATTATTAGGTATGTTCTGAATTTCACTATAAATATTAGTGGGAATTTATTTAATTACCATCTAGCCCTTTACAGGAGAAGTTTGCTGCCTCTGGCTTAGATGATCCATGGAAAGCGTCCTGTGTTAGTGAGGGTTTTACTGCTGTGAACAGACACCATGACCAGACCAAGGCAACTCTTATAAGGACAACATTTAATTGGGGATGGCTTACAGGTTTAGAGATTCAGTCTATTATCATCAAGGCAAGAGCATGGCAGCATCCAGACAGGCATGGTGCAGGAGGAGCTGAGAGTTCTACATCTTCATCTGAAGATGGCTAGTGGAAGACTGACTTCCAGGTAGTTAGGATGAGGGTCTTAAGCCCACGCCCACACTGACACACCTACTCCAACAAGGCCACACCTCCTAATAGTGCCACTCCCTGGGCCAAGCAAATACAAACCATCATACACATCCCTTCCATGGCATCAGCCAGGCCTGTCCCTTCAGCCCTGGCCTAAAAGCACTGGATTGTACCAGTCCAGGACCACGTTGGTCCAGTACTCTGGGATCTCAAATGGAGCCAACATGAGAGGAAGGTGCCAATTTTTTTCCTGGAACCCAAAGAAAATGTCTGAAGGATAAGAGGCCAACAGGCATCTCTGCTGAAGCTGGCACCACCTATGTCCTCCCCTCTTGGCCTACCCTGTCTCCCTCACTCTATTCATAAAGGGTCAATCTGAGAGAAAATGACAGTTTTGAAAGCTAGCTAATAAACCAAAGCACACCCAGGGCAGCTCTGCGAGGTCACACAAACATTAATGACAGCCTGGTTTCATCACACACTTAACTTGGAGCAAAGTACGTGCATAAAGGACAGTGGCTAACAGGACCGCATGGCAGCTGTGAGCTGCCATGTAGCAGGGCAATAATGGGCCTACCCTCCTTCTGGGAATTAAGCAAGGCCAGGAGAAGAGTAGATGTCACTCAAAATTAAGATCAAATTCATACCCAAGCCAAATGGAAGCTGCAAGAAATGTGCGCACCTCCGGTCAAGCCAGCAGGGGACACGTGGTTATTATCTAATGACAGAAGTCAAACAAGAAGACATACATACCACCCCTCAAAACAGCCCCAAACCGGACAACCCCACAAGTGTGTCAGAGGGTTAGCTCAGACAAATCGGCACGAATTTGTACCAAAGAAGGCTCCAGAGTAATGATAGGACAGCCTTTGTATACACAGACTACAAGTGATTTTGACAAAAATGCTAAAAAAACACATGCAATATTATACTATAAAAACTCAAAATAAGCCGGGCAGTGGTGGCGCACGCCTTTAATCCCAGCACTTGGGAGGCAGAGGCAGGCGGATTTCTGAGTTCGAGGTCTACAGAGTGAGTTCCAGGACAGCCAAGGCTATACAGAGAAACCCTGTTTTGAAAAACCAAAAGAAAAAAAACCCCCTCAAAATAAAAGGCAAAGCTACACGTGCCACTGTGCCATGGCTGGCAAACTACAAGCTTACTGAAAGATTCAATCTAATATTCAAGTATGCGACACTGCAGTGCTGGCAACAGAAAACACACCCTGGCTCCATGTTTGTCCTAATCCTGGTTTATATAAGTAGGATTCTATTCCTATCGAAGCCTGGCCAGTGAGCACACCTTCAGAAGAAGGTGCCACCACCACAGGACACCACCTTACCAACTTACTGACCACTGCGCATGGGTAGGAAAGCAGGCTGTATCCTGACACAGATCACCCAGCAGAACTGCCCTCCCCTGTGCATACAGCAATGTACACAAGAAGAAAGCAAGAGTGTGTTGCAGGAGATGAGATTATAACTATTAAAACAAATTTCATCACAAGAAAGTAGAGAAGAATGAACCAGCTTCATCATAAACCAATAACACACACACACACAATCCCACACGCACACTGAAAGCATGCCAGGTTTGGTAACTCACTCCTGAAATCGCAGCACCCAGGAGGCTGAGGCAGGAGGATTGCTGTGATTTTCATATGGGCTAGAGTGTGAGACTGTCTCAACGACAACAACAGCTGAAAGCGAGAAGAAAGATGCAACACAGCAACAAATCTAGGCTGGGTGCATTCGCTATGCTCGAAGTTTAGACAGATGAGAGGATTTCAATATCCTACATTTATTTCCTTTCCTACTCTCCTTCCAGTGAGCCTTTGACCGCAACAACACATGGGAAGAACACATTAAACAACGAGGAAAGCAGCAATACTCAAAGCTGCACATTCCCACATGTAAAAATAAACACGGAGAACCCTTGGTTGGGCGGCACAGGAAGCCATCACGTGCCTCCGGAGGAGAGGTAGAAAATGGTGCCAAGAGACTAAAATTTTGGCACTCTTTGAACGATTTACCAGGGTGTGCTTATGCATTCGTTTATTTAAGGATAAATAAATGATTAACGTGAAAGCAGCTCTGTGGGCTGCAGAGGAGGGTGAGCTAACCCAGCCTGTGGGCTGCAGAGGGTGAGCTAACTCAGCCTGTGGGTAGAAGCCTCACCCCAAAGCTCTCTGGATGTGGACACAGAGGCCATCAGGGCTGGGGGCTTATGAAGTATGAAACCACAGGAGACCCAGGGCAGCCAGGAAACACTGACCAATGAAGAAATCAGGTGAAAGGTGGGGAAACCCCAGCAGAAGGCTTCAGTACACAACGGGGAGAACGGAGCAAAGTGTCTCTCTCACCTTTACCCTGCCACTCCAGGGCTGAAATCCACTTCCCTCTTTTCCCACAAACTGGTTCTGCAAAGACATTTTCAGTAATGCTTTTAGAACTGGATAAAGAGGAAAACCCAAAGTTGTCATCACCCAAGAGAATCAACTATTCAGAAACCGTTAGGCGCTAGGCAGCAGTCTGCCGTGACTGAAGGTAATGGGGCCATGTGGAATGGACGGGTAAAGGGAGAGAACACACCTGTCCCCAGATGTCCCACACACCCCAGATGAAATGGTGGGTCTACAAGGAGCAGCTTCAGTTTCATCAACTTTCAAAAACAACTACGCAAGAGGCTATCCACACACCACACACACACGCGCGCACACACCATCAATGGGAACACACCCAGCAGCTAATTAGACTATGCTACGTCACTATTTAGAGAAAAGGAAACAGATGCCCATGAACCTAAGCTTTGTCATGATTCCAAATGATTACTGAAACAGACAAAAAGCCTACAAGTGCCTGAGGAGACCAGGAAAGGAAAGCACGCACGGTGGCAGCGCACAGGAGGCATGAGGAGGCTGTTGGCACAGTCTACATGGTGCCCTTCCCAGGGAAGAGCCAGCAGGCCACAAGAAACCCTGGATGGTCCAATGTCCTAATGTCTATCTATGTAACTGACAATCCTACTTGGTACCCCTCCGACTACAAACAGTTACAGAGCTGAGGCAGGAGATGAACCATGGCAGGAGAAGAAGCATGCACAGACCAAAGGATATCATCCCAGAATATGCCCAGCCATTACGGAAGGGACAGAAGACAGAGAAAGTCAAGAGAGAACCGCACAGCAGACTGTTTGGCTGTGCCATTGCAGACACAGACACAGAGGCTGGGAAGGTGACCGTTTGCTGGTGGCTGAGGCCAGCCTCTGTATCTTCCCAGGCCCAGAAGACAATGGGATCCTAGACTGATTTCCCGAGGAAACTAGGCTCAAGCAAGCCACATAAACTTCACTTCGGTAACATAAACAGGGAGGGAGGCCATCTCACACCTCCCCTCTGGCCTTCAAAACTAAGGAGGGCTTTGCTTCCTGAGGTGATGGGGTCTGACTGGGGACACCTTCACACATAGCACACACCATGGCTCTAACCACTACCCTGTCATCCTGTCAGGCATGCCAGGTCCCAAGGATGCCTTCCTGTTGTCTACAAGCTGTCATATTTGTGTTTTATGTGTTCTTTCATGGGAACACCGTGTAACTGTGACCAGAAGTTTAAAGTAATACGAATATACTAAAAATGGGACAAAGCAGTGCTGGGTGTCTTTGGAGAAGAGAATATACCAGGTTGCATTGAAGATGTGCTAAAGAGACACTTGTCTCTCCATTTTGACTATCAAAACTATTGAGACAATGGACCCCAAGGAAATGGGAATTCCCCAGGAATCCATGCCCTCTGAAGAGCATTCACTGGCTTCCTAAGCTGAAAATAACAAGGTCTACATTCTCAGCTAGGGTCACCAGCTAGCGTTCCACATGCGGCTGGTACAGTGGCAGACACACCAACCTGGTGCCTGCCGCTTCTCAGAGGAGCACAAGCTAAACCATTCCAATAGGTAACTGTTAGGAACGTACCTTCCACCTAGGGCTGTCCTTATCATCAAGATAAATTCTTCTAGATCAGAGAAATAAAGTCTCCAAAACTAACACCCACAGGAACATGGCAGAGGGGGAGGTGCAAAGCCCATCAGGAGGAAGACGGCAAGGATGAATTTGGTAAAACACTGTCTTCTGGATATGACAATGTACCCTGAGTAGTGCCGTTCCATTTATAAGCACAAGATCAAACCTAACAGATCAGTCAGTATTCCATCAGGCATCGCTATGTGGCCTCAGCAGACTATGATGATGACGATGGTGCAGAAGGAGGGGAGCGGGAGGGGAAATGGGGAAACTAGGAGGAAAAAGAAGATACAACCGAGACATGAAGGTGGAAGTGTCAGAGGGACAGGGGTGGGAGGGGGGGAATGGGAGATAGAAAGATCGAGATATACTACGTGCACATATGAACTTGCCAAAGAATAAATTAATAACAAATAAATAATAATGAACCTTCTTGACCAGCTCACGCCAGCTTCCTGACCATTGCCTTGCCTCTGAGAACCAATAGCAAGGGATTTTTTTCCTCATGTGTATTTAGGTTTTCAGAACACTTCCTGGCGTCTCCTACAGAATCCCCATAAGGGCAACAAAGGGTGCCCTGAGCCAGCCTGGTAGAAGGGAGGCCCCTTGTCCTCTTAGCATTATATTTAGGGTTAAATGAGTGAGGTATAAAGTGCAAGGATGAGGGGAAGTGGTCACCAGTAACCCACAAAACCCTCCTCCCCTAAGTCAGAGACTCTATGCTGAGGTACTTGACTATGAAGCTCTTCCCTGTGCAAGGGGATCCAGCAAGTCTGTGCTCCCCATCGGCTCTCCCTGTACAGTCCTCACAGTGTCAAAGTCAGGGGCAAAGACGATGCTCCACCCATACCTACCCTGTCCCCTAAGCCCTGGCCTCACCAAAGCCCTTTGGGTGAACCACACGGCTACACCGCCACCCAGGCACGTACCCTGTAATCATCAGGGAAACACACTAAGAGACACTAAATATAACTACCACAGCATGTGTACAATCTAACAAGACAGTCAGTCAGGGGCTTAACTTCAAGTACTATACAGCAACTGACACTGAGAGCTTGAATTCTATCCTATTAGACAATTCTTAGGTCAGCCTGCAAAATCCTCATTCATTTTTCCAACTCAAAGCAGAAGAAAATGGCTCAAATACTTTAAGAGACTCACCCCAGACCGCTTATTTGGCTTTCAACTAATCAAAGGGTTTGGAGAGCAACAGCCAATTTGGGAAAGGCAAAGGCTAGTTCCCAGAGCCGTGTCCCTACTCTGTTTCCGAACAGTGGCCCTGCCAGAGTCAGGGGGCCACAGGCAGCCCCACCCCGCCCCCATGTTTCTCTTTTGCTGCTGTGCCTGAGAGAAATAATACCTTCTCACCACCATCCTGAGCCCCCCAAGCCTCCTTTAAACCTTTCCCGCTAACCAGGTAATGGTAGCGCAAGCCTTTGATCCCAGCACTCGGAGGCGTCAAGACTTGCCTGTGTCTGAAATACAACATCTACTACTGGACTTTTCAAGCAAGAAGATTATAGATCACTGCTACATCCGGTCGATTTCTTGGACTTTGGTTCCTGAGTTCCTGTTTCCCACCCCAAAGGACCTGGCCCTTTGCCCTGTGGCAGAAAAATCAGGGACAGCCAGAATGTGGAGGGTAAAGAAAGCTAAGGAGGACGCCACAGGCTGGCTGCTGCCCCATCCCCATGCTGTCTGCCACAGGAATCATTCTTTATCATTTTTTCAAAGATGCCTTTGAAAGTGCTGAATGGTCGTGTACTCTCACCCATTTCTCCCACACTGGGGCTAGTCTGTCCTTCCCCTGTGCCTTCTTCTGGGGTTCCTGGAGGGTCCTGCCTAGATCTAAATGGAGTCCTCAGGTGCCCAGGTAGCATCAGAGAAACACTAAAATACAACAGCAGAGAGGATGTAGGGTTTAACCAGACTGCTGGGGGCCTAACTCCAAGGCCCATACAGTAGCTGACAGTGAGCACTGGACTGGCCCCCTCCATAGCTTCCACCCCAATCTGCCATATCCACACACTAACCTTGTATTGCTCTTTAATCTATGTGGCATGGTTATTACTGAAAGGGAAAGACAGACTAAGGGAGGGCTGCGGATGCACAGAAACCACCACAGCATCCTTCCTGCTCCAAGCAACTTGTTCTCTTCATCTTGAGACCCAGACTTCCTGCAAGAGCCACTTCCATTCCCACATCTCCACATGGCAATCAGTTAATCTCCTGACCACACTCACCATATGCCTAAAATAGGTCAGCAGTATCTGCTTGAAATGGAATTGCTGGAGAGTGACAAAGCATCCTGATTAAGGTAAGGACCATCCCACCCTGTCCCGTCCCTGAAACCATAGCAAAGCAGCAAGGCTACCTGACGGTGGCTGATTAGAAGGGAGGTGAGGCTGCCTAGGATCCCCTGGGGAAGGGTATAGGTGGACACAGAGAGGCTATTCCTAGATATAAAACAAGGACTCATATTCTGCTCCACTTAGCTCTAGGACAATGCAAATCCCTTCATGGTCCCCATAAGAAGTTATAGGGTAAAGACAGAATAGGCTCCAGCCCCCAGCTACTCAAAACAGAGCCTGCTTCATTGTTGGGCATCAAATGCTTTCAGGTAATCAGACAGTGCTGCTAAAACACTCAAAAGACAATGTTCCTCCGTCCTAGACCAGAAGGGAGCCACACACTGGTGGCATACTTCCAGCCTTGGCCTGTTCACGAGCACAGGAGCCTAAGAGCCATAGGAAACAAGGTGTTGACGAGTTTAGGGGCCTACAAGAGATGCAGAAGCCTAATTGTTTTTAAGATTTATTTCCAGATGGTGGCAACACACGCCTTTAATTCCATCACTAGGGAGGCAGAGGCAGGTGGATCTTTGTGAGTTTGAGACCAGTCTGGTCTACAAAGTGAATTCCAGGACAGGCAGGGCTACAAAGAGAAACCCTGTCTTGAAAAAACAAAACAAACAAACAAACAAACAAACAAACAAAACAAAACAAAAAAAGATTTACTCGTTGCTTATGTATATAGGTGTTTTGCCTGCATATATTTCAATACACCACATGTATGACCACCTGTAAAGAACAGAAGAGGGAGTCAGATCCCCTGTAAGTGGAGTTAGACTGTTGTGAGCAGTCAGGTGGGTGCTGGGAACCAAACCCTTGACCTCTGCAAAAACAACAAGTGTTTTGAATAGCTGAGCCATCTCTCCAGTCACCTGTTCACTTTTTTTTTATTTAATTGAAGCTTTTGGCTAAAAGCTACCAAGCCTTCAGATAGCACCCCTACCCCCAACATCGCAGCACAGGGGATGAGTGGAGGCCATACACAGAAGAGAAATGTGGCCAGGGCTAGGCAAGTAGGAGCCTGATGCAGCAGGAAGGCAGGCAAGCAGGATCAGGATGAGGCAAAGGTGAAGCTGGGCTGGGTCCCTGTCACTGAAAAAGGAACAGGAAGTGCATCGAAGGGCAGAGGCAGCTCCTGGCTGTGCTGCAAGGGTCGGCAGCAGGGAAGTTTATTTTCCTCACTGGAGGATGCAGGTCCCTCCCCAAGGAAGGGCTCTGGCCATTAGTTATCCTGACTTTTTGTTTTCAGTTCAGAGGAAGAAAAGAAAAAAAAAACCTGGAAATTGTAGGGAAAAGGGAAAGTGAGAAGCCCTGGCTGAGCCTTCTACACACAAAATGGCACAGCCAGACTCCCTTGAGCCTACAGGAACATCTGCAGAAAATGATGACAGAGAAAAAGGCCCAGGGTCCCTGACAGGCTACAGGACACAATGCCTGCCCACCTCAGGCATTGCAAGCACCATCCCAAAGCACAAGCGTCATGGACAGTACCCAAGGACAGGCAAACCCCAGCTCATAGTTAGAAGTACAGTGAGCAATGATATGCCAGCTCCAAAGGCCAAATGCACAGAGGCCAAACCCAGTGAGCTGTGTCTGCTTTGATGGTCTTACAGAAGAGCGGGTGGGGAACCAACAGGGAAGAATGGTCACAGACAGACAGACAGACAGACAGACAGACAGACAGACAGACAGACAGACAGAAACAGTTTAAAGTATTTCTCCAACCAGTAGGCTGTCTATTGTAAAACCAACTCACTCCACCTCAGGCAACATGAGAGAGAGTTTTGATGCCTCCAAGACAGACAGCCTGGGCGGGTGGGCTGGCTGGCTCAGCGAGTAAGGGCACCTACAACCAGTAGAATTCAGCACCCAGGACCCATATGGTAGACAAAGAGAACTGACTCCCTAAGTTTTCCTTTGACTTCCACATACACATTACGATGTACACGTGGAGGAAATATTAAAATTACATTCAAATAGTTGACGAAATGAGTTGGTTTTTCCTGGGGAGGAAAAAAGGCCTTTAAAAAAAAAAAATCAGTGATTAGTTATTACAATGAACAAGGGACTATAAAACCAAAGTCAATAATAAATAGCAAAAAGCACTTTTTAAGCTAGAACGCCTGCTGTATCTCCCTGGCTTCTACATAGGTAGAATGCCTATGGGAATGCCACTTGCCTGAAAGTCAGGGTCCCATCACCAACCATATGACAGGTGAACAGCAGCAATTCGCCTTTTGTCTACATGACACTTGCAATACAGAGGGCTTTGACTGACAGCTGGCTCAGTGGGGAGGTAACACAGGCAGCCATACTAAGACTCAGAGAGGCCTTGCCTTTCCCAAGGCCACAGAGGTGAGGATAAGCTATGTGGTTCTCTGGAGTCTCCTTTCTCAACTCAATACTCTGTCGTCCGTTCAGCCTGTTCTCATACAGTGCTGTTTCCTTAGTCTGTCCACAGTAAACTACTGTTAAAAAGTCCAGGAACAATGAATCATGAAAAAAAAAAAAGGTGTTTAATTTGGGAGCTTGGGGGGCCTCTGAAAGTGCTGCGGTTACTCTGTAATGCTTCTATAATGGCCTGAGGTTAGTATGAAAGAGACCTTGCTTTCAGAAACCTAAGACTTCCTGGGGCCACTGAATCTTTTAACAGAACCTTGGAATACAAAGGGCACGGAGCGGGGTCTCTTCCCTGATGGGCACATGCTTTGGGAATGTGGCACACATAGATCGTACTGTACTGTACTTAGTACCTAACACTGCTGTGGCTGACTAAGGAGAGAGATGATGACACAGTGACATCCTGGAAATGTGACAAGTCGTTAACAGGCAGGCGGGTGGTGTGAATGGAACCAGGGAGGCTGTGCCAGCCCCTCCCAGCACATGGCTTCGATCGAAGGAGGAGATGGATGGCGGGGATAAGGAGGCCGGTGTTTTCTCAAGTAACTTCCTCTTTCTACAATGGATTGAGGCATCCTTGCTAGAATACAGATTGTCAAATGTATGGCATCCTGCCCTCCAAGATGCCTCTGTGAGAACACAGAGCTGTTGCCACTCATCGGGAACTGGTAGCACTGATGCCAGTGGCCCACACCATACTTTCCGCAGTCTCCGAATTACATAAGATAGAGATGAGACGGCTTTGCACAAATAAGCGGAAACAGATGGGCATAGACATCCTTTGTTAAAAAAGAAAAAAAGAAGAAGAAATGTTCTGAAGTGGTACAAAATTGTTTTCAACTTTATCAGCGAGTGGCATGTAACATGCACGTCCCTGCAGTCCTTATAGTAAATGCGCTCTGCAAGACATACCTAGAAGTCCCTGCTGGACAGAGCTATGGGTCATATTTTAGCAAGTATTATAAGCTGCCGTCAAGGCTGCACTACCTGCCCTTAGCATGCACACGCACACGCACACACACCACACACTCTACTGTTAGCATCTTGGAAATCACCAAGGTGCAAATTTTTTGCCTTCACCATCCTAGGACCATGCATGCAGTTGGTCCTCAATAAACAGTTAATTAATTGGGCTGGTGAGATAATTTGTCTTTGCAAGGGACCCTAGGATGGCTTTACTACCAAACTGCTATGAAGGGTCAGCATCTAATGAATGTGTCATTGATTCAGATGACTACAGTTGCATGCTGACTGTTCTCCAACTTCATGTCTATACAAGAGCCTTCATTAAGACAGCAGAGCTGTATGCAATTCTGCACACACTATATGCACACTGGTGCAATTCCAACCTATGAACTCTAGTTCCTAAGTCCCCCAACACCTGCCGCATGCCAATAGGCATGCAAATAAATCTGATGCCCTCATACACCTCCATCTATGGCTTATGGGGAGGTTAGAATGCTTAGGTAGTGGCCCCTAATGCCTGGGGAAGCATGCCTTAACATGCAAATCTTTTTTTTAATGTATTGTTTTTGTTAATTACATTATGAATATGCATCTACGTGTATGTGCATGTGAGCCTGCAGGTGTCTTTGGAGGCCAGAGACATCAGATTGCCCTGGAGCTTAAGTTGCAGGAGGTTGTAAGCCACCCAGTGAGTGTTGGGAACAGAACTCAAGTCCTCTGCAAGAGCAGTACTTGCTCTTAACCACTGAACCATCTCTCCAGTGTCAGCATGTAAATTTAAAGCGTTTTTAGCAATTATTAGAGATATTAAAGGTTTTTAAAAATTGTAGACCTGTTATAGAATCTCTCAGGAACCTCTGAGGAATCTCAGGCCTCATTAGTTCTAACTAAATTACCTTCATAATCTTGGGCAAGCCCTTGCACACCGATGAACAGAAAATCTGACTCTGTCTTCTCTAACCAGCTGCCAAATCTACAGTGATGTGCACAGACAAGAGAGCTACCTCTCCAGGTCCAGAATTTATTTTAGAATGCCAGAAGAGTTTGAATTTTGTTTTTTTATTTTTATTGTTTACATGTGTGGGTGTTCTGCCTGCATACATGTCTGTGCACCACATGTAGAATGCCTACAGATACCAGAGCAGAGTGTCAGGTGCCCTGGAAGTGGAGCTACCTACCGACAGTTATAAGAGATTATGTGTGTGCCGGGAGCTGAACCCAAGTCCTCTGGAAGAACAGCGAGTGCTTTTAACTGTTGAGCCGTCTCTGCAAATCCCCCCAAATATTTTTCAAACAAATCACAGTTCGTGAATCACTTAATTTTTTCCTGTAAGGGTGATTTAATCCAGCTCACAGAACTCCTGCAGCACTGTTTTGCGGAGTTCATTTTTCATAAATTTGTCTTGGATTATTGCCACTTAAACCAGTGGTTCTCAACCTGTGGGTCCCGACCCCAGTTCCTGCATATCAGATATTACGACTCACAAAAGTAGCAAAATTACAGTTATGAAGTAGAAACAAAATGACTTTATGGGAGTCAGCACAACATGACAGACTGTGTTAAAGGGTCAAAGCATTAGGAAGGTTGAGAACCCCTGAAACATTCACTTTCTCTTGATAGCCTCATCCAGCAAGAGACATCCAGCACCTCAACCTCTCCACTCCTGTGATGTACCTCATAAGAAACCGTATACATGGTGTAAGTTCAGACAGTTACATCAGATAGAATGCCCAGAGGCCACTGAACACATGACATGCTGGATACCATGGTTACCAGGGATATGTAAGTTAAATCCCAATGAGATTCCACAGCACACCCCTAAAATGACAAAAAGGCTAATAATGCTGTCCGCTGAGGCAGACGGAGTGACTGGGACTCTTGCGTGTTCTGAGTGAATTGAAAGTGGTACCACAGCCTGAGAAAACAGAATGGCAGAGTCACACAAATGGCAGTGAACACATGTGGGCCAGAACTCAGGAGTAAAAGGCAAGACAGCTACAAGTTCAAGGCCAACTCTTATCTCAGAAATGAAGAAACATCTGTTTGCAGAGATTTGAGCTGGGATGTTCCTAGCTCCTCTTACTCACTACAACTAAAACCTGGAAAAAACTCAACTGTCCGTTACCTAATAAAGCTGATTTTAAATTTATGACATGTCCACGTAACAGGGCTGAGCAACAAAGCAGAGTGGCCCGAGAGTGCAGGCAGCAGGGACAGATGACCACAATGTAGTAAGGTCACCGAAGGGGCTGCATACCATGGTTCCCTTTATAAAACTCTAAAACAAAAAACCAAAAACCAGTGGCTACCAGGCAGGAGGAGGGGTTCATTTCCAGTGGAGCAGAGGGGACGTTCCAAGATAACCACACATGTATCCTGTACAGTAGCGTGTGTGTGTGTGTGTGTGTGTGTGTGTGTGTGTGTGTGTGATGTACACTATAGAGGAGCTACACAACGAGACACTTAAGTGAGTTCAGTGAATGCCCACTTAAAGCAGACAAGTTATAGTGTGTATAGAACAGATCCCCGTCAAGCCGTTCTATTTTAACTCTCAAAAACAACTTTGGTTTCTTTGGCACTTCAGGACAAGCTGGGGTGAGGGGTAGGAGGTAATGAACTATTAAAAGTCAGGGCACTTAGCACAGGGCTGAAGATCAGCAGGCACCAGCCACACGCATTCCTGAATTCTTAGCGACTTACTAAGACTTGGTAAATGTTTCCCCCGCATACACTGATCTGTCAGTTCTTTCAATGGACCTCGCCCGGGTTGGTCATGTGGCCCCAATATCAGAGACCCTCAACACCTGTGGCCTGGTTTGGTCCCTCTGACATCTCTCCACAGGATGTCTGTCAGCATCCATATGGCATGTGTCTCTCCACTGAGGGATCCCTAATCTCTGTGTAGGGTTCTGCCTGCAGACACTAATTCCTTCCCATTAGTCAGCACTTCCCAAAAGGTGTCTGATTTACTACAAAAGGATAATGAGGGGCCCAGCAAGATGACTCAGTGAGTAAATTCACTCCTCCAAGCCTGACTACCTGCGCTCCAAGCCCTGGATGGTAGAAGGAAGGAACTAACTCCAGGTTGTCCTTTGACTTCCACACAGAGGATACAGACTCCCAGCACACACAAGGCAGTTCACAACTATCTGTAACTCCAGCTTTAGGGGATTTGATGCCCTGCTCTGGCCTCCACAGGTTTCTACACACATATGGTGCATATAAATGAATTCAAGAACACACAACATATATGTAAAAATTTAAAAAAAAAAGTCAAAATATTAAATGCCCTTTGTGTGCTGGGCTGCGTGGTAGATGATAACGAAGGCAGTGTTTCCAACCCCAAGGTCACGTGCATTACAGCAAGGCAGTTGTAGCATAAGCCTCACTTTTGAGGTAAAGCAAGGTTCAAGATAAGTAAGCTTGCAGGTCTGGATAGATGGCTCAGCAGCTAAAGGCACAAACTGCTCTTCCAGAAGACCACATCTAGGCTCCCAGCACCCATGCTGGGCAGCTCACAACTACCTGTACAACACTGGCCTCCATGGACACCTGTGCTCATGTGTATATATCCATATACATACACACACAGAGACAGAAAGACACACACACACTTAAAAATAAATATTAAAAAACAAGGAAACTTTCCAATTAATAGATGTCAATCCATATTAAATATCAAATCTTGCTATCTGTCTTCTTCTGCCATGACCCACAGTCATTTGATGGATGACACAGGTGGCAGCCTAATATTCTTGAGTCCTCGTTAGGACCAACCTACAACAAAACCAGGGAACACAGCATTGTGTGCAGGATGGCCCCTGCCTGACCACACACCATGCAAAATGCCTATAGCACTTCCCCAGTGCAAGCTGGGCTACTCACCTAGTCCCAAAACACTAGCCTGCAGGGATAAACAAGCCTCTGCCAGGAGCTGGCAATTTCTGTGACCTTTCCTCTGCCTGCCACCTATACTGTCCCACCCTGGTAAATCAGAAACACAATCCAGACGAGGAGTCCCCCTGCCATTTCCTCTGAGGGAGTCATCAGTGACCTCTGCAATGCCTTTCCTCTAGAGCAGTGGTTCTCAACCTTCCTAGTGCTGCGATCTTTAATACAGTTCCTCATGTGCTGACCCCCAACCATAACATGACTTTTGTTGCTATACTTCGTAACTGTGATTTTGTTACTGTCGTGGATCTTAATGTAAGTTATCTGTGTTTTCTAATGGTCTTAGTTGACCCCTGAGAGGGTCTGGAACCAGTTTGGCTGGCTCTTGGGGAGTACTTATGGCAGAGTCGGCCTTATGAATCCCCACAAATCACGCTCCACCTGAATACACACATACACACACACACAAAAATCCACCAAACGTGTGATTTGCGTTTGTAAGTATGAAAGCACCAGACACAGTGCCATCACAGACATGAAGGTTGCCATATAAGGACAACGGTGCTGTTCCCATGGAGATATGAGGGCAGACAGAGGTGGGAGGAGGGAGGCTAAGGACAGGGCTAAGGCCCAGGCTGTGGTTTGAGATGGACTACACTCTAAGTTCACTCCATACTTAAGAGGCCTCAGCGGGTAAGGGCACCACTGAGCTTTGCAGCAGGGAGAGACTGCATTAGACCACAGAGCAAAGGAAAGCACTCTAGCAAAGCAGACCCCCAAACTTAAGGACCAGCCTGGGTCCACCTGTATGACCTTGGCCAAGTGACAACCTCTTAGCCCTTATAGGGGCCCAGAATATGCAATCTGTACATGAGGATACAAAACAGAGTCCCCTGGAAACCTAAACTTCTAGGCATTCGAGACACAACGGACAGGTGGAATTGTATTCTTAGCATACAACATGTCCCTTCAGGTTCAGGGTTGTGGAGAAGTCTCTGTGACGAAAGTACATAAAGGCCAGCCCAACTGCCACTCAACACTGCATTTAATATACAAGTCCACACTAATAAGTAGAAGAAGGGATTCTAGAACCAGAGAGGCTTGCATCCTTGGAAGTTTCCACCCAGTGGCCCTGGAGGAAGCACAGAAATGGATGCCGAGATGGGAGAGCCGAAGCCCAAAAGGCAGCTAACCAGCAATGGTAGGGAAAGTGCCCCTCACACCCGCCTGTCTTCCATATCCTACCATCTTTGACCGTACTTAAAAAATGAAGTTTCACAGACATAAATTATCCAGATGAAGTGATGACAAAATACCAAAAGGCTTTTTGGGGTACGGGGTGGGGGTGTGGGCGAGGGCTGGGCACACATGTGGAGGTCAGAGGTAAACTTTGGGGGTTGATTATCCTCCTCACCTTTTGGAGACAGGGTCTCTCTTATCGTTTTGGCCATGTCAGCATCAAATGTATTCCAGGCTAGCTGGTCTATGAACCCCAGAGCAATTGTCCACTTCCCATCTCACTGTAGGGATGCCGAGATTAAAGACGAAAGCTGCTGCATCCAGCTCTTTAGGTGGGGTCTGAGGATCTGAACTCAGTTTATCAAACTTGCACAGCAAATCCTTTTCCCCACAGACCATCTCCAAACCCCACTAAATGGAGTTGTTTTAAAAAAAAAAAAAAAAAAAGTGACTAGAAATCCAAGAGAAATCAAATTTATAGTCTCCCGTTTTCTTTCTTTCCTCTTTTATCTTTGTTTATTTTATTTACATGGGAATTTTGCCTGCATGCATATCTATGTACTATAATGTGTGTCTGGTGTTTGTAGAAGTCAGAAGGCTTCAATACTATCTCAATACTTGGCACAGTTGAATGCACTGAGGACTATGATTTGGTCTCACTGTTTGTGGGTGCACAAACAGCCCACTCTGGTGTTCACCTTCTCCACCTCCTGCCACCTCTCACTGGTGTCAACTGCATATCCTCCCATCAGCCAGGGTGCGACTCCAGGGCAGCTGAGCTCACAGGCCTTTTCTGTCTGGTTCATGGACGCGTTCCAGATGGCAGAGGTTGCTAAAAGTCTGACCTCTGGATAAGTGGAGCACAATTATGACTAAGAGCTTGGAGGACACACATTATAGAGAGGTTATCAGAGTGGGGTGAGGGCAGAAGAGAGGATGATCGTCAGAGAGTGACAGCTTCCTGGTTCCACTGAGCTAAGTACCAGATTTTAAATCTAAGAGAACTGTTAGCATGTATGGAAGAGCTAAAAGGGAAAGCTGCTCCAGGCACTGAGTACCTACTCGGGGCCTGGTGCTGGCCTACGGGTTGCCCAAGCCACATTCATTTCACCAGTGAGTTTGTAGAATCCTCAAACTCAGGATGAGCAATCTGGGGACCAAAGGAACTTTTAAGTCCAGACCCACAAGCTGATGTGTATGCTCCTTCTGTTAGAATACTAACTATTCTAACAGAAGCTGCCAGCACATGTACAAAACATTCAAATCAAAAGGCTATAAGCTGTGGCAGGAAACAGCTCATGAGGCGATGGGGTCTCAAGGCCAATATCCTATTAGGCAGGCAAATTGCTAAACTGATCCGCCCTGTGCAAATGAGGACTGCACACCATCTGAGACTCCCAAAGCATCTGGTGGCTTGAAATCGGTCCAACATGGCGGCCATTCTGGTGAACGGCAAGTTGGACCCCTTAACTGAAGTGCAGGGAGTTCATGCTGCCACCCCAGCATCAGATCTGTACAGCCTGTGCCTCAGAAATCTGGAGCTGACAGACCCAGAGTAAGCAGCCTTGTGTGGAAACCATCTCATGAGGAACAGGATGGGCTGAGCAATTTGGATGCAGACAGGATCAAGAGCATCTCAGAGAGAAACACAAGGAAGGGATGTTGTGCTGAAGGCTGGAAGGCTGTGCTGAAGGCTTCCCACGGTTCTTTTTATTCTGGAAACAGGATGAAACCTTATATACAACAGAATGAATAAAACAGCACATATGTTCACCAGCTCTGCGGAGTATACCTATTTGGAGCTGGAGATATGGTCCAGTAAAACAAGTATAAGAACTTGATTTCCATTCCCCTGCTGGTGTTAAAAAGTGACCACAATGAGGCACATCTGTAAGCTCAGTGCTGGGGAGGCAGAGACAGGAAGATATCCAGGGCTTGTCAGACAGCCAGTCTGGTCCAAGAGGTAAGAGAAAAGCTATGCCTCAAAACACAATAAAGTGGAGAGTGACTGTTTTGGCAATGCACACCAACCTCTCTGGTCCTAGCAGGCAGGAAGTCCTAGGCTCTAGACCCGGCACCTCATTATAAACAACAGCAAACAAGATGGCTTTTTAAAAGTCAAGTATGGGAGCTGGAGAGATGGCCCAGCTAAGAACACGTGTTGCTCCTGCAGAGGACCTTGATTTGGTTCCAAGTACCCAGAAAGCAGCTCACAACCATCCATACTTCCAGTTCAAGGCATCCAGCATTCTCTCCTGGGCTCCACAGGCACCAGGCACGCATGTGGTGCACATACATATATGCAGGCAAAACACTCAGACATATAATAAAATTAATACATCTTTTTTTTCAAAGGTCTTATCTGACTTTTTTGAAAATTCCACTTTGGGGGGGTGGGGGAAGTCAGGTAAATGTAAAGACCTGCCCTAAATCTATCAGCTTTACTAGGGACAAAACCAAAGCCCCAAACCAGGTCTCTTTTGTCTTTTGCCCAGACTCCTCCCTTATCTCAGGCCACACCCCCTCTATCACGTTGATGCTCGAGCATTCCCTGGGCTTAGACCTCATATTTTAGTGATTGCACAATCAAGCATGGGGGTGGGGGGTCCTGTTTTCTTGCACCTGGCTCTCAAACATCCCCAAAGCAAAATATTCACTGTGACAGAGTTCCACCTCAGGCACTACTGGGGTGCCAGCATCTGAAGCACAGGAAGCAAAGGCTCTGTCCCACGGGGTGAGACAAGTGTCATTCCAGTGGAGAGACATGAACCAACAACCACATGGTGGATAGTGGCAGGTGGGAGAGACAAAGGCAAAGATGGTCAGCCCACCAGGAGGGCTCTCTGTGGGCTCCATTCACTGGTGTAACGGCAGCACCTAGAAGGCATTTGGTGACTCAAGGAGTGAATGAGAATGTTACTGGGGAAGGAAACGACATTTAAATAAGACACACTGGAGAAGGAAAAAAGAAAGACTTGGAAAGTAAGTTTAGGTAACAGAGGGGAGCCATCATCACTTTGACAAACAACCAGAAATAAATATATGACTAATGGGGTTAGGGTTTGTTTGCAGAGCTCCACACCCAGCACAGTAAATAGCCTGAGGAAGCACAGATAAGACCGTAGCTATGCAGGCTGGCCATGTTTCAGGGACCCCAAATTCACCTCAAGTGTCTCCAGAGTCCAGCCAGTTCCACAGCGTTACCCCATGGACCTGGAAAAGCATGGTACTCAACGTGAGGACCAGTCTTCCTCAGACCAGGAGCTCAGGAAAAACTTAGATCCCAGTGTGCTGAGCTCCTGTTAGAAATACCATCATATACACCATCCACAGCCTACCCTTCATGGATGGCATACACGACACTACATGGATCTTGCCCCCAACCCCAATCCAACAGAGTAAGTAGCCAAGAGACTTGTCCCATCAGGCCACAGATGAAAGCTCACATCTGACCTAGGGCTGCATGAACCCTGAACTATTTCTATCCTGGTATGTGTCTAATTGGTACTGGTAAATGTACCATAAAGCATTCTGTAAATCTAGAATTGCATGCAAGCATACTATTTATATGACACCTCCTAGAAGGGCCTAGGGGAAAGGTTTTCCTCTACAGCACTCTGTAGACTAGGCTGGCCTCAAACTCACATAGATCCACCTACCTCTGCCTCCAAGGGCTAGAACTAAAGGATTAAAGATGTCTGCCACCATACCCAGCCTAGTATCATATAATCGTAGACTATGAACCCACTGCCTATTCTGCCTATTAATACATCTAGGTGGTAACTGGCAGTCACAGGCACTGTTGACACTGTGTTTTAACTGTAGTGACAACCCAAGTGAGCAATTCTGTCCCCAGACATAGCAAATACCAAGACCCTTTGCTCTTTTTTTGTTTGTTTGTTTTTTTGGTTTTTTTGAGACAGGGTTTCTCTGTGTAGCCCTGGCTGTCCTGGAACTCACTCTGTAGACCAGGCTGGCCTCGAACTCAGAAATCCACCTGCCTCTGCCTCCCAAGTGCTGGGATTAAAGGCGTGTGCCACCACTGCCCAGCTACCCCTTGCTCTTATAGAATGGCTTCTTGTGAACACTCTTGACTCCATTTGGTATGTAGTGTGTTAGGCACTCATGAGTGCTGTTACGAACTGTTCTGCAAGCTGCTTGTGTGTGTTTGTGCGTACGTGCGTACGTGTGTACGTGCGTGTGCGTGTGCGTGCATGTGTGTGTGCAAGGTGTGTGTTCATGTGCATGTATTTCCTTCTCCAATTATCTGTCTACTATGCATCAGGAAAGCCTAGAATTTCCTTCATGGATTTTACAGAACCCACTGTCCCTATAGGTCAGCATTCACCTTGCAAAGGCAAGCTTTTTACTGAATCCCTGTCTTCACGGGTCAGTATGGTCCTCAGTATGTACAATTTCAACGTGTTACAACTTTTATAACAAGGCATTTATTATAAAAGTAATTTTCCACCAATTCACCAAAGAAAAGTTTATATACAGTTACTTCATAAAAGCATACATCCCTGCTTCTCACTGAGGAGGGGTAGGGGAGGCCAAAATTCCCCAATAAGCTCACCAAATTATTTGCTATTTCAACTTCTCTCTCAACACTAGACTGTGAGCACTAGGAACCACAGATTCAGAATTCTGGGTGACTGGGGTCATAATTCAGATTGCCTCGTGAACAAGCAAACATCCAAGGCAGGAAATAAATGAAGACTACATGCCCTGATGACCTACTTACAATCTGGGTGAAATACCAAAACAAGCTTCAACTTAGCCCCACTCCCCACATCTCCTGCAAAGACATACTTACATCTTTGGTCTTCTAACAACCTAGAGCTGGGAAGTATTTTAATTAAATTCATCTGCGTCATGGCACACAGCAAGCAGCTACTTTTAAAATAAAATATGACTTTTAACAGCTACTTCCCTGATTGAGTCACACTTTCCAACTGGGTTCCTACACCAACAGTGATTATAATCTGTGCCTTACCCCCAAACTCCACGGTTTGCTAAAAACAAAGCATTCCTATTCGTGGAAACCAAGGAAAGACTTCTGTTAAACCATACCCGCCCTCAGGGTCCACGGTGCTAATTATTACGTAACAGGACCAACCTGCATACTCATCTCTCTGCAATATCACAGCCGTCATTGAGGGCAGCCCCTGACGAAACAGGCACACAAGCCACATGTGCCTCCTTTTCTTCCCTGGTTTCTAAACTACAATTATTCAATCATATTAATTGTACAAATTAGTGGGTTTCTGCGGAAACATTTCTATACATGCATACAATCGTGTTTCAATGCCTGTCTTATTTTTAGAACAAAATTCTGTTCTTTGCTACATGTTATGAGTCTGTCGTATTCAGGCAGGAACTAATAAGCACAATGGTCTCACAGCAATTTAACCTCTTCTGTGAGTACTCACACAACCCAAGTCTACCTTCTCAGCATCATGCTGTCCAAAGGGTGTAAATTCCCACCATAAATGAAGAGAGAGAAAGAGAGAAAGAAACAGTTGGAGCAAAAGAAACAGGAAAGGTGATTAAAATGGTTATCAACCAAAGATTCTCTCCTGGGCCTCACCTGGCATTCAGAGGAGCCACGGTGTTGAGTTTGGGTCTAACAGTGAACCATCTGGTCACCAGCTCTCCTCCTTTACAGCTTCTGGACTGACTCAGAGAACCACACTGTCCCAACACCAGACAGGCGCTTCACCATCCAACTGGACACCCTGCCGCAGGATTCTGGGTCTGTGCACAGTCCTCAGGACCCAGTCCCCCAGTGTGTGACCCTAGAAGCAGATTGTTACAGGTTCCTGTAAATCCCAGTTTACTAGTCTACAAACTGTGACCAAACACTACTACCGTGTCAGCACTGGGTGCATGCGGCATAGGGAGGGCAGCTGACAGTCAGACGGCCTCAAGCCTGTGCCTCCTGGGGCTCAGGACAGATCTCCATCTGTGAACTACAGATTATGCTCCTAGGAAGCCACTGTCCCAAACACTACCCACCCACCTTGCTGTTTGGGCCAGGACAAAGGTTTCATTCCAGCACAGAGCCCAGACCTTCAGCCTGATTTCTGAAACAGGAATACATTCTCACCAGATGCCTTTGAAGGACACACAGACCTTCAGCTCTGTGTCTATGAGAAAATTCAAGCTAAAAGAGGCACCTGGCCTTGGAGTACAGAGCCACGCAACAGCAGAAGCATATCTGAAGTTCACAAACATCCATCTGGTGACAAAAGTCCTGTATCTCCGCCTGTTTTCTGGCCATAGGATCATCCTCTGCGGTCTACATCAAAATGACACTCCTTTCTGTCTGCCTTCTCCCTTGCCTGGATTCTGCAGTGACTAACCTATATAGATGCTTACAATTGTTTGTGGGCTGAGTTGGACACCTATGGTATTTTTATCCACAAACATTAATTTAAATGAATCAATTTTGCTTTCAGGTATAGATGCATATTCTCTAACTCCATACAAGCATCTCAGAACTACCCATTGCCTGGCATGCAAAACAGCAACTGGATAACCACTCCCCGCAGAAAACCTGTCACTCAAAGCAACCACAAACACAAAGGATCAACACGGTCCAGCCAAAATTCTGCAGTGTCATTATTTGATATGGAGGCAATCCCTTCTGGAACATGACTAGATTAAGACTGCTCTCCTAGAAGATAAATAAGTGAGCTCATAATAGTTCGCTCTGAAATGTGATTTTACACTTTTTCTGATAAATATAGATAGATAAGTCTACAGGGACTAACTATGAAAACCTTGTCTGAATCACGCTAGGAGACCATCTGGTTTGGTTTTTTTATCCTGACTCAGTTCCTTCCCATAACCCTTCCAGTGGCAGCAGGGCCATGGCAAAGAACACAGCTCAGCAACAGGAGACCTGTGTCTCTACAGCTGTAAAGCCTGGGAAAGATACATAGCCACTGGTCAGTTCACACTGTTTATATAAGGACACAGTCACTGGTGATTTGGGTGCCACTCACATGAGTCAAAATGCTTGGTGCTGGAATGGTACACAGTCACCATAGAGGAGATGGGATTCTCTAATCTTCCAAGGAGCAGGGCCTCTGTTTCTTCATTTGTATCACACACAAACGCACAAATGCACAAATGCACACACGTACACACCTGTCACTTAAAATACCCTGAAGTAGCAAATCAGCAACAGTCATAATTCAACAGCTCAGATCCCATGGGTGAGTAGAACCATGGCACAGCTGATGTCAGTAACTCTTAATGTGATGTATAGCTGAAAAATCCCCAAGTACCAACAGGACACCGGACTCCATGCTTACCCTACGCGTAAGGCAAAGTAAGAGTCGGTAGCTTCTAGAAATACAGCTCCCCACACTCACAAGCTAAAAAGGGAAAAGCATATGGTCAGCTCAGCTGGTGCAAAAGTAGCATCTGACAAAATGAAACACCCATTCATGACAAAAATCCCAGCCCTCCAGCAAGGAAAAGGAACCCGCTGAAGCACAGTCAGCTGAAGCCCAGCCACACGGGGAACCCTGCATCTAAGGCAGAGAGCAGTGAGGCACAGAATCAGAGCAGTGGCGGCATCCCCTCCCCCACACCAGGTCCTACAATAATAATTCAGGGCAGCAAGAGGGAAAGAGAAAGGGCAAACATATTGGAAAGGAAGGAGTCAAACATGATGTCTAAGAAAGACATTGATCATGTACACGGAAAGCACCCAGCAGTCTACAAATCACTATGGAAACCACCAACCCAACAAGAGGGCTCTTAAAGACTCTTAAAGGACACATCTATAGGGTAATTATGGTAGTGGTTCCCAAAGAGCACTCTCAAATAAAAAACTGGCGAATTCTAATGCATATAAATTATACCACAAAATAAAGGGTTGTGAGAAAGGAAACAAATGTCTTACTACTCCACAGCCAACAGGCTGCAGCCCCAATGCCTTCTTTCCCCAGAACTTACTCCTGCAATGCGGGCGGCAGGAGGCAGTGGAGTCCCCCCCACCCAGGCCAGCTTCCTGACTGGGGACCTGTGAGTCAGAAGAGGTCCTGGGGAAGGCATTCGAAATAATACAAGGGATGTCAGGCTTCTAGCTTCCTGAGGCCACACAAGCCTGCTGGCCCCACACAGGCCATAAAAAGATGAGTGGCTGCGCACGCTCCGGCTGTGAGCCCCCATCAAGCGTCTCTCAAGTTTCTAATCTCCATATGGCTGAGGCAGGGTGACTGTCTCAAGAGGGAGACCCAGTGTGAAAAGAAAGCAAAACTGTATGGATAAGCACTAATAAAAACACAGAAATGCAGTGCTAGAAGTCCAACTGACACGTCGAAGGGCTTCCCTAAGCCGAGCCCCGTGATGTCATGAGAAGGAACCCCAGGCTCCAGCAGAGAAAATGACTTCCTCAACATACATACAAATTTCTGCCAAAGATCAGATAGACGCTGTTGAGATGGCACAAATACAAAACCACATACAATTCGAATTGGTAATTTATATTCATAACTAACAAACTGATCCATATAACCCCAGCAGAGACGTGTGACTCCTCCCTCTGCAGAAGGAAGAATCCTGCATCCGAGCACAACATGCCTGCCTGAAGAACTACACACACAGAACCACAGGCTAGACCCTGAGCCTTACCTTCAACCCCATTCCCATACCCACTACTCCTGCTTTGGAATGGGTACACACTGTGAGTGAACACATGGAATATCCTTAAATGGCTACTCTGCCAATCAAAGGAAGAAAGACAGAGGCTGGAGTGGGCTGCAGCGTACTACACCAGGCCAGAAGCAAGACTAGCCTCACTCCTGGGGCCCCATCATCAAACCTAGCTACAGTTGAGACCAACGCGAGGCTTCCTAGAGTCTAAAAACAAGCAAAATTGGCTTCGCCTGGCCAAAAGTATCAAGTGTGTTTTCATTTAAAATTTACATCAATGGGAAATGTGCTAATCTAGCCTGTTCAAACTTCTCATTTTCACTGACTGTTTGAAAAGCAAAAGTCCTGGGGCAGCATTAACTATCAAAGCACGCTGAAGACAGACTTTTTCCTCTTTCTTAACAATTTTAAATTGTCCACCCACTCAAACCAGAAAGGGGTTTTTCCTAGACTCCATCATCCTTTCCTCAGCCCCCACTGCCTGAGGTCAGTCTGTTCCTCCTGTCCACAGTGTCCCTCCCTTTCTCCCCTCTGGCCAGACACCTACCTACCCATACCCAGCCCTGTCTGCACCCACGCTAGCTCAGAGGAATCTTGCTGACACTCAGGTCTGTCTCAAAAGCCCTCCACAACCCTCTCAGAAGAGGACATAGCCTACGCTCTGTCAGTTTAACACAGTATTAATGGAGAAGTAGACCAGGAGCAGTCAGTGGTACTTAGAAGCAAATAAACCCGTCCCCTGGCAAAGACAAAGAGACTAAAGAAAACAGTAATTAGGGGCTGGAGAGATGGCTCAGTGGTTAAGGGTACTGCTTGCTCTTGCAGAGGATCCTGGTCTGGTCCTCAGCCATCCAAGCTCCCGACACCCACTTCTGACCTCTGCGGGGTCCAAACACGAATGCAGTGCACATACATACATGCAGGCAAAACATTGCTGCCTTGTTTAATTTTAAGAAGAGAACACAATAACATTAACTGTGGCCAGGTGTGGTGATGCATGTCTGTGATTCTACAGGGGAGGGGGGAGGGGTAGTGTTGAGATTTTGAAACGGACCTAGGGTACAGAAACCCTGTCTCAAAAAAGGAGGAGGAAGAGGAGAAGAAGAATGCACTGTTTATCTTCCAGGCCTACACAACCATGTACTGGCTTTTAATATTTTAAATTAATTCCACCAATCTTTAAATTCCCCTTGGCTCCTTGATAAAGTCCTCCCACTTCATAAATACTGAATTAAGAGTGTTTATACCATTTTAGTTTTATTAATCCTCTTAACACAAAAGGAAGGTATCAAAACACGTTTGGTATTGGGGCACATTTCAAGTTCAAAAGATTAATAATAATAGTGCAAAGATGGGATTACAGTAGTGAGCAGGGTGGCTTGATGGGTACAGATACATGTTCACACACACACAAGTAAATGAAATGTAATCATAAAAAAGATGGAGCTATGTCAGGAGTCTAGGAGAATCATCATTTTAATCTGTCTCTTTGAAGGTCACTGCAGACTTCATGTCACCAAGTGTCCTGAAGACATGGTCTTTGCCTCATGGTGCTTAATTACCTATAATCTTCAGCTTATACAATTTGAAGAGATGCTCGGTGGGTGAAGTGTTCCCCACCAAAGCATAGGACCTGAGTCTGGATCCCAGTATCCACATAAACTGCCAGGATTGGTGGCAAATGCTGGGAAGGCAGAGATGGACAAGTCCCTGGAGCTAGCCGTTGGCTAGTCTCACCAAACCAGTGAAAGATTCTGCCTCAAAAAAATAAAATAATATTACTATTTCATATATATAACTTATAATATATAATTATATATAATTTATAATATATATAAGCATATATGTACGTGAATGCAATCAAGGAAGACACCTATCAGCCTCGGCCTTCACGCATGTGAACACCAAACATATAGGCATGGATACACTGCATACTCAAATATACATGAACACACACACACATACTCAGATCCGATAAGACTCTCCTCTCTTCTCCAGGGATCTGGGACCACCCAGCTCAGGGTCTTTGGACCTCAGAATTAACACCACTAAGAACAGTAGTGTTCTTTGTGGCCCAGGCATTCTCGTGCACTGCGGGACACTTGGTTTACTTTTGGTTTTACCCACTAGATGCCAGAAGTACCCCTTGCCCTGAGCCCCCAAACATATCTTCAAATTCTGCCATAAATCCCTCTGAATCACAGCTGCCCAGACTCAGAAGCACCTCTCTTGCCCCACCACCTTTGCCATTCTCAGGGAGACCTCTGAAGTTTGCCTTTCAACCATTTTCTGCATCTTGAGGCACCTTCAGATTCAAAGCACCTTACGAAAATGGCTGATGGTTTCCTCAGCAACATCCTCACAGCCTATTTGGTTACACTGTCACTCAGCAGGACCAACATCTCAGCATCCAGGTACCTCTCAACCTACGTCTCCAGCACATCATGGCCTCTGCTGTGCCTGAGACTGCCCCAGCTTTTTCTTCCTCTTACTTCACTGGCTGTTCCCTGACACAGTGTAAGCCTGCCAAAGGCCTTTGGCTATACAAAAGAGAATCGCTTTGGCATGAGTTACACACCCAGCCTTGGAGACCAGGAGGAACATTCTAGCTTGTGAAATTCTAGCAAGGCCATGGGCAAAAACGGAGCATCCAAAGACAAGGCTGGCATTCTGTGCCCTGTGTACAATACTGCCATCCTGCACGGCCTCCTGGCCTCTCCTCATACGTGAGGCTTTGGGAGCAACTGTGTCTCCAGGGACACAGCCCCTCCCTGCACCGTGATAGAATCCTGGCACCAGGAAGACAGGGCATCTGTGTGGTTCAAAAGGTCATTCCACCCTCCCAGGTTCAAACTCCAGGCTGATTTGATTCAGTGGACAGCAGTCACTCTGGCCACACTCAGATACCTACTCACAGCCTGAAGGGAAAACTGCAGTGGGTGTGTCAGGTGAAAGCAGGAGTTGCACTCCTGGTCTGGGCCTTGGGGGAGGCTGGGAGAGCTGTCTCCCAGGCTCCTGTCTGCACCACTTATCACTGGCAGTCAACATGCCCGCTCTGAAATTCCTCTGAACACAAACAGGATATGTTCAATCAGTGAGTCATGAAAAGCAGGGTATTTCTAGAAATGCAATGGAAGGAAGGTGTGGGAGCGAATTTCTAAAGAGAATGAACAAAAAGACAATATGGAAAGCTAATCAGGAATTTGCAGGGCCGGAAGTGGCTGCCGGCTGGGCCTCTGCAAAGAACTCCACAGCCGCTGGCTGATCAGCCTGTATGCTGGACTACCCCAGATGTGTCCAACTCAACAATACAGTCATCTGGTGCCAGGCAGATCCATCTTCCTGCTCCTCAGTTCTGCCAGCCCTGGGGCTTGGAATGAGAGTTTCAGCTCCGAAATTCACATCATGGATAGAGCCTGCTTTGGAGACTTTGGTCAGGATCTGTATCTTGTCCAACAAGATACAGGTTGGCTTCACAAGCATCCCAACAGCTTCCAGCTCCTCCTGTAATTTTGAGATGCTCTTACCATTCAACAGGGCTCACGGGCCAACTGCTCTTACAGTAATCCTGACTCAGAGCAGCCAAGCTACGAACGTCTCCAATTTTACAGATTCAAAGTTCACACCCAGAGAGATGAACGGTGGGACAGACAGGATCAGGACAAAGTGGAAATCCAAGGCTGAGCTGGCCTGAAACTCTGACTTTTTAACATCCTTTGAGGACCCTTTCTTTTCTAAACGTGGACGAGACGACACAGACTGTTTAACACTCACCAAGCACGTCACCCTGCCGGGAAGGCAGTAAGTGCAACATAAGTGTTTCTTAAACAAGTAAATGAGGCATTTGCCTGGGGCCACAGCAGTGTCAGCTGGTGAAGCCAGCCACTGAGGTCAGGTCCAGCAGGCTTCAAGACAGACAGATAGATGTCTGATCACTGTTCAGGCTATGGCAGAGTACAAGCTCTGTAGAAAACAGGCCAACTGTACCCTTTCTCTGCATTTTCCTTTAAAACATAGTAATCCCAGCCCACCATACTCATAAGTATCACTAAAGACTGAAATCTGAAGAATTTATAAAAAGCTACCTCTGGGGGGAGGTGGAAGAGTCACAAACATTAAACAGCTACTGGACCTACAAAGAAACAAGGATCATTTAGTAAAAAGCCTCTTAGCAATGTAACCTGTACTGCAGTCTTCATTGCCACTAGACGATATGATGGCCAGGAGAGCACGGTGAGAGCGCAGGTGGGGCCCCGGCTCACCGCTGCTCCACAGACTCTTCAAAGTCCTAGCATAATACAGGTCTCCATTATAGCTGCCGATCCCTATCAGAAGCTACCGCCAGAGTTAACCTCCCAGTCCACCCGAACAATGACTGATGAATCAGACCCTTTCAAAGCCCTATCTCTCAATCTCCTAACACAGAGCAGCCTTGGTCCCACTGAGTGAAAGAAACCCATAGCACAGACTAGCAGCGCTTTCCCGCCCTCCCCGGCAGCAATTTAGAGCTCTGCCAGCCGTGGATCTGGAATAAACAGCAGCTGGGAGTGTTTAACCTGGAATTTCTCCCCCCTCCACCCCGCCCCCCCAGCTCCTCCCACACAGGGTGAAACTGGCTCATTCAAACAGCCTCTTGCTTTTTGAGAGATACATACTCAATCAATTCAACTTTTTCTGGAACTCTCTTTGTAGACCAGGTTGGCCTCAAACTCAGAGATGTGACAGCCTCTTCCTCCTGAGCATTGGGTTTAAAGGCATGTGTGCCACACCCAGCTCCAAATTCAACTTTTAAAACTGCCAGCTTTCCTAGTACCAGTAACTCCACAACTCCCAGGAAAGGTGCTTCACCCCCTGCCACCTAAGCTGGATTTGCTGGTTAGTTTTATATATTGACAAATACTGTCTTGTCTCTTGTTGGTTTCTGGTTGAGAATCCCTCCTGTCAGATCCCGGGGTGTTGGAATTACAAGGGTGAGCCACCACACCAAATCACAAATATTTCTTAAGCATGTGTGATATCCCAGGCACAATTCGGGATGCTGAGGACATGATCACAGGTCCTTGTCCCCATCAAGTTTATGATAATAAGGTAAAGAGAGATAGAAAATTTTTTAAAGAAGTTCTGGCTGAAGCCAGTGACTTCCTTCTAGTGAGAGGGCTGAAGGTATATCTCAGATGACCAGGAGAAGAGAAAGCAGATGGCTTTTAAGAGAGATGGGGCCAGACTTGGGTTCTAACTAAAAAGGTCAAGTCCTGAACTTCAGTGGAGACAAAGGCTATTGAATAGTCTGGCTGATAACGGAAGGCGGTGAGCTGGGCTGCAGGAAGAGAAAGGGGGACCAGGTCAAGAAGAATTAAAGCAGCAGGGTAATTTACAGACTAAGAGATACAACAGGAGGCCAGAGGCGCTGGCTATAGATGTCACTTCCAGAAAGGACAGTAATGGCTAGGGCTGAGGAGAAGAAGAATCCCTTACCTACTGCAGGAAGGGCACCTGACCCTCAAGGGCAGCAAAGGAAAGCCCCAAAGAAGGAGCATCTCCATCCAGAAGAGGAGGCAGAGATGTTCCAAACAACAGCATGTGTGGAGACAGAGTGTGGATGCCAGAGACACCCAAACACCAGGCAGGCCCAAGGAGAAGCTGGGATCAAGGCCTAGCTGGGCAGGAGCCAGGATATGACCTGGAGCTAGAGGAGGCCGGAGCTGCATAGTGACAGGTGTTCCCTGGCATCTTGCTAAGAAAACCACACCATGAGCAAGCCCAGCCCCCGCCACACCAGGTGCATGTTGAGAAGTGGCCTGACATTAAGTCCTACAGCAGACTCCTCTTGGCCAAGGTCAGAGAAGGCAGAGCCAGAAATCCCACTGAGAAGCTGAAGGAAACTGTCACCTGTGGCCTGGGAGAGAAGCAGTCCTTGTTTGTCAGGGGATTCGCAGCAGACAGAAATGAGCAACGCTGCCTTCCCTTCCTTTCCATCCTGCTGGTGGGAAGAGGAAATTCCTCCTGAACATTCGGACAAAGGAAGAAACCGAGAGGAAGTGGCTCAAGGAAAGTCACCGACCCAGAACCACAAACCAGCCATCTCCATGCCTGGAGGGAGGTATGGGGATGGAGAGACCATGCTGCCAGGAAGCAAGCTGACCCAACATCCACCACTGAGTAAGCCAAGGACATCCCTCCTGCCACAGGCCCACCCCACGCTTTGATGAGACAGTGAACACTGCACCTGGCTTTGCTGCCATTGTGGACACTGCTGGTGTCCTCAATGCCCTTGCCAGAACCCTCCTGATTAGAAAAGCAGGCATCTTCCTGACAGCCTCCCTTAAGAGAAAATTAAGCTTCCCTTCCTTACTGATGTATGCAGGTAGCTCAGAAGATGCAAACACTATATTTAGCATTTCTACTCCCAGCAGCAGCCAGAGCCCTGATACATGTGTGGACATAGTTCTCTCCCTCCAGCGCTCCCTGAGGAGACCAGTCTCCCAGTCACCACTTTCGAACAGCTGTGGGCTTGCCCTCTAGGGAGAGAGAGCTTAGAGTTCTGCAGGTTCCAACTCCACCCCAGGTCCTGAGCTCAGCCCGAGGCTCCTGACACACCTCTACAGGGTAAACATGCCGGTCAAATTGGTGCTGGCCTATGACAGTCTGCACACATCCCCATCACTGGTCCTTTGGATCTCCTGCCAGACCCTGTCCATTCCCACAGGTTGTTATGATGAATGTCTTGTTGTCATAGCAACTGCCCCTGTGGTCTGTCATCATCGGTTTATGTGTCTGTTTATTCTGAAAGTGACCTCACAGAAATCCTGGCCTCTATTCACATTAGTAAATGGTCTCATGCCTGAAGAGGTCAGACAGTCTGTCAATGAAGGACTAGGAGACAAATGTGACAATCCCTTTTGCAAGAATCATGAAGCTGTTCTCAGCCAGTGTCTTTCTTACCCTCTGGAGCAAGTCTAGGACCCCTCCTCTCTGCTAAATCCATCTCTTCTCCAACACACAGCCTTGGGCTATGTAACATGTCCCTTCCTAGAAATTAGTACACTCCACATGTGGCCTCCAGTGGTTTTATGTGCAGGTGACTCAGGACTACCTAACATGCTTTTCATCTTTGCTGGCCCTATGTAACACAGCTTCGGGCTCCTACAGGACACCAGCCATTTCCTAGCCAGCAATGCTATTCCACCTTGCCCTGGACTCATGAGGCCTCTCTCGCTGGGCTAGGTACATATCTATATGCTTCAGACTCCCCTGCGGCCCAGCTTAGTAAGGGGTTGGGCGTACATGCTCAGACAGTAGAGCTCTAAGGGAGTATGAGCAATAGAGGTGAGACAAATGCTTGCCCTATAGAGGTCAGCAAGTACTGTCTTGACCCAGTGGTCAGTCCCCAGAGCAAGAGCAAAGCACAACCTTGAAGCCACATAGGCAGAATGAAATCCTCCAGCACACGTGGCCTCGCCCACCTAGCGTTGTCTCCAAATCTGCTGGGTTCTGTCTCTGACTGTGAAATGATGAGGGTGGGCGGGGCCTTCCTCCCATAGAGCTGCCTTCCCCTCTCTGCACCACACTCCTACTCTTTCTGCAGGGCTCCTATGTCCTGTGAAGACCATCAGAGCCTTCTGAGGGGAGCCCAGCACCTCTCAATCCAGAGGCTAGCCCTACTCCACAGCCACAGTGTCTCAGACAGCAGTCTTCTGAGCTGTAGGAATATCTCAAAAATTCCACAAGAAACAGGACTCCCAACACACCTGAACACCAAGGTGGGAAAAGCTGAAATTTCATTTATGTTGCATAATGTCATTGTCAACTAAGCAGCATAAATTTGCATATATTCAGTACCAACAGAAAGAATTTGCATTGGAGTGGCTGGCCCAGGATACATATATACACAGATGCTGTTGCCTGAGTCTAAAAAGTTCAGTGTCCCAAGGGCAGTACTGTTCTCACCTTTGTGACAGTCAGAGAAGAGACCACTCCGACTACTTCACACAGGAAGGGTGCTGTCGCCCTGTGCAAAGCAAGACAAATATTCTTGCTACCAGCCCCAAATAGATTCACTCCCTCATCAACCACCCAACTCGCCCCTCTCCTCAGACAGGGTGGAGACCAAGTAGGAGAACACAGCAAACAGGTGAGAATGTGAAAGTGTGGTGGAGGGCATCACACTAGCCCCAAAGACTGGGTACCACTTAGCTCTCATCCCAAATCCCTTTCTCTTCTCAAGAATAACACTGAGTGAGTGGGCAGGAAGCAAAGACAGAAATACACATTGAATGAATATCCACTACGGCAGATGACATGAGCATATTGTTAACGCTGAGGGAGGATGAGGGGCTCTCCAGATGCTCCATTCCTGTGACAAACAACTCAAGATTAGGACTTCCTTGGGGTCGTGTGGCTGAGTCTGTCTCCTTATCAAATACACTCCATGCACTGCCCCTTACACAAAGACGTTAGCGTTCCTGACGCCTCGCATTAAAAGAGTCACCCCTTTGCTTTTAAGTTGTAATTACTCTCCCGCTCATAACACCGTACAGTCTGCTCTCCCCAGTCTACAGCAATTATCTGGGTATTATGAATAAGCAGCACCTCTTCCCAGAACCGCTAATATAGCCAGTATTAATAGTAACCAGCACTAACAGTCAGTGCATACACTTCACATGAAATCCCTTCTCAGCGCCCGGACAGAGACATGTGCACACAGGGAGGATCCGGGCGCCCACACGCTGACTTGGTAGTAACACTTCTGTGATTTTTGTTCTTGTTGTTTTTATGCTTTCGGAGCTTGTTGCTTTGTTGTTTTGCTCTATAGAAGAGGCTGACCTGAAACTCATGGTGAGCCTCACCATCTTCCTGTATTACCTCTCAAAGAACTTTGTAATTACAGGTGTGTGAGCCTGGGGGGAGAGGGGGGAAAGGGGGGAGAAGTAAGTGTGTGTGTGTGTGTGTGTGTGTGTGTGTGTGTACTCGATAGCTCTACAAAGTCATTACTGAGGACTCTCAGACATTCCACACCATACCAGTGAACTTGGTTCTGGAAAACAAGATAATCATTCAATGGACAAGACCCCACTATAAGGTCCTGGTTCCAGACTCTGGGACAACTCTGACTCCATATCTTACTTTATGAATCATTAAAGACCATCAGGGGGCATCTACTAGTTTACAAAGCTTGCAAACGTTTTATTCTATACAGTGTTTTGAAAATAATCGAGTCAAAGTAAAAGCAAGAGCTTACTTTACAAAGAAAAGAAAAGTGAGCTCATGCAGTCAGGAATCTGCAGCTGGTTTCAGGAACTGAGAACAAATGCAGGAAGCCGGGCTGCAACGAGTGGTGTGGGTACCGTTCTGTAGGAGGAGAACCACTCAGAGATGCCCAGGGAGGGCCCACAATGCTCATATGGGCAGCACGACCGGACACGGTGGCATTTCCCCTTAAAACATCTACCATTACAGCTGGGGGCTGATGGGTTCGACAGGGGTCACGCACCCTAAAAATGCAGGCTATTGGACACGGAAGCTGCTCCTGAACAGTACAAGCATCTCAGATACAGGAAGACTGGGGATGCTAGGAGGAAAATGAGGGGATCCAGACTCACCAGAGGGTGTGGTAAGATCACCACACCATCCTAACTGACATACATCCCTCTCCTCTTGTTCAGCTGATCAGTCCTGTCTCAGCTCCCCTGGCAAGCCTACATAGTGAACCCTAATTCCCACACAGCAGGAAGGTGGGGCTGGTTTAAGGCACCTCTGCTACCACTCCTCATATCCAAGGACTGCTTTTTCCCAGTGAGAGCTGGGGCAGCCCACACATACCAGAGACAATAAAGATGGTCTGAGCCAAGCATACGGCCTGCTGGCACTTTCCCTGGATGGGTTATCTTCCCAAGCACCCTATGGCCAACTCCCTGAGTCTTCTACTCATAAACAGCTCTGTGTCCAGACAGGAAGAAGTGACAAGGAGTGGTCATGTGTGACAGCAAGGGATAAGCTCTGGGCAGGGGCTAACATCCAGTCTACCAACTCTACTCTCTTATCTTCCTACAGAGACCTGCAGCAGTGTCAGGGAGCTGAACTTGCCAAAACACAGATTCCCCAGGCTGGAAGGTGCATCTGAAGTCACTGCCCAAGAATCTCAGATCAAGAAGCAGGCACATGGTATTTGGGACCCACAGGGGTGGGGGCTGCTTGCAGACTGGTCCCTACTGTGGCCTCAAGGGAAAACTCTGTGCCCCAGTGTACACAGCTCAACAGTAGGCTTTAAATAAATTAATTAATTAATAAATAAATGGTGTGTTGATAAATGACTTTTAAACAGGTTCCTTAAGTGTAGGGACAGGATGGTATTTTAATATTCTTACTATCTACCATCACTGACTTCTAGTATACAGCCTTGATCTCTACATTTACAGCCAGCTGAGCCCATCCAAGCTTCTCAGCTACTCTCCAACACAAGGGGATCAGAAAGACACGTTTGGGCGCATGGAAGCAAAGCAAGCCCGGTTTCAAGAACTTTTCCCCTAAAGTGTGCTTCATCCACTGTCTCTCTCTCTCTCTCTCTCTCTCTCTCTCTCTCTCTCTCTCTCTCT
>JANHMN010000010.1:40951155-41011263 GCA_030674055.1 Rhabdomys pumilio
CTCTCTCTCTCTCTCTCTCTCTCTCTCTCTCTCTCTCTCTCTCTCTCATAGACCACTGCTTCTCCTTCACTCAGCACCCAGGAGCTCCTGCCTTCCAGGAGCATCTGAGGCCTCTACATAACTTCAATGAAGGGGGAAAAAAGTCCTGAACCAACCATAGCCCAACAACTCCAGAGACATGAGATAGGCCTGACAGTGACATATTCCTTCCTCAGCACAGGACCCTCAACCACCTTACAATGGCTAAAGTCTCCTGTAAGACTCCCTGCCTCTGGCCTTTCTCCTCCTCTCCATCCCCAGCTGCGGATCTTCCTTAAGTCCCACAAACTCCTGAATCCATTTCCAAAGGTCAAGCCCAGCCCTCCATAACCCAGCTGTGACCCACTAGTCCCCAGGCTTATGTATAATCTTAAGAGTAAAATCAGAAATAAAAAGGCAGAGGGTAACAGCACTTGCTTTCATTGACTGTAAATTTCCAAGGGTAGAAATGGCTGCTTCTATGGGTGGTTAAACACCTGGTCACTGCAGGAGGCAAGTATTTAAAGAGGGGTCCGTGAGTGACATGGACCACTGCGAGTATGCACAGAGAACAAGCTGCAGGATGTAGTCTGGGTGCCCCAAACCAGCCTGCATGAGACCTCAACTCAAGCTAAGAGTCTGTGTCTCCTCCTCTGAGAGTCCCATGCTACAAGAGAGAGAAGCCAGGATACACTCCCAGCTCAGAGGAGCACCTGGAGCTGTGTGGGTACCACATGCACCTCGCAGCACTTTGTGATTCTGAGTACAGATACTTTAGGCTGGTCTCCATGACAGAACTTTGCATGAATGACAGCAAAGAGACAGACTGGTGGATGGACAAAAAAAGCTACCCAAATACATCAAAGAATAACCACCTTAAGAATTCAGAGAAGAGCGGGTGGAGGTGGTACACACCCTTAGTCCCAGAGGCAAAAGGATCTCTGAGTCTGAGGCCAGTATGGTCTACCTTAAGAGAGCCAGGGATTCATAGAGAAACACCATCTCAAAAACAAGAAAGAAAGAAAGAAAGAAAGAAAGAAAGAAAGAAAGAAAGAAAGAAAGAAAGAAAGGAAGGGAGGAAGGAAGGAAAAAAGGAAGGAAGGAGAAAAGGAAGGAAGGAAAAAAGGAAGGAAGGAAGAAAGAAAGAAAAGAAAAATAAAAGAGAAGAAAATGGCCCTAAAAGATGTGAGGATTAAGGAAGAGTTACAGGAGAGAGAGAGGATCAATATTTTTCAGTGAAGAAATTAGGTATTAATTAAAATACTATAGGGAGCAGAGACTTCAATAATTCTTGAAATACTTTCCAGTTTCCCTAACTGTTTCAAAATGTGTCATGACAACCTTGATTGTGGCAACTAAAACAAGCCTTTTAAGGGGGACTGCCTGGACGTGGGCACTCAACACACATCCCCTGAGCCACAAGCTGGACACCATTAAAACTTACTCTTTACCCTGAGCATGAGGACAGAGACAGAAGCACACACTGTCACACTCCCTCATAGGAAAAGTTTCCTCTCCTCATACTTGACACAGGCGCCCACGGGCCAAAGCCTGACCACATATCACAGAATGTCTGTATCATCCACCATTGACTAAATGCCACCCTCAAAGGGACACTGAAAGTGCCCTTGAGTCAACACCACAGGAAGGAGCTGTTCACATGAATAAATTTTCTCAGTGAACATGAGCTCATAAAGTACACAGCAAAAATTTATAATCTATTTTCATGGCAACTTTCCTTGAGGGATTACATGGTTCTCAGCCTACTGAGGCAGACTGTTCCTGATTTGGGCTGTTTCTATTGTTTTAGTTTGGGGAGTGAGATCTGCTTTGAAGCATTAGGGACCAACACCAGGGCTTCAATCGCATCAGGCAAGCTGTCTTATGGAGTCGGATCCCAGTCTCTGATCTCAGGTCATCTTAATGAGAATCCACACACATCAGGGGATGCTAGCTGTGGCTGAGTGAGACCTTCCTTGGGATCCATGGAGCAGAGAGTAGTCCTGCCCTTCTGTTCTGGTCTAATCCTCATTTCTCCTTTCCACTGGCCTCTGCTAAGGGAACACAGGGGGGACCCTGCTGCATCCACATCGCTGTGTCTCTTGTTCATCCACAAACTCTCATGCATGCATGTCTTGTGGCTGACAGGCAGCTTACAGTACATTTTCCTTTGGAAAAACAGTTAACACATGTCTGAAATATTCATTCATCTGCTGGCACCACCACTCCATAATTCAGCCCCAAATCTAACAGACTGTCAGCTACACACTGAGTACAGCAATCCTTGCTGTGTCTGAGGCAGACATTAAGCTCAGAATGAGACAGGCTGGGGCCTTCCTGGCTAGTATATAGATGCATGAAGGATCGGAGAAGGCTCGTAAATTAAAGGAGCAAATGAAACAAGGGCCCTTAAGGGATTTCATATTAGCGACAACTAAAGCCATCGTGTCCTAGGATCAATCAAGCCCTCTCTTACTTTGACCATAAAGAAATTGTGCACTCTGAAAATTAAGCTCCAATATGGCTATCGAAGATAATAAATCATTTGAAAAGATAGAGCAATATGCCTCAGCTCTGGAAGGTTGTGCGGAGGAGGAGCAGTAGGAAACGAAACCTATCACTGTTCCCTGTCACTGCTCAGGGAGTGGACAGATGCAGGGGTCTGCCGGAAATCCCAAGCTACAGTTTCATCCCAGACCCCTATATGGTAGACAACAGAGGTCCAGGGGTCTACAAATACACCAGGAAAAAGAAGCGACAAACCCAGGCTTCAGACACTGCAGCCTAAACATCCTGAAGGGAGAATTATTGCCAGACAGAAAGCTGTGCTTCCCTGAGGGCTCTCTTCCCCACTAGCAAACAAATCCAGCAGAACCTTTTAGATCTTCCAAATGGCAAAATAGTGCCTGGACAAGCTTTGGCTGAGGAAAACAAAAGCTACAGGTTCTGACAACCTGACTAGGGCAGGAGGAAACTGGCATTCATTTCTGAAAAGAAACAAAACGGGACAGCGTACAGTGTGACAAGGACCAGCAACCTCGACCTCAGTGAAGAAGAGTGGCTGCCCTGAGAGAATAAGCCAAGGAGACGCTCCTGGAAAGATGACCCTGCAGGTCAGACCCATTAACAGGGGGATACGGAACTGGGTGCTGCAGAGAGCATACAGCCCTGGTTCCCACTGAACCAGAAACCGGGTGACTCGCAAACACCATGGCCAAATGAGGTATCTCCTAAGAATCAGACAGAGATGCCCCTGCTATTTTCCTTTGCAACCAAACTCCAGGCTTCTGAACCTTCCCAATTTTTCAGTACACAAAAAACCAAATGAGAAGGAAGGTGAATCCAATTATATAAAAGCAATTTCAGCTACATATAAAAAATAGTTATTTTAATATTAAAGTCAGGGCTGGAAAGATGCCTCAGTCGATAAAGGTGCCTGCCTGACCACCTCAGCTCAATCCCCAGGGCCTACATAATGAAGGCGAGAATAGACTTATTTTAGAAAAGGTTTTCTCTACGTAGCCTTGGCTGTCCTGGAACTCACTCTGTAGACCAGGCTGGCCTCGAACTCAGAAATCCGCCTGCCTCTGCCTCCCAAGTGCTGGGATTAAAGGCGTGTGCCACCACCGCCCGGCAAGAACAGACTTCTTAAAGTTGTCCTATAACCTATACATGTGTGAGATGTGCAGCACGATGCATGTGTGCATACAAACAATTAATAAATAAGCTTTAAAAATATATCTAAGTCAATCATTCAGAAAATTACTATTCTGGAAACCAAAGGGTATTTTTTAAATGATTAAGACTTGATCCAGCAATAAAGCAAGAAAAAGGAATAAAGCAGCCAGCTCATCCTACAGCTATCTCAATCTATGATGTCATGTTACAGAAAATCCTAAGACTATACACACAACACAGTAAGAGCCAGTAGATAAATCCATTAAGGTTCAGCCTCTTTAGTAGTTAGTACACAAACATCAACTGTATTTTTATACACTAATGATAACCTAAAAATGAAGCTAAGAAAACGATTCCATTCACAGTAGAATCCAGAAGAAGAAAATATTTAAGAACAAATTTAAACAAAGTAATGCAAAGATGGATACAGTAAAAACCATAAAATATTGCTAAATTAAATTTGAAAACCATCAATAGGAAAAAAAATCCCCAATATAGAGACACAAAGATGGCTTGCTGGTCTCTATATTCCTTAAACTGACCTGTGGGTTCCATATAACTCCCCAAGAGTCTTAGCTAGTTTATTTGCAGACGTTGAACACGATCCCACGGAGCTGCCACGGATTCAGAACACTGAATAGAGAGGAACAGTTAAGACTCATACGTCCTCATTTGAACACTAACTCTAAAGCAACAGGGCCTGTGTACAGGGCAGGCAGAGTCCAGAGATGCCCATCCACATTTTTAAATGTATGTCTTGGGCCTGCAGAGGTGGCTCAGCAGTTAAGAGCATGACCTGGTTTGCTCTTTTTATTACTGTGATATAGACAAGGACCAAAAGTGACTTCATCTTTCAGCTCACGGTCCATCTCCAAGGGAAAACGAGGCAGGAACCTGGGGACTGGAACTGAAGCAGAGACTCTGGAAGATCACAGCTTACTGGCTTGCTCTCTGTGGCTTTCTTAGATAGCCCAGGACCACCTGCCCAGGGACGTCCCTGCTGCAGTGGGCAGTTGTAAAGTTGCCTGATTTTGGAACTGGGTTTTCTGTAAGAGCCATATTCTGTGTTCGGTTAGTTTCTTGTTAACTTCACACAGCCTAGGGTTATCTGCAAAGAGGGAACCTCAACCAAGGAATTGCCTATATCAGAATGGTCTGTAAGAAACTGCGTGATTGGGGGGATGGGGTGGGTGGAGAGGTAGCTTAGCAGTTAAGAGCACTGACTGCTCTTCCAGAGGTCCTGAGTTCAAGTCCCAGCAACCACATGGTGGCTCACAACCATCCGCATCTGCAGTGGGATCCGATGCACTCTTCTGGTGTGTGTGAAGACAGCTACAGTGTACTCATATAAATAAAAATAAATGAATTTAAAAAAAAGAAGAAGAAAGAAAGTATGTGTGGCATATTCCTCATTAGTGATTGATGGGGGAGGGCCCAGCCCACTACAGCAGGGACGTCTTCTGTACTCTGGGCACTGCACTCATACATGCACAGTCAAACATACATACATGCATAGTTCAATTTTTAAATAAAAAAATGTAAATGTTTTGTTTCAAAGGACACCAGACATGAATGAAATGACAATCCAAAACTGGGAGCATCTGCAGGGTACAAATTACTGTCTCGTGCCCAGAATGCATGACGTGTGTACAACTCAATAACAAAATGACAAGCCAACATAAAAATTGACAAAGAATTTGAAAAGTTAGACCTCCAAAAATAATATATACGAACAGCCACAGGCACGCTAAACATGGCTTGACATCATTAGTCACCTATCCATCAAGGAAATGCAAATCAAATAAACTCACAGTGAGATACAACTTCATGCTCGTGAGAATGGACATAATCAAAAAAGACAGACAATAATTAGCGTTGACAAGGATGTGGGGAAACTGGAATACTTACACATGGCTGGAGGGAATACAAAATGATAAATCCATTTTAAAGTCTGCCAGCTCCTCGTTCCTCAAAAACTTCAATACAGAGTCACCCTATGACTTAGCAATTCAGCGCCAAGAGAAGTGAGAGTATATGTCTACATAAAAGCTTGCAAAAAAAAAAAAAAACATTCGGTGCATCATTCATAACAGCCAGAAAGCAGAAATAAGTGTGTTGCAATACACAGTGAAATACTATTCAGCCATTAAGAGGGGCAGAATTTGCAGCTTCTTGCTACAACGTGAATGAACCTTGCAAACATCAGTTATGCAAAAGAAGACATCACAAAAAGCCGTAAAATGTCTGATCCCATATGTGAGATGTCCACAGTAAAGAAATCCAGAGGCCAAAAGCAGATCAATGGAGGCCCAGGGTGAGGGGGAAAGGAGATGACAGAGAGACTGCTAACAGGTGAGACGATTCCTATTTAAAAAAAAAAAAGAAGAAGAAGTTCTAGGATTGAATAGTGAGGGACAGACACTACAGTCTGGGGACATACTAAACTCACAGAGTTGGAGACGTTGAAGCAACGCTTCTCAACCTGTGGGTCTCAACCCCTTTGGTTGTAACATCTCATAGTAGTAGCAAAATTACAGTTATGAAGTAGCAATGAAAGGAACTGTGTGGTTGAGGGGTCGACACAACATGAAGAACTGTATAAAGGGTCACAGCATTAGGAAGGGTGAGGACCAGTGCTTTACAAGGACGGGGGATAATGAGGGGGAAACAGTCTTTCTCTGTAGACATAGCCGGCCTGGAACTCACCAAGTCCAGAGACTAGGCTGACCTCAAACTTGCAATGTCCACCCGGCCTCAGTAACAGGGTTCTATGTATTATCATGCCTGAACAATTCTATGATACATGTGTTGTATTTTGATTTTTTTCTTAAAGCAAAAATAAAAAGTACCACAAGACAAAGAAACTATCTTTATATAAATAATTAAACTTGAAGATAAATGGTTAAACTCCTCTCCTGCCTTTTCAGGACTACAGAGTAGCCGTTTCTTGCTGATATTTATTCCTATCTAGATTCAACATACGTGACACAGACAACTACGGGGACTTCAGTCTGAAGAAGGTGGCCATAGATCAGCTAAACCCCACATGTTTGAGGGCAGACTTCCTGGGAGGAATTCAAAGTCACACGGTAAAATGGAGGCCCGGTCAAAACTGGACCCCAGCCCTCCTAACTCCCTGGCTACTAATACCATCCCATCACAACACAGATAACCGGGAACTATGGAAACATGCTACGTGACAGCACATCTTCCAAGGATGTGCACAGCACTCCCTCCATCTAAAACCTCAATATACGAAAGTCAGAGGGCTGGACAGATGGCTCAGGGGTTAAGAGCAGTTGCAGATCTTGCAGAGAGATGGTATGTAGTTCCCAGGACCCACATGGGGGCTCCTAACAACCTACCAACCCCAGGTCCAGATCTGATGCCTATTTCGGCCTCCTCAGGCTCCTGCAAGCACCCACTCAGGCTCACACAAATACACGATAAGAAAACAAATAAATGGGCCAGGCGGTGGTGGCACACGCCTTTAATCCCAGCACTTGGGAGGCAGAGGCAGGTAGATTTCTGAGTTCGAGGTCAGCCTGGTCTACAGAGTGAGTTCCAGGACACAGAGAAACCCTGTCTTGAAAAACCAAAAGAAAAAAAAAAAAAAAAAAAGAAAGAAAGAAAACAAATAAATGAATAAATAACTTTTGAGAGAAAGCCAATATTCATGCAACATTCAGTAGTCCACATTAGTGACCACAAAACCTTGTGATCATTAATACAACCTGCCTTTTACCAAAGAGACACAGAACAAAGCAGTACATGACTGAAAAAAAAAAAAAAAAAAAAAAAAAAAAAAACCACCCCCACAGGCAACACAGCCCTGCTTGTCCCAAATTTCAGCCAGCTGTGAACCCAACAGAATTCTAGATCATGTGACAACTGTCATGGTGACTGCAGAGACATCTAGATATTTGGGAAGGGACTCTTTACAGTGGGGAACAGAGGAGATCAAGCTCATTTTGACCTCCAATTTCTCAAAAAGTACAACTATAAGACAGCCAAGAGATGGATAAAGATAGGAGAGAAGAGAGGGTCACTGAAAGTAAAGTGTACTCATCCAGCCCTCCGTTATTACAGGCATAGTCGGTGGTCACCAGTTCAGACCCAAAAGCATCTTAGTAACAGATGAGGAGTTTCAAGGGAATATAATATAGCACAAGCCCCCTAACAGACAGCAGGGTGTCAGGTTCTGCCTGGACCTGTACATCCCTGAGACATCCTTCAGGGTCACCTCACCATGCACAGATCTGCTGGCCTGGAAGACACACTAAGTCTGTTCACTCTGAGGCCTTTATATACACAACCCAGATGGTTTTCTGGAACCTTCAGCACTAAGGGGCCAGGTATATTATTTGACAACTCACTGTGTGGCAGTGATGGCCTCTCAGTAAGTGCCTCTAGAGGCTACGGAGACAGCTCAGTTGGTAGAATGTTTGCCTGGCATTTGAGAGGCCCAGGGTTTGATCCCTGGCACCATATAAACCAGGCGTGACGACACATGCTGTAATTGCAGCCTTCAAAGATGGAGGCAGAGGCAGGAGGATCAGAAATCCAAGGTCATCCTTGATATACAGAGTTCAAGGCCACCCTGAGATACAAGAGACCCTGCCTCAAAAATAAACAAGAAAAAAAAAGCCTCTAAAAGGGTCTCTAATGCTAAGTGCCTCCCCAGGGCTTAGCATTCGATAGCCCTGGAGGTATCAATCCCTGAGCCTCTTAAGTTGACAACATTGGAGACTGGCCTACAGAGACACAATGGACACTGGGTTGCACTCAGGAAATCCACCGTACAGTGAAAGGACATTAAAGAACCAACAAGGCCCTAGCTCCAATCCTTGAGTGGTCAGGATTCCTGTTCTGTCAACTGCTAAAACCCAGAGTCACATGACTCCATTGTGCCTATATGACCTCTCTCAAAAAGGAATAATCTTAAGCCCATTTAATGTTTTCTTGCTTTGCAATTATTTTTCAATTCTTAATTAAAAAGTTAATTTTTAAATTCTTACATAATCTCATCATTTCTACTCCAAACCATCCCACATATCCCTACTTGCGCTCTTTCAAATTCATAACCTCTTGTTATTTTATACATATATGTATAATCCTAAATACAGAAACACAACCTGCTCAATCTGTATAATATTATTTATATATATATGACTTTAGTGCTAACCATTTGGTATTAAGTAACCAACTGGCATTAGCACATTTCTTAACAAAGAATAAAGCCTATAAAAATACTGGTTATTGTCATTGTCTTAAAAAAACAAAAACACGCAGGGCAGTGGTAGCACACACCTTTAATCCCAGCACTTGGGAGGCAGAGGGGCAGGCGGATTTCTGAGTTCAAGGCCAGACTGCTATGGAGTGAGTTCCAGGACAGCCAGGGCTACACAGAAAAACCCTGTCTCGAAAAACAAAAAAAAAAAAACAAAACAAACAAAAAAAAGAAGAAGAAAAAAAAAGAAAAACAAAAAAAAAAACCCACAAGATTTCTTCTGAGAAATCTTTAAGGAGAGGGGCCCTAAAAGCCTGCTGACTTGTTAAAATTCTCAGTCAAGGGAACCCATCATTTGAAGACACTGTCTTCATCAACCACCTGATGTTACTGGCAAAGCCATCACCAGCATCCAGTAGAAAGATGACATCATTAATAACACCCTTGGCAGAGCAGCCTCCTGCCAGAGTGTGAGCAATGGCTGGCCACTGTCTCTGCAGAGCTCGGCTAAGCAGGACAGGAAAAGGAAAGAGCTTCTCCAGGGAGGAAGGGAGGAAACAGAGCAGCCCCAGGGCTCTACTGGAGTTCCCACTCAAGAAAAGCATAGAACCCACTCACTAAAAACAGCAGCAGCAAGAGAGACAGCCTTGACCCAAAGGCATCAAAGCAGCGAAGGTTCCCTTAGGCACCAGCTCTATAGAACAGGTGGCTGTCGAATCAGCAGACACTGATGTCAAATGCTTGACCTGAGTTCTGGGGAGATGACCCAGTGGATAAAGCACTTGTCGTGCAAAGGTGAGAACAGAGTTCAGATCCCAGAACTCGTTTAACTGTTGGATGGACATGGCAGCTGGCCTGTAATCCAGTGTTCGGAAGGTAGAAAGGGAGACCCCAGGAGCAAGTAGCCTAGCCTGTATCTATGAGCTCTACATTCAATTGTGATCCCTTCCTCGATTAGTAAGGTCAAACACCATCAAAGGAAACTCTGATGTCAACCTCAGGCCTCTACACACACAAGTGAACACATATGTACATGGAGGGAAAAAATCTTGGTTCAAATCCTGGCTCCAACTCAGTCCAGGTCAAGGTCACTGATCTTACAGCTTCAGTAACGACCATGTTATATTGAAGGATGTCTGGTACGAAATAATGCTCAACAAATACAGGAAGATAGGGAGGGAAAATCCAACATCCAGCATGCTCTGCTGCAGCAGTGAGCTCGTACAGAACCTCACTGGAAGAACAATGTCTGTCAAGGCTCCCTTGATTCCCTTGGGTGGAAGATGCCTGGGAATCTACTATCATTTCCCACTGAAGCTTGTCCTACATCAAGGCCAGTCTATAATAACAAGGACAGTATAAACAGTAGAGCTGACCTCCAGAGGCCACCAGGTTCTGATTCTAACTACTAGACTCTGAGGTACAACTGCAGGCCTAGGAAACTCAGAAGCATACTACCGGGCCAGAGAAACTGCCCACACCCTCACTATGGAGGAATGAGGGTTATCCTGGTGACATCAAGGTTAGGCACCTTCCACCCCACTAGGGCTTTTCTAAACACCTCTGCTACCTCACCAGCTAACACTGGCTCAGTGAGTGACTGTTCTCAGCTAGATTCCTAGAACCGGTTCGTGACACCAACAATAATTATACATCCGGTCTGGTTTTTAGAGTTTGCAAAGAACCAGCCATCCAAAGTCAAACTTGAGACATCGTCCCATCAAACCTGGAATCATTAGTCTGAATTTAAGGGATCCATATACTACTTGGATGAGAAAAAAAAAAAACTGTATGCATGTACACATCATTAGCATCTAACTGAAATCCAGCCTTTCTTCAACTGTGAATGAAAGCAACACATCCCAATTAGTGTCACTGTTACCTGGGCCTCAGATAAGAGGTGCCACAACCCCACGTTCTAATTATTAGCAATGTCACACTGTATTATTTACACTCACAGTACTCCACGACTGAAGTACTTATTCAACCCAATAATAAATCCTGACATCATTTAAAAAAAAAAATCACATATCAGTATGTGTATCTTTTTTTTTTTTTAATATTTTACAAACTGAATTCAGTATAATTGGTTCCATTTGAAATCTTAAGTTTTTATACTGCATGTTAACCTCTTTCTGCAGGGTACCTGTAATACTCCCAGCACTCAGCGGCTGAAAGGGGGTACTGAAAGCCAGCCTGGGCTACATGGTTAGACTAAGGAAAGAACAAGAGAAGCAGGCAGTTCTAAAAAAACGTATGCTGTCAAAGAGATGCACAGCACAGAAGGGAAAAAAAAATAAAACTCCATAAACAAGCAGGGCGGTGGTGGCGCACGCCTTTAATCACAGCACTTGGGAGGCAGAGGCAGGAGGATTTCTGAGTTTGAGGCCAGCCTGGTTTACAGAGTGAGTGCCAGGACAGCCAGGGCTACACAGAGAAACCCTGTCTCGAAAAACCAAAAAACAAAACTCCATAAACAACCTGAGTGTCAGTCCTCAGCAGGCCTGTCCTCTTGCACAGCCTGGGCATTTGACAGTGACACTATATGATAGGTACCTAAACATACTATATGAAGAGAAAAAACTCAACCAAATTCCTTTGGAAGAACAAGCATCATCACAAAAACGCAGGCTCGGCATCCCAGTTCCAAGTGGCGGGCCCTTTATCCCGAGGCATCATAGACGTGCTAGAACCACACGGGCAGAGGAGCAGCAAGCTGTCTACTTTGAAGCCCCAGTCAGGGGGTCAAATTAGGGAATCGTGTCTAAATGAGCTCATCTCATTTCAGTACAGAGAGAAGAGTTTGAGAAGCTGGAAAGGAAAGCGCATGCCAAGGAAAAGGTATCACCAATTAACGTCTGCCCAAAGACACAGCAGCAGCGAAGGCCCCTCAGACCCCTCCACACCATGTTCAGAGTCTGCAGTAAGAGTGATCCCAATACAATCCTCCAGCCAGCCAATCTTCACAGTAGGCCTGGTCTCTGCCACTAAGGCATGCTGGACAGTGCCAGCTTTACCTTGGGGCTGATGGGAGGCCCATGCTGCAAGTGTGAGGGCATGAGCTGTGCAGTTTGCCCCACACCCAGTTCAAAGGACACTTGGCCTTCTGCATTGCCACCACCTCAGCACCCGAATGACTGCAACGAACCCCTATCCCTTTGCTGATCTTCCCACTTTTCTCCTAGGCCTAAGAACAACCTCTGAAATGTCTTTAACATGGGAACTGGTGGCTGGAGAAATGGCTTAGTCTAAGAGAACTTCCTGCTCTTCCAGAGGTTCCAAGTTTCATTCCCAGCACCCACAACCAGGTAATTCACAGCTGCCTATAATTCCAGCTCCATAAATTGTAATCTCTGAAAGCATCTGCACATGCATGTCACATACAGATACAAATCGATTAAAAAGTAAATCCTAGACAGGAAATCAGACCATGACAGTCTGAGCCCCAAACCCTCTAACAGCTTCACTCCACTCCACAGCCAAAGTGCAAATTCTCTCCCCAAGGTAAAGCCAGTACGACCTGGCCCTAAGCCACCCTTCCACAGGGCCCCTCCCCTCTCCTTCACTTCTGATCACAGGCCTTCTGTCTGCCCTGATCCTCACATCTCAGGTCTTTTCCAGGACTCCTCTGTGCCCAGGTCTTTGCAAGCAGGCAGCCTCTACATTCCAGACTGCTCAAAGGTCACCTCTGCAGAGAGGCCTGTCCTGATTTCAGTTTCCTCCCCTCCACAACCACATCCTATCCCCATATTATGCATAACCTTGATTTATCACTACCTGGCACACGACGTTACATAATCACCTGTCTATCAGTGATGATCGACTAGGGAGAAGCCTTTTAATAATATGGAAGCTCCAGGCCTCACCCAAATCATATGAGATCAGAATTCAGGAGAGCTGGACCAGGTTCTTCCAGTCCACAGCAACCCCCTCCCCCACCAGGCAATTCTGAAGCACAGCCAGGATTCAGGGCGGCCTACAACCGGTACTTTCAAACCCTGGTGCACCCACTGCTCCTGAGAGTGCTGTTAAAATGCAGACTCTGATTCCACAGCTCTACCATAGGATCTGAGGCTCCGTAAGTTCCACACTGCGCTGACTCGTGCTGTCAGGTGAAGCATTTTGGAGTTGCAAGGGTCAACTGTGCTCACCAACAGGACTTCCTGCAAGTGTGCATAACAAAGTCCTGAATCTACAGAATGACCACCAACCCATCTGAATGGCCACCAAACATCTGAGACAGAGCAATGTTAGCAAGGAGCGGACTTCATTCTTGGGCTACTACACTGACTAAAAGCCAAAAGCGTAGGAATGTATGTGCCCCACCATGAAAGGCCTCTATACATTCTTGGCCTAAGCAGCCTTCTGCAGCCTGGATGATATTAAAAATCCCACCAGAGGCCTAGTTAGTCACCAGCTCAATCAAGAGTGGATAAATATTTCCCTAAGGTAGGAATACAGATATGGAAGACTGGATTAAACCACCTTGGGGCCCTTGCACTAAGCTTCCATTCAAGGCCCTCTCCATCTCCATCTTTGATCACATATAAGCTGTCCCAGTCTTCCTGGTCTCTGTATCATCACCATGGATGCTCTCGCAAACATGGCCTCACGTCACCTAAGTGCACTGATCTGCCTGGAGAATCGGTTTCTCCACAGGTTCTTTCAAAGAGAAGAACTTTCTAATCCCTTCACCCAACACAACACACAGCAACGGGTCCTGAATGAACCCCAGGGAGAGCTGGGACGCACAAGGAGTGGTATCATAGCACTTGTACTACTAATCATAAAAGAGAAATTGAATTCAGCTGGAGGGAAACCAATTCCACCCTAACTGATTCAAAATGTTTCGGATAAACCAGTTCAGATTTCAGGGCAGCATAAAACGATGGCCTGTTAACCTATTCCCTTCCAAGGATATAAATACACTGAGAAAGAGGTGGTGTCCTTCTGACCACAGGTCCAAAATCTGTTAGCCTGGTCTTCTGAAGGATCCGGTTTACAAACAAGTCACAAAGGACTACAGCTCAGAATCAAATGCAAGGCCAGTTCCCACTGGAACTGATGGGCGGAGCCTGGCCCCATGAACAGGAGCCCACCCCCCACACCCCCGGGAGTTTGTACAGTCCAGATGTTCATTCTCCTTTTACAGTTAGAACAGCAAAGTGATTTCCAAGGTAACCAAGGACAACAGAATACTCGAGACTTGTGGCCCCGGAAGGAAGAAGATTAAATTTTAATACTTAAGAGTCAATATCAAATTTATTTTTAAAACTACATCAATGCCAAATAAGCAAGGCAGACTGAACGGAGCTATGAAGAAGCCCTAACAACAGGAATATCCCAAGAATGCACACAATGTTTCTCTATTTAGAGAGTATTTTGAAGTAACCAGAGGCTCAAATAAACTAAGATACAAAACAAAGCTGGGGGGGGGGGAGCTCTGTTTTTCAGATTTATGCCACAGCTACTTATTTTCCCCCTTATTCCCAAAAGCACAGAGCTGATGCCAGTTGCACTCCACACTTTGCAAACCCTGCAAAATAATTACATCACGAAGTGAAAAGTTTCAAGCCAGCTACACTCTCACCTGTTATCAAGACAATAAACTTGTTAGAGAGAAAGCATAGGGCTGGGAAGACAGCTTATGGGGTCTGGTGCTTGCTACACAACCTTGTGAACCTGAGTGGAGTTCACAACCTGAGCTAATCTCCTAGCCTCAAATTCCTCATCTACAAATCAGGCATAGAGATTAAACACAACAGTATATGATACCTGTAATACAGGCCAGCCACTGGCTAACTACTGACATTCTGGCTACAGGTATGCAAACCAAGAAAACCTATTTCAGTCAGAAAATGACCACAGCCAGATATATCCTCCACTGGAAGCAAACAGGTTTGCCAAAGTTAATCAGATAAGTTTACTAATTCCATAACTCATTTAAGTAGAAGACCAGGGACTTATATTTTTCAGTCGTATTTATAGGAAATGGGTATCTTTTTGTATGTCTCAAAACCCCCACTGATGTCTCATCTCCGCATAAAAAGATGGTTACTTAAAATCCAAGTATTGTGAACGTGGTGAGTTACTGCACTGGACAGAGAACAACTTTTTGTAATGTAAATGAACATTATATAATCTAGAAGGGGAAAGAGTGCATTATTTTAAGTAATCCACACTGAGTCCTTTCAACCTTAAAATTAGTTCCAACTCTAAGTTCATACACACTATTATCCTAGAGTGGATGCTGGGTTTACTTAAAATGAGATAAGCGTGCAATGATTTCAATTTTTCCCTGTTTCCAACTCGAATCCATTTTCTGCTTAGGAGGCCGAGTGAAGCAAGCCCGCAATTTAACAAAATGACCAAATCCAGTCTCTCTTTAATCTACTCAGTAACCGAGCTCTTGGGTAATCTCCTGCACTGCATGCAAAAGCAGCTTCGGGTTCATCCACTATAAACTAAAATTAATCAGAGAGAGGCTATGCCAACTTTAATTGCAACTCCAGTTTGCCTGGCTTTCCAACATCTGCCACTATTAGTGACACTTAACTGATTCAATACAGTGAGAGAAGCATCATAACTTTATAAACACCAGCTTTCTTTTAAGGACACCACACACAAAGCACCTTTCCCACAGAAGGATTCCTACCTTTTTGAATGTACTCATTTTCATAGGCATTAATGACACATTTTCAAAACACTGTGGTTATTGCTTTCCTAGTGCTTTTCAACTGGTTCTCATGGGGGAGGGGCTCCCAGTGCCTCATTCCCCACCTGCCTCATCTAAAAGGTATCACTGACATCTAAAGGCCCTGCTGACAAAAGTAGACTAAAGCAATCTGCACTCACTGAACTCTCCACAAAAGATTTACAAGCAGATCTTTTGGAAGAGGGGTGAGAGAAAAGAAAGAGATGGGGGAGGGTGAAGGAGATGAGTGGATACCCTAGATATACTTCCAAGAGCGGCAGGATGCTGAACCTAGTCTTTTTCATTGAGTCTAGTCCTGACTGTATATGTCTACAAAGAAAAAAATATTTTGCACGAAAGAAAAATAGTCTAGTTTTTTTTTTTTCAAGAGAAGCTTAACAGCGAATGCTTTGTTCAAGCAAGAGGAAAGGATGTAATGACATTGCTTAATTTAAAAGCTCTTTGAAGACCAATCTCTGGCACAAGTATTTTAAAATTTCTACCCCCATCTTAAAATTCTGGCCAAAGGAAATGCAATCATCGGTTCACTGCTGCTACACGTGTATGTCTCCTACTCCAGCTACCTATTGTGAGTCCAGCTGGACGCACAAAGCCTACAGAGCCGAAAACACACAACTCTAAATTCTGTTTGGGCGGTAAAGAAAATGATGGAAGTGAGGCTATCCCAAGCCACGGCCAGCCGTGGTCCCTGGACTCACACAGCCTCTTCCAAGCCTGCTTCAATTTTCAACCCAAGCTGCTTCGTTCTTGCAGTCCCTCTTCCCCGGGATCTAGAGAGCTCGCTGTTTAGCCACTCCATACGATGACTATGCACCTTTAAGCCCTTACTAAAATCAGGCCTTTTCCAGGTTAAGGACAAGGCGCTGACCATACTGTCAACAGGCACACAGGTAGCCCAGAAGCGGCCAATAAGGGCCTTCTGGACCTCAAAGCGCCGGTTCTCCACATCCCTCGGTAGCGCTGCTCTGCGGCACGCAGTGGGAACTGCCAGGCCTCCCAAGCTGGGATGGACACCCCAGCCTAAGCAGCTTCGGGGTCCCCCGGATCTGCTCTGCTTGTTGGCTCAGAACGCACAGCTGCCCCCGCCGGGCCACTTCTGGAACAAGTTGGAGAGGTCTGCGCAAGGAGACCCATCACTCCGGGGCCGCAGAGCTCGCAGGGGTCCCCGGCTCGCAGCAGCCAAGGACTCTGCAGCCGAAGTTGACCTCTCCGAGGATGGGAGCAAAGGACCTGAAACCCTGCGATGGAAATGGGAGCAGACAGAAGGGTTCCCAAAAAAGGCCCAAGGTGGCCAAGCAGCCTCTCCCCAGAGCCACCTCTCAGGGAACAAAGGGCTTCTGTGTTGGGCACTGCTGGCCCGGCCGCGTCCGGCTCTGGGGGACCAGAAACTTTTCCCGGGTGTGGGCGCAGGTGGCAGGCACTGGGCATCGGGCACCAGGCGCGGAAGCCTAGCAGGTCCCCAGGGCGCAGCGCGATCCCCGCGGCCCTAGCCTCCCGCCCCGCGCCGCCGAGGCTACCGCTCACCTCCTCGATGGCCGCCACGGTGTTCCGGCACTGGGCCGTGCGCGTGGTGAAGCTAGAGGCCGTGGGCGCCTTGTAGTCCTCATGGGTCTCGGCCACGAATTCCGACACGGAGATCTGGTCCGGCATCGCCGCGGCGCCAGGGCACGGACCGCCGCCGCCTCAGTCACCCAGGGCGCGGGCTCCGACCCCGCCGCCGCCGCTGCTCCGGGCCGCGGACAAAGGGGAGCGCGGGGCGCGGGAGCCGCCGCAGGGCGCGGGAGCCACGGCGGGACGCCCGGTGGGAGCAGGGGCGCGTGCAGCCCGCAGCTCTGCCCGCTGTGCTCCGGGAGCCGCCGCCGCCGCGTCCTCTCCGAGCGAGCCCAGACGCGGGCGCGCACAGCCGGCGGGAACTGCCCGCCACCCAGCCCCTGGCCCCCGACGCCTCCCGCGGAGAGGGGCGGGTCCCGGCCGGGGAGGGGGCGGTGGCCGGCGGGGCGGGGCGGGGCGCAGGCCCGGCCGCCAATCGGCGCGCTCGCCGCCACCGCGCCGCCGGGAAGCGGAGGCCGCAGGAAGGAGGGCGGTGTGCGCTCCGGGCCCGTCAGCCGCTGCGGTCCGCCGCATTGTGTCTGCCTTCGAGGCGTGTAGGTGTTCGAGGGCGCGCCCTATTCCGGGTTGCGGTGCCCGACCCCCAACCCGCACCCGCCATGAGTCCTAGCCACATTACCCAGAGGGCATGAACTGGAACCGGGGACCCCGGCTTCCTGGCTGGACAGGAGCCCACCCTTTTGCTCCTCAGTTCCACCCCGGGGCTAAGAACCCCCTGAAATCCCCACCAGAACACCGGGGAAGGGCCAGTGAAAACAGTGTGGGTAGCTCGCCCCCTACAGGACGGTGAAATCCTCCGGCACCCTAGCGGGACTAGTCGCAAGGACAGTTTGGGATGCAAACTGTAAAAAAAAGTAGGGAGCATGTCCCGGCTGTGAGCCTCCTCACAGCCTTAAGAAGCTAGAGGTACGGCTGGAGAGATGGCTCAGAGGTTAAGAGCACTAGCTGTTCTTCCAGAGGTCCTGAGTTCAATTCCCAGCAACCACATGGTGGCTCACAACCACCTATAATGAAATCTGGTGCTCTCTTCTGGCTTGCAGACCTACATGCAGGTAGAATGGTATATGTATAATAAATAAATCTTTAAGGAAAAAAAAAAAAGAAGAAGAAGCCAGAGATGGGTATTTTGCATAGGATGTTAACCAGAGATCACATGGTATAGACCGAGTGGGAATTCAAACCCATGACCTTCCACTTGATAGAATACTCCAGCCCCTGGTAAACATCGTGTTCCTTAAGCTTGTACAACTAGGGATACTTCCAGTTACTTGTAAACAGTTTTAGGGTGCTAGGCCAGACTTGACTCTGAGGAGATTGCAGAACGTACTGATATTGCTATTGGACGTGAGGGACACCAAAGAGAACCAGAGGTAGAGCATGAGAAGAGGGGGGTTATTGTACCTGATGGTTCTCAGAGAAAGTACACCAACCCCCAGCTGGCCGATCACAGATAAGACTGGGTCAATAAATCATCTGAATTAGGACATTTTCGTCTATATCTCGTATGGAAATTCTCAGCTGTATTTTAAAACCCAGAGGTTCTGAAGACACTAGTCAAAAAATCACACCCTATAACTCCCGGAGGCGTGAGGCATCTTTCTGCTGCTGCCAACAATACAGCCTAGAGAAACTTTACAAAAACCTTTTGTATGTCTGAAAAAGGATGGAGAGTGAGAGACATTGTAAACCCAACATGGGAGATAAAAGTAGTCTCCTGCTGCCATAGGACAGTAGACCAGTCAATCTTTTTAAGGCTCCCATGTACAAATTTGCTGTATGAGGTGGCAGCTGGGGTCAGACATTATGTATGGCTTCTGGTATTTTACTAGCACTGTGTGTGAATAAGTTCAGCCTTCAAAAATAGCTGTGCCAGTGGGTAGCTTTTATTCTTGTGCTAGGCAATAAATTGCAATCCCAAAACTCTGCATCTCTCTGCCACTTTCTACCTTTGTGAACGTCCATCCATTTAGTGTCTCAGGAATACACCCGTCAGCGTGTATAACTCAAGGGTATTACAATACACGATCACCTGCATATGGTAATTTTCTGATCCCTCTGCCTCTCTTCCCACCTATAAGTCCTTTTGACTTCTCTGAAGTGGAAGACTACTCCCTGTAACTTTTCAAGGTTTTATTTTTGGAGGCCTGGTCTCTGTGATGCCTTGGGAAGTTAAAAGAAAGTAATATTTTCCTTGGCATCTCATATAGTACCAGTCAAACTAATACCTCTCTCTCTCTCTCTCTCACTCTCTCACACACACACACACACACACACACACACACACACACACACGAACATAATTTAAAATTTAAATGTTGAACACGAGTCAAAAAAAACATCACCCTCTCCTTTGTGTGTGATACTGAGAATAGAATCCAAGGCCTTGGGTCTGTAGACAAGCACTGCACCAATGAGCTGCTTCCCAGCCCTCATTTACATATTTAATGCATCTAGAGAAGATGCTGATATTACCATAGAGGCCTGGACATCACTAAGCTTATTTTTTAAAATATATCTGAAAATGTCTATTTTTAAAAATAATTCTTGCTGGGCATGGTGTCACATACCTTTAACCGCAGCACTCAGGAGTCAGAGGCAGGTGAATCTCTGTGAGTTCAAGGACAGCCAGGGCTCTACACGGAGAAACCCTGTCTCAAAAATATATAATAATTCTTAATGATAAAATTGTCCTGAAACTGAATTGGGGCACTATACAATCTCATTTATCCCATACCATACAAACATCTATGTTTTGCTGTAAAATATAAATTTGTTTGATCAAACAATATTGTTCTAGACCCCACTAGGGGTTGGCTCAAAATGAATACCAAGTAAAACTATGTTACTTTTATTTTTTTTTAACTATGTTACTTTAAAAATCTGAGAAATTATGAATCCATATGTATTTGAGCCTATATTTTTCACATAAAAGACTATAGTCCTATTTTTTTTAACCTTGGGTGTATTAATCTGGTTTTGTTGCTATAATATACCCAAGGTTGGAAATTTTATGAAGAAGAGGAGGTTGGTTGGGATGTCACCCAGTGGCACATTGTCTGGAGTATATAGAGCCTGTGGGTTCATCTCTCACAGTGGCAGAAAATATGAACAGCAAGGGGAGGGGACAAGAGGGAAGGGGAAGGGGAAGGGAGGGGAGGGGAGGGGAGGGGACAGGAGGGGAAGTATTTAGTTGGTGGCTTTGGAGGCTGCCCTGGTTAGTTTTGTCAACTTGACACAAACCTAGATATAACTGTAAGGAGAATCTCAATTAAGGAATTGTTTCTATCAGATTGGGATGCAGACATTTTCGTGACTATTAATTGATGTAGGTGGGCTCAGTCCACTGTGGGCGGCACCATCCCTAGGCAGTTGAGCCTGGGCTGTATAAGAAACAGGCTGAGTAGACCAAGGAAGATGAGCTTCATTTATCCACGGTCCCTGCTTCAGCTCCTGCATCCAGTTCCTGCCTTGTCTTTTCTGAATGATGGTCTATAACCTGTAGCCCAGATAAATTCTTTTCTTCCTCAAGTTCTTTTTAATCAGTGTTTTATCACAGCAGCAGAAAACAAACTAGGACAGAGGTGTATAGTCGAGGACCAAGCAGCCCCTTCCTTGTGTTTTCATGATAGGTGGTAGCATAATGTTGAAATTATTTACCTGTAAGATTGATCACAGGTTGGAAGCCAGAGAGACAGATATCAAACTCTTTACTTTAGAACTCTCTTTAATGAGAACTGATGGAGGTCTCAAGAAAACTACCTTAATTGCTTCCAAGGATAGTACTCTCAGCACCCTAACTCCTCCTAGGCCCCACTTCAGCCCCACCATGACACCAAGGCCAAGGCTCCAATACATGAACCATTGGAGGACAAACCACATCAGAGCAGTAGCAGAGAAAGAAAGGGTTTGTTATCACTGAAGTTTGGATAAGTAAGAACTATGCATAAATTCATACAAGCTCATTTCAGATCAATATTACTACTAAGAGTTATTTTTAAAAACTAGATCCTTGCCAGGTGTGGTGGCCATACCTTTAATCCCAGCACTCTCTTAAGCTGTGGCTAACCTGGGCTACACAGTGAGACCCTCTCTCAGAAACAAGTCAATACTTTTTGGGACTTCAAAGAGTTAAAAAGTTCTAGATAAAGACATGTAGACCTCTGATGACATCATCAGCATCCTCTTGACAGTGTTTCTGGGAGGTAACAGAAGTTAGCAGACAGGCCTTTGTTGGTGTTACTAGATCCCTGCAGACCTGCTCTCAATGAGACTGCTGGGAGTCTGGCCTCCACCCTCTCTCTGATTTCCCCTCTGTCATGCTGTGAGTATCTCCTCTCCCCTGCATTCTTTCACCAGAATATCTTGCCTCATCTACAGGGCCCAAACCATCAAGGCCAAGGAACAGAACACAGAAACCTCTGATCCTGTGAGCCAACATAAGCCTTCGTCCTTTAACTTGATTTGTCTCGGGAAACCAAAAAGAAGAATGCGAGAAAAGCCCAGGCCTGGTGCCCAGTAAGGTTGGCTAACAGCCCATTTTCCAGAGGAATGTTCTGCTCCTATTAATTCCCAAGAACCTGAGATTTCTCATTGTCCGGCTAAAGGAAAAAGTCATGTTCTCAGCTCCAGGCTTTTCTGGAAGCTTGGCTGGTTCAGCACAGACATTTCCAGTTTGCTTGCAGTTAACTTGTAAAGGATTACTCTTGGAATTGACAGATCTGAGCCTTAAAGACACTACGTGGTAAACAACATAATAAAACAGGAACACCCACAAGGACCCGTGATGTGAACAGGGAAATGTCACTGGGACTTTCTCCTCCACCTCATAGAATACCTGCCCCAAAATAATGTTGCGAAAGGGACCCATTCACCACCACCCCCAAGGTGAGAGACAGCCACATGTATGGGTCACTCACCTCATGGTTTATGCTTTGGAGTCAGAGGCAGGGAAAGATTTGGCAGTGCACAACTACAAAACAGATGGAAATTTAGATCCGAGGGTCAATTTTTTGCTGAGTAAATCAGCTTACTTGAGCTTCAATTAATCCATATATAAAATAACAGCAGAAGCTTACATTAGCTTTACTTTAAAGCAAGATTTACTTATGTTTATTTTTACTCATGTGTGTGGTCATATGTGCACCATGTGTGTGACTGGTGTGCCCAGAGACCAGAGAGAGTGTCAGATCCCCTTGAACTGGAGTTACAGATAGTTGCAAGCCGTCGTGTGGGTGCTGGGAACTGAATACCGTTCCTCTGGAGGAGCAGCAAGTGCTTTCAATGGCTGAGTCATTGTTTCCCCAGCCCCCAGCTTTAAAACACACTCACATGCACACACACACATGTGCACACACACATATACATGCATGCACACACATTCATGTGCACACATACACATTTTAAGTTTTTGTCATTACTGAGTGTGTCTTTTTGCTTTCATGTATGTCTGTGCACCACATGCATGCAGTGCCCTCAGAGACCAGAAAGGGCATCACATCCTCTAGAACTGAATTACAGATGGTTGTAAACTTCTGTGCTGGGAAATTGAACCTGCTCTTAACCTCTGAACCATCCCCACTTTAAAAGGTGTCCTTCCACTGAGCTATGCCCTAGATGCACTCATAGCTAGACCACATCTCTGCTCTAGCATTCATGATCCCATGATCCATGTCTTGTGTTTGTTTCCACAAAGAAAGAAACTACCATAAGAGACATGTTACTGCTTAGGAGCTCATCCGTGGGCCTGGACACTTGTGTTTGTTTTTGTTTTTTGAGACAGGGTCTACTTTATAGCCTGGCTAGCCTGTAATTTTCTTGTAGACCAGGCTGATCTCAGACTCACAGAGATTTGCCTGTCTCTGCATTCCTGAGTTCTGGGATTAAAAGTATGTGCCACCATGCCCAACTTAGGCCTAAACATTTGAAAATGGGTGTATTGTGGATCACCTTTAGAGACGGGATGGCAAGCAGATTTATTCTCAGTTTATTTTATAGAGTGGCACACAAGAGCTGTTCATTTTGTCATCGTAATGAAGTCTGTAGACTCTCCTTGCTCAAATACAAGAGACAGTCCTAGATAACGGAGCTTTAAACTGGAGTCTGTGGGTGTAATCAGGGGAGCTTCTGCCACATAGTCAGGAATGCTGGGCTCTGGAACTCGTGTATCTGGTATAGAAATACTATATGGTGGTGTGCTTCATAGAACTAGTTACACCAGAGAAATGGGCAGCCGCTAATCACGACTGGACTTATCACTTAATTAATTGTCTAAGCCAAACAAAGCAGAAGAGTGTTGTGAGTGTGTTGACCATTATACTCAGAGTGGGCACATCGGCAGCCACCGCATTGTGAGTAGCAGGGATGTTTGGGGGAAAACGCTGCCAATACTTTATGTTGTAGCAAGGAGGCCACGAGTGTCATGGGCAGATGAAGTTACAACATACATCTTTACCAGCCTTGCTTGCTCATTAACATAAACAAATGCCAACTGGCATTGATGTCGGAACTAGACTCATCTGTCAATGACAACAGTAACTTCTTTGCTGACTGAGTTGGATAATAAGCATTTCTTCCACGTCTTATTTTGTCTAGGCATGGTTAAACTGCAGACTGGGTATTGATGCAAGCACTTGGCAAAAATCAATGGAAGCTTCTATGAGAATCAATTAGCTACATGAGGGATTCGCTATAGAGTAACAGATAGCTCGGAATGCTTTTCAGGCTGTGTGCTGTCCAGCCTTTAAGTCAGCAAACATAAAATAAGTGTATTTATGTGTATATACACACACATCTATTTTCAGAGACTAGGCTTTCAGTATTTACCAGCCCACTTTGAATATAATTCTATCTTCCCTGCCAACAGTTGCCCGCCCAACTCTGAGTCATGCTCCTGGAATTAAATACATATAGGATTAAAGCCCTGATACACTGTAACATGCAAGCAAAGGCAACTCGTGTTAATAAATATTATTTGTCTTAGAGCAATTAAGGGAGTGCCATTTGTTGTTTTCAAGTACTTTGAATAATACAAACAAGTGCCAGTGGAGGGTGGGGTTTGTTTTCATGGGAAAGGGAAACAAACCAAAAAAAAAAAAAAAAAGTTTAATTAGCACTCCATATGCAGATAGCTTTTGCTAAAGCTTTAAAGGGGTGCTTGCAATAATTTTTTTCCCTTAGATCATATCACTCTCTTCATAGCTGGGTGTGGTGGTGCATGCCTGTAATCCCAGCTCCGGCGAGACTGGAGTGGGAAGCTTAGGAATTTGAAGCTACAAATTCTGGGTGACAGAGCCAATTGGAAGCCAGACATAGTAAGATCCTGTTTCTAGAAAACAAAACAAACACACAAACAAAATCCCTCTTCCTCCAGCGTATGGATGCATTCACAGGTTTCTCTCCCGATCCTTTATCGGGCATTTCTCTAGTGGTTCTTACTGTCTATGAAATAAAAGTGAAGCTCCTTGGTTCTATCCTAGCCCTTCCCTCAATCCTTCTTCCAGCTATCTTCTGACACAGGTTAGCAAACCATGACCTCTAAGTACCTCCAGACCTTGCCTGTGTTTGTAGTGGCCTTCCACTAAGAGTGGCTTTGACAGGTGACAGTTTTGTGGGACTCAGCCTCGAATGACGGAGAAACTCTCTTGACCACACCATCCAGTCACCTGCAGAGAGTTGAGAAGTTGCAACACACATCCAAAGCACCTGCTGTACACTGGACCAGTGGCAGTGTCAGCCACACCCTTAGAACTTCAAGCTGCCCTTCCCCCCAGCTCACAGTGCACCTCTGTGTTTCCCCACACAATGCAGCTCTGCTCCCTATCAGCTTCCTGTAGGACATGCTTGTTGTTGATACTGGAACATTTTATAAGCTTCCTCATCCTCACATACCTTCATACTGGTATGAAAGATTGGTGGTCTTGTCTACTCTCCTTCCTGGAAGCATTAGACAGAGAATCTGTAAGGCTGCTGAGAAGAAACAGAGCAGAACACAGCACTAAGATCTTGGTGCTCAGTGAGACGCCTACCGCCCTTTCTCTCTCCCTGTCTCCACCCTGACTGACATGTGAAGTGACTGGGTTTTGGCCAAATATTGAGTCAGACAAGATGAGAGTACTCATTTCACTGAACTTATGATGCAACCCAACTCCACTCTGTTCTAGAAGCTTCTACTATAGGACAATTTATCGCTAGAGCTTCTGCTTCTTCAGCTCACCTCTTTCACTCAGCTTCTGGGAAGCTCTAAAATGGGGCAGACACACAGTAGGACCTCTGTAGATTTTGTTTGTTTTTTTTTTTTTTTTGAGGCTGGGTCTCTCTATGGACCCCCTAAACGTTACTAGAAAACTAATTACATGGCACCACTTAGCTTTTAGAAGGCAGAATGAAATCCATACTGGAAAAACCATTGGCCTGCCATCTGTCAAGACTGAAAGGAGTCTTCACCCATGATAGGTTAGGTGAGTCATTCAAGTGGTCTGGGAAACATATTTACAGAGGAATGGACATGCTCTCCCCACCGCACACACACCCCTAATTAGACACAGTAACTTTCAAGCCTCTTTCACTGTGTTGGAAGCCTGAGGCTCAAGATGACAACCATGAACACAGTTCGGTATGAAGAAAGAAACTTCTGCTTCCTCAACCTGTGGTGTGCAAACTGTGGTCTGGAGAGCAGCAGCGGCCTGGGAGCTTGGTAGAAATGCAGAACTCACTCTTACCAAGACTTAAGGAGCCCTCTAGCTAGCTTGTTTGCACCTAATATTTGAGAGACGTTCCTCTAGCTTATATGAAGGATATACCAAAAACAAGGACTTTGTTCTCTCATCCTGTCAGAAGGCTAATATTTCAAACTATGTGAACTCTATTGTACTGCTGGGATTTAATCTAAAAAAAAAATCAGAGGTTTGGGTCTCTATCGTGTGTGTGTGTGTGTGTGTGTGTGTGTGTGTGTGTGTGTGTGTGTATGTTTGTAGTAGACTCATGTATCCCCCAGGTTGTCCTCTAAAGTGGTAAATAGCTAAGGATAGCCTTGAACTCCTGAGCCTTCTGCCTCGACCTCTCAAACGTGGGATTACAGTCCATGCACAATTTATTTTGTTTGGCAGTGGAGGTGGCGTCAGGAGTGGGGATTGGGGGAGTTACAACCCAGAGTTTTGTGGGTGCTGGGGAAGCACTCTATCAGTGAGCTACATCTTCAGTCTTCATGTGAGTCCTACTGAGAAAAACAAAATGGGGTGATATAATAATAACTGGGGCAGGGAAAGGACATTAGAGGTGGCAGTCAGAAAGAGCTTCCTAGAGGAAGCAACTTTCAAGCTAAGTCTGGGATGAAGAGAAGGAACGGCTGAGCCTAAGTGACTGTGGAGAGTCCTACAAAGACCCTGAGGTGTGAACTTGGTAGCTGTGAGAAAGAAGGCCTTACCTGGGTTAGAGTCTTGCCCCCAAAGGAAAAGACATGGGCAGACACTGATTGCACAGGGTCCTAGAATCTTCTAGAGTGTGATTTTTCATGTATGCAACTAACACAACTGGCCTTTCACTTTAAAAACAAAGAAGACTGGACTCAGGGGAGATGACTCAGCAAGTAAAGTGGTCACTACTCCAGCATGGGGACCCATAACACTCATGTACAAAGCTAGGTGTGGCAGCTTTTCATCTCAATGTTGGTAGGCAGAAGCAGGAGGATCCCAGGGCTCACTGCCCGGCACTGTAGCCAATTGGTAAATTCTAGGTTGAGCAAGAGACCCTGTCTAAACAGAACAAGACAAAGGGGTGTGGGAGCAATGAAGGGAGCAAGGGAAATATCCAACAATCCAATGCAGACTCTGGTCTCCAGATACATATCCATGAGCATACATACACACACACACACACACACACACACACACACACTCCTTTGGCTGCTTGTGAAGAAATGACTACATGAGGTCAGGGTGAAGCCAGAACAGATGGTAAAGCACTAATTAGTCATAGAAAGTTGGATTGCATCCACCTTTAAAAGAAATTAGCTTATGTTATTTGTACAAAATAACGGGGTTCATTATCAAATTAAACATGTGTGTGCTTCGTCAGCACACATCAAGGGAGTAAAGGTGGGAGCGACAGTGGGTTCCAGATAAAGGGGACTCCGGGGAGGGCTGACTTCGATCCCTGCTGCTAAGCAAGCCATGGAGGTGGGCACTGTGATGAGCTACAGGCCCCAGAATGCAAGAATTAAGAGCTTTTGTTGGGTGTTGAGTTTTAGGGGCCTATCAGAGCTCTGGAAGAATCCCTCCTGACCATGCATTAACTTTTCAATGGATTCTTAAAGGAGCTGGTATAGTCAACTGCATGTTAATCACTAATTAAGAAAATGCCCTACAAACTTGCCTACAGGTCATATAAAGTATATGATTTGGATAGCTAGAGAATATATATTTGGAGATATACATATATATATGAATATGTGTGTGTATCCAACTATAAATATTTTCACAATCAAAATCGTAAATCAACTGGGTTGGGGTATAGCTTAAAAAAAATGTAAGAACGACTAAAAATTCAGAGTAGAGTTCAGTGGGAGCTGTAGACTGTTTAGAATGCAACAAGCCCCGTGTCTCAGTGAGAGCTACTATTGCTGAGACAAAACACTGTGACCAAAATCAGTGGTGGTGCACATCTCTAATCCAGTACTTGGGAAACAGAGGCATGCAGAGCTCTGAGTTTGAAGCTAGCCTTATCTACAGAGGGAGTTCTCAGACAGCTGGGGCTACATGGAGAAAGGGGTCTCTGTCTTGAAACAAACAAACAAACAAACAAAAAACCAAAACAACCCAAAACAAAACAAAACCAAACAAACCAAAGAACAAAAGCAACTTGGGAAGGAAAGGGTTAATTTCATCTTTTGCTTCCACATCACTGTTCATCATCAAAGGAAGTAGGGGTGGGAACTCAAGGCAGGTGGTAGATGAACTACTTACTGACTTGTTCCTCATGAGTCGCTCAGCCTGCTTACACATTCCAGGACCAGCTGCCCAGAGGGGCCCGAATGGGTAGGACCTGTCCCTAGTAATTATGAATTAAGAAAATGCCCTACAAACCTACCTACAGGTCAATTTTATGGAGGCATTTCTTAAAAATTGTAGTTCCCTCTTCTTAGATAATTCCATACACAAAAAGAGATAGATAGATAGATAGATAGATAGATAGATAGATAGATAAATTTACCCAGAAAACCCTGGTTTCATCCCCAATACCACAAAATAGGTAGGTAAGTAGATAACGGTTGACAGATATAAATAATAGATAATAGTGATAGATAATAGAAGACAGATGACTAGATAGATAGATGATACATAATATAGAGGTGATAGAAAATAATGATATAGGTGATAGATAAATAGATAATATAAGAGAGATGGGTGATAGATAAGCTCTATAAGTAATAGAAGATAATAAGGTAGATGACTGGTAGATGAACAGATAATAAGAGATGACAGAGCTATATAGTTAAATAAAGATGATAGATGAAAGACTCATGGTAGCATCATGAGTCTTTAATCACGTACTCAGGGTGCAGAGTCAGTAGGATCTCTGTGAGTACAAGACCAGCCTGATCTAAATAATGAGTTCTAGGACAGGCAGGGCTATTCAGAGAACGCTTGTCTTAAAACACTAAAACTAAAACCAAACCAAAAGATAGATGAAATAGATAACAGGTCTAGATCATAGAAAAAGATATCACAGAGATTGATCGTTATACATGGGAACTGTAGTTTCTGTAAACTGTTTCTGTAAAACCATCCCGATAAAACTGTCACACACACACACTCACATACACTATACACATACCACATACTAAACACATACCAACACAACACACACACACACACACTACTTTTATTCTCTCTCCCTGCTCTTAAGTAGCCTCTCGTCCTCTGCAGTTCTCACGAGAGTTGGGTGTATCCTATCTCTGACTCATCCTGTCAAATCTTTCTCCGATTCATCATTTTGTCTGCCCCTCAATTAGACATCACCTTCCTTCTATACACTAACTTTACCTTCAATGTTAGTGATTAAAAGTGTGTGTTAAAGGTGGGTCTGTATTCTAGTTAAAACATACTGTAATCCAGGGCGTATCTGCATTCTGCCCAGATCATATCTTTGGATGTGATCATTTGCCAGAGCTGCCATGTTGCTGAATTAAAATTCCTCTACACGTGTGCTAGGTTTTGAACTCAAGTCATGCTTGCACAGTAAGTACATTTACCTGCTGAGTCATCTCTCCAGGCTTCATTTTCAAAAATCTAGATTCTGGGAGGCCTTACTTAGACCTTTAAAGTTAGTCTTCAGGAGACGGGCTCAGGTATCTTATATGTTTAATATTGCTTCCAGGATTTTCCATCAAACAAAATTCAAAGCCAAAATGTTGGGAATTTCTTTATGAGTGTATGCAGGCATGGGGTAGTTCTTGGAAGTGAATGAGCCGTGAGTCCATTCCAGAGCCCACAAACCAGCAAACCTCTGAGGATTCATCTACAAAATAATGACTCAAGAATAAACATGAGCCAACAAGTAGCAGAAAAACACTTGCCACCAAGTCTGATGACTACGTTCAGCTCTCGGAACCAACATGATAGAAGAGAGAACCAACTTCTGCAGAATGTCCTCCGGTTTCCACATAAGTGTGCGCACACACAAATGTAATAAGAGATGTTTTTAAGACCAAAAGTGTTCCCAGTGGATCTGAAAGTGTCTAATATCCATGCTTAGATGACTCCTTTGCCCTCCTGGTATGTGTCTGGGGCAGAGGGATTGGCTTGTAGGATTCTGCCTATAAGTGGAAGCAATGCCCAAATCACAGAGTAGACCTAGTCCCTACAGACTGTTTTCTCAGCGCTGTGGAATTCCTAGTGTCTGATGCTATGTATGGGGCTTTCTTTGCAAAAGGTTTATAGATTGTTTTCCTGGGACTTTTTGATTTGCTTGGAAAACTACCTCTGGCAGCCTGAGGATGGAGCATCAGCCCCCACCTCCCCCCAACCCCCAGCAATAGGGAGGGAGCCAGGCACTTTGCCCCAAAATGTTCCCTTTTCTGTCGATGCTTTAAAAACAGGGTTACATTCTGATTCTGTTTGTTCCAGCACTCCTCTCCTCTCTCTCCTGGCCTCTCCCACCCAGCTTGGGGTTTGCAGCCAATGCTGACCTCACTGGCTGACTCTGCATTGCATTTTGGTGAGTCCCACTTACAAGTGCCAAGAAGGGAAGAAGCAGCAGCTAGCTCCTGTCCTGGTCAAAGTTTCCTGGGGGCTTCCAGCCTCCCCAAGGTCATGCCCTGAACCCTCCCCTGGGCAGAACCCAGAGTGTGGCAAAGAAGGTCCCTGCCTGGGCCAGACCTGTGGAAATGGCTGGTTGGGCAGGCAGTCCTGGTCCCTCTGAGTAATTAGCTGAAGATGGGAGCCCAGCAAGGCAAAGACCAAGGGATTTGACAGCAGGGTTGCCAGCTGATCAATGCAGTCTTTGTGCCTTGCTCCAGTAAAGATGACACAGCAATTCAGCCTGAAGCTCTTAGGAGCAAGCAGCACCCCTGGAAGACGCTGCTCACCACCATAAACCAGGAAGAGCAGTGATGTAAAGCCAGGAATAACCTTCATCCTTCATGTCTCCAGGGACTGAAAGCCCACATAAAGCAGGGTTCTCACTTTTCTGAAGTCTGATCTCAACAGAGCAAGAGACCCTACAGATCCTGTCCTGGCTAGTTTATGTCAACTTAACACAAGCTAGAATCATCTAGGGGAAATCTAGATTTAGAAAATTCCTCCATAAGATCCAGCTGTAAGACATTTTCTTAATGAAGAAATTAAGGCAATTTCTTAATTAGACGGGAGAGGGCCTAGTCACTCGTGGATGGTGTCATCCCTGGGCTAGTAGCTCTGGGTTCTATAAGATAGCAGGCTGAGAAAGCCACAAGGAGCAAACCAGTAAGTATCACTCTTCCATGGCCTCTGCAAGAGCTCCTGCTTCCAGGTTCCTGCCTTCTTCCAGTTTCTGTCTTGACTTCTTTTGTTTTTTTGTTGTTGTTGTTGTTGTTGTTTTTGTTTTTTTGTCTTTTGTTTTGTTTTGTTTTGTTTTGAGACAGGGTTTCTCTGTGTAGCCCTGGCTGTCCTAGAACTCACTCTGTAGACCAGGCTGGCCTTGAACTCAGAAATCTGCCTGGGATTAAAGGCGTGCGCCACCACCGCCCAGCTGTCCTCACTTCTTTTAATGATGAACTGTGAAGTAGATTTGCTTTTTTTTTTTTTTTTTGCTGATTTCTATGTATGAACCCTTGAAAACTGAGATTCATTCATTCAACATGTTCATGAAGGACCACTTTTCTAATATTTTTATTTTATTTAATACTTTAAAAATCATTATTTTATTATCACTTTCATCATCATCCTTGTTATGTTTATGGCACACGCACGCCACAGGATGCATGCAAAAGTCTGGGGACCACTTTCAAGAGTCAGTTTTCTCCTTCTACTGTGGGTTCCAGGGATTGAACTGAAGATGTCAGACTTGCATGCAGGCACTGTTACCTACTGAGCTAGGTCGCTGGTCCAGGCATCACTTTTGTGCCTAGCAACGACTCTGCACAGTTTATTCTCACAGTCTTTTCAGTGCATCTATTATAACTGACACTGTGCTACATTCAAAGCTAAGCAAGTGTGCTGCTTAGTTTACGACACAATGTAGGGTTCAGTCTGGACCCTCTCCCTTCAAGAACTGAAGCGTGGGGGAAATAACCTATAATAGAAGGTCCTGTCCTGGAACTTACTACACAGGCTAGGCTGGCCTCCAGCTCACAGGAATCTGCCTACCTCTGCCTCCCGAAGTGCTGGGATTAAAGGTGTATGCCACTCTGCACTATGGTTTCTTTTATTTTTGATTGTGTGTGTGTGTGTGTGTGTGTGTGTGTGTGTGTATGTGTGTGTGTGCGCGCGCGCGCGCGCGCGCGCGCACGTGCATTCATATGAGTGCACTTTCCCATAAAAGCCAGAAGAGAGAGTGTGATCCCCTGGTTGTGATCCCCAGATGGGAATGCTGGGAACTGAACCCAGATCTTCTGAAGGGGCAGTAGATCTTAATTGCTGAGTCATCTTCATTGATCATTGTGTCATCTCCCAGCCTCCAGGAAGAGCCTTCCTGACTGCCAGCATGTGAGGCGGCTTCTTGGCACTGATAGAATTTGGAGATGCAGAGAAGAGGATGAGATCACAAAGCAAGCAAGTGATCTCATGCAGCCCTGGTTGTTCTCAAGCTGTACTATCCCGGGAGGATGCAAACATCAGGAGGTGTCGAAAATAGAAGGGTGGAGGGACTGAGTTATGTGAGCCCCCTTACCACCACCACCACCACCCCCTCTCCCCCCACCTTTGGCACTCACCTTTGAAAAGCCACAGTCTCTGCCCCAGTGATCCACAATTTAAGAAGCTAAGAAGGGGCCGTATGCCACCCAAGCACACACAAGGTAGGAGGGCTTCAAATTAGCAGAGCAACCTCCAGATCAGACACCATGTTTGATTTTATCTCCCTAGGCAATAAAACGTGGAGCACATTCTTTGGCAGCAAGGAGAAAGGCAGACTGTGGGCTTTCCCTAATTCTTCAGAGTTTTATAGCATGTCAGTTGTTATAGCTCTGCTTACCACAGAGCCTGCTTCCCTGGAGTTGGAGCTGGCTATGGATGTAAAAGGAAACTCGGTTAGAACAGTAAAGCTCATGGCAGAGGGAGCATTTGGTATCCAGGCTCTTTTAACTCTTTCAAGATCTGCAGCGAGCAAATAAATGCATGTCTGGCTGACCGGAGTTATAGCTCAGCTGGGAGAGTGCTTGCTCAGCCCTGGCTTCAAGTCCCAGCACTGCATAACATAGGTGTGTGGTACATGCTTGTCATGCCAGCCCTTGGAAGGTGGAGACAAGGTCAAAGTTCAAGGTCATCATCCTCCAGTAGCAAGTTGGAGGTCAGCCGTGGTTACATTGAGATCCTATTATTATAAACAAATAAATAAAATATGTATCTACATTACATTCCAGGACTCCCCTGGGAAACATTCCCTAGTTCTTAGGGATCTGTCTTACATAAAACCTGTTACCCGAGGGTCTCTACTGTTATGGATGCTTTAGTGTGGTCTATGGTATTCATGTCTATGGGGTTTTCTAGCATTCAAATGTATTATGCTTTCAAAAATACTTGGCAGATGGGATTGCTTTCAATCTTATAATTTCAAAGGCATTTTTTGAATAGAGCTTAGCATATATAAAATAATTATAGTCTGTAGCCTGCTGATTATTCCTTCATAATAAACAGCCTCCTACAAGGAACAGTTCTTATATAGAGTAATGCTAAGTTTTCCAGGTCTGGAACACAAGTACTCAGAAAAAAAAAAAGAGAGGATTGCTGGGTGAGAACATTTTTGGATGCTAAAACACTGGTGTCCAAGCCTCTGTCTTCAGGATCACCCGAGTGCTGAACTCAAAGATGGAAGAACAGTTGCCATGAGAACTAGAAAGGACGCTTCAAAAGATAGACCTGGGTCATTCAGTCCCACACCTGTTGTTGCTACTCCACTGGCTAATCTCTAACCCGGAGGGCTAAACCCAAGGACTAAACTGAATAGCAGGAATCATGATACTGGAATGCTGGCCAGAGGGCCTGTTAGCAGGTGGATGTTGTTGAACACGGTCCTCTGATCAAACAGATGTCACCTCAAGGTATGCTCTCAAGAGGCCATCAGAAGCAGCCTGTGGAATGCTGACGTTCCCTCAGAAAAGGAGTCCCTGGATCCTTAACTGAGACTCCAGCTCCTCCTTGCAGGCATTTAATTCAATTCTGCCCTAATTGTACTTGGTCTGGGTCTTGGCAACTAACAGAGCACAAGGGCTGTAGAGAGTATGTAGTTAGATGGAATGTATCAGATGTGCTATGTGAAACTTTCCAGTGTGGCTGCTTAGGGTTCACCCACGTACCCACTCATAACTCCTCACCCCCACACTGTAAGGAAACTGTTTGCTTAGTTTGCTTTCTATTGCTAAGACTGCCGTGACCAGAAATGACTTGGGGTGGCAAAGGTTTATTTCATCTTACAGCTTGTAGTCCATCATGACAAGAAGTCAAGGCAGGAGCTAAAGGCAGAAACCTGGAAGCAGGAACTGAAACAGAAGTCAAGGAAGAATGCTGCTTACTGTCTTGCTCCCATAGATTCAACCTCTTTTCTTATGCCATTCAAAAGCTCATGCTTAGGGAACACCACCCATGGTGGGCTGGGTCTTCCTTTACCAATTAGCAGTCAAGAAAATAACCCTACAGATTTGCCTATAGTAAATCTGATGGAGGCATTTTCTTAGTTGTGATTCTTTCCGTTTGAAACCAAGGCCTATCATTGCAAACCATAGAGCAAAAAGGAGGAATTTCCAGGACTAATAAAGCTAAGCTGGTACACCGAGCCTCATAGAAGCAAAAATCTGTCTCATATTTTTTCTCCATCGATTCCTTAGCAAGCAAAGACTTTGGGATGAAAGAAAGGGAAAGTGTGTCCATTACTTTTCTGTTGCTGTGACAAACCCCTGACCAAAAACAACTTATGGAAGACAGGGTTTGTTTCAGTTCACAGCTACAGCGGGATAAGAATCCATCATGGCAGGAAGGCACAGCAGCAAGTGACAGGCATGGAGAGAGGAACAGGAGCCTGAAAGATCACATCTCCAGCTCCATTCAGGAAGAAGAGTGAAAGAGGAAGTGGGGAGTATCTATAGACTCCGAAAGCCCGTTCCTATGACATGCTTCCTCCAGCAAAGCCAGACCTCCTGAATTTCCTCTGACAGCACCACCAACTGAGAATTTGCTGTTCAAATCCCTGAGCCCATGGGGCAGTTCTCAACCTGTGGGTCGTGACCCCTTGGGGAAGTCAAATGACCTTTTCACAGGGGTTGCATATAAGATATTTACACTATGATTCATTACAGTAGCAAAACTTACAGTTACGAAGTAGCAGTGAAATAATTTCATGGTTGGGGGTCACCACAACGTGTGGAACTGTACTAAAGGGTCGCAGCATTGGGATGCTTGAGAACCATTGCTGTAGGGGATACTTCTATTTCAAACCACCACAGAAAGGAGGCATGGCATGTGTTCTGTTGTACATCGCCATTTTAACTATCTGTGAGGTAGGAAGGCTCTCCATGCACATCTTACCAACAAATCAGCTGGCTCTGTGAGCTAACCTCACTTCAAATTGTTATTTGCCCATCTGTAAAGCCCACAAGCTTCCCTGCTGTCTGGTTGTTCTTCTGTGAATGTTCTGTATGAGTCAGACTCTAAGGATCAGGGTCCATGTGGAGGTGGTATAACCTAAGCTAAAGGAATGTGTCCCTTTAGGTTTCAAACTAAGCTGGCTGCACATTGCAGTTTCCTCTGCAAAAGAATAAAAACAAGCTTCCTAAGTCAGATGGGAGGAGAGACAGCTATATTTGATCTGTCCATGGGAGGAACATGCCAGAAGCCTACATGCTCTTGGAGATAGTTCTTCAGAGTCCTCCTGATCATTGGACCAAGAAGGAAGATACTGATACCAAAATGTTACTTCTCCAAGAGAAAAAGGCCAGAGTAGGCATGGCCTTGAAGGCTGACTAATCCCCACCCACCCCCAGCCCCCTTCCTAGTTTCAGCATTAAGGATTTCTCTGTGGAAGCTGGATGGTCAGTCAGTCCCACTGAGACTATTCACAGCTGCCTGCTTGAACTGAATAAAATAGAATGTGATCTCAAATAGGTCTCAGTCACCAGCTTGTTCCATCTTCATGGTCACAAGATGCAGATGTCCAGGGTTGCTCTGCAAAAAGGGGACCAGCACAGGGTTCTTCCCACATCAGGGAGGTATCTGTCTCAACTCCTGCTGTTAATGTTCTCGGTATAAACTGTTCTGATAACAGATGATTTAACAAAAGCCACATATGGGAGTAACAAGAACCAAGGGCACTGAGGTCCCTCCACAGTCCACAGGAGAGACTTTGGGGGTCTAAGTGAGTTTGGGAAGTTCCCACAGAGTCCAGCAGATCCCAGACTTGGGTCCAAGGACAGTCCAGCCAGGAAGGCAGAATTAAAACCTGCCAAGGTCTTTGCCAAGGGCACACTAATTGCTCCCTTCTATCACCCAGGGAAGGCAATGTCTGCGAAGAGATAATTGACTTTTCCTGTGACAGATGAAGTTTTACAACGCCACGCTTCCTGAGTGACAGGCTTTGCCTTGGGACAGCAACAGCATGCAGGAGGGAAAACATACCCAAGCTCTAGTTCCATCTTCCAGCCGGGGTCTAACTTAGACCTGCAAGGTTATTTCCGCCATTTAAACCCCAACTTCTATCTCTCTTTATAGTCATCCCCAGAAAACTTAATCATCCCTACATTCCAGTCTGCAAATTTCTATGACTTATATTTTCAGGTTTTTTTTTTAAATATGCTTAAACATTTTGTACATTTTTGCTGCTGCCCTAATAACAGATATGCAAATGACATGCAATGAGTGAGATTTTATCTGGGCTACCTGCAGGTAGACAAAATGAGGGGGGAGTCACTAATATCCCTTCTGAAGTTCAGAAAGGCAAAGCGGCACCCTCATTGTTGCAAAGGAAAGCTGGACTTGATCTCATCCTCTGTTTCTCAAGCCTAGACACTGTGCCCCAATTCAGTCAAGTTCAGCCCACAGGTAGGAAATGCCTCCCTACCTGATGCTCAAGGGTCATGTGACAAAGCTACTTGCCGATTATCCTCAACGTTTGTCCTGCTGCTCACAGTGTGGCCAATCAAGTTGTCCCCAAGCAGACCCCCATCTTCCTTTATGCTTAGTGGGTGTCTCCTGTCTTCTCCTGAGCTTGGTGAAGCACCAGACCACCCTGCCTCTCCTTCCTGTCACCTTCCAGTCTCACAGCTGGACTCTCAGAGTCACCCAGAGGGGCATTTATATCTCTGTTCAGACGTCTGGAACTCCTTCAACCAGCCTGATTTTTCTAACAACAGAGGTTTTCCCTCTGTGTTACTGTAAGCACCTTATGTGGCTAAGGACTTCACACAGTGTCTTACACATAACCAGCAGTTAACAACTGAGGATAGAGGGTGTTCCCAGAAAGGACTGCCCTTGGAATAGGGACACAACACAGGGACACACTTATAGGAGTACCTAGGAGATGTGCTGGCTGACCAACACACAGGAAGATGTCTCTTTATGCTCCAATACCTCCCAGGATTCTCCTCTTCCTACCAAATCAGTGTTCACACTGCTCAGCTTGCATTCCACATACTGTCTAAACTCCCTCTATATTAGTCAGGGCTCTTTCTGTTCTGAGAGATCAAAGCCCGATTCTAAGAGACTTAGTTACAGAAACAAATGTTGATTGCCTTTCATGCTTACCGGCTAATGTAAGGAGTGTTGACAGGGGAGTCAGAGGGACTACCACATGCCTGGCTTCCTGAGGCAAGATCTAGGAGTTATACACAATCACAGGGGCATCGAAGAGGCAGAATGATGGGAGGTGTGGCACTGATTGTCTTGAGCTCTGGCTTTGATGACATCGCCACACATGGGCAAGCGTGGCAGCCTATTGCTGCCTTCATGGGTGGCCCTTTAGTCGGTGTTAAGAACTTTCTATAGGACTTTCCTAGTTAGGGAGAGAGAGAGGGAAACACCTCCAACAAGGGGAGGAGGTAAAGCAGTCAAGAATACCCACCCAGAGCAAGTCATTTACAAGGACCTCATCCTCCGTGTGGTTATCATTTCCTTCCTGTTAAGGAGCCAGGGAGCAAACTGCAGGACCAGAGCTGCCCTGGATAACTCACACTCGGGCCCAGAAATCAGAGAGCTGCTTCCTGCGCCTTCACAGTGATTTGTTGTCGCTTCCCCTTTTGTCAACACGGGATTTCCCTCCTTCAAAGAGGTTGATGCAAACCAGCCGCATTTCCTGGAAACCCCCTGAAAAGCCAGGACAAGTTGATGAAACCAAGGTTGACAGCCACAGGAACTGCTGCCGGCATTTGTCTCTGCTTGGCAGGGAGCACTGCGGTTCCCAGCTGATGTTGGCTGTGTGTATACAAGGGACACGTTTGCCTTCACTGTTCATTCAGGCACTTTCCATAACAACAGATCAGGATGTGCTGGAGGCCCATAGAAACCTTGGCTGCTTCATCCGCTTCCCCACCCAACATGGCACACAGAAGGCTCGAAGCCCGAGTGAATCAGATAAGGCCTGGAGCAGACGTGTAAGACTCACCAGGATCCAGATCAGCTCAAGTTTACTGACTGTCTCCTCCAATAACAGTACCATCCACCTCCTACTGCAGGGTAGGGAGCCAAGGCAGAGGAAGGTTAAGCAAAGGGCTGGAGAGAAGGCTCAGCACTCAGGAACACTAGCTGTTCTTTCAGAGGACCTGAGTTCAATTCCCAGCACCTGCCTGGCAGCTCAGCCTGTAACTCCAGCTCCCAGGGATCAAATGCCCTTATGTGACCTCTGCAGACATTCACATGATACATGCACATACGCGCAGGTAAAACACTCATACATATAAATCAAAAGTAAGCAAGTCTTTTTCTTTAAATTGAAATTCTTAAAATTTTTTTAAATAGTAAATATTTTTTTTTTAACATTTATTCATCTTATTTATAAGTACACTGTTGCTATCTTCAGACACACCAGAAGAGGGCATCAGATCCCATTACAGGTGGTTGTGAGCCACCAGGCAGTTGCTGGGAATTGAACTCAGGACCTCTAGAAGAGTAGTCAGTGCTCTTAACTGCTGAGCCACCTCTCCAGTTCACAAGTCTTTTTTTTTTTTTTAAAGTAAGTCACTCTCCAAGGTTACACAGATTATAAAAGTTGGAACATAGGTTTTCTGGCCACATAGAATTGCTCTTCCAGAGGGCTGGAGGCGGCGAGGGCCCACATTTGATTCCCATGGCACCTCACAACCACCTGTAACTCCAGGTCCAGGTCCTATGCCCTCTTCTGACCCCAGTGGTCAGCAGGCACTCATGTGGAGCAAAGCCATACATGCAAGCAAGACATCCATCCACATAAAATAAATAAAATTTAAGAAAATTTTATCAACCAAGTACACACTAGAGGAGTGGTTCTCAACCTTCCTAATGCTCTGATCCTTTATTTAAAGGAGGATACAGTTCTTCTCTTAAATACAGTACCTCATGTGGTGGTGGCCCCAGCTATATTTGTTGCTATTTCATAACTAACTTTTCTACTGTTCCAAATTGCAATGTAAATATTTTTGGTGACAGAGGTTTGGTGACAGAGGTTTGGTGACAGAGGTTTGCCAAAGGGGTTATGAGCCACAGGTTGAGACCCGCTACTCTAGATAGACACTGCATCTAGCTGCCTGGTTGTCCCCACAGAGACATCCTCTATGTGACCCTGGCAAGTCACTAACTCTTTCTGAGACCTGGATCTTCCTTTGGGAGGCTAGGAAACTTGATTGTACAACACAGAGAACTGTGTTGCACATACAATAAGTGTTCCATAAAAGGACTCATGATTATCTATTATTCTCCTACAGAAAGTGATTTGCTAGAAACACAACCAACTGTAGACATAGCATCTTTTCTAAACAGCCCTGGGAAAGCTGTATCCCTTTCCCACCAGGGCCGGGCTCTTTGCCCTTCCACCCCCACCCTGGGCCTGGGACCAGGACTCAAGATCCTCACGGGGAAGGTCAGCTGGGAGCTTTTGGTGCATTTCCCCTCATTGGCTTAAATTAGATGGGCTGATGGCTATTTGGGAAAAAAAACAGCTGCATTCTTCATGTATTTCCCCCCATCAAAACATGTCTGTTTCGTTCTCTTTTAAAGGGCATCCATGAGTCATTTAACAGGAACAAAGACGTCTCAGTCTGCAACTTCCAAGGGGACTCAGCCTCAACAGTGTGGGTGCACAGAATCTTTTAAGATCTGAAAACATGCCCCGGAGATTCCCAGAAGCACCTGAGAGCAGTGGCTGTCCTGACAGTACATTACACAGGTAACATCAGAATTCTCAGCATCTCATAGATGTTGTCTGGCAGGGAAGCAGTCATAGGCAGTCTGCTTGTTCTGTCGGGGAAGAAAGACACAATGTATTTCCTCAGGCTAGCTCACTGGGTAAGACACAATGTGTTTCCCCAGGCTAGCTCACTGCTGGAACATCAGGCTCTCAGGCTGGATCCCACTCCTTTTGGGGGGGCAACTCTCCTGCTCAGTCCCCAAGAGGTTAATAAAGACACTTAAGGCAGATGGAATGAGAGGAGAGATAGAATAAACTCGGGACTGTCTCCTGGGCCTCTGATACCTTCACCCTATGTATCTCAGGCAGATTTCCATTGTGGGTTCACTGTGTACCTGTTCCACACTCCTCTCAATCGTGTATCAGCTGGGAGAGCTCAGAGGTCAAGAGCACAAGTCGGGCGCTGGCTTTCCCCACTGACCTTGTGATCAGACCCTGTTTCACAGTTTGATGGAAAGCACAGTCCCTTTTATGATACAGAAATAAGCCTAGAACGGAGCTGTTCTCAAGAAAGCCAGCTTTGTCCTGGCTGCCTCTACCACCACCCCCACCACCACCCTCAATTTCTTCCTCCTGTTCTCAGCAATTCCAACCCATTCTCTGCTCCCTAAATTCATGTATATGGTTACCTGATGTCAACTTGACATAAGCTAGAGCCATCTGGGGACTGGGGGCACAACCCTACTGAGAAAATGCCTCCATAAGATCCATCTGTAAGGCATTTTCTTAATTAGTAATTGATGGAGGAGGGCCCAGCCCATTGAGGGTGGTGGCATTTCTGGGGCTTGTGGTCCTGGTCTCTATAAGAAAGCAGGCTGAGCAAGCCAGTGTTCAGCATCCTTCCATAGCCCCTGCCTCCAAGGTCCAGCTCTATTTGAGTTCCGATCTTGACTTCCTCTGATGATGAACTAACTACATGTGGAAGTATAAGCCAAATAAACCCTTTCCTCCCCAAGTTGCTTTTGGTCATGGTGTTTCATCACAGCAGTCATGACCCTAACCAGGACAACGTGTGATCTCATCTTCCTAAAATCGTCAGAACAATACCATAAGCGTCTGAGCATAACTTACCACACCTTCCACTCTCTGACTCACTTGCTCATTCTTTCACTTACTTATGCATTTGTTCACAATACTACAGAACATGGTGAGACCATTGTATTCCAGGCACTATGGTCATCCAAGGCAACAGAGCTATGGAATGTCCCCATCTCTGCCTTAGAGCTGAAGTAACATATTCTAAAGGACGAACTGTTCTTAATAGGATGGGAGATGGAGAGAGTAGGACAGTAACCAACAAAAATGACCAGGATGGAGGCTGAGCCAGGATCCCAGGGACCTCCTAGAGTCTCCTGTTCTGTGCATGCCTATGACTCCCTCAGTCTTCCATATCTCATCCAAGGGCTAAAAAGCACTATAACCTGTGCTCTCTATTTGGTGCAAGCATCTTCCCTATTGACTCTTGCTGGCTCTCCCAGCCTTACTGGCCTTTGCTCCCTCAACCACACCATGATCCATGTCCTCTGAAGCTCACCAGCCTACTACAGAATCTTTCATTGCTTGCTTCCTCATGTTTTCCTTGGTCCCTTGTCTGTCTCCACCAGACTGTGAAATCCCTGGGGGAAAGGACTGTCTCACTGGTGTCTGGATCCTGGGAGCTATACAGGCCATTGTAAGGAGAGCTCTGTTCTCAGGAATTACAGGCCCAATGGCTAAGTGGTCTGGGGACACCAAGCTTGCTCACCATCAGTTATCCAGTTTGTTCTGGTTAAATCTAATCTTAAAGAGCAATTAAATCCAACCTTGAACTCAGTTTTTGTTCATTTCTCTGGGTCCCTCTTGAGAAATGCAGTTTGTTGGGAATTTGTTGTTAGGCAAACCAGTGTGATATTCAAACTATTCAGTAGTCAGGACGTGTAGGCACAGATGTCTCAATGAACCAGCCTTGATGAGAAAGGGACTCCTGGAAGCACCTATATTTGAAGATAGGATTCTCCAAATCTGCAACCAATCCTAGTGTGGTAGTTTGAATGAGAATGGCTCCCGTAGTCTCATGTATTTGAATACTGGGGCTCCAGTTGGTGGAATTGCTTGGGAAGGATTAGGAGGTGTGGCCTTTATTGGAGGAGGTGTGTTATGGGGGTGGGCTTTGAGTTTCAGATGACACCTGGCATTCCCAGTGTTTCTTCTCTGCCTCCTACTTGCAAATCAAGATGTGATCTCTCAGCAGCTGCCTCAGTGGCCCTTCACTCTACCAACATAGACTCCAACACTGTGTTGTCTTGGTCATGATATTTAGCACACTAATAGAAGTGTAATGAAGGCTCTACTCACTTTAACAGCCAGCAGTGAAAAATCACTGCTGCCAGGAATGGTGACTTACACCTGCAGATTCAACACTTGGGAACCTGAAGCAGGAACATTGTCACAAGTTCAAAGTCAGCCTAGGCTACATGAGGAAGTCCATGCCAGCCTAGCCTGGGCTACAAAATGAGACTCTGTCTCAAGAAAAAAAGAAAAAGAAAAAGATGAAGCCTGGAGAATCTATTGGCATTGACACAAATTCTGGGGCCTGTCTACCTTCATCTCTGCAGAACAGGAGTGTTGTGGATGGCCCTGGTGCTGTTTGTATTTTGATGTTAATTCCACTTTCCCAGGAGGGGCTGTCTGGACTGAGTCACATACTCAGGTGACTTCTTGTGAACATCCCCTAATAAATAAAGGAACCAATCACTGGAGAGTAGGCGGGACTTCTAGGTTGGATAAAGGAAGAAAGGAGGCAGAAGAGAGATAGGGGATTTTGGATGGGGACAGCAAGAGGACAAGATGTAGCTACTAGTGTCTCCCAGTCTAGGGATTTGCCACCAGACAATATAGATTTAATATGGCTTACAAGATTAGGATTTTAGTTGATGCTCTCAGCCATTGAGTTACCACTGATTCTGAACTAAATTTGTGTGGTGTTTTCCTTCACACAGTGGCTTGAATGGATTCCAGAGAGAAAGGTATGGCGGCAAAGCGTGGGTTTGCCAGAAGTGTACCACAAAAGGCCGCGGGGGTTTGAAGCATGGGCTGGCATAGTAGCGACCCTCCAGTGGGAACTTAGTGAGCTGGGTGGAGAGATTTCGGAGCTCTGAGTCAGAGAGTCTCCATGAGATGAGAACAGGCTGCCAGCCAGCCAGGGCCGAGAGTAGCTGGGTATAGCACAGGATGGTGCATTTTTAAATACTTCCTGCAACATAGGAGTGCCCAGAGAAGAGGATAAAATCTAAAGTTAACCATAGATCCCAGGAATCCCTCCCTGCCCACCACATCTCCCTGTGCCTTTAAGAGCTGATCATCCCAGCCATCTCTCCAGCCATCTCTCCATTCATTTCTCCATTTAGCTCTCCATTCATCTCTCCATTCATCTCTCTATTCATCTCTTCAGCCATCTCTCCAGTTGTCTCTCCATTCATCTCTCTAGCCATCTCTCCATTCACCTCTCCAGCCATCTCTCCAATCATCTCTCTTTTCATCTCTCAAGCCATCTCTTCATTCATCTCTCCAGGTATCTTTCCAGCCACATCTCCAGCCATCTCTCCAGCCATCTCCACCTGTTCTTAGACATTTGTTTCAACTCTAAATGTACACTTACTCATCTGGTCAGTGTATTATCATGGCAATAACAAAGTAACTAAGGCACTGTCTTCTTCTCACAAGCGGTCTTGGCCCCGGTTCCCCACTTGACACTCCAGATTGCTCACAGCCAGGAACACTTCCTTTTCGTCCCCGATTCTCCTGTGCTGACGACATTCAGATGACTCAGTTGAGAGTGCACATTTGAAGTGAAAGTTAATGTTTAAGAACAGGCAGAAAGGGCTGGAGAGATGGCTCAGCAGTAAGGAGACATTTTTTGCTCTTGCAGAGGAGCTGAGTTCAGTTCCCACATCCACATGGCAGCTCACAACTGTTTGCCATTCCAGCTCTGAGGATCAGATGTGTTCTTCAGGCCTCCACAGGCATCAGGCACACACACACGGTGCACATACATATGTTCAAGCAAAACACACAGACACATAAAGGTTTTCTTTTTCTTTAAAGAGATAGAGAAGAAAAGAAAGACGATTAGCAGTTTCTGTCTCATATTTGTGTCTCTGTTTTGCAGTGAGAAAACAGACTAAGGAAGGAAGCATGGCTCCACCAGTACCCAAATGCAACTAGCTGCCATGCCTGGCCTAATGCAGTAGATGCACTTGGCTACTGATAAGTCATATGTCTCTTGGGGCATCTGCATGGCTGCAGCTCTGAAGTCCACCCTCCCCAACACTGAATTAAGAGCTTCAAGATGAATCTAGGTCCCATTTATCCATGGCAGGTTTTTAATTAGTTTTCATTTTTGAAAAATGGTCATAGCAGCTTGGATCATTATTGTGACATAATCCTTCAGAGCACTTCCTCTCTAAAAGGAAGACTTGTCAAAGGAAAGAATCTGTGAAGATGGGTCTGGATGTTGTCAGCATAGCAGAGTCCTTTGTAGGGATGAAAAGGAAATGGCCTTCAACGAGAGTGTCAAATGGGGAAACAATGTCATGATCTAAGAAGACAATGTCTTAGTTACTCTTCTATTGCTGTGATAAAACAGGGACCAAAAACAACTTAGAGAGGAAAGGATTCATTCAGTCTACAGTTTACCTTCTATCTTGAAGGGAAGTCAGGGCAGGAACTCAAAGCAAGGACCTAGAGGAGGAGCTGAAGTGGAGACCATGGAGCAATGCTGCTTACTGGCTTTCTCCCTTTGGTCCTTAGTTTGACTTCTTATACAACCCAGGATCGTCTGTGTAGGGATGGCACTGTCGGGCCTTCCAATCAATCATCAATCTAGAAAATGACCCACAGACTTGCCACAGGCGATCTGACAGGGGCATCTTCTCAACTGAGGTCCCCTTCTCAGATAACACTAGCTTATGTCAATCAGAACAGTTGGCCCTTGTCAACTTGACACACCAATAAGCCTTCCTTTCTTGTTTATCCTCGATATTTCATATTAATATCAATATCACAGCATAAATAACTTTAAGAGTCCCATCATTTTAAAAATTTTCAAGACTTTTAGTCCAAAGTCTCTTTGAAAATCCAACATCTTTTTAAAGGTTCAAAGTCTCTAAACTGTGGACTCCTGTGAAATAAAAAAGAAGTCAATATTTTCTCATTTCATGAGGGAAGAGCCAGGGCATAGTCACAGTCTAAACGAAACAAAGTTAAACTCCAACCATGCAAATAACTCAGTCCCCAGAGCTGGGACTCATGATCTTCTGGGCTCCAGAGATCTGCAGCTCCACCTCTCGGGCTTTGCCATTTATAACACAATTCAATTCAACTCATAGGCTCAGGCCAGCTACACTCTACAGTCCCTGCTATCATTGGCAGTGGCCCCACCATCCTGCCACCTTCAATATGCTGGGGGCTCCACAGGCTGCATCTTCACATAGCCTCCTGGTCTCTTTTCAGGGACTCTGACCCTGATGTATGGTGCCAAGTCTCAGCCTCCCTCCATGACCCCTTCAGTCTTGGGGTTCTCACCACAGTTGAGGCTGTATTTTCACTGATGACCTCTTGTGGCCTCTCAGAGTGACAAGTTTCAGCTGTTATCCATGTTGTACCCTGTTGTGCCTTCAAAACCAGTTAGAGACTCTGTGAGAGACTCTGACACATTACTGAATTTGGCTACCAGCTATGGGCTTCGCTCCCTCTGGACAACGGCTTTACTGTGCTTACTCTAAAGAAACACTCCCAGACTTCACCTCAACGATGCTGGTCTCTTCTTAATCACCACTAATTTCTCAGTTCCAGCTATTTTTTGGTCAGTTCTCTATTTTCCCAGTAAAGCAAAGGTTTCAGTTTAGAGGTACTGGTTTCTTATTAATCACAGCAGATTCTTCAACTCCAATTGACCAGAGCTGCAGATTCGTAATTCAAGTATATCATACAAACTGCCCTGATAGAGTCCTTAAGGGATTCTCAAACATCCCTCTGAAACCCCACAAGCCAGGCCTCCATCGTCTGCATTGCCTCAATATTCTCTTCCAAGCTCCCACAGAACAGCTCACTAAGCCCCTACTACTTGATGGCCTTTGAAAAATACATTTTTATATATTTTATTTTTATTAAAAGATGTGCAACAGAATCTCTGTCTGCTGTGTTTGTTTGTTTCTTGTCTGTTTGACACAAGCTGAAGCCTTCTGAGAAGAGGGAGCCTCAACTGAAAACATGCCTCTATCAGATTGCCTATAGGAAAGACTGTCCAGCATCTTCTTGACTGACAATTGATGCAATCCCAGGGAAAATAAAAAAGCAAACTCTGCAACCCAGGGGGAGCAAGGCAGGAAGCAGTGTTCTTCCAGGTCCACAAACCCCCAGGTTCCTGCTTTGGGTTGGTGACCTGACTTCCATTCCAGATAGCCCATAAACTGTAAGCTGAAATAAACGCTCTGTCCTCATATTTGGGGGTGTGTGTCAGTGTTTTATCACACCAACAGAAAAGTAACTAAGACAGAAATTGGTACCAGGAGTGGGGTATTGTTAAGATCTGGCCCCCTGTTTTGGGAAGGATTGTGGAAGGAGTTTGGAACACTGGGCTGGAAAAGCCACTTGGTACTTGATTGGGCTTACTGAGCTGTTATGTGGGATCTGTTATGTGAGGTAGAGAGTGGTCCTGGGCTGGGACCCTTCACTGATTGAGCTTGGATAACATGATACTGCTGCTTTGTATGGCTGTCACACCAGAACTCTTGGGCTAGGTCCCTTCTTCCTGCTTAATGTTTCTATGTTTTGCCTTAAGAAAAAAATGGCCCTGTAGACCTTGTGAGATGGCCCAGAGATAAAGGTACTTGCTGCACAGATCTGATCCTGAGTTCCATCTACAGAACTCACCTGGTAGAAGGAGGGAACCCATTCCTGAAAGTTGTCCTCTTACCTTCAGTGTACCATAGTACATGCATGTACAAAGAACACACACACACACACACACACACACACACACACACACACACACACATAGCAATAAAACAAATTTTTAAATGGCCTTGAAAACTCAGAGGTAGGGAAAGAATGCTCATTTGATACTTCTTATTGATAATAATACAAACATTCACATGTTTTTTTAAATTCAATTCTTGAGCCATGTATTGTGGCACATGCTTTTAATCCCAGCACATGAGAAATAGAGGCAGGCAGGTCTCTGTGAGTGCCAGGCCAGCCTGGTCTACATAGTAAGTTCCAGGCTAGTCAAGGCTATACAGAGAGAACCTGTCTCAGAAAGAAAAAAAAATCAGTCAATTTTTGAAAGGGAGTCAGGATGTAGCTCAGTGGAGTGCACGCTAAGCACACCCGAGGCCCCAACCTATATCCTCAGCACTGCATTGACTGGGCATAGTGGCGCATGGCTGTAACTCAGAAGGTAGAAACAGGAGGATGAGAAGGTCAATGTCAGACTGGGATTTCAAGGCCAGTCTGGGTTACACAGACCCTGTCTCAAGATAGATAAATGGGTGAATAGATAGATAGATAGATAGATAGATAGATAGATAGATAGATAGATAAAAACACGGAGATGGATAGACAGACATAGATAGATAATGATAGATGATAGATAGACAGACAGACAGACAGGTAGAATTATGAAGTACTTCTTATACAGCCTTGGTCCAATGAAGAGGAACTCAGAAATTACACAATTCAGGGATGGCAAACTCATGCCATTTTATGCCTGCCACCTGTTCCTCCTGGCTAAACTCTAGAAAACCTTCATCTCAGAGGACAGTGACCAACAACCAGTGAGTGCAGGTCCCAGTTCCCTTTGTCAGTGGCTTGTTCAAACAGTACAGAGCTGAAACTTAGAATCTAGGCTTGTCACTGTAGTCCAGGGCTTCCCCCCAAACACTCTGTGCTTACACCCGGAAGTCATTTAACATCCTGTATTCCCCAGAGAAGAGCTATGAGGAAGTAGGCCCTAGTACCTCAGTGTGTGGCCTTATTTAGAAATAAGATCTTGGCTGAAGTGAGCACGGTGTGTCTGCTCCAATAGCATCTGTGTCCTTCTGGATGAGAGATTTGCCTTTCTTGTTTTTCAATTTTAGTTTGGTTTAAAAGTCATTACAATCAAGGACTTCTAAAAATTAGTTTTTTATGTATGTATGTATGTATGTGAGAGAGAGAGAGAGAGAGAGAGAGAGAGAGAGAGAAAGAGAGAACAGGGCCTCTCACTGAACTTGGTGCTAGGCAGGTGGTCAGTGCTCCCAGTGCTCCCAGTACTCCTCCTGTCTCTGCCCACCAGTGCTGGGCTTACAGGGTATGTAGCCAGCCAACCTGGCTTCTGAGAAAAGGATCCTGGACCTCCAGCTCACACAGCAAGCTCTCTGTCCACCGTGTCATCTCTCCAGCCTGCAAGGACATTTGCTCCCTTTGTTTCATATGAAAGGAAATTTGGACACAGAGGCAAGTATGGTTAGAAGAAAGAAGACACAGGAAAATGGCGACATACAAGCCAAAGAGAGGCTTGGGCAAAGTTCAGCCTCTGGGCCTCACATGGAACCAGCCCCTGAATTCAACACCTTGATCTAAGTTGTTAACATGTCAAGATGATCAGTTCCCAAGGAGTCACCCTAAGTGTTAGCTGTTTTAAAAATAGCCCTAGGAAGTGAAGAAGACATTGATGGATTGCACAGTCATCTTAAACTAACTGCTATTGTGGGATGCACTGGGGTTTTTGTGTTTGTTTGTTTGTTTGTTGTCTTTTGAGACAGCCTCTCGAATCACAGGCTAACCTGAAAATAAGATAATCTTGAGCTAGGCAGTAATAGGACTTTAATCCGAACACTTGGGAGGCAGAGGCAGGCGGATTTCTGAGTTCGAGGCCAGCCTGGTCTATAGAGTGAGTTCCAGGACAGCCAGGGCTACACAGAGAAAAAATCCTGTCTCAGAAAAACAAACAACAACAAAATAGATAATCTTGAACTTCAGATCCTACTGTTTCTAAGTACTAACTAGCATAGCAGGCATGTACCATCACAGGCATGTGCCACCACAGGCATGTGCCACCACAGGCATGTACCACACACCCATTTTTATATGGTGCTGGAACCCAGGGTTAAGCAGTAAGGACACCAGTGTCCTTACAAGCGTGATTTGCAACAAGGCCATTGTAAGAACAAGGCCCCTTGACTCCCAGTCTGTCACTCACACTAATGAGGATCAATACCTACTCACTGTGATGGTGAATGATTGTCAACTTGATGGAACCTAGAATCACCTAGATGATAAACCTATGGACTCATCTCCAGGGGAATTTCTAGATAGCGCCAATACAAAAGGAGAGACTCACCTTAAGTGTTGGAAACACCCTTCCATAGGTTGGGGTCCTGATGTGAATACAAAGGAGAAAGCAGGCTGAGCGCTAGCATCCATCTCTCTCTGCTTCCTGGCTACAGATGTGCATAGCTTTGGATAGATACTAACCAGTCTTGGTCAAGATTCAGCCCATCATTGACCTGTCCTTGCCTCTGCTGAACACACAACCCTTCCCCATGTCTGTCCTGTAGGCTGCAGCACTGGAGACAGACTCCTGCTCTGGCTAATGTCAGGGTCCCAGCCCTTTCCTTTTCCCAGTGTGGGATTCCTGGTGGAAATTCCAGTTCCTTGGAATCCATTGTCACAGTCCACAGATACCTGAAAGGAGGGGCACAAGTGTGTCTTTAGAACAACCTTGGTCTTGCAGGGATGGTCACTATTTTCTTCCTGCTGTTCAATCTGATGGCCCTCCCCGGAGTTTGCATCTCCAACCTGCCCCATCTACACAATGAACTCTGTGCTTTTCTACTGGTGTGCAATCTAGATGATTGCCATGGATTCCTTCTCAGAACAATGCTCCATGTCTTCTAGAACCCTTTATTCTCCACTCCCACCCTCATGAGTCGATGGCTCTTGAGTAAATCACCTGGCTCCCCAGCTTCTGTTTTCTAGTTTAAATGAAGGTTTTTATGTTGGGAGGCCAGTTTCTTTCCATCAGGAGAGCCCTGCCTTCTCAAGGGCTGCTCCAGGCTTGCATTGAAGGCTAAGACCAGAGTTCTCAAGCTTCAGCTCCCAAAGGCATTACCTCAGGAGAGGTGCAGGAATCCAGGTGCCACACCCCAGTACTGTGATGCCACTGGCCTGGGGCCAGGCCTGAGGAGCTGCATTCCAGGAGACCCAACCTCAGGCACATTGCTACCTCTCTAGAGGGACTAGGTCAGGCACTACGCAGCCAGAACCACGTATCAACTGTACAGTGGCGTTTGTCCTCTCAGGACCCTGCTGCCCAGCTGTGGCTTCTGGACATGCTATGATAGTTGAGGGAGGCTGTTAGATCTTTCTGCTGATGTCTGCCACCCCAGAGAGGATTCTCATCTCTTTTTCACAATAAAATCCCAGTTCAGAACTAGAGCCAGGACCTATGCACTGTAGGAGGCTGGGACTGTACTCTGGCATCTCAGTTTGTAAAACCAGAAGGGTCTGAGCTTAAAGGAAGAGTCAGGGGTGGGCAGATACAGGTATAGAAACTTCTGCTTTATAGGGACAAAAGAAAGCTTGTCAATAACCCTGTCGCCTCCCTGGACAGTAGAATCTACCTTCCAGAGGCCAGGCCTCCATGCTGCAGGGGGAAGATGTAAGCACACCATCCAAGAACAGACTTCGGTTTATGATTGTAACAAGTCTCTAAGAAGTCCAGGACAAGTGTTGCTCAGTGCTTGTGGCCCCTTCCAGCTCTCCCAGCACCCCTCAGTAACTGCAGCCCCACTCAGCTCTCCCAGTATCCTTCAGTATCTGTGGCCCCTTCCAGCTCTCCTAGCATCCTTCAGTATCTGCAGCTCCTCCCAACACTTCTCACCCCATCCCCTACCTGACTTTGTATTCCCTTCCCCAAGCCTGATCCCTATATAACTCAGCCATTTTGGCTATGCTGTTCTCTTGGCCCTGGTCATCACCTCTCTTGGTCAGTGACTCCCTCCTTCACTCCCTACTCTCCCCCTCATGCTCTCGCTCTCTCTGGTTCTCTTACTCTCACTCTTCTCTCATGGTTTAGTCTGCCGGCATGTTCAGCCTGGACTCTTCTGTCTGCTGTCTTCCTTTATAGCTACAATAAAAACCTTTCCCCATGCTTTAGGAGTAGTTATGCCTCCTTCTATTATCTAATTTTTCATTCAGATTGTATTATTGATTTTTATCCTTGAAGCCATATTAAAATCACCCCCCAAATTTAATCATTCTCAGCATACATGGATTGGATCAAAATCTCGGGAGCTGGGACCTGTCCACGGATATGGCTTTGTTGTTTACATTTTGTTTATGTATTTGTATACGTGGGTGGTGTGCATGGTCAGAGGACAACTTGCTAGAGTCAGTTTTCTTCTTCCGCTACATTTGTCTACATGATCAAACTTAGGTCATTAAGCTTGGCAACAACCTGCTTTGCCCACTAAGCCATCTTGCCAGACCTACAAGAATATTCTTCAACATTCTACTCAACTTAGCCTGTGTGCTGATTTGTATATGTTCTGCCCAGGGAGTGGCACTAGTAGGAGGTGTGGTCAGCCCCAATTAAATGTTGTCCTTATAAGCGTTGCCTAGGTCATGGTGTCTGTTCACAGCAGTAAAATCCTAACTAAAACAGCTTGTATCAGGGCTGGGTTTTAGTGTGAAAATCTATGATGACGGTGTTTGCTCTGGAAGAAGGCTTAGATGAGTAAGGGACCAGGGAGCAGCGCTCCTGAGTTAGAAGGAAGGAGACAGCCAGGGAAGGCACCTGAGAAGGGACATAAGGGTGGACTTGTCCTTGCATTCCTCTGCCCGAGCCCCAAGTCCAAACAGGAGGCAGGGAGAGCTTTTTAGCTTCCCTTTCGGTGGATCTGACTGGGCTTACAGAGTTTGCTACAACCCCAGCCAAAGGTCTTCCCTTGTTTGACGGAGGCAGGTTCAGTCTAGATACTCAAATCAGTGATCACGGAGAATCCTTGTAGCCTGGAAGAAACTTGTGATCTGGACTTTAGAAGTGGTGGCCAGATAGACTAGACAGACAACTGGACAGATAGAACTTGTCAGTCATACCACAGATACACATTCTGGGATTCCCACATCCATCGATTTTAGGTCTGTGATGCTGGGTAAGCTGCAACACCCTGTAGGTGTTCCAGCATGCTCACCTGTAAACCAAGATGGATTCTCTTAGCTGTTTGGTAGGGGGTGTGCTGGTTAGTGGTTTTGTCAACTTAACATAAGTTAGAGTTATCTGAGGAGCAAGAACTTCACTTGAGAAAATCTCTATCAGATGACCTATGTAGGCAAGTCTATAGGACATTTTGTTGATTAATGATTGCTGTGTGGGAGGGAGGGCCCAGCCCACTGTGGCTAGTGGTCCTTGGTTGTACAAAAAAAGCTTTCTGAGGAGATGGAGGGATGGCTCAGTGGTTAAGAACACTGGCTGTGGGCTGGAGAGATGGCTCAGCAGTTAAGAGCACTGACTGCCCTTCCAGAGTTCCTGAGTTCAATTCCCAGCAACCACATGGTGGCTCACAACCATCTGTAATGGAATCCGATGCCCTCTTCTGGTGTGTCTGAAGATAGTGACAGTAGTGACAGTGTACTCATATGCATATAATAAATAAATAAATATTTAAAAAAAAAAAAAAAAAGAACACTGGTTGTTCTAGAGGACCTGGTTTCAACTTCCAGAATCCATATGGTGGCTCATGACCATCTATCTTTCCACTTCCAGGGGATCTGGAGTCCTCTTGTGGCCGCTTTGGGCATAGCATGCACATCTTAAGCAGACACGCAAACAAAACATCAATACGCTAAAAACAATACATCTTTAAAAAAAAAGCAACCTGAGCACATCGTGAGGAGAAAAACCATAATAAGCAATCCTCCATGATCTCTGCTTCAGTTCCTGCTTCTTGTTGCTGCCCTGTTTGAATTTCTGCCTTCTTCTCCTTCACAAGCAGCCAAATGAAATAAAATCTTTCCTTCCCAAGTTGCTTCTGATCATAGCATTTAAAGCAGTAATAGGAAGCAAAGCAGGTCAGTGAGTTAGAAAGCTGCTTTTGTTGGCATTTGGGAACTGTGAAGAACCATGCTCAGTTAATACTGGAGAGGGGTCATTCCCTATAGATCCACCCACTGCCGTGTGGGTGTCCTGAGGGTGCCAGCTCAAGGTCTTAAAGTTAAAACAGTCTCCAGGGAGATCAGCAACAGCTCTGAGGAGAAGGTTGGCGGGGGCAGATGAACAGAGATTGTCTAGTTTTATCATGAATCAACTGAGAAATGTCTTGAATCACAGGACTCTCCGTACCTCAGAGGACTGGGTCCTAAAGATAGAAAGTTAAGTCTACCCTGAAAATGAAAGAAACTAAAGAAAACCAAATAAACTAAGAAAACTAAGGAAAAGTGTTCTTAGCACCTGAGCACGCAGAAAGCTTAAAGACAAGCTTTCTCAGCCAGGCTGTGGTGATGGGGGTGGTGGCTCTCACCTTTAATCCCAGCCACGTGGGAGGGGTGGTGTGGGGGAAGCAGATCTCTGAGTTCGAGGCCAGCCTGGTCTACAGAGAAGTTCCAAGATAGCCAGGGCTACACAGAGAAACTCTGTCTTGAAAAACCAAAACCCAACTAACTAACCAAACACACAAGTAAAAACCAAAAACAAACAAAAGCAACAAATTCAAACAAACAAACAAACAAAACCCAACCAGTTTTCCAGGGCAAAAGAGATGGCTCAAGGAAAGTACTTGTTATTCTTGCAGAGGACCCAGGTTTGATTCCCAGCACCTGCATGGTGGCTTGTAACCATGGTAACTCCAGTTCCAAGCAAGAGGGGTAGATGCTCTCTTCTGACCTCCACAGGCACCAGACACACATGTACTGTATATACACCTCTAGCATGAATGCATAAAAATTTTTTCCCTGTACATTTTACATTAGTGAATGTTTCATTTAATTTTTCTCCAATATTCTAATTATGTAGTTATGTGTGTGTATGTGTGTGTGTGTGTGTGTTGCCCATGGAAGCTAAAAAGAGGGTTGAGCCGGGCAGTGATGGCACATGCCTTTAATCCCAGCAGTTGGAAGGCAGAGGCAGGCAGATTTCTGAGTTTGAGGCCAGCCTGGTCTACAGAGTGAGTTCCAGGACAGCCAGGGCTACACAGAGAAACCCTGTCTCGAAAAACCAAAAAAAAAAAAGAGGGTTGGTGGGTTGGTTCCCTGGAGCTGGAGCTTGGTTGGGAGCTGCCCAATGGGGGTGTTGGGAACTGAACTCTGGTCCTCTGGAAGAGCATCAAATGTTCTTAACCACTGAGCTATCTCTGTAGCCCCTCTCTTTGATTTTAAGTCAAATAAACTCCATAGTGAAATATCATTGCTTATCTGTCCAAATGGTTAACATGAAGACACTAATCACACCAAACACTGGCAAAGGTTCACAGACTGAATTTCTCATAAACTGTGGGTGGGGATGTAAAAGTCCCCACCACCTGCGATGGCTACTTTTAGTTGTCAACTTGACTACATCTGGAATGAAGTAAAGCCCAAGCTGCTGTGTATACCTGTGAGGATTTTTTTTCTTTTGAAGTGGAAGGCCCACTTTTAATCCAGGTTTTTCGAGGTGGAAAGACCAACTTGTAATCTAGATCATTTGAGATAGGAAGATCCACCTTTAATCTGGGCTACACCATCTCATGGCAGCCTATATAAAGAACATGGAAAAAGGAAGCTTTCGCTCTTTGCCTGTTTGCCCTTGCTTTCATTGGCAAGATCATTCCTTCACTGACACTGGAGTCTTCTACTTTGGGATTCCAGTGTCTGTTGAAGACCAGCAGAGATGCCCATATTCATGAACTGAAAAACTACTGGATTCTTGGATTGTTGGACTAGCTGGGCCACAGCCTGTAAGCCACTCTAATAAATTCCCTGTTTATGTCTCTATATAGATTTGCTCTATCCTTTCTGGTCTCTTAATACACCATCCTAGAAAACAGTTCAGCGTTTTGTAAGAAACAAAACATAGCACACAGGCTGGTAAAATGACTAAATAGGTAACGGTGCTTGATGATCTGAGGCCAAAACTCAGGACCAATAGAGCAAAACTGACTCCTTCAAGTTGTCCTCTGACCTCTACATACATACACCCCACACATGAAATAAGTAAATGGATAAAACTTAAAAACAACACACTGAATATACACTTGCTGTGAGGTCCAACTGTTACTCTCCTGGGCAGTTATCCCGGAGACGTGGAAACTCGCGTTCACCTTTTTGTAAATGTTCACAATGACTGTATGTGTAATGGCCGGAAGGAGCTGTCCAGATGTCCTTCAATGGTGACTTGCTAAATAAACCAGCCGCCATGCATAATCGCTGTGGAATGCAGCTTAGCCATGAAGAGGAACAAAGCCTCAAACACACTGCTCGGGTGACTCTAGGGAATTCTACAGAGTGAGAAAAAAAAATCCTGAAAAGGGAGGGGGAGAGAGAGAGAGAGAGAGAGAGAGAGAGAGGGAGAGAGGGAAAGAGAGAGAGAGAGAGAGGTGTATAATGATTATTATTAAAGAGCAGTGGGAACCTCCTGTGGGTGCTGGAACCATGTGGAGTCTTGACTCCATTTGTAGATATGCGAAAAGAAAAGAAGGAAGAGAAAGGTATAGGCTGCAACACACACCCACAAACAGAGACACACCCACGTCCACACCTTCACCCTCACCCTCACCCACAGCCACACCCACACTCTCACCCACACAAATGAATGCAAGTGGAGTGATGACTGAGGCTAGGGGCATCCTTAAGAAAGCTACTAGCACCAGTGTAGTGTCACACGCCTTTAATCCCAGCACTTGGGAGGCAGAGGCAGGCAGATCTCTGTGAATTTAAAGCCAGCCTAGTTCACAGATTGAATTTCAGGCAAGGGCTATACAGAGAAGCCCTGTCTTTAAAAAGGAAGAAACAAATGCATAAAAACAAAATAAAAAAAGAGAAAGCTACTAGAGACAGAATTTGCTGATATGCTTGTGTACATAGCAAATGTTTGAAGGGGCAAGAACCAAGCAGTTGCTAGCGACTTTTAAATTAGTGTCACTTGCACACATACAATAATAATAATAATAATAATAATAATAATAATAATAATAATAATAAATTATATAAAATAAGACATCAGGTTTCCTTGGCAAGTACATTTAGCCTGAGCCTTCTTGTTATCCTGCTAGTCACTTTTGATGTATCAATCTAAGGTGAATTCTCATTTTTATACTCATTTTATCTGAATTTTTACAAGTATGATTCATTCATTCATTCATTCATTTATTCATTCACTTATTTTCAGGACAGGGTCTCATATAGCCCAAACTGGCTTCATATTTGCTATATAGAAGATGGTGACCTTAAATTTATACACACTATAGATGTGTGCAACCATGCCCAGTTTTATGTAGCACTGACGACCCCACCCAGGGTGTCATGAAAGTTAGGTAAGCCCTCCACCAACTTTGCTACAACCCCAGACTGAATATGATTTATATTTGTTACTACAAGGGAGATTTTGCTTTACAAATAAACCTCTTCGTGTCTGTAGCGGCTGCTTAAGCCTTGCTAAGCTGGAGCCTGAAGAACTCCTTTCTCGGGCGTCTGAGGGGTGGGGAGAAGGCAGAAACTTCTATTGCAAATGAGGACTTCTACATTTCTACCTAACAACTTCCACCTCCACCTGAGTTGGTGCCACGTGGTTTCTGAGAGTCTGCAGCCTCAAAGGCCCCAAGGATGCCTGTATCTCATGAACTGGAGGCACGTGCTGTTGTTCTTTGCCCTGTCTTTCTTTGAAAGCCCTGGCTGCTGAAAGATGTATCAGTAGCTGGAAGATGTATCAGTAGCTGGAAGATGTATCAGTTGCTGGAAGATGTATCAGTTGCTGGAAGATGTATCTGTTGCTGGAAGATGTATCAGTAGCTGGAAGATGTATCAGTAGCTGGAAGATGTATCAGTTGCTGGAAGATGTATCAGTAGCTGGTGTTCCTGTTCTTTCCCATATACAGGTTTCTTGATGATCATCTCTGTCCCCTCTCCTAATCCCAAACATCCTCTTCTGCTCTATCAGAGCCAGACCTTCCCTTGTTGCATAAGTATGACATGTTTGTTCTTCAGATGTTGTCACCAGCTCCCTCTGGAAGGATGGGACCCACCTCACTGCTAACAGTTTTCTTTTCTGAATGGCCATGAGCACGCTTGCTCTGCCCAGGACTGAGCTGTATCTATGAGCAAGGAAGAGAGTTAGTTTGCACTTAGTTGTACTTAGGCTCTTGGATGAGGCTCTGCGGAGCTTATGCCTTCTGGGGCAAAGTCAAGGAACACAAGTCACGTCAGTGTCCATACATGCTGTCGTGGGTGTGCTGAGGAAGCCTATTTATCAGTTTAGTCTAGACTGACAGTATCTCCTCTCCTGCCTCCTCACTTGGGAAATGTCACTGAACTCGCTCTGTGGGGAAAGCACAGCTGGGAATTTCCTAGGTCCGCATCACTTCGTGCAGTGGAAGAGGCCTGACTCTTTTCTGAAGTTTGCAACAAGGACATGTTGCTGTCTTGGATTACCCACTTCTGGGTCTTGTTACTATGGAAGAAAGGTTCTTGCTCAGACACAAGAGGGCAGCTCAAAAGAGAAAACTATGTCCAACAGAAGCCCCCAGTGGAGAAAAGACTCAGGACTTGATATGGAGGTGCCCATTGCTCTGCGGGAGACACGTGATGAAATTGCTACATGTTAATTCTAGTTTCTGTTTTAAAACCTTTGACTTGTTGCTATGAAAACAAATACATGGAAAGAATGCAGGTTGGTAACACAAAAGGAGTTTCTTCTTCCTAATATTAGACGCCTGTTTCCCTCTACCCTTTGACAAGTCACTGCCAGCAGAGATAGACTGTGGGAGGGCAGCCAACGCTCTTTCCTGAGAAGTGAGTGGCCTCAGCCTGAGCTCCTGAGGTGTGTGTAGGGTGAATCTGGTGCAATTTTAAGCTAATTGATGAACTGCTGTGGGAAGTCCATTCATTAAAACACACTCTTGGTATTGATGAAACCATAAAGCTGCAAGGGCCAGGAGGAGGCATGGAGATGCTGCCCCAGGGGACAGCCTTCATGTTTCTGTATGACTCACTAGGCTGTCTTCCAGAGACAGGGGACAGTACAGTCTTGGTGGCAGGGAGAGTCTTACTGTGACTCCCAGTGGGTCCTCTTCTACACAAAGAGGTAACAATTGTCCCCTAGGATGGTCTTATGTAATATCACTGCTACAGAGCCTTCTACATGGGGCTCATTAAAGGGCTGCCTCGGAGGACCAAGACAGGGCAAGGATATCTGGGATGGAACACAGGAACAACATGGCCCCTCAGTGAGGCCTCTAAGTGTCCCTCCTTTGGGAAAGAGATGATTTAACTCATATTGATGTGTTTGGTCTATATTTTGCCATGAGAAAAGATATACAAATCAGAAGACCTTTTAAAGCAGGAGAACTGTAGGTTAGACTCTCCTAGGTTCCAAATGGGCTTCCAAGTACACAGCAGAGGGGCAATTGCAGTCCCAGGTGGCCCACTCCACCTCATTTATTTCCCACCATGTCCAGCGCTGGTCTCCAATACAGACTGGCCAGCAAGTAACAGAGGGAGAATAAGTCCCAAGGGTTTCTCAAAACACACTGAGATAGGTGCTGCAGTCCCTAAGGGACCTCTCCCCCTCCCAGAGGGAGGCGACTTCCTCATAGTCCCTGCCAGGAAGGGAACCCCCAGTAGTCCCAGCAACTCCATCCTTTCTGAGACTAAAAGTTTCTCTTTTCTCATACAAAACCTGCAGACAGGCAATCGCTGTGCTTCCTCTACTGATGCCAGCTCTCAAACAGGCAGGCCCACCTCACTAATGGCTCTGGAGTAGGCAAGTGGGCAGAGGAGGCAGTGAGAGGGGCTCGTGTGTGAAGTGTGTGTGTGTGTGTGTGTGTGTGTGTGTGTGTGTGTGTGTGAGAGAGAGAGAGAGAGAGAGAGAGAGAGAGAGAGAGAGAGAGAGAGAAAGCACTGGGCACCTACCTTAGTGTGTTTTGAGAAACTCTTGGGACTTATTCTCCCTCCATTACTTGCTGGCCAGTCTGTATTGGAGACCAGCACTGGGCATGGTGGGAAATAGAATGAGATGAAGTGGGCCATTTCCTTACTTCAACCACTTAATACAGATACAGAAAAAGGCCCAGTGCTTGCTTCCTCCCTCCCTCGTTCCCTCCCTCCCTCCTCCTCCTCTTTCTCTTCTTCCTCCTCTTCTTTTCTTTTTTTCTTTCTTTCTTTCTTCCTTCCTTTCTTTCTTTCTTTACTTTCTTTCTTTCTGGAGACCAAGTCTCTCTACAATATAGCTTTGGCTGTCCTAGAACTCTCTATGTAGACTAGGTTGGCCTTAGACTCAAAGAGATCCATCTGTATCTTTGAGTGCTGGGACTAAAGATGTGTGCCACCATGCCTGGCCTCTGCTTTGTTTTTTATTTTTTAAAGGTCTATTTGTTTTATTTTATGTATGTAAGCATTAGTATGTATGTATGTATGTATGTATGTATGTATGTATGTATGTATGTATGTGTACCACATGAGTGTAGTACCTCTGAAGGCCAGAAGAGGGAGTCACTGGAGTAACCGACAGTTGTGAGCTGCTGTGTGGGTGTTGGGAACTGAATGGGGTTGTCTGCAAGAGCAGCCAGTGCTCTGAATCACTGAGCCATCTCTCCAG
>JANHMN010000010.1:41011663-41066609 GCA_030674055.1 Rhabdomys pumilio
GCTAGCAGGTATCACGGACAGTGAATGGAAGCCTTGCACAGTCCTGGCCTTGGCTGTCATGCTCTGACAGCTAGTGCAGGGATAATGGATTAACCGTACCTTGAATATCAACACTGTTGTTAACAGAGTTGCCTTTCACGGCTGGAGACAAACATGGGGAACAGTCAGTTCCAAGTATTTGTGTGGTGTAATTGCATCTCTGGACTGTGGCTCTCTGACCCCCATTTCTTTTCCATGCAGCCCTGGGCATGGTAGACTTTTCCTTCCTCCTTTGGTCCTCTGACAATGACTCCTGCTCAGCCCTAAGACCCGAAGAAGCCATCCGTCTCCACACTAAGTGACAATGCCTGCCTCTGATCTTCCCCTAGACCCCAACGTTGGCCTTCCTCACTCCAAGGCCCCTGACAAGTCATGCTCACAGTGGCTGCTGGGGACCAGGAGAGCCACTCATTGTATCTCCTTCTCAGTCTGTGCCCACTGGGGAGACACATTGGTGGCAACTTTTCTTCTCCCCAAATTATGAGAATCGGCATAGTGAGGGTCTGTGGGCCAGATGTGGGGAGAGTTCCATTGGAAGAGATTGGGGATCGCCCCTCTGTGGCTGGTTAATATTAGTTGTTAATTTGAGAAGATCTAGAGCAGTGGTTCTCAACCTTCCTAACGCTACGACCCTTTAATACAGTTTCTCGTGCTGTGGTGACCCCGAACCACAGAGTTGTTTGTTGCTATTTCATAATTTTGTGTTTCTATTGTTATGAATTGTAATGTAAATATTTGATATGTAGGATATCTGATATGTGACCTCCCCCCAAAGGGGTTGAGACCCACAGGGGTGAGAACCACTGATCTAGCATCACCAAAGAGATATGACTCAGGGTATGTCTTCAGGGGATTATCTGTTAGGTGAATTGAAAGGAGAAGAGCCACCCACATTATATATGGGCAGCAGTATTCCCCCCAGCTGGGATGTCAGAGACCATAAACAGGAGAGAGCCAGCTGAGTACCGGTATTCATCTCTCTGTGCTTCCTGTTGCCATGATAGACTGCATCCTTTTAAACTGCCATAGAAACCCTTCCTTCCACAAGTTGCTTTTTGAAGATATTCAGTTGCAGACACCAGAGAAGAAACCAGCACACCCTGTCAGCTGTGGCTGCACTGCTCAGCCACTGTGAGCTGAGGACCTGGCTTCGAAGAGACCTGCCCTAGGGGATGTGGGAAGTGACTCAGTGAAGGACTGAGTGTGGAATTGTTTGGAGTCTCGATTAGAATGAGGAGTCCAGCCTCAAGCACTGCTCCTCAAGACTATATCCCTGCAGGCTATAGTTTCATATTACAGTCACCCTCCGATGTCCATTCCACAGTGGAGCCCAAACTCATGAAAGGGTGCCCATTGTGGCACCGCTTTGGCTATGGCTGGCCTCCCCCCAACCCAACCACCCCCCACCCCCCACCCCCAGCCCCCCCTGCCAGCACAGTGTTGAATAGACCGATTGTCTTCACTGCTGACCTCTTACCCAAGCTCCCACCACAGTTAACTCTTACTGTGCACTTCTTCCATGCCGACACCATTCCAGGCTTAACAAAATTCATCCTAGTTAGTATCCAACTGGCCACAGAGAAGAAAGTGCTGCCCAGCCTCTCTTTGCCCCTATGCTGACTGATCTTGGTCAGTCATCTTGACTATATCTGGAATCAACTAAAACCCAAACTTGTTGGGTTTGCCTGTACACCAGTAGAAGATACAGCTGCAAACATGGATTAGAGAGAGTTACGGTATGGTTGGTTTCTGCTTGTTCTCTGTCTCCTGCATCCCAGCCTGCACATCTGTGGGTTTGAGGAAGACTGTTCCATCCTGGCTTCAAAACTACCCTCCAAGATGGACTCCTCTGAGGCGATGGCCCAAGAGACTTAGTAATAATGACTGTGTGGACTCCACCTTAGCATTCCTTCCTTCCACCATCTTGTGTCTGGGAGCCACATGAAGCTGGCTTATGTGACAGGCAGACACCTCAAGTTTTACATCAACAGTCAGGGTATATGGGGGCGACATGACTAAAGTACAAGCCATGGGAGTCTTATCAGGCTAGAGGAAGGACAGTGCAGAATGGTGGGGTTTGTTTGTTTCTTTGTTGTTGTTTTTTCCAGGCCCAGCAGAAGGAATTGACAAAGGCAACAGAGAGAAAAGAATGGGACCGAAGCTGGCCATGAAACCGTGACAGAAGCACACATCTGTGGGCCAGCATGCAGCTTTGCCCTACCAGGCTGATGGGACCCCAGGTTCTAGCATGGAGTTCCTTGAGAATTCAGGGCCAGGGCCAGTGATGGGTTTCCTTCCCATATCTCTGAGTTGATGAGTCAGACTCTGAGGGCAGCAGAGCTTACGGCCGGGGGTCATGCACAAGTTCCAGTGTTCAGTTCAGACTGCTTCCAGGCCATCCTAACCTCTGACCCTGCCCAGCTCCCTGGGCCTGCTGTCTTGGTGTCACATCTAGGTGCACTTGGCCTTTCTCCCAGGAGAGGAGGAAATCGGGAAAGGCACGTCTCTGTTCTGAGTGAGTCACCTCATTCTAGAACCTGCTTCTTGGTCAGAAGAGTGCCAGTGGTATGCTCTGCTTCCTTCCTTCAAAGCTGCTGAGAGAACCAGCTGAGGTATTTCCATGAGGGGCTGCCATTCGTCTCCTGCAGCCTCCAGCCTCCTGCAGGATCCATACCCTTCCACATGGTGGCTACCTCCTGCTCACTCTATGTTCCTCATCTCCAGGTAGCTAAACACCAGCCTTCTGCAGCCATTCTCAGACTCTGCAATGAACATAGCAACTGCTGTGGCATTTACTTACACCGTGGGCTAGGAACTCTACAGAGAACTTAGTTCACAGTTGTCACGTGACCCAAGTGGGTTTATTGTGCCTGTCTTATTAGTGGGAGAGGAAAAAAAAGAGGCACAGGAGATCAGGTGACCTGCTCAAAGTCACACAGCCATCTTGGGCCACGTTACCCTTCACACTAAAACATACCTGCTTTATCTATGTGGTCTCCTACCTTCCCATCCTTGAGTCTCATGTTGGCCATGACATTCTCTGTGCCAAGCAACCGCCATCTTGGAGAGTTTGGCTGTGTCCTCTTACAAACAGATCATCCTACCTGGGCGTATTGACCGTTTACACCCCCTTGTGGAGGATGGGGAGGTTAGCAAGACTTTCACCCGAGTATCCATCCACTCCATACCTGCTATATAAAAGGCTGCCCTAGATGCACCGGGGCCTTGGGAAGAGCTAGAGTGCACAGGTTGGTGCTCTAGTCAGAGTTGCCATTACTGTGAAGAAACCCCATGACCAAAGCAACTTGCAGAGGAAAGGTTTATTTGGCTTATACTTCAATATCACTGGTCATTGTAGAAGGAAGTCTGGACAGGAACTCAAGCAGGGCAAGAACCTGGAGGCAGGGGTTGATGCAGAGGCCATAGAGGGGTGCTGTTCCCTGCCCTGCTCCTCCTGCCTTGCTCAGCCTGCTTTCTTATAGAGTCCAGGACCACTAGGCCAGGGATGGCATCACCCACCAGCCCATGGTGGGTGATGCCATCCCTTATTAGGAAAATAGCTTACAGCTGGTTTTTATGAAGGTATTTTTTCAATTGAGATTTCCTTATTTCAGAGGACTCTAGCACAGTTGAAATAAAATGAACCAGGGCAGCTGAGAAGACTAGGGGCGGGCCTCCGTCATCTATGTGGCTATGGGGAGAACTGGTTCCTGCAGAATAAAGGCTTTCTAGGTGCAGCCTGTTGGGGGAAGAGCAGGCAACTCTCCCCACCCCCAACCTATGTTCTGTAAGAAAGCTCAATAAACTCATTGCTTTTACAGAATGAATGTTGGCAAATCTTGTTTCCGTTTGACATTGGTGGAACCTTGGGGGGAACGGTACCATTTTGTCTCCCCAAGAGGAGAGATTTTAGTATTGCATGTGTTTTGCTAGTCTCACTTTACAAAGGAAGAAGCAGAGGTTTGGGAAGTTGTGTGACTTGTGGACACACACACACGTCACATGGGTCCTGGCTGGGGGTGGGGGAGCAACTGAGATACAAAATGTCCTTAAACTCCAAACTCCCTTGGAATCTTGCTCCAGGCCTTATATCTGGTGCCTAAAGCCTAAAAGTTGCTGAGTAGACTTTTGGAGCCAACTCTGGCTCTGGAACCAGAGGAGCAGGTTTGACTAGTTGGTTCTGACCAGTAGAACCTGGTCTCTCTAGAGACTGCTTGTCTGTTAGCCTGAAGCTCCCTTTAAGCCTTCATGTCTTTTGCTTTGGACACCTTTATCTAAACTTTCCACAAAAGAAGAGGGCATTGCCTACTGAGTCAAACCCTGTGTCCACTGTAGGGCTACCCTGTAAAGCAGGTGCCCAGCCCACAGGGCAAAATGCCAGGTGACTTTTGTACCCGGAAAGGTTCCTGACCTGGGTGATCGGGTCAGGACTTTGGATCCATTCTCAGTGTCAATTGCTCAAGAAGGAAAGCCTAAACTCTCACAGGTCTAAAGATGGAGAAACAAGCCCCAAACAAGCAAGGCGGACTTATCAGTAGCTCTCAACCTGAGGGTCATGACTTCCTTGGCACACCTCTATCTCCAAAAAGTTCACATTAGAATTTATAACAGCAGCAAATTACAGTTATGAAGTAGCAAGGAAAATAATTTAATGTTTGGGGGGGGGGGTCACCACAACACAAGGAACTGTATTAAAGGGTTGTAGCATTAGGAAGGTTGAGAATTATTGGTTTAGGTGGCCATAGACGGAGATGCTAAGGAGGACCCCATTTTCTAGCATGGAGTTTCTCTGGAATTCAGGGCAAAGACAGTGATGGGTTTCCTTCAGATCAAGTTAGTTTGAAAGCTGGGAGATATGTAGAGAGGAAAGGATTGGATTTACAAGCTTCAGCTTGAGAAGAATGGACTGGTCACAGGCACCCAGGCCTACAGACTTTCTAATATTTCTTATTTTAATGTTTTTGCATGTGTATGCATATGCACTGTGCATGTGTGGGCACATGTGTATGTGTGGGTAGACACTGGGTGTCTTCCTATACCACTCTCCACTTTATTCATTGAGGCCAAGTCTCTTGAATTGGAGCTTGCTGATTCCAGCTAGGCTAGCCAGGCAGCTTGCCCTGAGGATGCCTTGTATCTCTCAGATGTTGGGATTACAGGTAACTGCCATACCTGCCCAGCTTTTACCTGTTCTAGAGATACGAATTCCAGTCTTCATGCCTACACACCAAGTGTTTCAAGCAGTAAGCCATGGTCTCCCCACAGCCCTTTTTAAAAAACAAAACAAATTTTGGTGTTTGAGTAATGACAGACCCAAGGAAGCTGCAACTGGGTCTGTGCATCTGTCCTTCAGTTTTAGCCCTTAATCCTGTCCTGCATAGCTATAGTGACTTTGAAGTCAGGGTTAGGGACACTGGTACCATCTGCATAGCTTGATCATATTGTGTGTGTGTGTGTGTGTGTGTGTGTGTGTGCACTCGAGCGTGAAATTTGATGCAGTTTCAGTCCATGTGTAGATCTGTGTCATCACCGTCACCTATGGTTCTTCCTGTGTCAATATGGTTAGAAAATGGCAGAGAAGCTTCTGTGGGGAGGTGACCCCAGGTTCTCCGAATAACGAGGCTTCCTGCTCCATCCTCAGCTCTGTACCCTTTGTCCCGACTTTCTGCTCAGGCTCACTTTCAAGTACCCTCCCCCTGTGGTCCATCTGTAAACGGACTAGTGCCTAAGCTGCGTTTACCACAAAAGGCCACATGTCTGGAAGGCTTTGCAGGGCCTTGTGTTAATTTTGGCTTGAGTAAAAGAAAATATATTTGCACGATTTGTCGATAACATTTAACAGCTGCAGCTAAGGCAACAGTGACTCTGAAGTCTGTGTCGTGAGGTTAAAGCATAGCTTTGTGCACAAGTCATACCACTGGGGTGCTTCTGGGTTTTGGCTAAATTCTACACTGAGGCGTCTTTCCTTACTGAGACAGTCAGTCTCTGAGAAACCTAGCAAGTGAACTCCCACAGAAGCACGGGGAGGGAAACGCCCTATCTCCTTGATATCAATTTTATGCTCCACATGTTTTGGTTTACTCACTAACACATGAATTCTCCCATCCATTATCACTGATGTTGGAGGGCGGAAAATCGAAGCCCCAGACACACCCTGCAGGCTGCAGAAGCGGCAACTGGAGTAGTGCGACATTGCCATCTACTGGTAATTCTTAGTATTGCACCCTAGGGTGCCTCTTGAATACCTCAGTATTGTGCCTTGTTAGTCCTTCAAGACTATGCCTTCCATTGGGAGCAATTTAGTCAACTTCAGTGGCTCCCAGACTAAAGGAAGTCTAGTGTAGAGGAGCTGGGGGTCAAGAGGACCCTGAGATGAAGCTGACAAGGCCTCCCACATCCTTTGGAAGGGGACAGAGCCAAGCAATGGTGACAGTATCTAGGGGCTCTGGGTCAGGGAGCACAGGGTTTGAGTTCTGAGTCTGTCCCTTGTCAGCTGCTAGACCTAGAACAAGCTACTTAGGCATCTTTGTTTATTCTATGAGACAGGGCTTTCCTAGAGAGCCAAAAATGACCTCAAATTTGAGACCCTCCTGCCTTTGCTTCTCTAGTGCTGGGAGTAGAAGGGTGAACCATCATGACTGGATTACTTAAACTTTGGGAGGCTCATGTTTTTATTTATTTATTTTTATTTTATTATTATTATTTGTTTGTTTGTTTGTTTTTGTTTTTCAAGACAGGGTTTCTCTGTGTAGCCCTGGCTGTCCTGGAACTCACTCTGTAAACCAGGCTGGCCTCGAACTCAGAAATCCACCTGCCTCTGCCTCCTAAGTGCTGGGATTAAAGGCGTGCACCACCACCGCCCAGCGTGTTTTTAATATATAGTGGGAAACAGGACTAGTGATCTGACCTAGGCCAGCATGGCCATTAAAAATATGTGAACCACGAGGAACACAGTAGATCCACCAAACGGAAGGTAAGTGTAGTTCTCACGGACTAGTAGCTAGTGAGACTAGGAAGGAGGTATAGGGGACAATAGGGGACAGGAAAGGCTGCACAAATGAGACCCAAGAGATGAGATTTTATAGGATGATTAGGAATTTTCCATTCAAAGCGGGAAGAGCAATCCAGATGCAGGAACCATGTGTACAGAGGCATTTTAGTAAGAAGGGTCCCACTGCACTTAGAACATTTCATTGAGTTTGGTCTGGTCTAAACTTAAAGTGAGTGAGGTGGGGGATGGAGAGATCGCTCAGTGGTTAGAGCACTTACTGCTTCTGCTGGGACTGGAGTCTGGTTCCCAATAACCGTGTACCAGGGCTCACAACTGCCTGTAACTCCAGCTTCAGGAGATCCAGTGTCCTGCTCTGAGCCTCCACAGGCACCTGCATGCCTATGTGTACATGCATGTAGTCTCTCTTACACACACACACCTGCCTGTAATTGAAATAATAAAATAAATCTTAAAAATCCACTGAGTGAAGGAAAGCAGGTAAGTTTGGCTGGACCCTCCAGGAGGGCTCAGGAACCCATCCTGCCTCCAAAATTCCTCCATCCTCCCAGCTCCAGACTTGCCATTCCTACCTGCTACCATTGCCACCACACTGTCTCTGACACTAGCTAGCTACAAGGGTTAGTATAAGGGGAGGTGTGGATTGGGGTTGCTTCTCCCACAAGCCACAGAAGGGCGAGAACCACATTCTGTAAGGCTCACCAAGACTTTGTCCCTTTTGGGTGGTGCTTTTGCCACACATTTGGATGTCCCTGACAGGAAGTTCATCTTTAGATTTGAAAACGGACTGTGGGACCATCTGGGGACACTGTGATCTTAGGGGCTTTGTTGGTAGTGTCCCTCTCTCCTGGACTGCTCTGATGCATGGTCCTCTCTGATGCATAGTAGCACCTGTGTATCTAGGTAACTATCATCTATGCATGTATGTATGTATGTATGTATGTATGTATGTATGTACCATCTATGTATATATGTAACGGTCATCTACGTTATCAATCATCCGCTTCTAGAAACAAGGTGGCCAACAGGTGGCGCTGTGGGGCCATTACCTGCACCATCAGATACAAAAGCTCAGAGGACAGTGTGAGGCAAAAATAGATAGGAACTAGAGAGAGGGTGTGGGGTCCATCTAAACCCATTCTGCTTGGATGTGTACTCCCAAACAGGAATACGGCACCAAATATATGCACACAGGTTTGTTCATATCTACTAGTAAAATGGATGTACACACATATATAATACCTACATTCCCATAAGTACATGTATACACGTGTACGTTCATGGCAGTACAAACACACGTATGTGGGTATAGAAAAATTAGTATAGACCTAAGGTACTGAATGAATATATATACTAAAGTTTACTGGTTAGTATTATGTCAATTTGACACAAGCTAGAGTTACCAGAGGTCAGAGCCTCAATTGAAAAAATAACCCCAAAAGATTGGGCGGGAGGCAAGCCTGTAGAGTGTTTTATAAATTAGTGATTTATGGGGGAAGGCCCAGTCCATAGTGTGTAGTGCCATCCCTGGGCTGGTGGTTTTGGGTTCTATAAGAAAGCAGGCTGAGCAAGCCATGAGCAAGCCAGTCACTCTTCTATGGTCTCTGTATCAGCTCCTGCCCCAGGAGCTCCAGTTTCTTGCTCTGTCATTTTCTACTCTGACTTCCTTCATTGAGGGACTCTGCTGTGGAAGTGTAAGCCAAATAAACTCTTTCCTTCTCAACTTGCTTTTGATCATGATGTTTGCTAACTAAGCCAATAGTTATGCAGCCATGTGCTTTACGACACTGTGGTAGTCTGTGAGGGGCTGTGTCTACCTGTCTGCATAATCACAGTCTTGTTTGTTTTTGAGACATGGTTTTTATGCCTGGGCTGGTTTCAAATTCACTGTGTAGCCAAGGAGCACCTTGGTCTTCTGATGGGATTCCAAGCCTGCACCCCTAGACTCTGCTGATTCAGTGCCAAGGATTGAACCTAGGGCTTCGGCATTGTACGAAAACACTGCAGGCTGAGCCGCATCCCCCACCTACTCCCATTCCAACAGTCTCTGTAGGGAGAGAACACTTTCTAGGCCTGGGTGAGCCAGTAGGTGTTGATTTGGTTCTGTGAACAAGGGAGAAAGGGCTTCAGGGTTCTCTGTGAATCTTCAGGAGACCTGGGGAAGACACCCCCAGGGCCTGTTGTTCACGCAGGAGAAGAGAACCGGGTGCTGTCGGCCCAATTGCTTCTTACTGAGCCTGGACCACGTGGGCAGGGCTGTCTCCGCTGATGGAAGGCTTAGCAACATGTCTGGGCTCACTAGTTCATCTGACTCTGGATTTTCCCCAAAGTCCCAGGACAAGGGGCTGCAGTGGAAGGGAAGAGACAAGAGACTGGGTGCTGTGTGTGGGCAGCAGGGAGAGATGATGTACCCTGAGCCTCACCCACGGGGCTGAGACCACCCACACCACTGCAAGGAACTGAAGAGGAGGCTCGTGTCCCATGTGGAAGCATTGGACCTGGTGCCCTGGGACACTGTCCAGAAAGGGGCCTAGGGTGACAAATGTCAAGGAGAAAGTCAGACAGTGCCAATCACCATACAGTCACTCAATAGCAATGAAAAAGTGGATTCTGGTTTATACACCCCCCTGCTAAACTTGTCTAATGTGTTTCTTCCCAGCAGGCAGAACCAATATAAGCTAGTTCAGACACGGCAGTATGGTGACTGAATTGGGGTCAGCCGAGGAGTGAGTGCCACCTTAGGCTCCCGGCGGGCTCGTCAGCAAGGGAAAGGTCACGCTTAGTTCTGGTGCAAAGGTGGTAAGTTTCCCACTGTGAAAAAGCTCAATAATTCCAGTTACTCCAACACGCTCTGCGACCTGGTTTTTTGCTAGTGGTCATGACATAGCCAGGGAAATGGTAAGGAGAGCTCACACCCCTAGGGCTCTCCTCTGTGTGAAATGAGGAGGCATGCTTAAAGGAACTGGGCCAGTCCTCTGTGTGTGTGTGTGTGTGTGTGTGTGTGTGTGTGTGTGTGTGTGCATATGTACACTTCATGTCTATCTATCTATCTATCTATCTATCTATCTATCTATCTATCTATCTATCTATGTATATATATAGATATATATATATCTAGCCACGTCCTAAGGCTATCTGCAGGGTGCAAGATGCTAGCCTGAATGTGTGTGTGTCCAGTTACTTCCTAAGGCCTGTGCTATGTGCAGGCTACAGGATGTTGGCCCGAACTCTGTGTGGAGCAGAGATAAGTCAACCTAGTTCTTGCCCTTGGGGCCTTCAGCATCTAGAAGGATGAGGCTGACCAGAGACCCAGCCCCGTGGGTAGCAGGGTAGGGAGCAGTGGTCTTACCTGACTGTCTCTGTTGTACTGCTCTTTGCTCTGTCCCACATGATGGGACATGTCAGTACCAGTGGCAATGTAGCTAGGTGCATGCTAACATACAGGTCCATGACATAAAGTCATGTAGCTTTGGAGTCAGACTCCACATTTCTATGGTCCCCTCATATGCGCTTTCCTTCAAAGTGGTTATTATTATTGCCCTGGCTAGTTTTCTGTCAACTTGACACAAGTTAGAGTCGTCTGAGAGAAGGGAGCCTCAATTGAGAAAATGTTTCCATAAGATTGGACTGTGGGGAATTTTCTTAATTAGCGATTGATGGGGGAGGGCCCAGCCCATTGTGGGTGGGGCCATCCCTGGGCTGTGATCCTGGGTTCTATAAGAAAGCAGGCTGAGCAAGCAAGCTATGGGGAGCAAGCCAGGAAGCTTGAAAGGTTGCTCCGGAAGAATGGTTTACCACAGGGAAAGCATTTAGGGCAGTCTCAGAACTCCTCCTGGATGCTGAGAAAAGAGAGGAGAGCCAAGATCTACAAAGGGGACTAGGGAGATGGCTCAGCACTTAGGGACACTTGTTGCTCTTGCTGAAGACCTGGGTTTGATTCCCAGTACTTACATGGTGACTCTCAGCCTTCCTCAACCCTCTTCTTCCTTGTTGCTGTTATTTTGGGGGGTGCCGAGGATTGGAGCCCAGGGTCTCACGCATGCTAGGCAAACATTTTACCCCTGAGTTGTATCCCTAACCATCCTCTTACTTTTTATGTCATGGTCTCCCTGGGCTGGCTGCCCAGTTTGGCCTTGAACTTTTTCTGCAGCTCAACGGCCCTTGAGCTTACAACCCTGTCTCCTCAGCTGGGATCACAGGTATGCACCGCTGAGCCTTTTCAACAGGCATTGTAAATCAGAAAAACATACACACTGGAAGAGCACAGCGCAACTCTTTCCTCACAGGAAGTGCAGGTGGGAAGCCAGTTCCGGATGGCAAGAGAGGGCGACCTGTGGCCACAGCTTCCTACCTGTGACTCTGCCCTCTTCAATGTCACCAACCAGATGCCCATCCACAGAGATGAGCCTCACCTGGCCCTAAACTTCAGACAGTGGCATTGTAGCACTTCGTGCTGCGGCTCTCGGACTGAGAGGTGAGGCTCAGCGGATAGCCGGATAGCCGGATAGCCGAGTGTTGCTGGAAGCGACTGTCTTTGTTTAGGCTCTGAGAGTGCTCCATTGCATGCGTAGGCCACAATTGCTTTGCCTACTCTCCCTCCACAGCGGTGGCATTTCTATTTTTAGACTCATGAATAATCCTCTTAAAGGGAGCTGATGGCTCAGTATTACCCTCAGGAACAACTCTGCCTTGCAGCTACTCAGTTTGTAGAAGGCAAAGGCACTGCAGCCTTAACTGTCTGTCTGTCTTTCTATCTCTGCCTGTCTATCTATCTGTCTGTCTATCTGTCTATCTATCTGTTTATCTATCTATCTATCTATCTATCTATCTATCTATCTATCTATCATCTTATTGTCTACTTTCTATCTATGTATCTATCATTTATTTAATTATCATCTATGTATCTATCACCTATCGATCTATAATCTATGTATCTATGTAACTATCATCTATGTATCTAGCTATCTCTCTTCTATTTATCTATCATTTATCTATTTTCTATGTATCATTTATCTATTTATCATTGATGTATCTATCACCTATATACTTATCATCTATGTATCTATCTTATATTGTATATATCTATCATTTATGTATCTATCATCTATGTACCTATCTATCTATAATCTATGTACCTATGTAACTACCATCTATGTATCTATCAATCTATCAAGTGTGTATCTATCATGTATGTATGTCTTTAGAAGCTAGAAATAGTGCTGTAGTAGGCACAACCTATAGTCCCAGCACTCAGGAAGCAGAGGTAGATCTATCAGTCACAGAAGCCTCCCCCAGGCTCAGATACTGTGGGTTATTTGACACCCCAAGTACTCACCTTCCCCACCCCAGCCCCCTTGAACTAGGTAGTGACAGAGCTCAGCAGGTTGTGGAGAGAAAGCCTCTGCAATTCACATGGAGAGAGCGGTCAGCATGGCCTGGCATGGAAAAACCTCCTCTTCCTCCCTCCCTACCCCACCCCTTTTTTTAAAGACAGGGTATCCCTATGTAGCCCTGGCTGATGGAGCTCACTCTGTAGATCAGACTGGCCCTGAACTCACAGAGGTCTTCCTGCCTCTGTCTCCTGCATGGTGGGATTAAAGGCTTTTGAGACAGTGCCACTGGTTCTGTCCCCTTCTTAAGGTTTGTGTTTGCAAAGGTTATGGCCTGGCTAGGATTTGAACGTGCAGAGCCTGACCATCCCACCACAGCTTGCACAGCTCCTTACTGCCTGCCTTCCTAGTGCCTGGCAGAAGGCAGGCAGATCTTTCCAGCCCTGGCCCCCACCATCTTGCCTTCTCTCCCAGGGGCAGAGCATGAGGGCATCCCAGAGCCCCTTGTCTTCCCTGGACCTCTATCCTTTCATCTGGACCACGATTAAATAGCTCACTTAGAGCTGGCCCTGAGACAGACCCCTCTTCTAACCTGCCTCATTGGGGAAAGGGGGGAAAGGGGGGTACAGATTAGAATACAATTGCAGTGGCCTGTGCTCACTGATTTCATTTTCTGTGTCTGGAGTAATTGGACCTCTTGAACTCATTAAGTTAATTTAAATTTGAGTAACAAGCAGCTTGCTCTACTGACCTGAGCTGGGCTCTAGACAAAGCCTGGTTGCTCTGGGCTCTGGTTAGCTGTTTCTCCTTAAGCTTGAGATAGTTCAGGGCTCAGCTGGAACTAAATAAGCTGACTCTAACCTCGACACCTGTTGTAGACAGGGTTTCATTGCTGTAAAGAGAAACCATGACCAAGGAAAACATTTAATTGGGGCTAGCTTACGGTTTCAGAGGTTCAGGCCACTGCTATCATGGTGGGAAGCATGGCAGCATGCAGGCAGGCATGGTGATGGAAGAGCCGGGAATTCTACATCTTGATCGGAAGGCAGCAGAAGGAGACTGTCTTCTGCAGGCAGCTTGGAGGAGGCTGTCTTCCGCACTGGGCAGAGCTCTAGCATAGGACCTCAAAGCCCACTCCCACGGTGATGCACTTCCTTCAATAAGGCCACACCCACTCCAACAGGGCCACACCTCCTAATAGTGCATTTCCCATGGGTCAAGCATATTCAGACCACCACAGCACCCCAACACTAAGGCTATGAAAGCTGACTAGCACCTTGACTTCCAACTAGCCATTGTGTGGGTGTTCTGGGGTCCCATGGAGAAGGCTAGCTCAGGGTTTGGCCATGAGATGGCTTCTTCCTTGAATTAGTTCTTCCTTTTCTTTTTAAAGATTTATCTACTTTTATTTTATGTTTTGCTTGTATGTATGTCTGTGTGAGGGTGCCAGATCCCCTAAAACTGAAGTTACAGACAGTCGTGAGCCGGTATGTGGGTGCTTGGGAATCGAACTCAGGACCTCTGGAAGTGCTCTTAACCCGAAGCCCAAATTAGTACTTTCTGTGACAATTGCCAGGTTTTGTTTTTGAGACACGGTCACACTGTGGATCCTTGGCTGGCTTCAAACTCAGTCTGTAACTAGGAATGACCTTGAATGCCTGACCCTGTTGTCAGGCCCCCTGAGTGCTGGGATTGGAAGTGCAGGTGGAGGCCTCAGGACAGCTCATGGGAGTCGGTTCTTCCCTTTCACCATGTGGGCCCGGGAGATCAGACTTGGTCTCTGCTTTTGGATTTTTGAGATGGAGCCCGGGTTGTCCTAGAACTCACAACTTCCCTGCCTCAGCCTCCCCATTTCTGTGCTCCTATCTCTGCCCCTCACTGCACTCTCACATCCTGTGTATCTTTGGGTTCCCCATTTGAGAAGTCTCCCTAACTGTGCCAACACATCTCTCCATCCATCCATCCATCCATCCATCCATCCATCCATCCATCCATCCATCTTCTTACTCCCCATTATTTGGATAAGTGAACCTGAATTTCCTGTGTGACCTTAGCCAAGGCACAGTGCCTGTTTGGTCCTGATGGACTGTTTGTGTCCAATATCTAAAACACAATCTGGGCTAACAGCACCTTTCTCCTTGAGGTGAGGTGGGAACAAAGCCAATGTCTGGCCAATCTCAGAGTCTCCAGTGTTCACTCAGGACAGGTGCTCGGTGGGTGCTCCCTGAACATCAGACTGCCCTGTCTGGTGCTCAGCCTACAGGCTTTGTGGCTTTAAGACAGAGGGCCAAAGGCATCTGCTGTGTGTGGAGCCCATTGTGGGGAAAGGCTGGCACAGACTCCTCTCTGATTAAATTCCCAGCCGTTCCATACATTCAAGGTCTCTCCCCATGTCTACCCCTTACCCTACTTCATTCCCACACTCCCTGCAGAGGTTCAGGGATCTTCAAGCCTCTGCCTCAGGACTGTCTGTGCAGTCTATGGCTGCCTGCCAGTCTAGCCCAGTGCAGACTCCCCCCACACTCCTCCTTTTTTGAAACAAGATTTCTCTGTGTAGCCCTGGCTGTGCTGGAACTCTCTGTAGACCAGGTTGGCCTCAAACTCACAGAGATCCATCTGCCTTTTTCTCCTGAGTGCTGGGATTAAAAGTGTATGACACCACTGCCTGGTCTACATTTTCTTTTTAAAAAATCGACCAGATAGCTGTGTGCATTGAGTGTGTGCAGTAATGTGTGTGTGTGTGTGTGTGTGTGTGTATGCATATGTATGTATAAAGGCACATTCATGTGTGTGAAGAGAGGCAGACGATGGGGCGGGGCGGCTTATGAAATTTCAGAGGGAAGCAATGACTACCAGGCCATTTGTGTGATACTACTTTGTATTCAGAACCTGTGGTTCTGGTTAGCTGGGACTGAAGAACCAGCTATGATTAACAAGAGACTAGCACCACTGGAGTGAACTTTTGCTTTGCTGGGACAATACTGGTCAGCTGGGGCAGAAAAGTCAGTTGTCACTTAGGAGAGAGCAGCATTATTGACTGAGGTGACCTCCTCTGGGAAGCATTTCTCCAGGGTCAAGCATGCAGAAACTGGGTTCCAGGTAGGGGCAAGGCTGCATCTCACGCTGGAAGCTGGACTTGGCTATGTGTTTCCCATACTGTAGTGGTTTGGGCATCCTGAAATCTGCAGAGACAGGGGTGTCATAAAGAGAAACTGAGGCTTGGCACCATGTATCAGGGTCAGAGTCCCTGAAGAGAGGCCAGTAGTCCGTTGGAAAAGGTGCAGCCTCATTGCAGTGGTGACCCCAGCATATTGGAGATACATATTGGACCGTAGGATGTCTGCCAAGGACAGGCAGCTGTAGAATGGACCCAGCCTGAGTCCATGAGAGAAGTTGTTTGCATCCTGTGGAGAGAAAAACTAGGACTGGAGTTGCCTAGGCCTTTTAGAGCCTAGAAAATTGTGAGTTCCAGATGTTAGACATTGAGGTATTTACACTTCGGGACTTGGGTTTTGTTTTGCTTAGACTGTGATGGTACCTGCTTCTTTTCCTCTTGGAGTAAGGAAGTATTTGTTTTTGACTTATAGGAACCTACAGGTAACATATTTGGGATTTTAAAAGAGAAACTTGGACACTTAAAGTGTTTAAAGCCTTAAAGATTATTGGAAATTTTAAATGTTGGGATGTGTCTTATATTGTGATATTGCTATTGACACAAGATCTTTCGAATTGCCGGGCGGTGGTGGCGCACGCCTTTAATCCCAGCACTTGGGAGGCAGAGGCAGGTGGATTTCTGAGTTCGAGGCCAGCCTGGTCTACAGAGTGAGTTCCAGGACAGCCAGGGCTACACAGAGAAACTCTGTCTCAAAAAACAAAACAAAACAAAAAAAACAACAAAAAAAAAGATCTTTCGAATTAAAAAAAGGAAAGTTTAGAGTTTAATAGTGATGTATTTATGTGTCAAGTTGACAAAGAGTCAATTCTACTTTTTTTTTTTTTTTTTTTTTGTCAGTTTGACACAGCCTAGAGTCTTCTGGGTAGAGGGAACCCCAGTTGAGAGAAGTCCCCACAGCTGATCTCTGAGAGTCTGAGGCCAGCTTCATCTACATAGTGACCTTCAAACCATCCAAGTCTGCAGTGAAAGCTTGTCTGAAAAAAATAAAAAATAAAAATCCAAAACCAACGACACACACTCCAGAGAAAATGCCTCCATCAGATTGGCATGTAGGCAAGTCTGTGAGGGCATTCTCTTGATTAATGATTGATGTGGGTGGTGCCACCCCTTGGCTGTGTGAGAATGCCAAGCCAGGATGGTGAGATGGCTCAGCAATGAAGAGAACACAGTATTCTTGCTTGAGTTCCTTTCCTCACTGTGGATGAATTGTTACGTCAACTGTGAGTGAAATAAATCCTTTCTCCCTCAAGCTGCTCACAGCACCCGTAACTTTAACTAAGACATGGGGTTGGGGGCACGGAAGGCAGGAGAAAGATTGGTTCCTGATGACTGATTCCTGATGACTTCTGGGCACAGGAGGCAAACATCTTCATGGTGGTGGAAGCACTTTCAGGGACCAGATATAAGGATGGCACCAGAAGAGGGTAATGAGAGCCAGGTCTGCCCCCTCACCACTGACGACCTGCATCTGTTCTCTTAAGAGTGGCTTTCCTGTCACCTCGCTGATTAAACCACAGAGGGAGGGAGGCAGCATGTCATAGTCAGACCTGCCAAGAACAGTCATCCTTTATTTTCACAAGTCTTTCTTGGCATTAGGCTGATGTGGCAGAACAGGCATAGAATGTGTGTAGACACAAGTGGCAGTTAGAAGGGTACCCCAGGGACTGTGTTTACCAACAACAGCTGGATGCCAAGTACCCACTTCTGCTAAGGGTTGGAACAACAAACAGGGTGCCTACAGCAACGCAGGAAACTCACAGACCTTGGTTTATTTGATCATTTTAATAGCCAGACCAATCAACAGGAAGGACGGAGCACACAGAAACACCTGTATTTGCAGGACGGAGGGCAGATGTTCACAGCCCTGGGCATGCATGTATCTCCTGTGGAATCAGGCAAATCATGAATGCATAAATACCACAGCACAGCCAGACTTGGGGGTTGGGGGGGGGGAGGGAATCACAGGCACAGGGGACCATGCTTCAAAGGCAGTCAGAGGCATTAAATACAGGGGCTAAACATTATAGTCCATCTCACCATACATATAACTCATATATTAAAAGTAAGGAAACCACAGTATATACGTGCAAGCGGCTTTGGTCAGAGAAAATGAACAAGGGAGGTGGAGCCATGCACAGGAAGGGCTTGCCTGTCTACTCTCCATCTTCTTCATCCCCACAAAGTCACCTGGGATCATAGAATAAATGAGCTGGTCTCGGTAAGATACTGAAGTCCTGTCTGGTGTCCTTACAGGTCTCCGGGCCCTCTGTGGGTAAGGAGGAGCCCTAAAGCTGAGAACACTTGACCCCTTGGAAGGAAGGAATCGGCCTGGACTGGAGGGGGAGGGACATCGAGTGGATCAGATAGAGGAAGGAGTCGCAGCGGGCCAGGCCAGGTGGGTGCAATGTGCTGCCTGACCCAGGTCTCGGGAGAGCAGGAGAGATCACGGAGGAATCCACTTTCGCAAGCAAAGCTGAAGATGGCAGGTCAAGCCTGTGTTTCTCACAACTGTCCGAAAGCCCATTCCCCTCAGAACTGGCTGGCGCTGCTGGGGTCACACTGCAGCAACCGGACAATGGATGGGTCGCTCTTGGCACCTTTGATGAATTCTTCCAGGGACAGTTTGCCTGAGGGATGAAAGCAGGAGATGGAGGATTAGCCAGTGCTCTGGTTAAAGTCTGGAACCCTCTGGAAAATAGACAACGTCCAGTCTCCACTCACCTCTAAGGCATTTACAATTCTTTTTACATAAAGTGTGCACACATTTATTTATTCTCTCCCTGTCTCTGTCTCTGTCTCTGTCTCTGTCTCTCTCTCTCTCTGTGTGTGTGTGTGTGTGTGGGCACATAAGCCACGTTGAGGCACATTAGTGGTCAGAGGACAACTAGGAAGAGCTGGTTCTCTTTTCATGGTGTAGGTCGTGGGAACTGAGCACAAGTCACAAGGTTTGGTAATGAACTCTGTGGCCAGAGGTAAGCTGCCAGCCCCACGTGGAGGCCAGGAGAGCCGCCATGCTCTGGGGCAGCTGCGGAGATAGGACAAACTGTGGGTGCTGGTCAAGTTCTATTTCTGTTCCTGTGATAAAAATCCCCTGACCAAAAAGCAACTCAAGGGAGGAAGTTTTCTTTGGTTTTTAGTTCTAGGTTACAATCCATCACTGCAGGGAGTCACAGCACAGAGAGAATGGATGTGTGGGTGCTTGGCTGTTTGCTGATACTCTGCTTTGTCCTTTATTATACTGTTTAGCCCCCCCCCCACAACAGTATAATAGAGAAAGGCAACGGGCCTTCCCACACAAATTAACCACCAAGACGGCCCCCAACAGGTGTGCTTATCGGCTGCCATGATCTAGATCCATGGTTCTCAGCCTTCCTAATGCCGCGACCCTTTAATACAGTTCCTTCTGTTGTGGTGACCCCCAACCATAAGATTATTTTCATTGCTACTTCATAACTGTAATTACGCTACTGTTATGAATCAGAATGTAAATATCTGTGTTTTCTGATGGTCTTCGGGAACCCTGGGAAAAGCTCGTTTGATCCCCTAAAGGGGTTGGAACCCATAAGCTGAGAATCACTGATCTAGATAATTCTTCATTAAGACTTTTCTGAGCTTAGCAGTGATGGCACACATCTTTAATCCCAGTACTCGGGAGGCAGAGGCCAGTGGATCTCTGAATTTGAAGTCAGCCTGGTCTACATAGCAAGTTCCAGGATAGCCAGGGCTACACAGAGAAACCCTGTCTCTAAAAAACAAACCAACAAGCAAAAACAAACAAACAAAGAACAAGCAAATAAAGACTCTCTTTTAGGGCTGGAGAGATGGCTCAGCAGTTAGGAGAAGTTACTGCTTTTGCAGAAGGTCCTGGATTCAGTTCCCAGCATCCACAGGGCAGTTCACAACCATTTGTAACTGCAGTTCCAGGGGGACCCAGTGCCCTTCTCTGGCCTCTAATGTATTACACAAACATACATTCAGGCAAACACTCACATACAAAAGTTGACAGTTAAAACTATCACAGTGCCTCCTAGTGTAGACTTTTGCCAAGCTCCGGGGGATGAGAGCTATCCACCTTTGCTGCCCTCCTCTTCTTAATCCTGTCTGTACCAGCTTCTCTGGAAGCCCTACCTTCTCCTTTATTGAGTGCTAACAAATGGCCACTGGCTTACGGGGCAGATTATGTACTCAGTGGCCTCTCTAGCAAGACACAAACAATCTCGGACAAGTGTACAGTTCGAACACAGTCTCCACTCTGAAGTGGTGAGGCTCATGGCTTTGACAATCAGAAACAACAGCCCTCCATGTTAAGTGCGCCACCAGCACAGTGCTACGTTAGCCTCACGCCCACGCAAGTGAGCTTATCGCCATTTCACAGAGAAGAAAGCCAAGCCTGGGAAGTGGCCAAGCCTCAGAACCCAAGCCTCGATGTCATGATTCACAAGAGAGTAAAGAACACTTTTGAAATTGGCTGAAAGGCAGCGTCAGGCAAGAGGCTGTCTTGCTTTGTGTGTGGACATGTTTTGAAAAGCATCTCCTTGCTGTCTGGAAAGCTTTTTGCTGTCTACAGTTCCACGGTAACCTTGAGTCCCGCTGAGCTCCGTCCTCAACTCACCTGCTCCGAGCACTTGAGGCTCCGCTCAGCACTTCCCTGTGCATTAGCGTACATTTAATCTCAGCGCAACCCAGGGAGCCTTTTCTTTCCTTAATGCTGCATTTCTTGTTGGAACAAAAGCCAATCACTCTAGGCTCTACAGAGCCACAGACAGGCAGGATCAACTCGCCCTTGCTGAGGTCCTGTGAGAAACTCACAGCCAAGGCACAGGAGGACACAGGGCATGTCTTCTGTGACCTCTCACCATCTCACCTCCTCCTGAGACCTGCCTTTTTGCAGCTGTGGTAGGACCTCGGAGTCCTAGGAATGATGGCCATAGCCAGGTGAGGTTTCTATGTCTGAGAGGCCATTGAGTATCTGGGGTGCCTCACATCCCAGGATGATGGCCTGGCCAGCCTCTCAGGAGCCCAAGACTCAAAGCCCTTTGATTCACAGTGTCTCACTGTCATGGTTTGAATACGCTTGGTCCAGGGAGTGGCACTATTAGAAGGTGTGGCCCTGTTGGAGTAGGTGTGTCCTGGTTGGAGTAGGTGTGTCACTGTGGGTGTGGGCTTTAAGAACCTCATCCTAGCTGCCTGGAAGCCAGTATTCTGCTAGCAGTCTTCAGATGAAGATGTAGAACTCTCAGCTCCTCTTGCACCATGCCTGCCTGGATGCTGCCATGCTCCTGACTTGATGATTCTGGACTGAACCTCTGAACCTGTAAGCCAGCCCCAATGAAATGTTGTTCTTATAAGACTTGCCTTGGTCACAGTGTCTGTTCACAGCAGTAAAACCCTAACTAAGACTCACCTCTCAGACCATCAGTATACCTGCCTCCCCTCCCCAAATATACTTGTGGAAATAGTAAGACCACTCCCTCCATCAACATGTGCCAACTTGACAAAAGCTATAGTTACCAGAGAGGAAGGAGCCTCAATTGAGAAAATGCCTCTATAAAATGCCTGCATGAGCCGGGTGGTGGTGGCGCACTTCTTTAATCCCAGCACTTGGGAGGCAGAGGCAGGCGGATTTCTGAGTTCGAGGCTAGCCTGGTCTACAGAGTGAGTTCCAGGACAGCCAGAACTACACAGAGAAACCCTGTCTCAAAAAACAAAACAAACAAAAAAACAAAAAAATGCCTGCATGAAAACCTGTAGGGTATTTTCCTTCCTTCCTTCCTTCCTTCCTTCCTTCCTTCCTTCCTTCCTTCCTCCCCCCTCCCTCCCTTCCTTCTTCCCTCCCTCCCTCCTTTTCTCTCTCTCTCTTTTGTTTTTTTGAAACAGGGTTTCTCTGTGTACCTGGAACTCACTTTGTAGACCAGGTTGGCCTTGAATTCACAGAGAACCTCCTGTCTCCTAAGTGCTGGGATGAAAGACATGTGCCACCACGCCTAACCAGAAGGGAATTTTCTTAATCAGTGATTGATGGAGAAGGGCCCAGCCCATTGTAGGTGGTACAACCCTGGCCTGATGGTCCTGAGTTCTATAAGAAAGCAGGCTGAGCAAGCCAGGGGAAGCAAGCCAGTAAGCAGCACCCCTTTCATGGTCTCTGCATCAGCTCTTGCCTCCAGGTTCCTGCCCTGCTTGAGTTCCTGCCCTCACTGTTTTGAAGAGGAACTGTTATATTGAAACTGAGAATCAATAAACCCTTTTCTCTCCAAGTTGCTTGTGGTCATTGTGTTTCATCACAGCAATGGTAACCCCTACTAAGGTAACATGTATGAAGCCTACGGCTCAGAGGTTCTATTGACATGCCCATGGCTAGAAAGGGTACGGGATGCAAGCTGACCCCGAATTCTAGTCTCCCTTCCTTCAGCAGAGCTGAGTCAAGGGGGCTTTGAAGGGGCAGGGCTGCGTAGGGCAGAGGTGTATCCCAACACCTCTGTGCCATCAACAGTTTCACAGGCACATCTGCGACCCCACCCCCACCCCACCCCCACCCCCAACACGTTCCTACCGTCATTGTTTGTGTCCATCTGCCTGAAGATCTTGTCTGTTCGCTTCTCAGGAGTGGACTCGTCCTCGGGCATCTTCATCACGGAGGACACCATCTTGTAGATGGCCTGCAAAGGGGCATCTGTGAGTATGCTCAGGAGGATGGAGAATAGGTGATGGTCCTCATTCAGCCCACCAAGGAGCACAGACAGGAGTGCTCCCCATCTGCGTCAGGACCCTTCTCTTATCAGAACAAATTTCACAGACAAGGTGCTGGGTGAAGGGAGTCAGGAAAGGTTGAGTGAGGTTCAAAAGCACAGGATACAGCTGGGGCAATGGAAGAACAGAGGGCTCCTGGGCTGGGAGTGTGGGGGCGGGGGACAGGGGCAGGGCATAGCATCTAAGTACTTTGGTGGGGAGCTGAGAATGCCCAGAGGGAAGGTCAAAGGGGAAATACAGTGAGCCCTGCCTGGTGTCCATGGCATTTCCTTTTGTCTCCCACTGAACCCGGAGCTCACCATTTTAGCTAGGCTGTCTGGTCAGCAAGCTTCTGAGGACTCACTTTCCCCTAGTTCTAGGGTTTCAGGCATGCTGTGCCACTCCCGGCTTTTCTGTGGGTATTGGGATCAAAACTCAGGTCCTCATGACCATGTATCAAGTGTTCTTATTCACTGAGCCCATTTCCCCAGTTCTTGCTCTGATAATTCTTCTTCTTTTTTTTTAATTGGTTTTTCGAGACAGTGTTTCTCTGTGTAGTTCTGGCTGTCCTGGAACTCAATCTGTAGACCAGGCTGGCCTCAAACTCAGAAATTCGCCTGCCTCTGCCTCCCAAGTGCTGGGATTAAAGGCGTGTGCCACCACCGCCCGGCTGCTCTGATAATTCTTAATCACTAATCTGAGCCTCAGATCTCATTAAAAGTAAAATAATGACCCATTTTATAGAATTGTGGGGATAAACCTGATGATGAGCTCAGCTGGGGCCTGATGTCTAGCAAGCAATCGATAGATGCTTGGCTTTTATCCTTACTCTTTGCAAAGGCCTGCAGTCCTTTATGACACCAGGTAGCAAGTGGGCCTAGGAATGACCTGGTGTACAGGGCTGGGTATGGGGGTCTTGGCTCCCCTGGCTCCCCTGGCTCCCTGTGCTTCTGGCCCTGCCGAGTGCCATACCTGCACAATCTCCAGCATTTCACTGCGGCTGATGTAGCCGTTGCCGTCCAGGTCGTACATGCTGAAAGCCCACTTGAGCTTCTGTTCCAGCTTGCCCCGAGAGGTCACGCTCAGTGCGATGATGAACTCCCGGAAGTCGATGGTGCCATCGCTGTTGGTGTCAAAAGTGCGGAAGACGTGTTCGGCGAACTTAGAGGCATCGCCATAGGGGAAGAAGTTGGCGTAGATCTTCTTGAATTCGTCCACGGTCAAGTGGCCGGTGGGACAGTCCTTGAGGAAGCCCTTGTACCACTCCTGCAGCTCATGGTCGGTGAACTCCGTGTGCTCCCGCAGGTCCTGCAGCACCTCAGGCCGCAGCTTGCTGTTCTGCTTGCCCATGGCAGCTGGCAATGGAGACGAAACCTGCAAGATAAAGATGCAAGGTGAGCTGTGGATGCCTGGGACCCAAGTCTGGCTTCCTGTCATATCCTACCACCAGGCTGGCTAAGCGACACCCCCTTCACGTCCAGTGCCGTCAGCTACAGCAGCACTAATACAGTTCCTCATGTTGTGGTGACCCCCAACCATAAAATTATTCTCGTTGCTACTTCATAACTGTGATTTTGCTACAGTTATGGATCATACTGTAAATATCTGATATGCAGGATGGTCTTAGGTGACCCCCATGAAAGGGTCATTCGATCCCCAAAGGGGTTGTAACACACAGGTTTAGAACTGCCGGGCTAGAAGAGCTCACGACCATGACAGTGCAAGCTCTGACTCTTAAGAGTGTCCTGGATGGCTCTGGTCAGGAGGTACAAAATGGTTCTACACGACATGGCAAAACCCTGAACACTCTAAGAAAGACAGAAAAAAAATATCTTTTTACGGCTAGGCATGATCTACTTGGAGCATATATGCAGAATTGTGAAAGTAAGGGAATGGGGAGAGGCAAGCTAAAATCAGTGGGATGAGGCATTGTCAAATGTCTAGCGAGGGTTAAATAAGAGTCAGGATTGAGACAAACCCCTCAGCGCATCAGCTTGGGGCAAAAGGGTCTCATGGACCCGATCCAGACTCTTTGAATAGCTAGTTCTTTTTCTCTTGGGGCATTGGTGTGTTTGTGGCTTTAGCCTTTCAAAGTTTAACTTCATTTATCAAGCAATCCTAATTTTATAAATGATATTTATCAACCCCATTCCCACCCAGATTTCTTAGTAAATCTGGGTAGAGTAGGGTTTCACGGGGACCCAGGTATTAACAAAGCTTTGAAGCATATTGGCAGGGGGCTTCCAGACCCCTAGACCTCACTTTTCCCCTCCACATAGTTGACTGGGAGAAGTCATTAGCACACATCATACTTTTTTATCCCTAGAAGAGAGGCACCTGGGAGCCTCTGGGGAGTCCCCGTTCTTCATTATGCCTCTGAGGTATTGCTCTGGCAGGAGATCTAGAATTAGCATTGATCGGTCGGTGAATGTCGATATGAATGTTAACAGTTGAAAGAGGCCCCCGTGGAAACCCAGGACTGTGCTCCACTGGAAAGCATACCCCACTGCAGTCTCCCACAAGGCCATGTGTGAGACCTGCAGTGATCTGCCACTGGACATTTATACTCCTTCACTTCGCTACCTCAACTTTGTTTTCTTTCTTTCACTGTAAGACATGTGCATAGTTCAGTTGCTTTTGAAGTGTGCAGAAGAATGAGTGTGAGTGGGTATCCCCTACCCAAGTCCCGAAGGAAACCACCCTGAACTGCTCAGAGGCTTATGAATTCAAAGCATTAGGTGCTGGGACTTGCTAAGGAAGACAAGACACGCACTCAATATTACTCGCTACCTCCTCCTGTCTGCTTCACCTCCTTCCCAGGCTGTTAGCTTTCTATGCACATAGTTTTATCTACTTATCTATATGACTATGAGAAATTTAAAGTTCCTTGTCCAACACAGACACAGCTTGTGTTGATACTGTGTTTGATATTTGATACTGCGTTTCAAAGCACACATCTACTTATCTAAACACCCCCACCTGTACAGACAACCAACTCAAATGTCCATAGTATCCTGATCAGAAATAAGCATCAGCTGAGCTAGCCTGGTGCCACACATCGGTAATTCCAGAACTGGAGGGTAGAGGCAGAGGATCAGGAGTTCAAGGTTATCCTTGACTACACAGCAAGTTCAGGGCCAGCCTGGGCTACATGAGATCCTGTCTCAAAAAAAATTATATTAAAAGAGAGAGAACAAGCAGGGCAGTAGTGGTGTGTTCCTTTAACCCCAGCACTCAGTGTCAGGAGCAGACAGATAGGAGTTCAAGGAAGGCTAGCCTGAGCTACAGAGCAAGTTCTAGGACAGCCAGGACTTTATAGGACAGCCAGGACTATACACAGAGAAACCCTGTCTCAAAAAAACAAAGAGAGGGAGAGGGGAAGGGATAGATGGACGGACGGCAGACAGACACAGAGATCTACAAATGGAAGGAGGTTATGCCCAAGGACGTGGTGATTGCTGCCATTTGTGAGAACAGGTCAGATGTGTTTTTCTGTGGAGGCCTCCTCTGGAAGAACTAGGAATGGTAAAGTTGGCTAAGAAGAAGAAATGGCTGGATGGACAGGGACTTTGTTGAACCTTCTGCCATGTTTTCCTCTGTAATTTTATTTGTTTGTTCGTTTGTTTAAGTTTTTTTGAGATAGGGTTTCATGTGGTCCAGGCTGGCTTTGAACTCACTATGTAGCTGAGGATGACCTGTACCCTTTACCTTCCTGCCTCCACTGTCTGGCAGTCACAGGTGTGAGCCGCCATGCCTGGCTCCATTTGCAATTTTACGTTATTGAACTGTGTCCACATGTTCTTCCTTTTTTTTCCTTCAATGTTTTAAGAATATTTACTTATATGGTGTGTTACAAGAGTTTTTCTTGTTATATAATACATTGTGTGTGTGTGTGTGTGTGTGTGTGTGTGTGTGTGTGTCTCATACCTGCAGAGGCTGGAATAGGAGATCAGATCCCCTGGAACTGGAGTTATAGAAGTTGAGAGCCACCATGAGGGTGTAGAGGACTGAACTGGGATTCTCTGCAAGAACAGCAAGAGCCCTCTCTCCAGGATCCCAGTCCCCTTAGTTTCTATTTTCTACTCGAAGAATAAGCATACCTACATCACAGTGGCCCAGCCTCTATCCCTTGACTGGTGGCATGTCTACGAACCTCCCTCCGAGTGGATAGAACAATGTTGGCTAAGCTTTGTCTGGGAGGTGCTTCAGGAACAAGAAGTAGCGATGGAGCCTGGAGTTGCAGTGGTGGCACACAGCTTTATTCCCAGCACTTAGAAGGCAGAGGCAAGCAGGTAACTTTGAGTTCCTGGCCAGCCTGGTCTACGGAGAGAGAACCCTGTCTCGAAAAACAAAAAACAAAACCACAAAGGCAGAACTAAGGTGCTGGAGGACCTGCGTAGAGAGGCACAAGCCCTCTTGGGTCTCCCCCTGCGATGGCTGACTGCCAGATCCCCTCTTTTCTTGCTATCTTCCGCTCGCACAGCCTTGCTTCTGCCAAGGTTTACAATATCCTCTTTGTGTTTCACCTACACCAGCGCTTAAACCACAAGTCAGTCAACTTCTCCCTGGCTGGATGCTCAGTTTCTCAATGGAGATGGAGCTTGACAAGGTGGCCAGCGCTGGCCAGAAGTACCCCCCAGAAGCTAGCTACGTCCAGCTTTGAACAGGAGAGAAATGCCCTGGTTTTATTGTAGGTAATTCATAGGGAGGCCGACAGTGGGAGGGTGGTGCACCTGGAGATGGCTGGTTCAAAGAATCCCTAAGCAGAGCAGGACAAGAGGTGCAAAAAGAGATGTCTGGGGGTCCTCCAGGAATACAGATGGGGAAGGAAGGAAGGAAGGAAGGAAGGAAGGAAGGAAGGAAGGAAGGAAGGAAAAGGGAGAGAGGATGGAGGGAGGAAAGGGAAGAAGGAAGGAGGGAGGGAGAGGGGAAAACAGGGAGGGGGAGGAAGAAAGGAGCTGAATACATAGAGGGAGGGACAGTGAGCTGAGCCCAGGAAGGTGGCTGCTAGGATGTCACTGGTAGGCACTCAGGAGTCCCTCAGGCTGGAGGTACAACTGTGAGAAACAAGGTGAGCAGGGGATCCCAGAAAATAGGGCAGAGGTCAGGGTAGTAGGAGGAGAGAGATAGAGAAGCCAGGTTGGACCAAGCTGGGGGGTGGGGTCCCCTGCTCAAATACTAGTATTGGAGAGAGTAGGATCTAGTCCTGGAGGAGCCATGTAGCTCCAAGGCCCTCACCACTGAACCGTTCACGTGGGAAGACTTATAGCGTGTCTCTGGACTGGGGTCCACTTAGAAACTTCACACTTCAGATACATCCTGTTAACCAGAAAGCTGACCCCCAGAGAGCTGCAGAACCTCTCCTAAGTGAGTCAGGACCCGACTCCAGGTTGCCTAGCTTTGGGATTGCATGGGTAGACAGACCCAGAGAGGGCAATGCAGTAACAGCTGCATTGACACCACAACCAGCCCTGTGCTTGTGGCTTCTCTTCATGATCGACAGCCCTGCACCCCACAGCCTTGCCACAGACCCTTGGTTTCCAGCTCACGCACGCAGCATCTACTCACCTCATTGAACACACATCGCTGCTGTGTCTGTGATTTATCATCTAACAGATGCTACTGAAATGCCAAACTCCTCGTACCCGCTCTGCAGATATCTGCGGGGAGGAAGCTGCAGTGCAGAGCACCTCGGTGTTGTGGGAGGAGATGCCTGATTTCCCAGCTCCTTACCAAATATTTTATTCTAGAGCGGGAGCTCTAGAATGCAGGGCTGTGCCTCTGCTCAGCCTTTGCCTCCTCCCTGGTATTAGGCTGCTAGGCAGAATGCATGCTTTGCATTGGTTTGGGACATTACTGCTGTTGTAATTATAGTACACACACACACACACACACACACACACACACACACACACACGAATGCGCACGCGTGCACACTACACACACACACACACACACACACACATACACACACACACACCGTTGTTCCCAGGAGCCACTAACTTGGGGCAGGAAGAACTTTGACATAGCTAGGATCCAAGTAGAACCCAAGCGATCCTCTTTGAATGCAAAGAACAAAGCTCAACCATCCAAAGGAGGATGGAGACCACCAGGAGCCTTCAAACAATGTTTCAAGGCTATCCCTGAGGTGTTGAGGGTTCATAGGTTGTAGAAAAGGGAGAAGGAAGGGTCTGGGCCTCAGGACCTGGCTCTGAGAGGAGTAATGGCTTGAAGATCTGCCCCTGCATTCACACCCATTTAAAGAAAGGGTGGTGCCAATGGGAATGCGTCTGGGAGGAATGGCTTAAGCAGTATGAGGAGGAAGAGTATGAGGAGGAAGAGAAGGTAGGATTGGCCCTTTTCTGAAACTCTAGTAAAGAAGGGTGATATGTAAGGAACCCCCAGGCCTGGAGGGACTCTGTGGAGAGAGTCCTCCCACCCTGCCGTGTTCCACTACACCCAGCTGGGAAAACACACCTGTACAATGCTAAGTGCTGCTGAGACTCATGGATGTCCAGCAGCCAGCCAGCCCTGAGCCATAGGAACGCTCAGCCCAGTGCAGTCAGTGACAGTGACCCACCCCCCTCCATCTCCAAAGGAGACAAGGATTCAGTATCCAGAGGCTTGGGACAGAGGACTAATAGTCACAGAACAAGCTAGCCAAAGAGCCCCCAAGGAGGGCAAGAAAGCTGGCTCTCTGCAGCAGAAAGCCCCCTACCCCCAGCTTAGCCTCCTTGCTGTATGGAAGCTTGGGCTGACAGATCCACCCCACCCCTTGGGAAGGTGGCTCAGCAGAGACGCCCACACTTGAGCAGGTGCTCCAGTGTTTTCCAGTCTCTTGGGTTCTTGAAGTATAGATGCTTGAATCATGCTGGGTTATGGTTCCTACTCTCTAGTGTCCTGTGCTACTATGACATATTCCTAGGCAGGAGAACTAGAAAGTCAGCTTAGGAAGATGGCATTTAGAGTCAAAACTGAAGGCCCGCCAGGCGGTGGTGGCGCACACCTTTAATCCCAGCACTTGGGAGGCAGAGACAGGTGAATTTCTGAGTTCAAGGCCAGCCTGGTCTACAGAGTGAGTTCCAGGACAGCCAGGACTACACAGAGAAACCCTGTCTCAAAAAAACAAACAAACAAAAAAACCAAAACAAAAACCAAAACAAACAAACAAACAAAAACCTGAAGGCCCAGAGGGGATGGTGGAAGATGACAGAGCCTCCAGGGAGGCCTGGATTGGTAAGGGGTCTCACTTGACTCAGTCAGGAGTTAGCAGAACAGTCCCATCAAGAAAGAGAAGATCCAGATTAGAACTGGGTGCTGTCTCCTTTGGGTTGTGCTCTATCCTGGGCCCCTTTCCTGCTAGCACTCTGAGAGGCAATGAGTTTCCAAGGGTGCACTTAGCTGGTACCCACAGAAGCTCCTGCCCAGCAAAGTGGCTGTCGTCTTAATGTTCACTTTCATGAAACTGCTAAGTGGAGCCCACAACTGCTGGCAGTCCACACACGCTTCCTGGCATTCGCTTGTAGATGCCTAACAGAGACCTGGATAAAATATTTAATACAAAAGACCTCATTTTAGCTCTCCTGGAGGCTGAGACAGCAGCAAGGACACGAGAGGAGCTCAGTGCTGCGCACCCCGTGACCCCTCTGTTATTCATTAAGCAACTGAGCCTTATTGATGTTTAGCTGTCTGGGAAAACACCTGACAAAACATGAACGCTTTTGCAGGGACAGACAAATCACTGCACGCTCCCCAGAAGAAATACCCACCTAGCTCTGGCCATCAGACTAACCCGAGCTTCATTGCTCAGACAACCCTACTTTCATCTTTTGTGTGTGTGTGTGTGGGGGAGGGTGGGGAATGAGGGTCCCTGGGGATAACACAGCCACCTCCTAGTTGACTTAAAACACTTCATATTCTAGCAGGGCTTAGATCAGACAGACAACAGCCTTGGAGCATCGAAGACATGTGACTTCATGGTAATGGGAATTGGGGGAGGGAGCTAACAGCTCCTACGCCTTCTCCCTGGGTCTCTGTTATGCTCTTATTGTCCTTAACACACTGAATTGTAAAGTAAAGAAAGAGCAAACAAGGAGCTGGGGAGCTCTGTGAAAATATTTAACCCAAGCTTGGTGCATCGAGTAAAAAGCTTTGCAAACAGCACACTTGTATTGTTGCTCGGAGAGGCCCTCGGGAACCCAGCGCTCCAATGTCCCATTAAACACAGCTCAGCGCTGGCTGGGAACACCAGTGGCACTGTTCATCCCACCACACAGCAATCTCATCAGTCAGACTGTTAGACACAGACCCTGGAGGGAAGGTAGTGGGAGACGTGGGTACTAAATCCTGATGAAGTCCTGGACTCAGAAGAGACTGGGTGAGTCCTCTGTGAATTTGAACTTCAACGGACCATCTGGGCTTGGCTGATGGAGAGCCTGTTCCATGTCAGGTGGAAGAGAAGGTGGCAGGTTGAACACAGCCTCAACTAGGCTACTCCTTACGGTGATCAGCAAGCAGAAGATTGCACATCCTGTTGCTGAGACCCAGTCTTGTGTGTGTGTGTGTGTGTGTGTGTGTGTGTGTGTGTGTGTGTGTGTGACTGCATTTTCCAAAACAACTTGAACCTGTGTCCTGCTTTTCTCTAAATGTGTAGGTGGGACTCAAGCAGCCGCAGCCTCAGCTTCAGTGCAGTCCTCTGCACAAGTCAGCTGCCCTGGTAAGTGTACCCGGAGAAGCACCTGGAGCCACACAAGCTGCACTGAGGCTGAACAGACACTAGAGGGCACAGGCTGGAAGAGTTCCTAGCCCTCCACTGACACCCGTTTCAATTTCTAAACTAGGCAAGAAAGCATAGTAGGTCTAAACCAGAGCTTCTCAATGGGTGGGTCCCAACTCCTTGGTGGCTGCAGGACTCTTCTTAAGGGTCGCCTAAACACATATATTTACATTACGATTTGTGACAGTAACAAAATTGCAAAGTAACAATGAAAATAATTTTACAGTGGGGGGGGGAGTTTCATCACGACATTAGGGACTGTATTAAACGGTCACAGCATTAGAAAGATTGAGAACCACTGGTCTAAACTCAAGTAAGTCCTTAGTGTACAATGCACAGGATTTGAGCCCGTTTGAAATACAATGGGTTAAACCCAATAGGCTGCGACACTGCTCATCCCTGTTTCTCTTTCCTCTTTCCATGTGGTTATAGGAAAATCTCATATTATATATGCATGTAGCTGTCATCATATTTCTGGTGGACAGCACTGGGCAGTACCAAGGACTCTGGAGCTGATCAAACAGGGATCATGGCAATTAGCACCCTATGGCATCCTATGCTCACTTCACTCACTGAAACCACGAGGGAAAGATAGTGTGGTCTCATCTCGAGGTCCTCCTCAGTTCCACAGACCTAGCCTGCAGGGAAACCTTGGACGATGGGGCCACGTGGAGAAGTCAGCGGTAAAGGCCTGGAAGCCTGACCCCAGCCAGCGAGGCAGAAGAGTAAGAGAGGAGTCTGAGTGGGGCAACAGCCAGCCCCCAGTGAAATCTATGAGAGGGAGGCTAGGGTGTTACTGGGTACCCACATGCAAACTCAGACTGCCATCTGAGCCACAGATCCCATGTCACAGGGCTAGTCACTACAAACCCTTCCTGACTCCCAAGCCACTCCCAGGAGCTCATACTCCCCAGAACCTCAATGACTGTTAAAAAAAAAAAAAACAAAACAAACAAACAAAAAAAAAAAAACGGGAAAAGGGGTGAGGCAGAGCCATTGAAATGACTCTGTGGGTAAAGTCACCAGCCACCAACTTGAGTTTAAGGCTGGTAACTCACGTGGTAGAAGGAGAGGACTGAATCCCACCAGTGTCCTCTGACATACATACATACACTGTGACACTTGCCCATCCTATACAAATTAATCCACACACGTAAAACTTAAGCAACAAAGTAAGAGTGTAACGTAAAAGGAGAAAGAGGGGCAGCTGGCAAGGCTGCATGGAAAGCCCCGCCCTGAACCGCTGCTGACCTCGCTCCCTCTGCTCTCTCCCAAGGCTGAAAGGCCCCACATGAGCTAGAGAACCAAAGGAGGTAGAGAAAAGAACAGGAAGTCCCCAAGAACTTTCTTTCTTACCGGAAACTGCTACTGTAACAGGAAGGGGGCCATGTGGGTGGCTCTTCTCACTAAGCTAGGCTCATCTGGGTCACACCCACTCCAGTCACCCAGGAAGCTCCTACTCACACCCCACAGCTTGTTGAGACACAAACATCCAGCCATTCCTTGGGGGACGGATTTTCCAGACTCAGTGGTCACTCTCCCCAACACCCCATGTCGCTTCTGATCTTCTACTAAGACTTACACTTTTAGGACATCGTTATTTTGGTTTTCCCTCATTGGACCCTGGTAAGCATGTTTCAGCCCCAGGGCCTTTGCGTCTGCAGATCCTGCACCTCTCTGCCCTTCTTCCTGTCTGTGTCAGAGAGGGTCATCCCTTCTGGATTGGTGCTTTCTTGGGAGAGACCTTCAGAATTAGCATCAATTCACTGTTTTCAAACTCTCATCCTGTTTGTTTGTTTTCAGAGCATTTCTTCAAATCAGGTGCTGAACTCCCTTTTCTTTTCATGTGTATGTGTGTGTGTGTGTGTGTGTGTGTGTGTTACACACCCTCATGTACACACACACCCTCATGTACACACACACATGCATGCTTGTCCATGCAGGATATAAAGGTTGACATGAGAATGTCTTTTTGTTCTTTTTTTTGCTTTCTTTACTCTGCCCTTCCCCCAAGACAGGGTTTTTCTGTGTAGTCCTGGCTATCCTGGAACTCACTCTGTAGACCAGGCTGGCCTCTACCTCAGAGGTAGAAATCCACCTACCTCTGCTTCCCGAGTGCTGAGATTGAAGGTGTGTGCTACCACTGCTCACCTGTCTTTTTCTTTTAAAAAATATCTTTTTTTTTTTAAAATTTCTATTCACACATATGTCTGTGTGTATGTATGCCATGTACTTAAGAGAGGTGGGAAGACATCAGAGCCCTGGAGCTGGAGTTACTGATGGCTCACAGAGCCAGATGTGGATGCTGGGAACTGAACTCACAACCTCTGGAAGAGCAGGCTTGTTCTTAAGCACAGAGCCAGCTCTCCAGGCCTTAGAATCCTGCCCCGTTTTTGAGTCGGGGCCTCTCTCTGAACTCAGAGTACTATTCACCATTTTGTCTAGACTAGCTGGCCAGAAAGACCCTGAGATCAGTTCCTGCTGTCTCCATCCCATAGTGCTGGGTTGCAGGGCACAGGGCCATACGTGGTTCTTTACACTGGGGCTGGGGACTTGAACCCAGGTCCTCATGCTTACACACAGCGAGCACTCCATCTCTCAGACTCTCGGGCACTGCATTTCTGTATTTAATAGTTTGCCACCTTGAACCCCCAGAGTCCCCCCAAACAGGGCAGGGTACATGTACTGTTTAATAACTGCAAGTTAGGGCTGCATGACATTTCAAAGGCACAGCATGAGGCCCAGGAGACTCTTCCTACCCTCCTGAGGGCTCAAAAACTCTGTAACCTCCAGGGTTAGGGATTCAGGAAGGAATGTGAGGGATGTGGGGTGGCTTAGTCTTCTAGAAAGCTCTATTCTGGCACAATAGTGACAGCAGAGCAGACACTCAGGAATGTGTCACACTAGGGGCTGCCCACTAGCTAGATGCCGATGTTCCCTCCTTTTGGACAGCATCCAGATTATGGGGTCCCAAGTAAGGCTTCCTGCTCCTTCCCAAGAAGTCATTATCATCAAAGATGCTCTGGGTGATACCTGCGCTGCCACAGTAAGCATCACCAGACCTTTTAGAGGCCTCTGCTCCAATGTGGGACCAGCAGGACATCTGGGCAGCTAGTTCCCTGAAGTGGAGGAAGGGAAAGCAAAAAGCAATGTGTGGGTGAGTGCCAGCACCAGAGCTATATACTGCCCGGCAGAACACAACAGCTGCCCAATGAGGAAGTGATAGTATCCCCACAGGGACAGAGGTCTGGCCAGCTAACATGGAGCACAACCAAGATGACCAACCCAATCACACTAGGAACTGGCAATAGGGATAGCTGGAAAGACATGAAAGGCAGGGCAGGCCCTAACTTTCCTCACCAAATGTCCAGCTTTATAGAAACCTTGGAGAGTTATCCAGTCAAAAATCTCAGGACACAGTCAATGCTCGACTGCCCAGTAGAAGCTCAAGGCTGAGCCAGAGGAACAAACACCTATGTCACACGAACAGTCTTATTCCTGTGGACTGAGTACACACTCTGTTTTTGAGATAGGGTGTCTCATGTATCCCAGGCTGGACACTGAACTCATCATGTAAAGGATGACAGTCTTGGACTCCTGATCCTTCTGCCTCGATTTCCCAAGGACTGGGATTAGAGCCACGCACCACCACATGCATTTTGTGCAATACTTAGGGACAGAATTTAGAGTTTTGTGAATCTTAGTCAAACATGCTACGAAGCCAGCTTCAGCCTATCCTATCCTCCTCTCCCTCCCATTTTCTTTTGACTTTTTTTTTTTTTTTTTTTTTTTTTAAGACAAGGTTTCTCTGTGTAGCCCTGGCTGTCCTGGAACTTGTTCTGTAGACCTGGCTGACCTGGAACAGAGATCCATCTCCTCTGCCTCCTGAGTACTGGGATTAAAGGTGTGCCCCACCACCACCTGGCTGTGATAGTCTTTCTATACAGTCCAGGCCAGCCTTGAACTCAGGACACTCCTCAGTCTGTTGAAATTACTGAAGCACAGCATGCCTTATGTGTGTTTTCGAAGGGTATGTAAGACATTTACTTCAAGCAAGAGAGGGGCAGAGACCTCCATTTTGTTCCCCCAGACCCTCTACAGATGGATGTCTTGTACAGTCAGCCCTGGTGGGATGGTGACAGCATGAGCTTCTCTACCTTGCTGCCCAGCACTCAGACTTAGGTTGGCACGCCGCCTCCAGGCTTGCAGCACGTTCTTTAGGGCTCCTGGGCCGAATGACTCACACATGGGCTCTTGACCGGGTGGGTTCACAATTCATATCAACTATGCTCTGATGCTGCAGGCCAAGAAGCCAGCAACGGCCTTTTCCCGGTGGACAGGGGAATGGCACAGGGCCTCTAGGACTGGCTCTGCATGGTCAATGACTCAGGCTGCCCTGGCCAGTGGCCAGCACCCAACACTCTTGGGAAGGCCCAGCAGTAACCCCAGGGTGCTGAGCCAGGCCTAGCATCATCAATCAGGGTAGAATAGGTCTCATTGCTCCCGACTGAGCCTCTCTTAAAGGAACAGAAGTTAATTGTGTCAGGCTGCAATGGGACATGCAGATTTGGTGGTCCCTGGGTCAACCCCTGCATACAGTTTTCCCGTCTAGCCATATGTTCTTGGCTAGCTCACCTTCTCTGAGTCCTGGCTCCCTAGCTATAAACTGAGAGTGAAAGTCCCTGTGTGTTGAGTTTATAGCATAAACTATTTCTATGAAAGGAAGGGAAGCAGAAGCTATAAGGAGATGGAGACAAACTGATGCACCAGGCAGATGTTTGGTGGTGAAATCGGGGGACTTTTACTATGAAAGAGCCCTGGCTTGCTCAATGAGTACTGTGCCCTGTGAGGCGGGAAGCCACAGACCTGGAAAGCTTCTCTCGCAGGTCACGCCTAGTGCAGTGGCATTAAATACCGTGTCCTGTGCTGGCAGAGAGCCTGGGGTCACCGTGATCTGGATACATCGCTGGGGTGGGGCCAGTGACTGTCTTAACTCCAGTACTTCAAAGAGGAAATGAGGGGAGGGAAGGAAGGATGTAGTCAGGCAAACATCAAGGCAGGGACTGCAGAGGCTCATGTTGCTGAGGGGCAGGTCTAGTACAGGGGCCCTAGCACCAAGGGCTTGCCTGACACAGGGGTGGGGCTTCGGGAGGAGGAAGGCCCCTCCCCTCATGGCAACATGTAAACTAGGAAGTCCTACTGCTTGGGAATAGGAGTGTGAGGAATAGGGACCCTCAGGCAGTGACTCACACTTCATGACGTACACATTGCATAGCTTGCACACGCACACGTACACACACACATCACCCATCCTTCAACGCATGATGTGTTACCTCAATGACTACCCAAAAGCTCCCATCCCTTCTGCTCCAGTGATAGCCCAGGAGGAACAGCTGTTAGAGGGAGGACTCCTCAGAGCACCACGAAGGTCTGCAGAAGATTTGCCCCCTGGGAACTTGCTGTTCTTACACCCAAGAATATGAGCCGTTTGCTCATTCATTCATTCATTCATTCATCCAGTCACTCCTTCAACCTCTGTCTACACCTCTGTCTACACCAAGTGTGTATGGATTTGGCCTGAAGATGTGCTGAGCAAATGGCCCTCACCTTGGGCAGATGGAGAAGATGCTGACTGGGTGGACAGGGAAGAGGGAGCCTCAGAGGGAGCCTCAGTGCACTCAGAGGCGAGCCACTATGAAATAGAGAAGAGCAAGGACTTGTGTTACCTGGGGTACATCTACCTGGGGGTGGGGGTGGCAGTTCATGGGGTCAGACTCAGGGGCCCCTCACAGCTGCTAAGTTTCAAGAGCTCACTCATAGGCTCAGGTTTCAGGGGAGACCGCCATCGGCAAGTCTGTTTCTGTTACCCAGCTCTGGGGCCGTTACCTCTCTAGGAATACTAAGGGAGCCGATGAATGACTCAGAATCCACAATACTACTCACAGTAACAGAACAGTGTAGACTGGGGCAGAACAACACGGAAGAGTCTGGAACAGGAAGGAACAGTACGAGAGGAATGGAGAAACGGATGAATGTAGGGTGTGGGGAGGAGGGGAGGCTAGGGAAAGAAAGAGAAAATAAATACCATCAAACCCAAGGGATTCAGATTCATTTCTCGAAGGTTGGTTCAAGTTGGGTGAAAGCCGGAATAAAAACCTGAAGCAACAGAGGGCAAGGCCTGGGATCTAGACCCATTTGTAATGATGGATTAGAACGCTTGCACTAGCCCAGGTATCCTGATCACTGCCAGCCTTGGGATGGTCTGGGAGGGCACTTCCTGACACACATACTTTCTCCAAAGGCTTTTGATCAGTGCAACCCTGAGCAGATAGACCCCAGCTCTAAAATGCGACTCCTGCACAGGACAGGTTGCTATGGTGCATGAGAAGGCTCTTTATAGTAGACATGAATGCTCCTTCCCCACCCTCCTGGCTGGCAGGTTCACTGCTTCTAGCACATTCTCAAAGACAGCAGAGCTATATTCTCCCAAGCCCCTGACTGAGTGATGTCTAGATTCCCACCTCATGGCTCCCCAGTGAACTGGAGCAGTAGAATTCATGTGCCCTCAGTGAATGAGCTTTGGCCACATTCTAATAACACGCCTTGGACAGAAGCCAACCAAGAGAGATGTCACCTTAAATGTTAGATGGAGTGGCTATATGTTAACCCAGGGATCTGTCCTCAGGGCAAGGAACCCCTATGACAGGTGGACCCCAACAAAGATTGTGGATTTGGGGGCTGCAAGCATAGCTCCCCTACCCACTCCACAAATTAGTTTTTTTTTTTTTTCCTTTAAGCTCAGAAGAAAGCCTCCAGGGAATCGCTCATGAGCTATTTGACTCATGGCTAATGTCTTTGGGAAGAAATAAAAACAGTAAGTCATGCTCATTAAACTATCGTTGCACCCTCCCATCCTTGCAAGAGAACGCTAGGCTGGGGAATGGGATGTGCCAACGGCCCCGGCAGCTGCAGTTTTGAGTCCAGGAAGGAACATGTTTATGAGGAATGGTGTGGGCAGCTCGGAAAAGCCACCTTTGGCCATTTTGAATCTTGCTACCACAGGGCCAGAAGCCACAGGTTATGCATGGAGCCTCTGAGCCATGCAGAAACCTGACTATGAAGCCCCAGTGACAGGTATTAACTGAATACCTACCATGTGAAGCCCCAGTAACAGGTACTGACTGAATATATGTGAAGCTCCAGTGACAAGCATTAATTGAAGACCTACTATGTGAACCCCCAGAGCAAAGCAAGGGGCATGCACAACTGTCTGAGATGCTCACTGCTGGCTGCATAAGAGAGGCCTGGGCCCTTTCCTTCTACAGGGAGCCTGTGCCCATTCTGCCAAATACAGTATCCAGGTAGGTGGTGGGCAGAGGGTGGGTTTCAAGATGAACTAACTGCTCCTCCCAACCCCCAGGGCATAGGGTTAGGTTCCAGTTCCCCAGGGCACAGCTGGGACTGATCTCATGACCAATTAACATAACACAGGAAGGCCACAGTAATTGTTTCATGGGAGGAAGGAAGTTAGGGAGGGAGGGAACAGGCTGCCTGGGCACTCCTTAGATCACTGAAGACCCAGCCACTGACAGTGGTTCTGTGGCCCACAGGCACTGTCCTCGCCCATGCTTCTGCACCTGTCACTCACCCCTACTTCTGTACCTCTCTATGATCTAGTCCAGCCTGCCCCACCAAAGCCTGCCCCCTTTTTAAAAACAGGGCCTCACTTTCCCTAGACAGGCTTCCAACATGCGGTGTCTCGGAGGCAGATCTTGACTTTCTGATCCTCCTGATTCCATCTCCTGAGTGTTAGGATTACAGGTGTGTGTAGGTGTGTGTGTGTGTGTGTGTGTGTGTGTGTGTGTGTGTGTGTGTGTGTATGTACCAGTTCACGCTAGGGATGGAACCCAGAACTTCGTGCATGTTAGGCAAACACTCTACCAGCTGAGCTATGTCCCCCAGTCCCCAGCCCATCCTTTCTAAGCCATAGTCTTAACTCCAGCCAAGGGCTGGGCTTTCTGGAGACCTGGAGACCCTAGCAATTGCCAACAGTCAAACATTTGCTAAAGGTCTCCTGTGTCCTCAGTATTTCTAGCCTGAAAATTGACACACTGGGGAAGTCTAAGACCATTCAAAAGATCAACTAGAGAGAAATAGGAAACATGGGCTGTCTCAGGAACTCAGGAACTTGTACCCAGGGTGAGTCAGGGGATGCGGAAGAAAAGGATTGATGTGGACCCTACTTGGAGAGGCCAGGCCATAGGTCGGAGGTTTCTGAGCTGGCTCAGCTCTGGTTGAGAGAATCCAGACCTCTTGCTCATAGGTATGGACTAGCTCTCAAAGTTGTCCCTTGCTCTGTCCTATTAGGGTCACCGAACCCAGGGAACTGGCAGTTAAATTGTTCTCTAAGTAGCCAAGATTCGGGCTGGTTTTGCTTACCCAGGGTATCAGCTTACACTGAGCCTGGTCTAAAGCAAGTACTCAAGAGAGGGGATAGGGTAGGTTTCCCCAACTGCCCGTGAGGGGCAGGGGTTCCCATCCCTCTGAGAATTCCACTGTGAACTAGAAGGCCAAGTGCACCATAGTTGTGTGTGTTCTCCCAACTGTCAACACTGCCTCCCAAGATAAAGTGAGAGAGGACATTGATACAGCCAAGTCATTGTTATTCTAAAAATAAGCCCCGACTTTCAACACAGGAAAGATTTCCCGCCCCTTTAACCATGACAGTTCCCATGGGAATCTACTCCAGGAAAGCCAGGGTGGTCTGCTGCCCGAGATCTTCCAGCTGGTCGTCTCTAGGTGGGGATCGTTACAGAGTGGGTCAGCTTTGCTGCTCTTTCCGATAGCACCCCCAATCTCCAGCCATCAACCCGTAATTTTCTAGAGAAGTGGTTCTCATTCTTCCTAATGCTGTGTCTAGTTAATACAATTCCTCATGCTGTGGTGCCCCCCCCCCCCCGCAACCATAAAATTGGTTTTTGTTGCTACCTCATACAGTAGTTCTGCTACTATTACGAATCATAATGTAAATGTCGTATATGCAGGATAGCTGGTCTGTGACCCTTTTGGGGGTCGTGATCCACAGGTTGAGGGCCGCTCTTCTAGAAGATGCTATTCGCCAGATAGCCCTCTCTGTGCAGCACTGATCTTTGAGACCTGTAAGCAGAGGGCATTATCTACAAACCCCAGAGCTGTCTGTCATTCAGTACAAGCTGAGCTCTGAGCTGCAGGCTGCAACTCACTGCACCCCCATCTGTCTGACCCATCTTCCCATACTCTCTTCTGTCTCCATTCCTGCGGCTGCCACTGGGCCTTTGCTCCCACACCTTCTTCAAACACTCTCCTCGCTCACATCTCTTAGCCCTCCTGGAATACTTTATCCAAAAGGGAAGCCACTACATATACTAACTTCTTTCCAGCTTTACTTTTTCTCCATATTATAATGAGTTCAGGAGTCCAAGCTTTACTTTGCCATTAGAAACCAGAGCCCTCAAACTCCCTGGGGACAAAGCATATTTTTCAATACATGCTGAGCATGGCCACATTGCCTGCCAGGGTGGACAGCTTGCATCAAGGCTGGGCCTTAGACTGGTACATGCTTCATCCACAGGCAGGTGGGTGGGAATGGAGGAGGTGGCCATCATCAGAAGGGTCTTTTGTGCAACCCCTGACTGCTGACAACACTGCAAAGTTCTGACATTAGAACTATGTGATCCAGACTCTTTCAGTGCTGGGGTGTGTGTGTGTGTGTGGCTACTGAAGATACACATCAAAGCATCCAAGGGCCTCAGGATGAGAAGAGACCCCATAGGCTTGAACTTCTACTCGTCTGACCTCTGTCTGCTCCAGCTTCCAGACATCAGTTCCCAGGCTTGGCTGGACCCTACCATGCACCTGCACACTTGTGGCACCCTGGGGCTGGGAGGCATGGATGCAGGTGGCGTTCAGTAATGCAGACTCAGGAACTGCTCACTCTTTAGCCCAGCAGTGCATGCCATATGCCATTATGTCTGCTTGAGAGGACCCAAAGACCCTCTTTCCCATGACATGGGCCCCTTTCTGGGTATCTCCTTCAGACTCACTGATAACCTGGACAGAGTATCCAGGGAATGTCGGGGAGTGAAGAACAAGACAGTGGGAGATATCCATTCACTCCCTCCGGAAGATGAAGGCAGGAAAAGGTACTCCACCCATAGGAAGTCCTGAGGACACCCTGTGCCCTGGAAAACCCTCTATGAATGCTGTAGGAGCTTGGTGTCTGGGGGCGGGGCAGCCACACCCAGGTCTGCTGGGAGCTGCTGGTCTAAGTCTCTAGGGAGCTAGTAGCTACATTTACCAGAGCCACAGACAGAAGTACCACCTGACATTTGCCTCTGCGTCTTGCAGATCTTTCGAGATGCCTACCAGCCAATGGGATTAGCAAGAACCATGACACACACACAACCTCTGAACAATGGTGGTGATGCTGGCCTCATGGTTAAGTAGGCCTGGCTCATCCTGGGGATCATCTCAGGGCATATTGACCCCTCCTCTCTGGGTGCTACTCCCTCTCTCAAGGAATGACCTCGGGGAAGGCAAGGGAGAAGGGAGGTCTTAGAACATGAGTGTAAAGGGAATGGAAGATTTAAGGAACTCAGGAGAGAGATGGCCCTGATCTCTGCTCTGTGCTCTTATACTGAGCTCCCAACCCCCCTCCCTGGACAGGCTCACAGGCACAAACACAGTCACACTTGTTCTCAGAGAGACCAAGAAGAGAGCTGAACCTGGAGCCTACAGGGTTTTTCTTACCTCTCAGCCTCAGTTTCCTGACCTGTCCCCTGAGGTCACTGAGGAGACTATCCCCACAGTCTCTGCAAAAGCCACCCCTTCCATTCACAGTCCTCATGTTCTGCAGGCCCATTGGCCTCGGGGTGACTCACCTAGGGCCGAGTGGAGGCCAAGGCAGAGCAGGGATCAGAACTGCCGGGGGATGATGCACAGGTCCGACGAGCTGCTAGACCATGCCCCTGGAAAAGAAGAGCACAGGTCACGTGGGACGCCGGCATCTGGATGAATTCACAACATCCCTTCACTTGCCCTAAGCACCCAAGCAAAGCTGAGAGGGTGTGCGTGCTTACGTGAGCATGCATGTGTGTACCATGTGTGCATGTGCACATGTATGTAAGTGTGTGTGTGTGTCTAATTCCTACAAATCCCCCATTAACAGAAGCCTGGTGAGATACTGGCACCCTCAGCTGGGATTTCATTATCACATTATTATGCTATGTCAATGCTGGTCATGGCAATAGCTCTCCAGGCTCAAAATATTAATTATAACTCAACTAGGTGACTGGGCCATCCAGATGCAGCTGTGTGTGGTTCCTGGCTCTTTATCCCTTCTGGTTATTAGGAGGCTTGGTGGAGCATCCAGGCTGGGCTTAGAAAGGCTCAGAGGAGCACCCAAGGTCCTGCTCTGGACTTTACTAGGGCTCACCTCAGGCTTTCTCCTTAAAGCCCATATTGCCCAGCCAAGCCTCACTGGCTCAGGGTATGGCACATAGAAGATGTATACATTGAGTAAAAATACATCCCAACTCAGACAGCACACAAGCCCTCACCAGTCCAGGCAAGGAAACACACAGTCCGCATCATGAATCACTGTACCTTAGCCTCCTGTAGAGCCAAGTCTGAAGGCCATCTCTTTCCTCCCTGTCTGCTTCCCCACAGGATGGGACAGGACAGTCCTGTCACCCGAGCACAACTTCTCTTGCTAGGCTACAGCACTGTGTCAGTTTCCCTTTCTGGTGCAGAGTCCCTCCATACATGGAGACTATCAGTTCCTATGTGCTCACTACACTAAGCACCAGTTCGCTCCAGGGTCTGTTCTAAAGAGCAGAAGGACCTGGGGCTCCCTTTGCTCTGCAGACTGGGGGTAGGGCGGGGACTGTGTGTCTGCCCTCCTCCCATGCAGCCCAGTTGAATGAACATCACAAAGTCAAAAATGCATCATTTCACTACCTTGCATCAGTGCCTAGCCAGGAGCTGCACACAAAGCAGCCACTCGTCGATACTTAGTGCTTTACAAAGGAATCCCCCTGAATTCAGACTCAGACCAAGAATCCAAGTCTGGACTAGAAAAGCCATGCACTTCCCTACCAGATATGTGCACATTAGTGTGGGAATATGCACGTTAGTGCAGGTGCCTGTGGAGGCCAGAAGGGGGCACCAGACCCTCCACCCCGGAGCTGGAGCTACCTGTGGTTGTGAGCCTCCTAACATGGGAGGAACGGAACCAGGGTCTGCTCAAAGAACAGGAAGAATTCCTAGCACTGAGCCACCCCGCCAGCCCCCATATGCATTTTTAACAGATTTTATTTTAGGGCAGTTTTAGATTCATAGAAAAACTGAGAGAGAGGTACAAAAACATCCCCTGGGCCCATCTGGTCAACACCCTACACCAGAATGGGATATCTGTACCATCGCTGGTCATCGCTGTCACTTGGTCCACAGCCTACACAGTGTGTTCACGCTTTGAGCTGCACAGTCCAGGTTCACAGATGCATGTCTTCTACAATGTTGTACACAGACCTGATTCACTGACCTCAGATACCCTGTGCTCCACCGCGTCCATGTTTTCTCAAGGTGTTTCAAAGCCCCCAAACCCAATAGGTTCCAGGAGTTCTGATTTGGCACCCAGGAGTCAAAGTACAGGCAGATGCTGGAGAGGAGTGGAACCCTGTGGAAGGTCATTAAAACACACAGCCTGGTGGTTGCAGCGGAAATCACCAGACAAGTAGGTATACAATGCTAGCCACTGATTTCCTCATCCTGCCTTCCTTACAACCTTGGCCAAAAGCCATACTCCATGAGGCTTCCTGAGGAGGGAGAGACTCTGGGACATGCCATGCCACTCTTGGCTAAGCGGAACACCAAAATGCAAATCCCTCAGCCCAGGCTCTGCTTTCTGCATTCACCATTGTTAACCAAATTGATTACAGGATATACGCATAACATGATTTTATGTAATCAGAAAGAAAAGCAAAATCAAGATACTTGTACAAAACAAAAGGCACTGGAAATCATTGTTAAGCAAAAGGAGGCAGACTCAAAAAGGGGAGTGTGTGTGTGTGTGTGTGTGTGTGTGTGTGTGTGTGTGTGGAACATGTGTGTATGTACTATATACGTGTGTGTATATGGATGGTGTGTGTGTATGTATGTATGTATGGTGTGTGTGTATATATGTGTATGTGGTATATATGTGTATGTGCGTGTATATGTGTGTATCTCTGTGTGTATATATGGATGGTGTGTATGGATGGTGTGTGTGTGTGTGTGTGTGTGTGTGTGTGTGTGTGTTGAACTAGATAGGGGAGCCTGAGAGGGAAGGATCCTCTGGGAGGAAGAGGTAACAGGATACACATGACATGAGAGCAGAAGGGATCAAGCAAGGGAGGAAGGGAACCAGGCAGGAGGAGGGCAGGCAGGAGGCTGGGGGAGGGCAAAACTGAGAACAATGGACAATGGCACTAAGTATGATGGTGACCTTGAGGAACCCACTCTGAGAAAACCAAACACTATATATTTTCCTACGGAGTTTACAAACGCAGGCTGGAGGTGGAGATTCAGTGGTAAGAACGCACACAGCTCTTGCAGAGGGCCAAGTTCTGTTGGGTTCAGTGAAAAAATTACCAAGGGCTCAGTGAACAAGCATCCCACCTTCTTTTAGGGATGTGAATATACACTGGGGGGCGGGTAGATGTTGGGTGAGGCGGGGTGTCTCCCCATCACTGAGCTGAGCAGGTAAGCCCCAGCCTGCCATCTCTCAGCTCCAGAGACACTGTACCATTGGTGCCTGTGATGTTAATCTTGATGGTCAACTTGACTGGATCTGGACCAAACTTTGAAGTGGGTGAGTCTGTAAGAGTTACTTCCTGGAAGATTAACTGATGGAGTAAGAGCCTCCCTGAGGGTAGGCAGTGCAGATACAAGGGCCGCTTATGGCTGCCTGCCTTCCCTCCTTGCCAGTGAGCACATATAGTCTGGCTCTGATGCTCCCTCCAGCCTTAACCTATCAGAGCCCAGACACAAGACCAGTAGCTGTCCAGGAACTCTCCACACCTTCAGCACCACACTGAAACTGCTGAGGGATGCAGCTTCATGTGCTGAACACACAGGGTTCTCAGCCTCTCCAGTGTTGGACTATATACTGCCCTACCGTGTAAGCCAGTCTAATAAATCCTCTTTGTAACACATTCATTCCATTGTTCTGTTCCTCTGGAGCAGAGGTGGTTCTCGGCTTGTGGGTTGCAACCCCTTTGGAGGTTGAACAACCGTTTCACAGGGTCACCTAAGATCATCCGAAAACACAGATATTTACATTACAATTCATAACAGTAGCAAATTTACAGTTATCAAGTAGCAATATACATAATTTTATGGTGGGGGAACACCACAGCGTGAGGAACTGTCTCAAAGGGCTGCAGCATTAGGAAAGTTGGGAACCACTGCTCTAGACAGAGCCTTGCTTCAACCAGCTGGAGGTGCCTTGGCTGTTCAGCTACAAAATGTCAGCCTTCTGGGAACAGCTCTAATGACCACCAGGGGACCACTCATCAATTCCAGCTCAGCATAGGAGACCATACCCAATTCAAGAAAGTACTTAGTATCAGCCGTTCCCTGTCCCCTAGAGAGGTTCCCAGGTTTAAGGCCTGCTGGGTCTGGGGATGGCCTAGGGTAAGTTCTTGTTTCAAGCTTGCCCAGCAGCTAAGCGATCTTGGGCACACATTAGGTACACCATGTGACCTCAGCATGGTCAGGTTCTCCCTGTTAACAGGAAGGATAGAAGCAAGAGAAGGCTATGGAGCTGTGGGAAGGGATGGCCCTTCACTGAGAGTCCAGATGTAGCCTCTGCCCTGCTGGGAATCAAGAATTCCACAATGATGAACACTTGCTGTGGAGGATGCCGACACAGAGAGACTATTTTTTTTTTATTTTTTGTTTTTTCCCGTTTTTTTTATATATAGAGATGTTTCCCATACGAATGCTAACAGCAGTGAACCATGCTAAAGGCTTAAGCATGGATGACCCTGAGCACGGCCTGGCTCGTCTCTGGATAGTTTCTGGAAATCTCACAAACAAGATTACTAGCTCTCAGACTAGGTGTGGTGGCATGCACCTTTAATTCCAGCACTCTGGAGGCAGAGGCAGGCAGGTTTCTGTGAATTTGAAGCCAGCCTGGTCTACAAAGTGATTACCAGTCAGAGCTACACAGAGAAACCCTGTCTTGAAAGATTACTAACTTACAAGGAGAACAACCTAAGTGTTCAGATAACCTTTGTGACATGAGTCACATGATCAGACTGTAATTCTGTCTGGTGTAACTCATGATCCTCAACATCCCCTTTAAGATGTAACTTCAGGGTCACCAAAATCATATAGGAGACTCCTCAAAGCTAAGGGACTGAATGCTCCTGCAGGGTGTGTTTTGTTCTCCCTGGCCATTTTTCCTTCTAACTTACTTATTTAGCACATGTACATATGTGTGTGCATTCATGCGTGTGAATATAGGCATATGTGTGCCATGGTGCCCACGCAGAGGTCAGAGGACAACCTTAGGTATTGGTCCTTGCCTTCTGTCTTATTTGAGGAGGACTCTTCACGTTAGGCCAGGCTCACAGGCCAATGAGTGTCAGGGATTCTCCTGTCTCCTGGTAGGAATGCTAAGATTACACATGCTCACGGCTGCATCTAGCTTTTCACATGGATTCTGGGAATTCAAACTCAGCCTCTATGATTGTGCAGCAAGCCCCTCTACCTACTGGGCCAACCTACAGCCCTGCTTCTCCTTCTATTAATTCTTGTTCTTAAATCTATGTTTAAAATCTCTTGTTAGAGCTGAAGGCATAGCTCACTCAGGTTTCTCTGACAACTGGGCCTTAGTTCAGTTTTCAGTACTGCATTAAAACCAGGCATGGCGGCCCACACCCATAATCTCATCATTTGGCAAGTAGAGACAGGAAGATCAGAAATTCAGGGCCAGTGCGGGATACACAGGACCCTGTTTCAAAAAGAAAACAAACAAAATAAAAACTTCCTTTAATAAACTCAAAGTCTGTTTCTATACTGCCCTATCCTGAATTTTTTTTCTGGGGAACATCAAAGACCTGGCTAGCTGTTCCTGAAGAGAAGATCCCTACAGGATAAGGGCCATGTCTTCTGGTAAGGTAAAACTAACATGCTCAAGGAAGTGAGATGAATCCCTGAGGAAGACATGCTCCCGTTCCCAACAGCCATCTCTGATCCAAGGTTTCCTTGCAGAAGTGCCCTCCATTCCAGAGACCCTCAAGGCTGCTTGTGAACACTCCATTAATATGAATTGCAAATTTCTCCCCGGCCCTATCATTCAGCCGCAGGAGCTCTCGGGCTACCAGCTTTCCAATGGCAGATAAATATTGCAGTGATTGTTGGAGACGGACTCAAGGAGCAGAAGTCATTAGGCGGGAATAATTATGTTGAGCTATGTCTGGTAGATCCTGATTTCTGTCTGCGATTGTCTTACAGATTGTCTCTTCCTCTGGAGGAGAGATGGGTGAGTCATACAGAGCCAGAGATGACGGTCTTGCTGCTCCAAGGATGCATAGGCATCCTGGCAGGGAAGAGCGTTGTGTAGAGCCTTTGGGCTGGTACAAAAGGCATAGCCAGGCAGGGCCCTTGCACCAGAGCCCCAGGCTCCTGCAGGGTGTTTCTCTGTTGGAGCCCAGCCTTTTTGGTCTGTCAGAATGAAGGTAGGCTGTGGCCACGCCTGACCCATCTATCTGTGAGGACACAGCTGGAGAGGAAGGGGACAGACAGAAAGGGCAGCATGGCCCTCTGGCCAGACAGAGCCTTGTTCCTGGTGGGTAACCTCAATCGGTTACTCAGCTTCTCCTTTTCCCTCTACACATTTGTAAAACGGACAGAATAACAGCACTTCCTACTCTGTTAAAATTATGAGTTAGTGCACCAAAAACAAAAACAAAAACAACCAACCAACCAAACAAACAAACAAACAAAAAATCAACTCTGCACATAGAAAAGAACTCAATGATGCCAACTGTGGAAGAGCAAGGGGAAGCTTGGGAGTATTTTAGCCAACTGAAAGGGCACACCCTTAAGCTAAGTATGATGGCCTGTCATCGCAGCACTCAGGCGCTAGGTACTACTGTGAGTCTGGCCAGGTTGTAGACTTTTAGGAGTGGCGTCTTCCTTGCTGGGGGCAGGCCTTGAGGTTATATACAGCCTGGAGCCTTCTCCTGCTCATTTCTCACTGCTTCCTGATCTATCCAGATGAACAAGCTCCTGGAATTCTTGCTGTGGTACCACTTCCATTAGGATACACTGTATCCCTTCAGTGGGCCCAAATAAATCTTTCCTCTTCCCTAGCTTCTGGTCAGGTATGGTCACAATGAGAAAAGTAGCTAATATAATTTGTCAAGAAGAAAAGAAAAGGTACAAATGGACTCAAGTAATGAAGAGGTTGAGTAAGCAAAGAGAAAATTACTCACAGTGAAAATTCCACACCCAAGTGACTTCACGGTCGCGCTCTGCAAAGATGTGAAGTCCTTTACCGATTCCCCAGGAGGCAGAAAAGGAGGGTGTGCTACCCAACACGCTCAAAGAGATAGTGACACACAACCAGAGAAACACTTCATAGGAGAATAAAAGTCCTAAGCCATTCTCATTATGGATATCAAAAATCCATCACAAAGCAGCATGCTAAACACAGCATCACATCAAAGGATCCTTCACCACAACCAGGTGAAGTTTATCCCAGGAATGCAAGCTTGGTTTATTTACCACCTAAGGATTGATTTCTTTTTTGTTGTTATTAAATGTATTTGCTTTTGTGTCTTTGTGTGTGTCTATGTATATAAGCATGTGTGCGCCAAGGTTTGTGTGTGGAGGTCAGAAAACAACTTTAAGGAGCTGGTTATTGCCTTCAACCATGCGGATCCCAGAGATCCAATTCAGGCTCTCAGGCTTGGGGGCAAGCATCTTTGCTCACTGAACCATCTTGTAGGCTCATCTTGTAATACCCAGCTCCTTAAACCGTATGTTACAACTCCATAAGGAGCCACTGAATATGATGACTGAAAACAAAATTGGCAAGAGAAGGCTTCAAAAACCAAATACAATGACCAAAAAATAAATCAGAATCAAACATATACTATCTGAGGTGTTCCTGGTGGGCTCATACATGTTGCATCATGTGACTTCACAGCAGCCTTGGTTCTGAGCATCCAACACACGTACTGTGGGACAAAGGCTGCCTGCAGCACCTCTACATATTCTGATGTAGTATATCATATCAATGACAACCCAAAGTTGCATGCTCACCCAGACAGATCTAGAAGTAGCACTTGACAATATGTGATGCCCTTACCTAATGAAAACGTTACATCTGGATAATGGGACAAAAAAAGAAACCTGTGTATTTGATGAAGGGCACCTACAAACAACAACTAAAAGTCAGAGCTAATGTTACAATTAATAGCGGCATGCCTCTTAGCATGAAGAATCAGATATAAGGGTGTCTGCTTGTTCTTGCCATTTCTTTCTTTCTCGCCATGCACACGTTGGTGTTTGCACGTATGTGGGTGCATGTGTGTGTGTGTACACATGCAGGTGTGTGGAGGCCCAAGGCTGATGTCTCGAGTCTTCCTCCATCACTTTTTACCTTTCTCATTAAAGCAGGATCTCTCACTGAACTCAGAGCTCACCTGTTGTCTTAGGGTTTTAGTGCTGCGAACAGACACCGTGACCAAGGTAACTCTTAAGAGACAACATTAAATTGGGGCTGGCTTACAGGTTCAGAGGTTCATTCCAGTATCATCAAGGCAGGAGTATGGCAGCATCCAGGCAGGCATGGTGCAGGAGGAGCTGAGAGTTCTACATCTTCATCTGAAGGCTGCTAGGAGAAGACCCAGCTCCCAGGTGCTGAGGGTCTCATTGCCCACGCCCATAGTAACACACTTCCTTCAACAAGGCTACACCTACTCCAAAAGGGCCACACCTCCTAATAGTGCCACTCTCTGGACCAAGCATATTCAAACCACCACACCTGTCTAGCTGGCCTTGCTAGCCAGCTTGCTCTGTCTCAGTTTTCTACTTGTTGTCGTTACAAGGGACCCAGGATGCCCACTTGGCATTTACTTGGGTTCTGAGGATCCAAACTCTGGTCCGTGTGCTTTAACCACTGAGCTACCTCCCAGCTGTATCTATCCAAGTCACACGGTTCTAAGCAGGGCGATAAAGCAAGGGAAAAAAAAAAAAACAAAAATGAAAGATATTTATTATGAGAATGGAGGGAGCACACCATTCCTATTTTCTGCTGTTATTATTTGATAATTAGCACCCTTGATGAACCCATTACAACATTCTTCAACGAGGCTGCTAGAGGCAAGATCAATAGATAAAATGACGACATGTAGAAATTTGCAATTCAAAAATCAAGTTAGGAAGATAACGACGATAGTGATTAGAATAAGCCATTCTAAACAAAGAGCATCAAACAGAATAAACTCTAAGGGGAAAAAAATACTCAATAACAAGTGCAAAAAATCCTGCTCTGGAAAATAACAGGACATTTGCTTAATTAATTAATTATCTATTATTAAAACAAACAAACAAACAACCAAAGTCTGCTGTATAATCCACACTAGCCTAGGACCTGCTATGTAGTCCAGCCGGGCCTCAAACTTGCAGCTATCCTCTGGCTTCAGCCTCCAAAGTTCAGGATTGCACTAGCAATCCTGGAGGAAACAAAAAATTGTTGGAAGGTCTCGAGGAAGAGCTCGATAACTTGGGAAACATTCTCTGTTTACAAACCACAAGACTTAACGTTAAGCTGGACACTCTCCAAACTGGTCTACAGACTTAATACAATCCCTGCTGGAATCCCTGCTTCATTTCTTTGTAGAAAACGAAAAACTGATTTCAAAATTCATACGGAATTGCAAAGGACCTGAGGTAGCCAAAAATAGTTATAAAGAAGAAGAAAATCGTAGGACTCATACCTCCCAATCTTTCTTGAGTTTTGTCTGTGCAGAGTGTATGTGTGAAGGCACATGTGTGTGAGGCCTGAGGTTGACCTCAGGAACCTTCCTTCGCCACTAGGACTTTCAACCGGACACAGAGCTCACTGATGCGGCTGGGCTGGGTAGCCAGCTTGTCTCAGGATCCCGTCTGGACCTTTGGAGCACTGGAATCACAGCCGCCATGCACAACTGACATTTGACGTGGGTTCTGGGATCTGAGCTCTGGTCCTTACAATAGTGCAGCAGGCCGTACGAGTCAACTACCTACCAAGTGTAAAGCTTAGCAAAAGGCATTAAAAGTCAGGGTGGCATGGTGCCGACACATGGAAAGACACAGAGCGATGAAGTGCAACTGAGAGTCTAGAAATAAATGCATACATCTGGGGCTGTAGGATCTAGTTCCGGGACAGAGCACCTGCCTAGCATGAGCAAAGCCCAAGGCTCAGTCCTGTGCCTCAAAAGCCAATCGACTGAACCCACACATACAGTTTAACAAGGATGTCAAAACCATCTGGCATGCAAAACTAACTTTTCTTTAAAATAAAATTATTTGTGTGTGTGTGTGTGTGTGTGTGTCAAGAGCACAACTTTTTGGGCGTTGGTTCTCTCCTCCACCACGTGGGTTCCAGGGATTAAGTTCAGGTGTGATACGAGAGCCTTTGCTCACCAAGCTGTCTGTCTTGCCTGCCATGGTAGTGGTTCTTGGAGCTGGGGAAACAAGGGTGTAGTTAGGAGTGTGAGGTTTCTTCTAGAGACGTTCTCAACCTTCCTGATGCTGCGAACTTTTAATACTCTGTGTTTTCCGATGGTCTTAGGTGGCCCCTGTGAAAGGGTCATTTGACCCCCACAGGGGATACAGGTTGGGAACAGCTACTCTAGAGTGATGAAACATTCCCAAACTGACTAATACTCGTGAAAAGACCACCACCAACTGAATTATATGTGCTACATTTACTTCGTATTATGGTAAATTTTAGGGTATATGAACCGTTTCTTCAAAAGCCAGTATGCTGTCTAGTTTTACGTCAACCTGACACAAGCTGGAGTTATCTAGAAGGGAACCTCAATTGAGAAACCGTCTCCACAACATCCAGCTGTAGGGCACTTTCTTAATAAACTGATAGGGAGGGCCCAGCCCTCTGTGGGTGGGGCCAATCCTGGGCTGATGGTCCTGGGTTCTAGAAGGAAGCAGGCAGAGTAAGCCAGTAAGCAGCACCCCTCCATGGCTTCTGCATCAGCTCCTGCCTCCATGTTCCTTCTCTGCCTGAGTTCCTGCCCTGACTTCTTTTGCTGATGAACAGTGACATGGAAGATAGTAAGCCCTTCCCTCCCATTTTGGTCATGGTGTTCCGTTACAGCAACAGCAACTAAGACATCCACCAAAAGCAAAAAAGGAATCTAAGCCAATGTCTTTCTCCATTTCTACATCTGAGGGCAGAAGGACAAAGAACAGAGTCCTGGGAACAAGGAGATAGACCACATGGTTTTCTAGTGCTGGACCACTATCCTTCTCAGACAGGAAAAGGAGAGCAGGTGTCAATTTAGCTGATGAAGAGAACACGCAGCTTCACACTCAGGCCACCGCCCCAAAGAACCTACTTTAGGCTGAGCTGGTACAGTACCTCGGGCCACCCAGGTGGAGGGTCCCACATGCACTACATCCAGGGCCACGTCTACATTTGTGGGAAGCGCACAGCCCAGTAGGCTTACTTGGATATATGCCTGATGCCAGGCATACTGTTAGACACTCTCAGCATCCTCCTTATTCAAGGGGTGCTCCAGGATCTGGGGGTACTGTGGAGGGCCAGTTGTCATGGTATACATGGTCCATAAGAAACTCCAGCTGAGGAGGTCTCAGATCAGTCACATGAACAGCCCAGATGTACCCACAGCACAGCAGTTGTAACCTTAGACTTTTTGGAGTCCTTGGCTGGTTCTGCGGCAGGAGTCTCTCAATGGCCCAGACCTGGAGGGTCTCTTGTGGCTGCCTTCAGCTAAAGAAGTCTCCCCCCAGACCCCAGTCACAGCTCCCGTCCAGGTAATGTATCATGCTACCTCCAAGAACCTTCAGAGAACCTGGAAATGGCCTCTCTAGCCCGCTCCCACAGACCGGATGTGTGCTCAAGAGATGACAAATTGTCTTAATATATTCTGAAGCTCAACTTAATTAGGAAGCAGAGCCCCTTAGGGAGAAAAAAAATATTGTGGGCTCTAAAGCCCAAGATGGATGGTTTGGGATTATGACTACTCCTGAGTGACTGTGGTTTAGAAATGACTCATCCAACCACGGTCCCCAGGTAATAAGCACAGTGGCTCACAGAATATCCTCTAATACTATCCAGACAATGACCTCTCTCTGTAGAGGCATCTCTTTCATTGCACAGCTCAGGAAACTGAGTTACAGCTGGGTATGAAGGCATACACCTGTGACCTAGGAACGCTAAGGTGAAAGAGGTGTCAGTTCCAGGTTAGCCTGGGTTATACAGTATAGGATGGGCTATATATAGTTCCTGGCTCGGTCTGAGCAATGTTGGAAGACTTGTCTCAAAAAATAAAAAAAGCAATGGTAATATTAATAATAAACAATAAAGCAACGGAGTCATAAAGGGAACCATGGGTCCTGCAGATGTCGTCAGCTTATACTCCACAGCCCATAGTGGCAGTCAAATCTAGACGAGACCACTCAGGTTCCCCACCTCACAAGACAAGGAGCGGTTGGAAGGAGAGCTGGGCTTAACAGTAAGCTGAACCCAACCCTGAGCTGGGCACAGTCATGGCCAGTGACCAGTGCTACCAGTCTTGGTCTGGGAGAACAAGAATTTGGCACATAAAGATTCCCAACTCTGGAGACTGGAGAGATGGCTAGGCAGTTAAGAGCACTGACTGCTCTTCTAGAGGTCCTAAGTTCAATTCCCAGCAACCCCATGGTGGCTCACAACCATCTGTAATAGGATCCGATGCCCTCCTCTGGTGAGCATGAAGAGAGTATACTCATATACATAAAATAAATGAATATTTTTTTAAAAAAAAAGATTCCCAACTCCAAAGCCTATGTAGTGCCCAACTACTGAGGCTCTTGCTTGTACTCAAACAGCCTGTGTGGCTGAGTATTAGCATGCTTCCCTGGCATTCACGAAGCACTGAGTTTAATCCCCCTCGTTGAACAAGCCAGACCTAGTTGTGCACACCTGTAATTCCAGTACTCAGCGGGTCAAGGCAGGAGGATTAGACTTTTAAGGTCATCTTCAGGTACACAGCATGTTTGAGGCTACCATGGGATACATGAGAGCTTGTCTCAAAAAACAAACAAATAGACAACAAAGCCTGCCATCTATGCTCACTTCAAAAGACTAGGTTATCTGCTACTCACATCCTCCACAAAGCAGGGGTCTAGCTCTCTGATGCACTGAGATGGGTGGATACGCATACACCCGGGGACATGTGCCAGCACCAATTTGTAAGCTACCCAAACGTCCATCTACACTTCACCAGTAGGAAAGTTTTATGTCTTCACATAACAGAATACTAAAAAGTCATCAGAATGCCCCTCAGAGATGCCTAACCACACAGACAATGGTGAATGAAGAAGCCAGACACAAGAGTCCACACGCCTTGGGGCCTGCTATAATAAACTGCCCACAGAGTGAGCAGCTAACACACTTCCAGTTCCTAGTTCTGGGGCAAATCTGAGATCAAGGTGCCAGTATGGATGGGTTCTGGTGAGGCCGCTCTCCTGGCTCACCACCATGTTCTTGTGTGGTAGGGAGAAGGCCCTCTTCCTCTTTTTATAAGGGAATGAATCCTATCTTGAGAGGTCTACTTTCCTGATGTAATTTA
>JANHMN010000010.1:41066619-41101619 GCA_030674055.1 Rhabdomys pumilio
CATTTTGGCATTCTTCCCAGGAAGTGATCAAGGCGTCTCCTGCTCCAGAAGGAAGATGGTTAAAAACCTTAGCCAATACCAGATGTGTGTGTGTGTGTGTGTGTGTGTGTGTGTGTGTGTGTGTGTGACTTCTAACCCAATTGGCATTTTCTGCTTCTGTGGAGTGGTGCCCACAGGAAAGGATGCCCTCCTGTCTCAGCCAGAACTTTTGCAGCAAGTCGCATGAGGATAGGAAGGAAAAGTAGTCTGCCCTTCCTTCCACAGCGGGACCACGTCTGTGAACAAGAACACTTAGCTGAGGCTTCCCTGGGTAAAGCAAAGAAGAAGAAAAAAACACCCAGCCAGTCCAGCCCTGTCATCTTACAGTTGAGTAAAGGATCCCAAGAGGGAAGATTCTTGGTCCTAAATCACAGAGCTAGGTGTGACCAGGTGTATGGCCAGGAGTGCCCTGTAGGACCAGTATGGCCAGGTGTGGCCAGGCCATATACCCAGAAGTAGGCAAGTGAAGCCAGTGTGTCAGGTGTGGCAGCATGACCAAGCAAAACTCCTGGGAGAGGCAGATGCTTTTCATTTGTCGGATAGTGACAAAAAGTTTCCAAGTGTTCCTGTGATACCACCTGTGATCACTCAGTGATCACCTGTCATCTGTGAGTGCCACTGTTACACATTCCAACAGTTTTATTAGTAATGAAATTGGAGGAGAGAGAGGAGATCGGGTATTAGGTTTGGAGGGAGCACAATGGCCACAGTGTCCCTAAGAGTGGCTGTCCTGAGTCCACCCCAGGTGACTGAAGGACAGCAGGTTCTCAGAGTACTAGGAATGTGAAGGGTGAATTGGGGGTGAACACTTCAACATGGAAGGAATCTAAAGCATGCTGATTCTGGACTCTGGTATGTCACTAGGTAGCCCTGGACAGTCACCTCTCCTTCTGGAACTGCTGCCTTCGCCATCTCTTCTCCCTGTCCTTCTTTGGGTAGCCATGAGACCACATAAGGCGATGAACCCATACAGAAACACCCTCTCAACCCATGGGCATTTATGCAAAGGGCTGGCAGGACCATCCTGCTGTGCACAGGACCATGTGAAGGTACATTCACATGCACACAATATGCCCAAATCCTGACATGCTCCATGTTGTCTCCCTCGGTTCCCACCCAGGGCCAGGCCACCCGACAGGCCTGCCTGCCATCTCTGTGCTGATGATCCTGTCCTGGAGTTGTGCAGTCAGACAGTGGGATCTTGGTCCTGGGTCCATAAGTTCCCAAATACCTCCAGGATGAAGAAGACCCTCCCTAAACTTTGAATGAAGAATCAGCAGGCAGCTCAAAAGAGGAACCAGGGTAGTTCATTATCAGTTTTAAATATTAGAAATCAGACTGTGTTTGGCAGTTGGGAGTCATTGTGGATTCTTAAATGATGGACTTGGAGGGTCAGGATGGTAACCTGGGCAGGATGAATGTTGGGCATATGTCAGGGCCTTTGCCAGAGGGAGTTCAAAGGAGATAGGTGATAGGTGAGCAATCTAGACAGGGGCTGAGGCTGGTCCATGTAACAATCAGACAATCTGGGATGAGTGTGGCCATAGGTAGCTTTTGGCTTGTCACAAACACTAGAGACAGTCAACCTGTGAGGCAGAATTATTGATATTAAAGTTTCTGGACAGGTGAGAGAGGGACTATTTTCCTGAGGGGGAGTGGAGAGGGAGGAAGGGAGAGAGGGAGGGAAACAGAGAGAGAGACAGACAGAGACAGTCAAAGCAAAGACACTCCTGAAATGTAGCCTGTGAAGCAACCACGTGGAAACACACCACAAAGACTGGGATTAAGGCTGCCGAAGCCCCTTAATCAGGAGCCTGCAGGATGCGGGGAGCTCAGCTTCGATGAAGGGATAAGCCATGCGAAAACAGAAATAAATTATTCATTCCCCTCAAATGAGCAGACTTCACATTCCCACAACAACTGCCTCACCACAGGCACCCTGAAGACAGGAGTCCTGTTAGTGACACTGCTCAGCCATTCAGGCGTGGGTAGACACAGGATTTGAACGTCGCCATCTTGACAGCTCCCCAGGATCTGTCCACACTGTGCATTCAGCATCACAGATTAATCCAGCCTGGCTCAGCTAATATACTCCAGACTCAGGCCAGCTTCAAGCCACAGGGGGAGCTTCCCTGTGGATGGTAGCATCTCCCTGAAATCAGCTGCATCCAGAGTCTGTTGAGAACACACAATTGCCCCCACCAGGAAAGAAGCCTAGAGCCCCTGCTTGTTCCCATGTAGATTCCCAACCACGTGAGCTGAGGCCACTGTAGGAGGTGTGAGGGTTCTAGGGTCACCCCTGGGGTCACTCCATGCACCACTGGCAGCCCTAGGTCAGGACCTCAGGGAGACCAGCAGGTAGTGGGAAGAAGAGAATTCACAAAACAATTCTCGTGCCTTAGCCATCTGACCATCTCTAAGCTCTGGCATGCCACTGGACTATTTCCTCTGCCCAGAACAGTTCCCAACTTTTCAATGAACTATTCTCCTTCAGATGAGTCTTGATGTTCCTCCATGGAGGCTCCAAGTGCCTGACCCCACCACCCTAGTGGTTCTCAACCTGCAGGTTGCAACCATCAGAAAATACGTATTTCCAGTGTTTTTAGGAACTGAGACACCACTCAGTAGAAAAACCACAATTATGAAGTAGCAGTGAAAATAAATGTACGGGTGGGGCTCCTAAGATCATCTCCCGACGGCCACAATCTGCACGTTGAAAGCTGCTGCTCTACCCCGCTCCTATTGTACCACAAGCCTCACTTTCCCCTTATCTTACTCTGCTGCTGGTGGCACGAACGACATCTCTTAACTGTCTAGAGCTAGCAACTGTAGCCCTGCAGCAAGGAACTAGTGTGGACAGAGGACAGGGACCCCTGCCTAGCATCTAGCACACCTCTGAGCACAGAGAGAGCAAATGAGATTAAGTCTGAAGGCCCCACTTTTCACCTGTCCAGAACAGGTCAGAGTTGTGCCTTGCAGTGGTGAGGCATGAGATGACACCCCACAGGGAACTGGATACTCACCAGGGTTAGGAGCCTGTGCCCATCTTATCCACAGGGAGGAGGATTCCACTTGTCTGTCCCTAAGCTCCCACAAGGGGTCTTTTGCAGTAGCCACACTGGCTGGCATCCAGCCTCATGCCCACTCCCCACTCCTTGCCTGAGAAGTGACGTAAGTGTGTAAATGAAGGAATGAGCTTCCAGCCAGCCCCGCCCTCGAGAGTGGAGGTCTAGAGTTGTCTGAGGCTCACATGTGAGAAAGAAATGTGTCTTACAGGTTGGGGCAAATCTCAGTAAACTGGTTCTGGATATAAAGTAAACATGCCAATTCAGAGCTACCATTAAAAAGGCATGTGTTATGTGTGTGTGTACACATGCACGTGGGTGGAAGTGTGTGCACATATGGGTAATTATGCATATATATAATATATAATATTTTAAAATGTTAGCAGCTCTCAGTAAAAGTCACATTGCACCTCTCAGAGGGAAACATGTGGCAATGGGTGAAGAGAATGGGGGTACATACCTATGACAGTCTATACCAGCCTAAGAACTACAAAGTCCCAGCCAACAACAGTGTTGTACATGAGATGCTGGGACACAAGCTGGACCCCATAAGCCGCTGCTGCTCTCGTGTTCCTTCTGACAGACTGTAGATTCTAGCAGCAGAGTTGTGTCTGAATCAACTTTCCATCAAAAGACACCTGAGATAACCATCTTAGATGCAGAAAAAGTTTACTCTGGCCACAGATTCAGAAGTTTCATCTATAGTTGCTGGCCCTGCAGTTTTGAGCCTGTGGCAACTTGGCAGGTTACAGTGGGGTCATGTGGCTGAAAAGGTCAACTTGGGTCATAGCAGTTGGGCATGGGGTCCTCGTGTGTAAGTTTTTTGTGGACATATGTTTGTACCTCTTTGGTAGTATGAAGGAAGGTGACTATTGGATCATAGAGTAAGAACCTGTTTAGTGTTGTGAGAAACTGCCAGCTGCCTTCCAGGAAAGTTTGGACTCTGGCCATTCTAGCAGGTTTACAGTGGTAATGTTTTAATCTATGTATCTTTAATGACACTGTTTCACCAAACTTCAGATCACACAAGACTATCCTTTAAAAAAAAAAAAAACAACCAAACAAAGACACATTATAATAGTGTGACACTGTCACACTTTCCTTAGTGCATATTAACTGCACGACATAACGGGGCCTCCCTGTGACATCACACATTCACACAATGTACTTTGATCACATTCAACCCTAAGACCAATCTTTACTGTAGACCAGACCATCTTGGGACTGCAGTGACAACATGCCTTGGCGGCAGTGAGGACCAGTGTAGGAGTTGTCACAGAGGACATCAGGACACCCCAAGTTGTTCAGGCCCAATAACCTGGTCCCCTAAGTGCCATCTAACATGCTAACATAGTCTCAATCTAGCTGATGATGAAGCAAACAGAACCATCATCTCCACATGAACATTCAGGTGTTACCCAATGTCTCCACAGAGATACATCCAGGCCTGAGAAAGAAGGAGACCTGCACAAGTCTCCCAATGGGAAAGCAGCATGAGACCCAGACAGGCTGGCAACTGTTCAGCTTCTGATGGCACCAGGCAGGTGTGTCAGCTTCACATACATCCTGGAAGCACCACCACAGCAGGGCTCCGGGATAGCTCAGACAGAACCAGCACAGAAGACCCTTTCTGCTCCTACAAGGCCTTGGAGACTGCCTCTGCCCCACATAAGCAGTGACCCAGAGGACCCAATCAAAGACTCCACCATATTTGAACTTTCATCAGGGTGATGGTCTGTGAGCAGGAGGTGAAGTTTCATTTGTGATTTCAGTCTTACACATCACGTTTAACGGGGCTCCCGCCATGTGTCAGACCCTGTCTTAAGTGTCTGGAATGGAACACAGAACAAGGGTGATTCTTGCTTCCAAAGAGTTCATGGTGCGTGTAGCAAAAAGACCACAGGAGGTTCTGGGTCAAATGGTATGGTCCTGGGTAGATGAAAGATACTAAAAGAAGCCAAGGAGGTAGCTCTAACTTTGCCTAGGGTTCAGGAGAGCTTTCCAGAGCAGGTGACATATAACAGAGCCTCCAGTAAGAGCCAGCAAGTGACTATGAATATGAGAGGGCTGGGTGTGGGGTGCAGTCCTGGCAGGAACTTTCCAGGAAGTACTCCTCTCAACCAGAAGGCTGCTCATCCTCTGGGGAGGCTGGAGCTTGTGATACACAGCAGACAGTGGGCGGCTGCGGTCAGCACTCAGATCCCTGGCTAAAACAGACCTCAGCTGGTAGTAGCTTCTGGCCCAGTGCCTACTGGCTTTTCTCAGCAGGGCTAGCTAGATGAAAAGCCCAGGTACTCCTCACTTCACAGACTCAAAGAACAAAGCTCGCTGACTGCCTGGTCCCAGCAGGTTCTCCCTGTTCACTCCAGACCTCAAGCCAGAGACTTCTCAGGACGTACATGTGGCTTTTCCACCAGTCTGCCCACATATCTTCTCCCCACCCCCAGAGCATGGGCTGGGCCATCTCCAAAGCCAGCAAAGCCACTTGCTGAGTGACAGCTGAAGTTTTTAAAGTGCAGTTACAGTGGCAAAAGGGCAGAGCAGGTAGACTCACAGCCAGACTTGATTAACAGCTCTTTGGGGCAGTGGCATTTACACAACGAGGAAAATGCACAGGGTTTGGTTGAGCTAAGCATCCTTCCTGTCTGGACCTCCAGATAGACTTGGGCCAGCAGGTCCATCCTTACAATGAGGAGGGTGTGCCTATTCTAGGGAGGCCTGGCTTTAGGGCCTTCGGCTTCCTGCTCAAGGCTGAAGTCAGCCTGTGCAGATGTGTTGAGAAAGACCATTGGTTCTGAGTGTCCCCTAAGTCTTCAGTGGTCTTTGTTTTTCTCATACCTGTCCTCTCATGAATGGGTGACTACACGTTTAAAGCAAGGTGGGACTGTTAGCCCTATCACATTCTCTCTCTTTCCAGGCTCATCTTCTCAACCCACCAAGGCTTCTGGAATTTTAATAGCTTCCCGCCTCCTCCCATCCCCGGCCAATCTGATAAGTAGTATGCCATGTCGTAGAGGTAGAGGCTGAAATTGCTGATGTGGTCCAGGCAAAACCACCAGGCACTCGTGAACGAATGTCCAGTCGAGAGACAGGCGGGGTTGCTGTACTCACTGTAAGGCCATTAACTGAGAGCCCTGCTGAGCTGTCATTGAGAGAAGACCAGCTATTGCCTTGTGGAATTGGAAGTATTTCATCCACAGCCCAGAGGGAAGCTTAGTGTATGTCTTCCAATTCTGTCAACCCTCTAGGGTCTCACCACAAGTCCTTCACTTTATGGGGCCAAGGACAGTGTGTAACGTTATAAACCCCTTCTCTCCAAACCAACTCTCATGAGCCACGTTTTGTTCATCCTCACAGGGTTTTTGACAAACAAGTGAAAGAAACAGAAAGGAGGAGGAAGCAGTCATCTCTGGGAAACGGCAGGGTTGCTTCTGTCTGCACACTGCAGCCTCCATGAAGGTCTCATGAGGAAAATCAGGGTGGTGTTCCCCTGATGGGTCTGGGGAGGAGTATAAGGGGTGGCCTTCCACAGAATAGGAAGGATTAAGTCATGTCCAAGTCCAAACATTTTTAAAACTTGCCACCAGAAGTTCTGTTTACAAAGCTGGGCATGGTGGCTCTTACCTTTGGTTTCTGCAAAGGCAAGTGGATCTCTGTGAGTTCAAGGACAGCCTGGTCTACAGAGCTAACTATTTAGATGGCAGGGCTAGAGAGGTGGCTCAGTGGCTAAGAACACATACTGTTCCAGCTGAGGCTCTAGTTCTGTTTCTGGGACCCATGCTGAGTTGCCCACAAGTGCCTAGAGCTCCAGCTCTAAGGGATCTGATACCGATGTCCTCCAAGGCCACCTAGACAGTCTCATACACAGACAATTAAAAAAAAAAATCTAAAAAAAAAGTGTCTTTTTCTTCATCAATATCAGATACATCCTCTTAAATTAGACCTTGTCAATTCCATGTGTTTTGCTTGCATTAAAAAGATATATATATATCTTTTATATATTTATAAGTTTATATAGATAAAATCAGTATATATATATATATATATATATATATATGTTTATATATATAAAATCAGCCTAGAACTTATCATCCTCCTGCCTTGCCTCCTTCATTGCTAGGATTACAGGCATGTGTCACTATACCCAGCTAAGGAAAAAAAAATTTAATTTACCTACAATAAATTTCATCCTTTCTAGGTGTACAATCCATTTAGTTTTGACAAATGTACCCAGCTCTGTAACTACCCATAACAATTTTAGCAGGAGAAAGAAATCTTTTAAATTTATGCTAATAAGTGGTTTAGCAAATATGAATATTTATCACCTCGCCAATTACTCTCCTGACTTATTTTATTAATTGCTGGTTTTCCAGCCGATTCTTTCTCTCTCTCTCTTTCTTTTTTCCCAAGATATAAAACAAGGCAGACCAGGAGACAGCTGGTTTGGTGCCTTTGTGCTCAATAGCTTTGTATAGAGTGATTGCTGCTTGCTGCCTCTTTGACTCAGTGGGAGGGGGGTGACCCTGTCCAGTCCTATGAAGAAAGTAAAGTCTGGAGATTGGATAACTGTCCAAGGTCAGACAGCTGCTAAGAGGAAAATCTGGGCCCGACATCCAGGTCTGATTTCCACTTCCGTATTTGTATCTGTCCCAACAGCCACACCAAAAAAAAAAAAAAAAAAAAAAAAAGCCATTGTACAATTCACGTCCTTCCCTAACAGCTTTGCCTTGAGTGTCTCAAAGGGCACGAGATGGGAGTGAATGCTGGACCCATGCCCTCTGCCAGCCTTCCTCACACACAGACAACTGCCACTCCTCAGCTCTGGCCTCTGAGCAATACCCCCAAATCTACCTCAGCCTCTGGAGGGAGTGTAGGCCTGGAGACAGGACAGAATGTAGCCAACGCCTCTTGCTTAGTGAATTCTCTGGAGGGATACAATGTTACTAGATAAAAGGGCAGACTTTAAGCAAAAGATAAGGGATAAGGTCGCGGGTCTCCAGGAGTAAGCACTCACCCTGTTGAGACCTTGGACAGGGCAGACTCCAGCTCCTGCTGGGACAATAAGGATCCTCCTTCCCTCCCTCCCCTCTCCACCTACCCTATTTTCTAGCATTCTTTGTTCATCATAAACAGCTCAATACCAGGGAGGGCTTAACACCTCTCCATCCCAGAACTCTGGCAGACCTTCCGTGGCCTGTAGAATCATCTACCACATGATTCCTGCTATTTCCCTCTCCACGCTTCAAATTCTCGCAGCAGCATCATGGTCCTGCTTTGTGTGGTGAAGTCCCAGAAATCCACACCTCACAAAACTTCAGCTCTCTCTCTCTCTCTCTCTCTCTCTCTCTCTCTCTCTCTCTCTCTCGTGTGTGTGTGTGTGTGTGTGTGTGTGTGTGTGTGTGTGTGTGTCTGCGCAGATTACAGACCAATAATCAGTGAGGGGGAAGACTGCCAGGAAGGAGGTGGTTAGGCAGACTCTATGCCATCATGTCCAGATGTCTGCCTAACTCCTCTCTCCTAATTCCTCCCTGGAATTCCTCACACCTGCTCCTCACAAGACACCACCTCAGCTGTAGATGTTAGGCCACTTACTGCCTCCATCTAGGCAGACAAGCTGTGTCTCATACCAGAGAAAAAGGGTGTCTCCCATAATCCTCAGACTTCTTGAGAAGGCTGACCACAGAGAAGGTAGCCTCTCCGGTGTGCATGCCAATACTGTGAGGAAAGCATCAGAGGGTGGGGCAAACGAGTGGCTGGGTCAGAAGGTGGCCTTCAGTGACTTTTTTGTCCCATATTTTTGCCAACTTTCTGATCTGTTTTACATAATTCTTCTAATTAAAGTGTTTTGTGCAGCCTGTTGTCCCTGGGGCTCTGGCATTCTGCCCCACTGACCTGAGGACTCAGCTTGACTCAGGGGGGTAGGATTTGGACGCTCTTCAGGAAGGAGCCCAGTAGCATTTGGAGCCCAGCAGGCCAGCGGAAGACAAGTGGTTGCCCTGGGGAACTGAGCAAGCCCAGCCAGGTTGCTCTGAGCTCCTGGGAGTGGGGTGGGGACTAAGGACTTGGCTACATTTTAGATTTTCCTAGAGCCCAAGAGTAGGAAAACAGACCTCTTTCTGGATGCAACGGCACACACCTGCACTCCCAATGCTGACTGGGGTGAGGCTGGGAAAACAAGAGTTAAAGCCACTTTGCTTTGTAGCGAGACCTGGTTTTAAAACACTAAAACAACTAACATCAACCAGAGCTGGTAGCCAACATCCATCACAATGCCAACCCTCAGCCACCCCAGGAAGGAAGTGAGTCTGGAGTCAAAACTCCCAAGGACCCTGGAGTTCAAATATTGGATTCAGGCTAAGAACTTTAGAGACAATTTGGAAAGGCTTTTAGTGGCCTGTCTTTTAAATGGCCTGGGCTTCCTCTGACATGAGTATGACATGGGTCTCCATAGGTGGCATGGGTAGGCTTGGCCAGGGCCCCTGAGGAGGCCTGTATCGCAAAGCATAGGACCATGGTGAGATGAAGTTGCTTCTTGGGGCTGGTAGTGAGAACTGAAGGCCCCCAGGGACCCAGAGAACAAAGGGCTCCTGTGTCCTCTGCTTCAAATACTGAAACATTAAAAACCCACTCCTGGGGACTTGGGTGTCTGATGTCATCTTCACCAAGAGCCGCCCAGCGCACAATCTCCAGTTTCTAGGAACATTTCTGTCTCTCATCACTTTCCATCACTTTAAATTTTAATTTTTCTATTATGGAGTCAGACGATAATGATGACAGCACCCCACCTCCCTCATGCTTTATTCATGGAGAAGAGGCATGGGTGTCAGAAGTAGAGAGCCTGCTGGGGCCTGAGCCTTGTGTCACACCCTCCTCAACATCGTGCCTCAGTTTCCCCATCAGCTTCTCATCCCTGTCCAGGGATCTGGCTCCACTTGCTGCATTCCTGGAATCAGTTTCCCACCCCACCCCCTCCCATTCTCCTTCTAGGCATCTATAGTCATTTTCTGATTATCCCATCGGTTCTGGGGCTTGCTGCAATCACCTGTCACTATGTCCCTTAGAGCATCTTGACGCTGTGCCTGTTTGAGAGCAGGCCAGCTGGGGAGAGCAGAGGCCTGTGGATGGGGGGCCCCCAGCACTGGATTGCTCCCTCTTTGGGTCGCTGGTGTGATAGAGCCAGGAAAGAGCAGGAAGCCACAGCTGCTGGGTCACACAGCTTTGACAAGTGGCTCTGAATCCACCTGTAGTTCAGTCCTTAGGTGGGGAATGAGAGCTGTCTTTGTGTTCACTATAAATGGATGCCACCTGAGGGGTGACACAGATGCTCAGGAGTGAGGGAACCATGCAGATATCCAGGCAGGTGGCAAGGAAGAGTGCCAGGGGCAGGCATCCTGAGCAGCATGTACACTTATTACTGAGCCCTGCCTTCGTGACAGCGCTTGTCCCCTGGATCATACACATTTGCTCAATCACTTACCTCCCACCTGGGAGCCTTAGAGCGCTCAAACCTCACCTAGTATTGAACCCATCACCCTGGATACAATATGGAGACAAAATACATGCTGAGTGCCTGAAGGGATGCATTCAGTGTATGGTCACACATGCTGGTGGCCCTGCTACACTCTAGTAGACTGTCTTTCATAGCCTTCTCTCCATGTCAACTCTACACAGTCAAAGCACTACATAGCTTCCCTCCTGTGCTTCAGTTCACAGAGAGCAGATGGTTTTGATTTCTCTCATCATTGGAAGACTGATCAGATATAAAGCAAAACTACAACTGGACCAGTTGGTGAGAGACTGATAGACCCATACTCTATGGCCAACAGTGACCACAAGGTTCCCAGGAGTGACTATGAGCCAAGGAAACACCCATGTACATTCTTTCATCTTTGAAGATGCTGTCTTCTGGAAGAGGCAAGCAGACTTGCTGCCACACATCTTTGAATGGTTATAAAAGAGCCAGCCCAGCAGCAGAGAAATTCTGACCCACAAGGGCCTGTGTATGCCCTGTCTCCTTACCACTGGGCTTATTCTCATGTCTGTTCAGGTGAGCCCTCCAGGAGATGAGGAGGAGGAGACTGTAAAGAGAAGGCCTCTATGTGCATTGGATTAAACAAAACTCCCAGGGAAGGCTGCTCAGGTCAAAGCTTGCAGTGTGGCCCAGCCCCAGAGAGAACATGGAAGTCCCACACCCTGCCCACTGATCCTTTAATGCAGTAAGACTTAGCTTCATGGAAACTCCAGTTGGGGCCCTCAGGTGAGACCACGCCTTACGCTATCCACCTGACAAGGGGCTATGCAGCTCAGAAAGTCTCCCTCCTGTACAAGAACCAAGCGTGCTGCTACCCAGGCCTCTGAGCTCCGGTGGAACTGAGTGCAGTGGACAGAGAAGTCGAGGTGGCAGGGTAAATGACTTGGTAGAAAAGCTCTGGGGAACGCTGTAAACCAGGTCAAGATTGCAAGACAGATGTGCACTCCAGCTGGACTCTCCACGTGGTTCAAGGGCTATGGTCACTTCCTAGATGCTGGTGCATTCAGACCAGCTTCCCTCCACGTGAAGAGCCTGCCAGACTTGCATGACCCTTCCACCTCACACCAGGGCAAGCACAGGACCCCACCACCCTTTGCTAAGTGCATGCCATCCACTTGGCCCCTCCATCCTGCATGGCTCTGCCTCTACTACTTACTCCCCTGCCTGTACACTGACCTCCTGGAGTCTCCCGTATGCCAGCTCCCACCTGGGCTCTACAGTCTAAAATGCACGGTCTACCTTGGATCCACAGCAAAGTTACAGCTCGGTGACAGGTTCCATTCTGTATGACTTAAGATAGACAACCACTTTCCCTTTACATATGAGGAAACTGAGGCAGGAGATGAAGGCACAGAACACATTTTCCCTAACAACATTGCTACATTGATACTGTGATTCCCAGGGGCAGTGCACCACATAACTCAGAAAAGCATGCTGTGAGTTTTCAATAGTGCTAGGCTCCAGTGACCCCTTGGATCATGACCCCTAATCAGGCTCCTCAGGCTATGGCTAGTGCTCACTTCAATGTCTAGAGCCTGATCTGAGTATCCAGACTTCATAGAGCAGACTTGAACAAAAGCTAGCCCACAGGTACCATTCAGTCCTGAGGTGCAAAGCCCTGGAACATGAGACAAAAATGGAATTTGGCCTATACCTGCCTCTGTTGCTTGGCATTTCTTCTGATGAACTCTGAGGAGTCAGGGGTCTTACAGCAGGGGGACAAAGTCACTAAACATCCCAGGTGAAGACAGACTAGACACCTGAATCCCCAAATCTCCCTCAGCCCATTCCACTTGCCCTTAGGCACCTGCTTATGACACCCCGTCTCTCTGTTCCAACCTCTATCATGAAGATGCCCTGCCTGCTCCAGAAAGACGGGAAACAGATTAGAAGAAGCTGAAACCAGAGGTGTTAGGTAACCAGGAAGCTAGTTCCTCAGAACTGAAAGATGAGGACATTGAGAGATACAAATAGGAAAGGGGGCCTGGGCTTCCAGGGCTCTACAAAAGATGGTGTGGGCAGAATGCCAGCACAGTATTTGAGTCCAACCACTCCAGAGGCCTGACTCTGTCCTTTTTAGAGATAAGTAGTCCAGGTAGGCGCCTGCACAAGAGAGTTGTTTTTTCCAGGACGCCAAGAAGTTTCAAGGACACACTGGGGGTAGCCTAATGAGGCCAGGCCCTTCCTTTCCCTTTGAATTAAGTAGTTCTTGCCTGGCTGAGCCCGTGCCTCCTTGGAGCTCATTTTGGCTTTCCCTGGTGGAGCTAAATACAACCTATTAATTATTATTTGATTAATTGGTAAATGGTGACAGTTTTTAAGGGACAAAGTTCTCCCCACTGTGCTTAGTCTGCCACGAGGCCCTGCCAGAGCTCAGCCTGGGTGCTGAGAGCCCTGGGGAGAGAGGCACATTCTTCTGATCCTCACAGACTTGCTCTTGACCCAGGGGTAAGTGTGTGTGAATGACTCTCAGTGGGTTCTCTAGCCATGAAGCAACCAGGACGCCAATACCTCAACTCAGCAGCACCAAGTATCTATGTTCCAATCTTGGGCCAGGCAGGATGCAAGCTCCAAAGGGGGTCACTGTTGCAGGGTTTCTAGCTCCAAAGGGAGACATTGTTGCAGGGCTGGAAAACACCTACTGGAACCTTAATATGCTCTGTAAATATCTTGAGGTCAAGGAAAATCGGAGATTTCCTCAATGCCTGTTGAGCCCTAAAAATTGGAACCCCAAGACCAATAACCTCTAGAGGACTTGTCACGGAAATCAGGCCACAGATACCCTGATTTTACCCAACAGACCTAAATGGCCCACTTCTTCCTCTACAGAGGGGGAGGGAGGTGCCTCTGTCTGTAGCAGCAGCCATCAAAATGGCATTTTTAGTCTGCATAGGTCCAGCAGTGTGACCCCCCACTAGCAGGTAATGTTGTGCCTGTTGGGATTTAGTGCCAGTTTGGGTCCGGCTTGGCACATCAGAGTCCAGGGGCTTTCACAGACCAGGGACAAGCCACCAGCTGCTGCCAGCTTGAGAGCTGTGCTTTTGGGAGAACCACGTAATTACGGCCTCCCCCTGCTGTCGCCTGCTCCACACTCGGTTTAGCTGTTGGCTGAGAAAGCAAAGCCGGTTGCGGGGATGACTTCCAACAGATATAATCAAATAATCTATTCCTGGATTCTGCAAGTACTGAAATGTCGGTAATTCAATTCCTGAAATGTCATTTCGGAGCTGCGGGTGCTCAGTGAACATGCTTCTGTTGGGACCCCCCATGCACACACACCGACCTTCAGCCCCACTACACAGGACACTATGCATGGGTGGTCAAGGCCGTGAGGTCTAAGAAACCCTTGGCACAGAATGCAGACTTCAAGGAGGGTGGCTAAATATTGGCTACAGCTTAGGAGGTGTGCCAAAGAAGAATGCGAGCCAATTCCCCAAGTTCCAGGAAAGGAACTGGGCATGCCTTGGGGGCTTAGGTCTCCCAAGAGGGGGGCAGAGATAAGTGTCAAAGTTCAGTTTATTAGACGGCTGGTTTGCAGTGATAACTACTCTGCTTTCGACAGCCCCTCTTCCCCACAGAGTTCACTGTGATATCATTTCCAAGAGAACCAGCTGGGGGCACTGGGAGGCTCAAGGACTTGTCTAGAACTTACGACAATTTTGACCAGAAAGTCTAACATCTACATCTAAATATGCATGTGAACTTGTGGTGGTTATTAATATTTTACTCTTTAGGTTCCCTTTGGATATTTATGAGTCTTTCCACAATAAGAATATTTAAATTTTAGTTTTAAAAAAATGCTAATAAAATACCTTCTGCAGAACCCCACACCAGCGGCTCACATCCTATAATTCTATATCTACCCATTGGGAGGTCAGTGCGCTCACAAAGTTACCCTCCGATGATAGCACATCACAAAAGCAATTAGCACTCTCCTTCAGAAATGCCTCCTTACTGTGCCTCAGGGGCACCATTCAATTCTTCTCTTGGGTGCCTCTGCCATGTCAATTACCATGTGGCTCCTGTACCCTCTCTTAGCATCGCCAAACATCCTTATCCTCCCGTACTGAGGGACTCAGCATCAACCTAGCAGCTGGCCGCTCCCACGGCAGGAAACCTCTGGGCACATGTAGATAAAATCAAGGCTGCCTTGACTTTGGATCAGGCACCCCAATTATGAGAATATTTTTCTCCTCTAAGACAAATATAGAAGAAAATCATGGGCTAGAGAGATGGCTCAGCGGTTAAGGGCACTGACTGTTCTTCCTGAGGTCCTGAGTTCAATTCCCAGCAACCACATGATGGCTCACAACCATCTGTAATGGGATCCAATACCCAATTCTGGTGTGTCTGAAGACAGCTACAGTGTACTCATATAAATAAAATAAATCTTAAAAAAAAAAAAAAGAAAAGAAAAGAAAAATCACATCAGCCTGGGTGGTGAAGAAGCAAGGAGTCAGGGCATCAGGTGGATCAGGGAGCTGAGCCTGGGGGTGTAGGAGCCCAGGGTTGTGAGGACATGGGGATAGGATGTCCAGGGCTCTTGGAACCTAGAGATGTAGGTACTTGGGGTCAGGATACCCAGAGTTGACAGGTTGTGAGGTGCAAGGTACCCGGGGTTCTGTGCATAAAAGGCTGTTAGGAGACAAAGGCTGTTGGTACCTGGGACAGAGGACACCTGGAGCTTTCAGGGCATGGAACTGTGAGAGCCCAGAGCTGTGGGCACCCTGGATGCAGGATGCCTGGGACAATGGATGGCCATAGATGCTGGGATACAGGGTGCCCAGAACTGTGAGATTCTGGAGCTGTGGACTCCCAGGATACAGGATGGCCAGGGTTGTCGCACCACAGGGTGCAGGTGCTCAGGACTGTTGGAGCATGGGGTGCAGAAATTCTGAAGTTGTTTCTATGGTTTTGAGAGTAAACAGTGAGCTGCTGAGGCAGGGCAGGAAGGGGCAAAGTGGGCTGTGGGGAGAAACAGTCAGATTACAAACGGAGAGGCATAGTAAGATCAGGTGGAGACCATTGGGGATGGCTATTAGTGAGCCAGGGCTTGGAAAGCAGATCTTAGAGCTGTTGTGAGACTTGCTCTATCTAGAACCAGGCAATGGTACCTCTGTCACATGATGTCTATCCTGGTCTACATACAAGTCTAACCTGAGCTTGATAAGATGCTCTCAGGATACAGAACATGTCCAGCAAGTGAAGATGTACACAGAGACAGGGAAAAAAATGAATTTAGAAAGTAGAGCTCCTCAGCTGGCCGATGGACCAACCGGACATCCACAATGAGTCATGTTCTCGAGCCTTGCTCATGAATAGAGCACAGAAGGGCTACCTCAGCCCAGTGTGGTGAGTCCAAGTGAGGACGGCAGGCTAACTACTGTTAGAACCTAGATTTATCAGCAGTTAAGAGCAAAAGGCAAGTATTGTGGCTGGAGAAAGACAACTATCCCACCAGACAGTAACCTGTCAACCACTCTGGATTCAGCCTCAAGAAAGAGCCTGTGGGGAAGACTTACCTATCCTTACAAGGCCTCCACCTGGCTCTCTCCCAGTCTCTCATGAGGACTCAGCTGCTTGTCCCTCGCCTGGATTCTGCCAGCCCTATCACCACAAGCCCACCCCTCCCCAGAACTTACTGAGATGACCAAGAGCCCTACTGTCTGAGGATCCCATACCAGACCCAGACTCCTGGAGACCTCACTCTTCCCTGTGAAGATAAGCTGGCTGACTGAGTTCCAGAACTCAGCATGGCAGGGAAGACAACACGAAAGGCTAAGGCACAAATAAATCCCTGGGTCTTTTTCAAGTTTGTGTTCAGAAGAATCAGGACATCTGGTAGGAGCGGGTGAGGATGGGGAGGATGTGTGTGTGTGTGTGGGGGGGGATGAGGGAGCTGAGGTGGGGATGGGGATGGGGCTTGGTCCCTCTCAGAGGAGAAGGATGTGAATAGAAGAGGAGACTCCTAGGTGAGGTGGTATCAGGGGGAGGACTTTTCATGGTGAAAAAGAGTCTCATCAGCAATTAATCTCATCTGGCATTTTCCCAGAATTTACCCATCATCCTCTCGAACGAGCCCACAAACCTCCAGGAGGGCAGGAAAGTATTGCCCTAACCCCTGTGTACAGAGTCCCAAGGTACTCCATCATGCTCAGGGAGTTACCTTGGTATGGGGCAAGCCTAGAAGCCTCAGGCCCAGCTCCCACACCTGCTGGGATGCATCCCAACCAGGTTACAGTTCTTGGGCTCTGTGTCCTCCTCATCCTGGGTGCTGGGAGTCTGTACCTAGGAAGGGTAGGAGGATCCATCTCTGGACTGGCTTGAAGCTCTAATGTTATCTCCTCCTTCCTATGCAAACACATCAGTCCCCCAGAGGCCTTGCCCTGAGGTCTTGGTCTGGCATCCTCCCAGCAAACTTTCCCACATCCTGGCACTCTGAATCACCCTGCCCTGCCCTGCCCATCACTCCATAAGCCCAGGATAGGCACTACTCACTCAGCACACACACGGAGCCAGCCTCAAGACGCTGTATGTTCTGTACACTCTAGGTGACCCCTACAGTGGCAAACAGGAAAGGGTGACACCCTGTTTAACGGACAAGAGGATCAAGGTCCAGAGGTAGGAAACAATTCACCCGGGACAGCCTTGAGGGTAGGGAGGAGAGTAAACAAACCCTTTAACCTTGCCAGTGGTGTCCAAGCTATGGTTGACCTCAGGGCTGACCTGAGTTCCTTTCAAACGAAGATCCTTAGGGATGGAGAGAAGGCTCGGTGGTTGAGAATGGGTCTTACTGTTCAATTCCTAGTACCATGTTGGGGAACTCACAACTGTGTATGTGTTCAGCTTTAGGGGATCTGACATTCTCTTCTGGCCTACAAGGGTACTATACTCATGTGTGCCCACCGCCCCCAATACACACATAATTTAAAAAATAACAAAACAATTCTTTTGTTCTTTTTTTGAGACAGGGCTGCTCTGTGCAGCCCTGGCTTTTTTTTTTTTTTTTTTTTTTTTTAATTTGCTTTGTAGACCAGGCTGGCCTCTGGAGTACCAGGATTAAAGTCAGCTAAAATAAAGTATTCTTTGAAATGAAGATTCTGACTCCACTCAGGACACTTCATAGATAGGCCTGGGAGGATGGACTTCGTACCCAGCTCCCCAGCACCTTCCTTCCAGCACCCTGCCTCCCCCCAGCACCCTGGAGACCCATGTTTAGAAGGTGTGGGTGGCAAAGCATTAGGACAGTTCCTAAGGAGCCCGTTCTAGAGTTCCTGAGCAGGACTATTGGAGTCCCAAGTCATCAGGGTGCTTAGAGCGGCAACCCTGAGACTCCTGCCCATCCATCTATCTATAGTCATACTTTTCCGGCCGTGATGTCACATGACCACAGAGGGGTCCACATCTCTGATACTCTTTCAGTACTACAGTTGGAAAAGTAAAAAGTTCAACACACCAACGCACACTTCAGAAATACTGTGCATTAGAATAAGAACAGACAGGGAGATACACACACACACATACACACACACACACACACACACACACACACACACACAGATTGGGTGTGTGACTCTGGGAAAACCAGTTTTTCTCTTAGGCCTTAGATTTCCCTGCTCAGGAGTCCTCTGACTCACATTCTAACAGACTGCTGTATGCCCAACTGAAGACTCAAAAGACCTTACCCTAAGTACTTCTGATCAACCGAGGTCTGGTAGGCAGTGGCTTTAGAGTCTGGGCCAGGGAGGGGCCGAAAGCCCCTCTGTAAACAAACCATTAGGCATAGATAATACCTGCTAATCCCTACTGACAAGGGCAGGGACTGGAGGTTTTGCTCAGGCTGCAGAGTGGCCTGAGTGGGAGTGGCCGGAGTGGTGAGAAGTTCAGGCAGAACACAGAGCGGGCTCCCCCATCACATCACCATCTCAGCAAATGAAAGCTGTAAGACTAGTAAGTTCCAGAGCCACCGGGCAATGGAACGCCACACCTCCCCCTTCTCCCTTTCTCTGGCCCTTCACCCATCCAGTGTATCCACAGAAAAGGACACTAAAGAACTTGAGGTTCGGTCTCTTGGGGAGTCAGGACTCGAGCATTCATCTCCCTCTGCCCAGACTTCCCAGAGGATGGCCTGGACCACCTGATCCCACACTTTACGGATCCTCCCCATGTCACGATCCCAACACTGATCCAAAGAATTATTCATTCAAGACCAAAGGCAGAAGGGGTTCAGTCAGATGGTGGAATATTCCAGAATTAGGATCACAGACTGAAATTCTGGGGAAAGGTCAGGAGTGTACCTCAGTGGGTAGCATGCTTGTAGTTCAACCTCCTGCCTACCACCACCACATAAATCAGGTGTGCTGATACATGCCTATATAGAGGAAGGTGGATCAGAAGCTCAAGGCTATCCTTAGCTACATAGAGAATTCAAAGCCAGCTTGGGCTACATAAGACCTTGTCAAGAAACAAACAAAAGAAAACAAGAGGTAGGGAAGGAAAGGAGAAGTAAGTGGGTTCCACTTCTCAGTGGCTTTCTCACTAGGTAGTGGACTCTGAGTGAAAGTCAGTTGGTTTCCATGTTAAACCTACCATCTCCTGAACCAGCCCCTGTATAGTTACTAAGGTCTCCCTATGAGCTGGCTACCCCTTAAGGGCCTATGGAAAGCCATGAGCCATCATACTGCCAGTGTACCATGCCCTGGGATAGTCCCCCATACACAGTCATCCTTCTGGTTCCAAGTAGTAGTCTAAAGTGGAGGCTGCCAATCTGAAAGGCTGGGTAGAACCCACATCTGCCTGAGACATGCTGCTGCAATGGAAAGCCTACTAATGAAAGAAAAAGCCTGGCATCCTCGAGGTGTCTGATGTCCCACACTGCTGATGAGCAAGCCAAGGGCAACAAAGACTGTCCATAGCATAGATAGATGGGGAGAAAGCAGGCGGAGAGAGTCCATGAGCCAGGCACCTAAAGACACTTTCCCTGGGAACACAGCCAGAGTCTTTCAACTTCCCAGTCTCCCCCACCAAGTACTGCCGGACATGAATCCAGAGGGCCCTGACGCTTCCACTCATTTCCCAAGCACTCGCACACAGCTGTCCACCACGAGCCCACCAAGGACAGTCTGCATTACTGTCAATTTACCCCTGTTCTCCATTAAGAAGCAAGGCTGTCTCGACACCCTACTATGCACCCACCCTTTGCTGGCCAAGGTGGGGCCAGAGGCATTCAGCAATGGCAGCAGTGGCAGTTTTGGCTAGAAATGGGGCCTTGCACACACCCCTCATTTCTAGCATCTACTCCTACTACAGGAGAAAGGCCCCTTTCCAGGGGTGCTACCACAAGGTGCACACGGTGGTCACGCAAGGTGGGTGAAGTGTATGCTTGAAAGAAATGCCCAGGCAGGGAGAAGCTTCAGTGTTGTGGATAGCGCCCCCCCCCCCCTTGTATTGGGATACTAATTCCCCTTTCCTGTGAAGAGGAGGTGTGAGTCATTACACAGGTGATTTCTAGTGAACCTTCTGCCCATCTTAATCTGTAAAATAAAGGCTGGAGCCAGTGATTGGGCAGAAGAAGGGGAGGTGAAATAAAGGTTGGTGGAAGAGAGCAGAGGAGGACTGGAGGAAGACAATGGAGGAGGAAGATGATGAAGGAGAAGACGACTGGAAAGCTGGAGGTAGAAGGACAGATGCAGGGTCTGGAAAATCCTCAAGTTATAAGGGTCTCATAGCTGGGGAACAGAATCGTGTAGGGGTATCTGCCCAATCTAGGCTTACAGAATATATTCATAATTACTGAGATGTGTTTTCATTGACCGGTCCTATTTGGGTTGATTTTAATAGCTCCCACCACACTTCAGCATCTGTCAGAGTCGGTCCAGAAGGCACAGGGTCCTGAATGGGTGAACAGCCTTCTCTGCCTCTCCATCCCTCCCAGCTGTTCCTTCATCATCTCTCTCCTGTCAAGACATACCTTTTTCTGCAGAGAAGGCTGTTGTTTCAAAGGAAGATAGTCTTATTGTTAGTGATGTGAGGAACGTGATAAGGGAGGTAGGGGGATACTATCTCTTGATTTTTTTTTTCTCTAAACAGCAGGTAGAGAAAACAAATGGGAGTAAATAACATTGTTCTGCAGATACCTCAGAGGGAGTGGGGAGGAAGTGGGGCAGGGTGAGGGGGCGGGTATGGAGGAAGTGTCGTGATGTTTAAAAGAACACTGGCTTCTTGTGGATCAATGCAGGGTGATCTAATAAAGATAGAGGCTTCTGTGCTCTTTCTAGCATGCTTTAAAAGGACACGCCATCACAGATATCTGAACCAGAGAGGATTCCGAGGGTGCTTAACCTCAGGGCTTCTTCCCCTTGGCATCCTCTCTGGGCTGCTCAGGGGTAGTTGCCACAGCCTTCTGGCCATATGACACACAGGCTACATGTCACACAGCTCCCAAGGCAGAAAAAGGTGCAAGATAAGGAAACACTGGGAAATATGCACACGAGGAAGAACAAAACCAGGGGCTTGGGAACTTGGCCAGGTGGCTGGCACCTGCACATTGTGGCCAAGTTTGGTCTCCCCTTCATTCCACCTTTAATACAAGGTCGTTTTACTCCTGAACTGGGCAGTGTAGGCTCTTCTCTGCTGCCATGATTGGTTAAGACAGGTGCTCCAGCTGGCTTTAAACAATCCTCTCTCTTGCTTCAGTCTCCTACATAGCTGGAGTGCATCACCATTCTGGAGGACACCACTGTTTTAATTCTCTTTTTAAGACAAGCGGTCTGGCTTTGGGGGATGGTAGCCTGGGAGGGTGCAAGTTTTAACGATATCAGATGGGGTGAGGTGTGGGAAATCCCAGGACAAGAGTGGGATTAGAGGCGAGTGGGTGGGCCTGGACCCCTTACAGGGGACTGCTTTTTAGTACTCAACCAATGCTGAGGGATGGTATTTCCAGTCTCCAGACTGGTGGGGAGACAGAGTGCCCTGATGAAGCCAGGCAGGTGTAAATCCTGATTTCAGACTTGGATGGATATGTCCTACTCCTGGGCCTATGGGGCCCTTAGTAGTAAATTAAGGAAGCCACACCTTATAGAAGAGCTGCAGGACAGAGAGCAGTGTGCGTGATACCCGACTGGTGCCCAGCTCACGGCAGTCCTCCTGGATGCCTATGCTCTACTATCTTGGCTCATTCTGGCCTCAATCAAGGTTTTCTTCTTGCTGGTGCCTCAGCTAGCCTTTGAGGCTTATTTCATAGCCACCACTCCTGGTCCTTTAAGCACTTTCTCTGTGGGCCCTTTCCATATGGGGTTGTTTTCCCTAGGGCCTAATGCTTCTCTGTGCTAGACTCAAGAGCCCTACACATGGATCCTGTCTCCTCTTCTGGGTAAGTGTGAGGTTTAGTAGTTCAGGAGCTGTGCGTCCATAAGCAAACTGTTTAACCTTGCTGGGCATCAGTTCATCAAACAAGAGAGAAAACACCTGTCTCATAGGGTTGTTACTGGAATCTAAAGAACAAATGAATGAGTGAATGGGTGAGTGAGTGAATGAATGAATGAATGAATGAGTCTGGTAGATAGTAGTGAGCATTGCCTAGGTGCTGGTGACTAGTTAGCTTTGAGCCCATTGCCAGTTGAATGAGACATTGAGGCCATGCCCATGTGGTTGGGGAGCAATGTGCACTTCTTCCATAGAGGGAGGACAGTTAAGAAGGGAAGGAGTCAGGATGTTAACAAGCTCCACCAGAGAGCTGAAACCAGGCTCCGAGTCTCAGCACCAAGGCTGGCAGAGCTGCAGATGGCCTGAGGTATTTTAGTACTGGATGGCCCCAGAGGACTCTGTGCCTAAGCAAGTGCATTGTATTGGTGCAATCTCACAGCTGGTCGAGGACAAGCCCATGCAGTCCCTGATAGGATAGCAGGGGCTAGGGGTTGGGAAAGATTTTTTTAAAAAGGCAGACACTCAGGATGCCTACACAGACCAAAACTGCTTCTCCAGGGCAGAGAAAGGCCAAGTACGCACTTAAGAAGTGACGCTGCTGCTACTACCCCCTACAACTGGGACTGTCCTCCTCCCCCTCCCCTCCCCCTCCTCTCCCTCCCTCCCCACTTCCTTCTCTTCTCTCATCCTCCTTCTTTCTCTTTCTCCCCCCTCCTCTCCGTCCTTCTTCAGTGTCTCTCCCACACCTCCTCCTATCTGTCCCTTGCTCACACTCCCACACAGAGTAGAGGAGCAGGGCGGAACAGGCCCTGATCTATGGCCTCACAATCCAGTCCTGCCCAGAATATCTGCAGACCAGCTCTCTCACTAGCTAGGAGAGAGTAACTTTTGCCTAAAGGCCCACAAATCAATACCATCCCACTCTCTGTGCGGTCTAAGGGTAAATGAATCTGTCATGACTCATGGCAAGGGCACACATTCTCCAAGAGGGGCCCAGTACCACTGCTGAAACTCCTCAGCCAGGGGCTCCCATCCCCAAAGAAGAACAAGGAAGACCAGTTTCCAAGACTCTCATGGGGCCTTAAGATTCCAGAACAAAGCCGTCCTTCTGAATTTATTCTGGCCCTGTAACCTAACATAGTTCTGTTTCTTTCCTTTAACTGTATTTCGGCTCTCACTCAAACTCTAGAAAATTGTTGAGGAGCAGGGCGGGGATAGGGGGTAACCTCACTGATAAAATCCCCACCTGGCATGCCTGGAGATCACTCTTGATTTAGGAAACATGGCCATCTCTGTGGAGTCTAGTGCAAGCCAACCACTCAGTCTCAGAGAGTCCTTGCCATCTGGAGCAAGAGGCAGAAGATGCGTGCTCATGTAACTCATCGAAAGACTGTGGGTTCTGGCCACAAAATGGGCAGGACAGAAATCCTTCCCATTTGAGAGATGAGAAGGTGGGTGTAGAAGGCAGAGGTGACCCTTTCAAAGTCCGATTGGACAGCAGAGCTGAAAATGTGTTGTCAGTGTCACCCCTGGGGTAGGAGCTGGGATGAGGGTTGTCCTTGTCCTAGCTAGCCCAAAGCTTAACCTGTTTTCTCAGAGAGTCAGCATACCCTTTCAAAGTTTGCTTTCTTGTTGACCAGTGCAGATCAAAAATCACTAAACTTTTGTAGCATCTTGTCAGAACAATGAGAAAAGTACCAACAAAAGTACCTTGCCCGGTGTTTTCTGTGAGGATCTTTTGCTACTGCGTTCCCGTTGTAAGAGCTCTTCCCACATTCCAGATACGAGTCTAGAATGTGTGTGCCTTGCAGTCTGGCTCTTCTCCGGCCTCTTTTTAAGTTCTTGCTGGTGTCCTTTGAAGGGCAACTGTGTTATCTTTCGATGTTTGCTCTTTCTGAGTCGTATCTAAGGAGTAATGGCCTGACTGAAGGTTAAGACTTTGCTCATTTAGCTCCTAGGAGTGTTCTAGTTTTAGCTACTGTATGTAGAGTTTGGGGATATTTGGGGTTAATTCTTTCATACAGCATGAAATGGGAGTCCAACCTTTTCTTTTTTCACGCAGACTTTGAACTTCTGCCTCTATCTCCCATGGGACTACAGGGATGTGCCATCAAGACTGGTATGTGAGGGGCTGAGGTTTGAATTCAGAGCACTGTACGTAATAGGCAAGCACTCTGGCAACTAAGCCATATCCCAAAGCCCTGCTTTTCTTTTTTAAAGGATGTCAGTCAGACACTATAAGGCCAGGCTGGTCTAGAACTCATGGCAATCCTCCTGTCTCAGCCTCCTGAGCAGCAGAATTATAGACATGAGTCACCATGCCTAGCTTGTTATTACTTTTATAGTAGTGGAAAACCATAATAAAATTTCTTTTTTAAGAGCTGCATTCCATTCCAACACAGTAATAATGGGAAGAAATTCAGAAACATCCACTGCCATGGCCAGCTTCGTCATAGGAGCCAAGAAAATTCCTGGGTGCAGTAACAGCAAAATACATAGGAAAGACGCAAACAGAGCAACATTAGAGAGCGGCCGGGCATCCAGGGTGTAGCTGCTATCATCAGAGTATATCAGTGATAAACAGATTCTTTCATTTGCCTGAAATTTGGATAGGCCCTTCATGTACCTCTGTGGCCCAGCTGCTGGGAACTTCATAGTGAGCTTCTGGCAAAGAAGCTGGGCTACTAGACCAAACAGGCGTGAGCCACATCACGCCACACACATCCGGATTTCCTGGGAGGCGGCCAAAATCCAGATTACTTTAAAAAGAAACCCAGTGTTGCTGTTTAGAGTGTACAGAATTGCTGGATACAAGTCTTCCTCACCAGCTCTTAATCCTTAGCCTCCCCCTTTCCGACCCCTGCACCAGCTAGACTTACAGCAGACATCTCAAAACAGAATCAAAGCATGAAGGAACACACGCTCAGGTCAGGACACCCCTAAGCTGGACTCTGAGATGGCCCTATCCCTGCCTCTCCCTCCCCATCCCCATGGCTACATTTTTAATGTTTGAAGCAGACTGCTACACTGAGCCTTGTGTGAATCAACCGAGAGGCAGAGATGAGGAACCTAGGGACTAGACGTTAAGATGATGTGACAATGTCCTCTGCCAGGTACCTAGTGGTGGCCAATGCCACAGAGGAGGCCTGGGAAGTTCCCAGATCACCCCCTGCCCACAGTGCAGAATAAGAAGCCAGATGACGTGAAGGAGACAGAGATGCACTTTTACCTGAGAAGACAAGGAGCCAGCAGAAAGTTCCAGAAAGTCTGGGGGAGCCTGAGAGAAGAGCAGGTATTCACTGGGGATGTCAACAGGGTGATGGGAGGCACTTCAAAAGAAGGGTTGGTATCGGTGGACATTGAGGCTTTGTCATTTTGGTTGTGAGTCCAGCCTTTAGCTGCTGAGCCATCTCTCCAGCCTTGGCATAGTTTTTAAACTGTGTGTCTTCTCCTCCCTGCCGCCATTTGTACAGTACTTTGGTTCACACTTGGGACCCAGTACTGGGGGTTAATGTTATGGGGACCACTGTGAAGCAGAGGGAGGGATCTTTCACTCATGAAATCCTTGTGACTTACCAGCTCAGGAAAAAAAAAACCAGCCCCCGTCCCACTTCCATGCCACCATGGGATTCCTATGGAAGCTCTACCAGGCCCCCACACTGCCGTGTGAGAAGGCAAGAAGCAGATAACTCAAGTCCCGAGAAACATTCCTCCAGCGCCTAGACCCAAAGACCTTCTTGTTCCCTTCCTGAGTGGCGCCTACACTACCCGTGAAGCTGAACTCACCTGAGCAGCGTCCACCAGCGACGGAGGCACTTTAGCCGGTTGAGCGAGTGTTTGGGAGACTCCTGAGTGTTTACTGCTTACTGCTGCAGTGTTCTTCTGGGGAGGAAAACAGCTTGCAGCAGTCTGCAAGCCAAAGGTGGGTGGGGTGCAGAGAGGGAAAGAACACGTGTTTAAACTCTCCCATCTCGGAGAGGTCCTGAGCCCCACCAGAAAGAGAGGGGGAAGGGAGGGGAGGCTGCCTAGCTGACTGGCTGCCTGGGGAGCTGAATGAGAGCTGTAATAGAAGCAGAAAAGCAGGAGGGAGGAGGTGGAGAGGGAAGAGAGACTGAGTGCTGGTTTCATCCCTTGTCATGGTGAAAACCCAGTCAGTGAGGTCCTGGACATGCCACGCTAGCATTTGCCAGCACAAGGACACACCACCAGTCCCAGGCTGAGGCTGTTAACCTGGCTGGCCAGCTGCCCAATGGTACAGCCCATTCACACCCTGACCCTGACTGGCTCTTGATACGGGTCAACTCCAAGCAGCTTGGAGGTTTGTTTTGCTTAAACGGCCAAATGGACAGAATTGGCACCAATTAGCGGTGGAGGTGGAAGTAGGCAGACATGTTCAAATTTGGAGATGAAGGACTGCCTCCCCAGGGATCCACACCAACCATGAATAGGCCTGTAGGCTTCAAAAAGCTGGAAGCAGGCTGGATCTGGCCCCTTCCAAGTCCTCCTGGGTTAAAGTTTCTTTTGCCATGTTCCATGTAATCTAAAGTTGGCCATTGTGTCCTCATTATCCATCACTATCACTACTCTTCCGGTCTACCTCCCCACAAGAGGGCCAAAGACAGCCAGGTGATTGTCAGCCATGTTCTAACACAGAGGCCTAAGGACCCTAAGACATACAAGCTTTGGTTGTCTGTCATACGGACCCCCCCCCCCTACACACATACACAGAGCACACAAACCCGTCAGATGTGTCCACAGACTCAAACTTTCAGTTATTTCCAAATTATCCCTCATGCTTTGGTTAAACATACCATCTGTGTACCCACCCAGACTACACAGAAAAGTCTCCAAAACAGAGTAAAAAAACGTTCCCTTTAGAGTCTGCGTGCGTGCAGCAAGCGTGCATGTGAGAGAGAGAGAGAGAGCTCGCACACAGACAGTGTGAAGTATGAGAAGTCTCCTTACTCATTTGATTATAAAAGATTTCTGAGCCACCAGATGGTACAATGGGGGCTGGAATGCCTGGGTCATTATTCTCATTTCTTTGCACGGGGCTCCATTTCAGGGCCTGAAAGAGTGACATCCAAGAAGCTATTCCACAATTCCACCAAGACAATGGCTGGGCGACTTTAGGAACTTGGCTTGCCTTTGCACCACTGAGCAGATGTGTGCCCTTTCTCACTTCCTGAATAAACAGGCTCTGTGCCAATCTAAGGCATTTGGGTTCCCTTACTGTCAAATGGCCTGCCCAGGTGGGGCCTGCGATCCAGGCTCTGTTATATAATTAGTCCTGGCTCAGACTTAACCACCACCGTTCCCTGACAGAAAGCTTAGCTGGTCCCAAGATGGCTGTGCTAGAGTCAATATCAAAAGCGATGTCCCATGGTGCTGTGTGCAGGAACAGGAACCTGGGAGATCAAAGCCTCAGGGTGGTGAGTTCACTGTGGTACTTGATTGTTCATGTGGCTTTGCTGCCTGGTTTGTGTTTGGTTTAGCTTTCAATAGGGGAAGCTTCAGCCCTGGTTTCCACACAGCTCAACTGGTTATAAAACAACAGGTTCTGAGCTCCATATAGGTTTCTCCAAGGAAGCTAGGCCAGGTAGGATGCTCATGCCTAGAGGATACCACGAATCCTCCCTACGGAGAATCAGCTCAGTGTCCTCATAAGCAGAGCAGTGCAAATCTCCAAGAGATTTGGGGGTGGGGGGGGGGGTGGGGGGGGGGGAGCCTAGCACAGAAGCCATGTACTAAGGAAAAACATAGCCAACCACATGTTCAGCCTGTCTTCACATAGACCCCTCTTCCTCCTGTTCCCCTTCCCCTCTCTCAGCCCACCCCACCAAGGAGTAGCAGGAGACTTTCAGATGTCACTAGATAACCATCTAAAAGTCCCTTTGCAAGAACTGGGTTTACTTCTGTCCTTCAACTTTAGATCAAGGCAGCTCCAGCTGGACCCTACAAGCCCAGCACTGGACATATGCAACCCAGTGACTGTGGCCAAAGACAGTGAAAGATATAAAACCATCTTGGGGCAGCTAATGAATGGTGCTTTCGGTTCTTCACATGTCGGTCTGAGTTACCACCAGGGTGCTTTGCCCCTGGAAGAAAGCCAGGACAGAAGGGCTTAGCTGAAGTGGGGGGCAGAGGGGAGGGACTGCCTGTGACTCCCTTTTCAAGGGATCCTATGTCTTCCTCTGGCCTCTGAGGGCACTGCACTCATACACACATACCCATACATGTACATATACATAATTTAGAAATAAAATAGGCCTGGAGAGATGGCTCAGCAGTTAGAAGCACTCGCCGCACTTGCAGAGGACCCTGGTTTGATTCCTGGCACCTTTAGCAGGCAGCTCACAACTGCCTGTAATTCCAGTTCTGGAGGAATCTGCCCCTCTGGTCTCTGCAGGCACCCACGCTCACAAATGCATACCCACATACAGACAAGCACATAATTAAAAAAATAAATCTTTAAATTCTCAAACTCCAGTTCGTCTTTTAGGAAAGAAAATCCCCCCTTCTCCCTCCCCCTCTATTCCCTTTCCCTCCTGTTCCTCCTCCCTCTCTTGTTACTCTCCCTCTTCCCCTCCTCATCCTCCTCCTGATCTCCTCTGGCTCTTCTCTCCTCCCCTTCTTCCCCTCCCCTCTCTCCTCTCTTTCCCATCTTCTTTCCCTCCCTCCTCTTCCCTCTCTCCCTCCCACCCCTTCCCCCCCTTTTCCCAATTCACTTCTTCCTTCCTCCTGTCCAACACTCATCTTTGACTGAAGATGGCTCCTGCCCTGATCACTACAGGAAGGCAGGCCTCCTACCTAGTGAGGTTCCCAGTCCTAGGGGTAACATTCTAAGGAGATCAGAGACCTGGTTTTAAATTGACTTTAGTTGAGGTCAGTTTGAAGTGTTCTCAAGTTGCAGAACCCAACCCACTCTATGCTTGGGGCCCCTTGCCTTTGAAGATAGTAAGACTTCTAAACTGTAAAGGGCAAAGCAGAGGTGAGCCAAGCCTGCCCAGCAGCCCAGCAGGCATGGGGGAAGTGCAGATGAGAGGCCTGTGTGTGCAGATTTACCGTAAGGAGGCTAGTAGTGAAACTTAACAGCCCACACAGTCCAGTGGCTTCCTGAATTACCTGGGTCACAGGGGAGTCTGACCCCAGTAAAGATGCACAGGGATGGTTAGCAACCACTACCACAGTCATTTTGTCACGGGTACAGCAGAGCCCTTGCTGATCATGCCAGCTTCAGTATGGCTGACTTCATACAGACATGTGGTCTCGGCAGCTTCCAGAGTACAGAGGAGCCAGGGGCAGGAAGCAGAACTCCCACACTCATGGCTATATGGAGGGCAGTTCTTGCCATAGTTGCAGGGCACCGACTTCCACTGAGCCCCAAGCCAGACCTCAAAGGCAAGGCTCTAAAGCTCCTGCTTCCACATCATGGCCTTTCTCTAAGAAAGGGGTGGGGAAGACCTCAGAGAAGAGGTATAAACGCCATGTTCAGGCCACAGCCTTGGATTCCAGCCTCAGAACAGAGAGACTTTTGCATGGCGGCAGGAACATGCTAGGCCAGGAACAAACTGTACCTCCCTTCACACGGAAAACTGGGGAGGAAGACAAACAAAACCCGAGTAGAGATTGATGGGACTCCGGCACTTAAGGCACGCCTTGATCCAATCCCAAGGCCCGGGCACCTTAGCACATGCTGTTCCTTGTGCCTGGAACACACTCAGCTGAGCCCCTCCCATGTTAACGACGAGATGTCTTGAGAGGTCCAGAGTAAGGCTCAGGCTTCCCTGGGAAGCTTCCCTGGAAGGCTTCTCCCATGCTCCAGGCTGGTAACTTTTGTTCTGGGGCCTTGTCATCTTCACATACATTCTCTCATTGGCTGATCATAGAAGGTCACAGACTAAATCTTGTTTGGGCTGTGTCCAGGAGCCAAGGCTAGCCAGTCTTGACTGATGGCAGGTTGAGCCTGCCCAGACCATTCAGAGGTTCCAACATGGGGTCCCACACCTCCCAGCACCCACTCACTCAATGTCAAGTTCTCAATGTTTCTCACCAATGAATGGGCTGTCTCTAATCCTACACACCCCCTTCCAATTGCAATGGGTGGGGTGCTTTATAATAAAGGACCCCTGAACTCCACTCCTGGGGGCTTTGGAAGGGTCTCTGTTTCAAGATACCAACCCTCTGTTCTCAAAACTCCCAACTTCCATTATGGCCAAGTCTGACCCCAGGGAACTCTCTGGTACCCAGTGGCAAGTCTGTGCCATGACTTCTGTTACAAATCTGAACTTGGGAGTTGTTGGAGACACTGACCAAGACAGCTAGTCTGAAGTGTGTGTGTGTTCTCTTAAGAGAGACAGTCCCTAGTGCATGATGTGGCATTTGGCTTGGTGGACCGTGCCATGCAATTTATTCCAAATCTATTACACATCAATGCAGAGTCTAGAATTTAGAACAGATGTTCTATGGAGAGGGGGGGGAAGTAGGATGTTTTAACCCAGAGGGAAGGAGTTCAAGGCTCATGTGACATGGGTGGTGTAATCAGGAGAGCTCTGGTTTTTCAGGGACCAGGGCTGGCACAGAGTGCAGAGACAGGAACCTGGGGCTTCAGCAAGCTGCAGACCCTTCCTCAGGCCTGAGAGGTAAGCCAGAATCTGAGAGGCCAGCACTATAGAAAGTTAGTGTGTGGAGGAGACACACTCAGGCCTGCACTAGACCTGCCTTGTCCCCTCCAGACTATGCCCTTAGTTCAGTCCCCTCCACCCCTTATCCACCTCTAACCATGGGGTACTACCTCCAGGGACAGGTATGCCAGTGTCTGCTGCTAGTAACCTCTGAGTTCACCCTCTACTATGGTAAAGAACATTCTGAGTCACTCAGTATAAAAAGCACATTAATACCTGGAACATTCTTCTAGAGAGTCCAGAAACACTATGCGTAAGTCCATGACACAGCGACACGGGATCTACACTGTCTTACCTCATCTTCCATGGCCAGAGTCCCAAGCTACACTGAGAACAATCAGCCCAAGAACACTTGTTCTCTCCTGTTCAAGTGCGGACAGCTGGCTCAGGGAGACTAAGAAATTCTGCTCAGCTGCTCAGCTGGTTACGCGCTCAACTACATCCTCAGTTCTATGACTTCTTGAAGGAGCTTGAAGGGAGACAAGAGGGCAACTAAACTACTTTTCCATTTCATTCCCAGATAGGAGGGACATGAAGTCAAGAGGAAAACACGAACACACACACACACACACACACACACACACACACACACACACACACTGTGCTGGCTAGTTTTATGTCTACTTGACACAAGCTAGAGTCATCAGAGAGGAGAGAAGGAACCTCAATTGAGAAAATGTTTCCATAAGCCCTAGCTGTAGGCAAGCCTGAAGGGTAGTTTCTTAATGATTGATGTGGGAGTACCCATCCCTTTGTGGATGGTGCTATCTCTGGGCTGGTGGTCCTGGGTTCTATAAAAAAGTAGGCTAAGCAAGCCATGGGAAACAAGCCAGTAAGCAGCACTCCTCCATGGCCTCTGCATCAGCTTCTGCCTCCAGGTTCCAACTCTGAGTTCCTTCATGACTTCCTTCAGTGATGGACTGATTTGGAAGTATAAGCTGAATAATCCCTTTTCTCCCCAACTTGTTTGTAGGTCATGGTGTTTTATCATAGCAACAGTAACCGTAACACACACACATACACACACGTGCGTGCGTGTGCGTAAGCGTGCGTGCAAAACTTTGTTTTTTCTCTTTAGAAGAATACCATCCAAGTGTCTTAATCTGGGCTAACCAAGAACACTCCACACCATGAGACAGAGGACAGTGTCCCCATCTTGAAACCTGGCAGGAGCCTCAGGGCCTCAGATGCTCCATCAGCAGGAGGACCAACAACACTCAGTCACCTCAGGAGGCTTGTGATCCCCAGAGACTACTCCATTGGGTCTGTTGCTAAGCTCCGCACAGGCACAGAGTGAGCAAGCTGACTCTGAGGCCCGCTGTATGACCTGGCTTCCTCTAGGCCAGCAGTTCTGAGCCTGAGGGTGGGACAACCCTTTCCCAGGAGTCACCTAAGACCATTGGAAACACAGCTACATACATTACGAGTCATAACTAGCAAGATCACAGTTATGAAATAAGCAATGAATATAATTTTATGGTTGAGCGTCATCACAACCTGAAGAACTATGTAAAAGGTCACAGCATTAGGAAGGTTGAAAACCACTGCTCTGGGCCTCTACTTCCCTTAAAACATAAACACCCACCTCTCTTGGGTGAGGATGCTTAAAATTTGCTCTGACTGGACATGGTGGTGCATACCTTTAATCCCACCACTAGGGAGGCAGAAGCAAATCCCTGTAAGTCTGAGGGTAGCCTGCTCTACATAGTGAGCAGGCCAGCCAGGGCTACATAACGAGACTCTATCTTGGAACAAACATTTATTTTTCCTCTGTAAAAATTTCTAGATGTAAGACAGAAAGGCATGAAGATGGGTTTTAGCACCCAGAGTCCTATATCCAGGTCATGGTGCATCTCAATTTCTTTGTACCCTCTGGTGTTTCTAAAGAACTTGTCACATGCATCCCATCACTCCACTGGTGGCTGCTTCAGCATGCCCTACAGTTGCCTGGACAATTATATGAGCTAATATATCCTCAGATGCCAGGAGCAGGCAGGCATGCAGAAGGTTCTTCTTGTTGGCAGGGTGCCTGCCCTGCTGCCTCTGTCTCTACTTCTGATATGGAGCCACTGTCTGGTTCTTTATCAAGCACTGATTGACAGGGCTGCTTCACTGGGACACAAGAGTATAAGACAAGTTCTGTGACCACATCTCCAAGCATGCTGTGTCAAGGAGTCCTGCAAGCTGACTCTGGGGACAGGTGGGCTCTGAGCACTGCTTCCCCTCCTCAACACCACCTGGTACCCAGCTTAGTGCTGGGCACAGAGCAGGGGACAATCATCACAAGGGACCACTCTGTGGGACCTACTGATGCAGGAGGACACACAAACATCACCCCATCAAGTCTTCAGCCCTACAAAGTGGGAGTGAGCCCACTTTACAGATGGGAGTGGTGGAGATTAAAGAACTTAATTAAGAAAGCTAACTTAGCATGGCCAGGATAATATTCTCAAAATCACTTCGTTCCATTATTAGACTCCCCACAGCCTGTCAAAATATTGTCTGCTCATATTTACATGGTTGTGGTGGTATTATCTGTGTGGTCTCCTCCTCTTCCTCTTCCTCTTCCTCCTCCTTCTCCTCTTCTTTCATGTGTGTATATATGTGTGTGATGTATATCTGGAGGCTCAAAGTTGAAATCCAGAGTCGTCTTCCATTCCTCTCCACCTAATTCACTGAGGTAGGACTGAGATTGGAGCTCAGCCATTTGGTTGGTCCAGCTATCCGGCTTGTCCTAGGGAGCGTCTTCCTGTCTCTGTCTCCCTCTTCTCCAAGTTCTGGGATTGAAGGTGATCATGGCATCCATGCAGCTCCTACATGGGCGCTGGAGACCTGAATCCCAGTCCCTGTGTTTGTACAGCTCAGCTGTGTTCTCTACCCAGCCCTGGGGTTTTCAGTTGGCTCCCAGGTGGCATACTGTCACAGATATCTAATTCCAGAAACATTTTCTATCTCCTCAAAAAGATCAGCAGTCACTTCTGGTCCCCTCCTCCCTGCCCCCAGGCAAGCCCTAATATCTATTTTGGCTTTCTTTAGATTTGCCTATTCTAGAAATTTCATCTAAGTAACACAATATGCCACCTTCTGTGACTGGCTTCTTTCACTGAGGGTAATAATGTCAAGTTTCCTTCATGTGGAAGCATATGTCAGTTTCTTTTTTATGGCTGTGTAATATTCTACTGTATGGCTCTACCACATTTTGTTTACCCATTTAACAGCTGATGGGCATCTGGGCTGCTTCCACTTTGGGGACTATTAGGAATAAGGCTGGTAAGAGCAGCCATATTTTTGTGTGCTTAAGCTTTTCTACTGTTTGGGGGTATATACCCAGAAGGGGAATCATGACGTCACCTGTCAGTTCTTTATGCAGTTTTGTGAGAAACCACCAAACTACTTCTCAATGCATCTGCACTGTTTCTCCCACCAGCAAGGCACAAATATCTCCACATCTCCACTGACACTTGTTACTGTCTGGTTTGAGTTCTAGCCACCCTGGAGGTGACACATAGAGCATTTAGAGCTTGCACGGTATTGCTCTGATGTCCCTAAAGTTTGTCATAGCAGCCATGAAAGGTAGAAAGAATGGTCTGCTAGAGGTGAGAATCACAAAGATGAGCCTAGAGAGGAAAGTGTGGGCTACATTATTCCTGCCTCAGTTTCTCTGCTGGCCCTGAAACCAGAACTTGAAGTTCCACAGGGCCCAGGCAGGGAACATGAATTAACTTGTTGGGTCTTAGTAACATTTCAGCGTTTAGACAGAAACCATTCCAACTGGTCTACTTTTGTCTACTTAAGACATCTCATATAAGCAGGGTGACACAAGACTAATTCATTTTAAAAAGCCACTCTTCATAATAAACAACCCCTCTCTTCAGTTGTGTAGACTAACAGGATTTGTCACACTCCCTGACTTTTGCTAAAAATAGTAAATCTGCTTCCCGAGCCCAACGATGGTCAGCAATACCTTAATACAGATTAAGCCGCTCAGCTACAAGCCACTGGTCCAGAAGGCAGACCCCAAGGTGCCATGAGGACACAGCGAGGGCCTTCCAGAGGACCTGCCTGTACTTGTACCTTTTGAGAGACCCTGAAATCATAGCCTCTTTAGGCCTGCTGGAGAGAGGAGGCGAGGTCAGAGCCTTGCTCTGACGCCAGCCATAGGCTCATCCTCTGATGGATAGACATGTGCCTTTAAGCTTCCTGGCAGGCTCAGTCCTTCCACAGGCAGGGCCTCTTTATGAGTTGTCTTCCACTTGA
>JANHMN010000010.1:41104119-41163140 GCA_030674055.1 Rhabdomys pumilio
GAATTTAACTGGGGCTTGCTTACAGTTTCAGACATTTAGTCCATTGCCACCATGGTGGGAAGGATGGCAGTGTGCAAGCAGACATAGTGCTGGAGAGGTAGCTGAGAGTTTTACACACAGATTGGCAGGTAGCAGGAAGAGACAAAGATGCTCTGGGCCCGGCTCCAGCATCTGAGATCTCAAAGGGCATCCCCAGTGACATATTTCCTCCAACAAGGCCACACCTCCTAAGAGTGCCACTCCCTATGAGCCTATGGGGACCATTTTATTTTTTTAATCATAACACCCATCTTAGGAGTTCAAGAGCCAGCTTTACCCTTAACTCCAACCGCCTGTAGACAGAAGCTTAGTGAAGAAAAGTTGGGGGGTCCCAACACAGTTTTGCTGAAAAACACTGAGGGCAGGCATTGGGTGGCAGCTAGAGTCGAGAGAGGCCCCAAGAACATAAGACACTGGCTGTGTAGACACTGACTGAGGACACGTCAATGGAAGGAAACAGTCCATTCCTGGGAGGTAGGAAAAAGGAAAATGGGAGGCTGAGTAAGAAGCAGGAGGCAGACATTGGAGGCTCTGCCCTAACTCAATGTGATCTCGAAGAGTCACTTCCCCTCTGGTCTTCTTCAATCGAGGCAGGAAGGGCGGGGTTTGATAAGCAGGCCCAGCATTAAGTTCACAGAATGCCAGCTCTGCTTCAGCATCTGTGACTGAGGAACCCTGAGCCTGTCCTTAAGAGTAGGACACAGTCCTTTGTACTGAGCAAGTGCAGGACAAGGTAAAGCCCCTTACGAGTCTCTACTGAATCCAGCCTTTTCCAGACCTGTACTGATGGGGAAGCTCCTTGCTTGGCACCAGGCTCAGTCTCCCTCAGGCCTGTCAGTCAGATGGAGGCATCAAAGGCTTCTTATTGGTGTCCTTCCAGATGGCAGGGAACATGGCAGCATCTTGCTTCCAGCATCTGCCACCTCCATGTAGCTTGAGAGTGGACCCATGTGTTACTCTTCCCCAAAGCCATGTCTGTCCCCTCTTAGTGTGGCCCTTATCCACAAAACTGCAGTGAGGTGTTAGTCCAAGGCCTGCCAGTGCCCCCAAAGCAGGACTGTAGCTTTTACCTAGTCCTCTACAGAGTGCCTGTCTGGGACATGTGTCTCCCTGTCAGCGGCCCTGGTCCCTCCCACATACCTGGTACTTTGCTTGTTGAGTGTATCCCGAATGGCTCTTGTGATGGTTTGTATATGCCCAGCCAGGCAGTGGCACTATTAGAAGGTGTGGCCTTGTTGAAGTAGGTGTGTCACTGTGGGTGTGGGCTTTAAGAACCTCATCCTAGCTGCCTAGTAGCCAGTATTCTGCTAGCAGCCTTAAGATGAAGATGTAGAACTTTCAGCTCCTCCTGCACCATGCCTGCCTGAACACTGCCATGTTCCCACCTTGATGATACTGGACCAAACCTCTGAACCTGGAAGCCAGCCCCAGTTTAATGTTGTTCTTATAAGACTTGCCTTGGTCATGGTGTCTGTTAACAGCAGTAAAACCCTAACTAAGACAGCTCTCAGGGCTGTCACAGACCCAAGGCCACCCAACCTGACCTACGAATTCTTGAGCACATCTGAAGTTATAAAGAATAGGTGCCGGTTTCAAGAACAATGGGTTAGACAGAAGGGTCTAGAAACTGTTCTGCTTAGTGTTCTCCACACTTGAGCCAAAGGTTTGTTTGTTTGTTTGTTTGTTTGTTTGTTTGTTTTAAAAGAGACAGGGGCTCATATAGCTGAGGTTAACCTTGGACTCTATGTCATCAGGGATGACCTTGATCATCGAGCCTCCACCTCTAAATGCTGGGATGTGACTACAGACATGCTCCCCCACAACTAGGTTTATATGGTACTGAAGATTACCTGCAGGGCTTCATGCATGCCAGGCAAGCCTCCTAGCAGCTGAGTTATATCCCCAGTCTGGGCTAAGGGCTGTATAATTAAACCTTCCTAGAATGTTAATAAAACACACACTGAGGCTTACAAGATGGACAGAGCCAATGAGCCCACTCTGGTCCTCTGCAGCCTAAGCAGCCCCTCTTCAGAGCTGAGCAATAGCAGTTCCTTCTACAAGCCATCTCACACGCCTGAGTGAAAGCAGAGCCTCGGGGGTTGGCAGCCCAGCGATGTGCAAAGCAGATCCAACAGTGTGAAAATGACACTGGGGATGCCTTGGCTTCCCCACCGAAGCCCAGCAGGGGCAACCAGCTTAGCAGTGTGATAACCCTGCCCATGGCCACATTTCCAGGTCCATTTTAGACCAGAAAGAATTTTTTTAGGAGGAGGGAGGGAGTGAGGAATGCCCTGGAGACCTAAGAGGCAAATGAACCACCCAGAACAGAGCCAAAGCACCCAGGTTGATACACACATGGAAAGGGGCCCACTTCTATCTGAGCTATATCAGGGCCTGCCTGTGATTGCTTTAAGGGGAAAGCCCCATTCCCCCCACGAGTGCATCCTCTGCCCCAAGAACCCCACTGCCCTCTTCTATCCTACTGCAAGGACTTCTCAGGGTCCAAACGTTAGGAGAGTCAAGAAAGAACACTAAAGAAATCCAGCCCTATGCTTGGAGCTGGCACCCCCTTCCTCTGAAGGAAGGAGTGGGGCATGAGGTTAGAAGAGAAAAAGAAAGCGTCTCCAAGATCAGAAAGCAGATGCAATGCTCCGGAGGCAGAGAGGCTGTTATGTCCGTCTAACAGCCTGCAACCGGGGACTCCTGGGAAAGCGTCCAGAAGCCTGTGTCCAGCACAGGGCTACCAGCCAGTCCCGGAGTAGTGACTACACTTTGCAGGCAAGTCTCCAAAGAGTGTTCTGAGGATTGTGTGCCACACACAGGGCTAGAGAACAGCACTGGAGGTGACAAGAGGGAAAAGGGACAGCCCTTGTCCCAAGAGAATAAAATGAGCTGTGACAGCAAGGGACAGGAAAGAGGGAAGTTTCCAGAAGCTGCTGAGGAGATACTCTGCAGGTGGTGAGCTGAGAGTCTACACTTGACATGCACACTGCTCAGCCGTGGGCAGTCACTGGCTGGCCAAGCCAGGCCCGGCTGGGGACTCTGCATTTCCACATAGAGATAGGCAGCCTTGTATTTGGAGGGCGGTGGCTTAGCGGGCAGCAGTGGTAGACAGGGAGCTAATTACTAGAGAAAACAAGATAGGTGTCCAAAGGAAGCCAAGAATAACTGGCTTCCCTTCTTCAGGGTTAATGCTGGCTGGTGCTTATTTAGGCAAACTGTCACTTCCATGTGGAATAAGCTAAACTGAGCTCCTATAAACCTACATGTCAAAGTAATTTGCATAAGTAGGTCATCAAAACCACTTCACTGCCCCAGTGACCTACCATCTTGAATGGAGAATGTTCAGATAGGAAAGTAACCCAAATCTTGCTATGGTATTGAGGGCTCTGCAGAGAACGAGAGCCGGAAAAATACAAAGAGACCTATAGAGAGATGATAAGGGGACCGGTCCTCATGGTTATGGAAGCTGAGATGTCCCACAACCTGTTGTCTGCAAGCTAGAGCTCAGGGGAAACCAGTTGGTGGGGGTTCAAGGCCAAGTTCAAAGGCTCAAGACCCAGGAACTTGGTGATCAAAGAGGAGAGATGATGTCCACTCTTCCTCCTGGGTGATGACTGATTTTCATTGTCAGTTTAACTGGACTTAGAATCACCATGGTGACTGGGTGTATCTATGAGGGTGCTTCCAGAGAGGTTTAACTGAGACAAGAAAACCCACCCTGACTGTGAGCAGCATCATCCCACTGGCTACAGTACAGATCTAAACAAAAAGATGTGAGCTGAGCACAAAACAAACAAACAGACCCCCACCAGTCTTTCTCCTTCCTGATTGGATGCGGTGTGACCAGCCAATTCAGGGTCCTGAACTCCCCACCGTCATGAATTACACCCTCAAACTGTGAGCCCAAATAAACCCTTTAGTAAGTTGCTTTGTCATATCAATAAGAAAAATAACCAATACATTTGGTTAGCACATCTACTCAGACATTCAGGGGACTATATAACACTCTTACCCACATTGGGGAATGTATTGATCCAAATGCTAGCCTTTCATCTATCTACTGGCTCCCATGATAATCTCTTCCAGCAGCATACAGGAATGACACAGAAATGACACTTTACTACCTACCTAGTCATCCCTCAGCCCAGTCAGGCTGGCACATCACGCTGGTGAACAGATACCATAGCTACCCTGCATGAAGCACTATCCCAGACTGAGGGTCAGAGGCCTCTCAGTTCTGTCTACTGGGAGCTGTTAACCCAGAAAAATCACTTAACCTCCCTGGGCCTCTGTGCTCACCTCCATAAAACAGGGTTCTGGCTATCACCTGCCCATTGTGGAACGTTTCTGAAGACATGGTGGTGTCCCTTATGGCTGCCCCTTGGTGTCCCACAGGCCCAGTTCCTCCCACCTACCGCTCACGAACAAAAATGACCTCAGCTCAAGTCCTTCACACTTCCTAAATCTAGCAGGCCATTACAAATGAAGCTTCTGGAAATGAGAAGTTATGGGTCTGGTGTTAGCCATAAATCACCCACTTATGAAGACATATATAGTAAGTCATTAATGTTAGCACCATCTGCAGCAAATGCTTCCCAGAGAATTAAGCCCCCCCCCCCCAACAGTTTGGCTCTAAATAACTCCATTCTCCACTGGAATAAGCCAGGGCTCTTGGCCAAATTCAAGTCCTGCTGAAGGTAAGGCTACCAACACCCACAGATGACTCTGGCAAACTGGCTCCTGTCCTGGGCTTAAAAATAAAAATTAAAAAAAAAAAAAAAAACACAAAGACCCAACACTCTCCAGTGTTACTGAAATAAGAAACTCACATGAGCAAGACAAGTAAAAGCTCATAGAATCCCCACAACAGTCTGAGCAAGTCAGTATGACTCATGTGTGGAGAAACTGAGGCTCAGAGTGTCTTGACTGGAAACTCTCAGGAAGCAAAGAAGGGTCTAACTCCAACACACTCTGCAGGCACAGAGAGGAGTACCTGGTCTCCCACAGGTCGCCTGTGTGAGCGAGTGACCCCAGGATTGACAGTACCTACTCTGCCCTAACAGGACTATGCTCTGTGGAATGTGGGTTTGGAATCATTTAGCTGGAGAGCTGAGCAAGGTAAAAGCATTCTTCCAGCTCAGTTGTGGCTGCAAATCACAGGAATGACAGGTGAGGCTCGATTCCAAGTGTGCTGTACATTGGACAGAGTGTGAGGTCACAGGGAGGTCACAGGATGCTGCAGAGGTCCTTGCACTCCTTCCCTCACTCCCTCCCACCTCAGGTTAGTGGAGGAAGCACCCAGGCAGAAGCTCTCTCTCTCTGTGAAGAAGGGCATGAATTGAGCATGACCAAAAGCTGGGGGCTGGAAAGGAGGGGTGTATATCTGGTAAATGGCAGTAGCCCAACTTCTTGAGATCCACAGTGGACATGGAGGAGAGGCTGTGATGGCCAGCCGCCCATGCTAAAAACCTCAGGCATCTGTTAGCAAGTGCTGGCCAATTCTAATGCACAGGCTTGGTGTGGCGTACTGTCTATATTCTGCCCAAAGGGAGAAATCACGGGAGTATTATTTCCTTACTAAGGCTGTAGAGAGAGAAAAACAAGAGCTAGAGAGGCTGAGGGGACCCTCCCTCGTGTGCCAGGAGGCCAGCCTCAAGGAGACTTTCTGTTACCCTAGCCTGGAGCACTGGCCAGGATGGATTCACCTATTGTCTTAGTCAGGGTTACCATTGCTGTGATGAAACACCACGACCAAAGCAACTCAGGGAAGAAAGAGTTTATTCAGCTTAAACTATCACCTCAGTTCATCATCAAAAGAAGTCAGGACAGGAACTCAAGCAGGGCTAGAGGCAGAAGCTAATGCGCAGACTGTGGAGGGATACTGCTTACTGGCTTGCTCCTCCAGGCTTGATTAGTCTGCTTTCTCATAGAACCACCAGCCCAAGGATGGCACCACCCACAATGAGCCAAGAAGCCCTTCCTCATCAATCACTAATTAAGAAATGTCCTACAGGCTTGCCTACAGCATGATCTTATGGAAGCATTTTCTTAATTGAGGTTCCCTCCACTAAGAATGCCTTTAACTTGTGCCAAGTTGATATAAAACTATCCAGCACACCTATCTTTCAGGTGATTGGTGAGGCTCAGGGTGCCAATATGGAAGAAAGGCAGGGCATAAACACCCTGGTGGCTGATTCCCAGCCTTGTCCCTAACCCAACCTCTAAAGGGGGGCCATCAAGCAGGACTCACCACAGGGTTCTGCCATCTACTGTCACAACTCAAGGGTAGCATGCCAGAAACTGCTTCCCACCTCACCATGCAAGCCAGTAGGTGTCCATTCATAGTCTCTTGGCCAGTGTCAGTGGGTAGGAAGACTCACACACCTATGTGGAGGAGAAAACTCAAAGGAAATAGAGCTTCAGAACATTAATTAACTTTGACAGCCCCAAGCCAGACTGGGAGCAGAGCTCCCGTGCAACCTGCCACCTCCCAGTTTTATTCAGTCCAGATGTAGTTTCATTTGAGCCCTGAAATGGAGTCCAGGCACTGTGGGGGAGGTAGGGGGAGACACAGCTCCGGTCTCTGCTAACCACCATCTTTTAGTATCGGGGCCCTGAAAGACAGCCGCACTTACAGGCGATGGTTCAGAGACTGCACAGGTTACACACCAGAACAACAGTCTACTTCTCACATAAAAGTTGCAGACAGCTGCTTCATTTCCCAGCTGCCCCCACAGAGCACGGGGAAAGGCCAGGCCAGCTTCACACAACTGGTAAGTGGACCCAAAGCCAGCCGGCAGTGGCACTAATTAGCCCCAGTTGAGCCAGAGAAAGCAGGACTCTGATAAAGGGCTGGGAGCCAGATGCACCTCAGGCAGGTGTTTAATATGAGCTTGCAACTGTGTGTGCCTCAGCATGTCTTAAAGTTACAGGCTGTGGTAGGAAGCCACTGCAACCCTGCTTCCCCAAACACAGCAAGGCAGTCAGTCCTGGGCCCAGCACTGTTCCATGCAAAGCCAACCAATGTGACAATAAACTGAAAGTCCCCACAGACACACTCTGAACAGCCAATGCAGAGGTGGGTGCTGGGAAAGGCCCCAAGTATAGGGGACCATAAAACCTGGGACCCCCATGTCTACCCTGACACTGCCACTTGAAGCCCAGAGAGTGCAGATATATCACCTTTCGAACCTCAATATTTTATGGTATATGCATGTGCGTGCAGGTGCACATGTGTGTGCATGTAGTGGTTGTGTGTGTGGAGGCCAAAGGTCAACCTAAAACACATTCCTCAGGCACTGTCCAGTCTGTTTTGTGAGACAGGGTCTCCTGCTTGCCTGGAACTCAACAGTAGCTAAGCTGGCTTACTATCAAGCCCAGAGGATGTACCCATCTCAGCCTCCCAGTGCTGGGGTTACATGTACATACCACATGTCCAGCTTTTTCACATGGATTCTGGGAATCAGACTCAGGTTCTCATGGTTGGCGAGGGGCACTGGGAGTCAAAAGTCAGCAAGCCCCTTGGTAGAAACTGAGGCAGAAGAGAAGTGACTTTTTCTCCCAAGGAAACCAACAAGTAGCTCTGGATAAACTGAGTCTTGAGATAATGTTCATAAGGTCTCCTGACCCCCAGGTCGAATAACAGATCACTATCCTGCCCTGCAGGGGTCAGCACAGAGCAATTCCCCCCACCCCCCAGAAGGACTTTGCACAGGGCCCCTCTCCATGCAGCACGGTCACCATGACAACCACAGCCTTAACAACTTTGGCATTTCCACAGCCTCTGATTGATCCAGGGCTTAAAATTAACATTACAATGAATCAGTATTTGCATTTAATTTATTTTAATTGGCTTTTACATAACAACATCTTTAGGTTTCACCCCTGGCCAGTGAGTTCTCAGCATAGACCCCAAAACTAGCAAGATGCAGCTGGTTCTTCTTAAAGGGCCACTACGTACAATAGGATTGATTTCTCCCCTGACTTTCCTCAACTTCATTTTGCTCAATATTCTTTCCTTTTCCTGAGACGACAGGGTCATTGGTTTGAAGTCCACCCTCTTTTTTTTAAAAAAAGAAAAATGTTTTATTTATTACATGTATGTGCTTGTATGCAGATCATGGCACACGTGTGGTACTTCAAGGACGACTTGCAAGAGTCAGATCTCTCCTCTCACCACGTAAGTCCTGTGTTTAAACTCAGACCATCGGGCTTGGTGGCAGACCTCTTTACCCACAGAGCCACCCCACTGGCCCTTGAAGCCCATCCTTGAGACCATGTTTTGGCTCCTACTGTAAAATGAAAGATAAGAAAGAGACAGGGGCAAACACCCAAGGTATCTCTGAAGGAGCCGCAGTGAAGCTCAGAGAAGAGAGGAACACTTTCCCACTGGTGTGTCCCAAGGGCCTGGAAGGAACCTAGGCATGCACTGGACACTCCTATTTGTATGATGAACAGGTAGCATTCACTGCCTGGGCGAGTACACATGAAGCTCAGACAGCAGCCTCCATCACTGCTGCTGTAGCTCATTCCTGACAAAGCAAGGCACTTCAGAATGAGGTGCACGAAGGGGAAAGCACTTGACACCACCAACATCTGCAATAGTCTCAGCTACCATGCACCGCAGCTCCATCCATCTCAGGGGCCAAATGGGGGCCTGGGCAAGACCAGATGCTGGACAGAGAGAACAGGGCTTGTGTGGGCTCTGCTCTCTGGGGACTCCATCTACTGGAGAGAAAGAGCTTCTTTCTTGAAAAATGCCACTCCGCCATGTTGATTACAAGCTACACAGGGCATGCCAGGAAGAAGAGGAAGTATTGCCTCTTGCACTGTTCTCTTTTATTAAATTTGTATCTGTGTGCATGTGCAACTCTGTATGTGCAGTATATTGGGGTGTGTGTGTTCAGATGCATGCACCCATGCATGCAGAGGCCAGAGAGGTTAGTGCTCTATTATTTCACGCTGCCTTACTCTCTTGAGTCAGGGTCTCTCAGTGAACCTGGCAGCCAGTTAGCTCCTGAGATCCTCCTGTCTCTGCCCCAATGGCAAGCACTGGAGTTACAAACCATGCCTGGTTTTTTTGTTGTTTGGTTTTGGAGACAAGGTTTCTCTGTGTAATAGCCCTTCACTAGTCGGGAACTCCTCTGCGTAATAGACTAGGCTGGATTACAGAGATCCTCCTGCCTCTGCCTCCCGAGTGCTGGGATTAAAGGCATGCACCACCACCCAACCATGCCTGGCTTTTTATGTGGGTTCTGGGAATTGAAACTCAGGTCCTTGTGCTTTAGTAAGTACTCTCACCCTCTGAGCCATTTTCTCAGCACAGCACTTGAAGGATGAGTGGCCCTCTGGCAAGCACAGACAGGTGGAGAGAGATGGTGTTTCTAGCAGAAGGAGCAGCATGTATGAAGGCACGGAACAGCGAAATGATAATTATCGACATCCTTTATGTCTATGGGGGAACCCCACATCCTGGTGACCAACAGGGAGTCTAGCCTGCTGAGTAAAAAACAGTGACAGGGACCAAAATGTCTCTCAAGCAGGCAGTGATCAATCTGGGGGACTTTGAAATGATTCATCCTGTGTTGGGCATTCGATCCATGAAGAACACATTTGGTTACAAACAGTGGCTTAGACAAAAGAGGGTTTTCTCTATGCTACACCTGTGCCAAGGCTCCAGGGCTCAGAGTTTAAGAGGCCATCAGAGACCTAGTTTGTTTATCTGTTTTGCTGGTCTCGGTCCAGGAACTTCAGCCTCATGGTCACAAAAAGGCTGCCCTATTTCCAGAAATTTATCAGCTTTCCAGGCAAGATAAGGTGCTCTGAAAGCTTTGGGATTTTGGTGCTTTCTTTGGAACAGGGAGCCCATTTAACTGACCTTGACCGTCTCCTGGCTAAACTGTCTGGGCTTCCCTGGCTGGGGAGCCGCTGAGGTCAGGCTTTGTTTCTTAGCCTTGTGTAGAAGGGCTTTCTGCACTTGCAAATCCCACATACTGAGACTTCCAGGCAACCAACAACCTCAAAGATCACCTTCTATCTGCCTTCCTGGACCACACACTGTGAAACAAAATTTTGGTAGATGCCAGGGAGAAATGAAACCTATGTCCACACAGAGACTTGTAAGCAAATGTCCCCAGCAATGTTATTCATAGTGACCCAAAGTGGAAACAACCTGAAAGTTCGTCACCAGATAAAGGAACTAATGGAGAAGGGTGGGGTATACCCCTGTGGTGGCATGTTACAGAATCATGTAAAAGCACAGTGTAGCTGTATGTGGTACTGCATGTACACAAGAAGCACCGAAGTATATTCAACAAAAGAAGCCAGACACAAAACAAAAGGTCATGTGTTTGATGGTTCTGTTTACCTGCAATGTCCAAAGCTGGCAGATCCATAGAAATAAAACATATGTAATGGGTTTGCAGGCCTAGGGCTAGAGAGACTGGGAAGTGATTGGGAATGCCTGAGATTTCTTTCTTGGGGTGATGGATGTGTTGTGAAATCTGATTGTAGCAATGTTCGACTTTGTGTGAGTACTAAAAATGGCAGAATCGTGCATTTTTTGAAAATTACGATTTTATGTGTTTGAATGTGTACCACTTGAGTCCTGGAAGTTGCTGGTGGTCGTGAGATACCATGTAGGTGCTGGGAATCAAACTCAGGTCCCCTGTGAGAGCAATATGTGCTCTTAAGAGCTGAGCCATCTCTCCAGCACCACAGAGTTACATATATATTTTTTTTTAAACAATGGCTTTGGTGATATATGAATTACACCTTAATTATCTTCTTTCTTTTTTTCTTTCTTTCTTTCTTTTTTCTTTCTTCTTTCTTTCTCTCTCTCTCCCTTTCTCTCTCTCTCTCTTTATTTCTTTGGTTATACAGACTTTCAATCCTCCTTCTTTCACCTCCAGAATATAAAGACACTTGGTAGGTAACATATGTGGTCCTTATCTTAACAGGAGAAGACAAAGGGGAGGGGGACAAGTAAAGTCATTTCTTGCTTTCCATGTTTGTCATGGACACAGTCCCTCAAGATCACCACCCAGGACCAGGCATGAGCTAGGAGGCCATCTGCAAGAAGCCATAGTAGCCTTATGGTTCCCAAATCACATGAAGAAGACCGAGAGCACTGGGTGAGCAGAGGGAGGCACCCACCTCAGATTCTAGCACACAGACTAAGGATTGTTGATGCCGAGGACTGGAGGATGCCAGAGCCAAGCTGGATGAAAGAAAGGAGGGAGGGACATATTACTATGTGAAGAGACCTAGACATCGCAAGAGAGGTCTGTCTACAGCTGATCCCTTGGGTTTGCATTTAGAAATCTGGGTTGGTGGGGTGTGTGTGTATGTTGGGGGGGGTGTGCAACAAGTTTGTTCCATGAGTGAAAACCTAACAAATCAAACCCCTGCAGGTCCTCCAACCTCTATACACACTATGGCACACATGCATTCACACATATATGCACATATACACAGAAAAGAATGCAAACTATAATAAAAAAGATTATGGAGAAATTGAGAAGGGGGGGGTCCCCAGGGTGAGCATGAACTGCCAGCTATGCAAAATAGTCAGTCATAGGCAAGCAGACAGACAACACACAACAGATGCCCATGAATCACAACCACCGCAGCGCAGAGCTGCTGGGTCATCCTGGTAGGCAGGTACTCATTCTCCCCGTAGGGACAGAGAGAGAGTTTCCACCCTTAGGTCATCATCATAAAGCCTATGGCTATGATGGCTTGGACTAAGTATCCCCCAAAGGTCCATATGCTTCATTTGTTTTCCATTGTCTCAGTTAAGTTTCTATCGCTGTGGTTAAACACCAGGATCAAAGCAACTTGGGGGAGCTCACAGGTTACAGTGCGCCATCAGGGGTAGTCAAGGCAGGAACTCAAGCAGAGGCCACAGAGAGATGCTGCTTACTGGCTTAGTCTTCAGGGCTTGCTCGGCCTGCCTTATTATACAATCAGGACTACTTGTCTAGGAGAGGCACTGCCTCCGGCGGCCTGGGCCCTCTCACATCAATCATTAAATGCCATCCACAGACTTGCCTATAGGTCCATCTTTTTCTTTTTCTTTTTTTAAAACAGGGTCTCATATAGTCTTGGTACTTACTTTGTAGATCAGGCTAGTCTCCAGCTCACAGAGATCTGCCAGTCTCTGCCTCCCAAGTGCAAGACCCTGCCTCCAGTCCACTCTTAGGCCATTTTCTCAGCTATGTCTAGGTTGGTATCAAGTTGACCAAATCAACCAGCACAGCTAATCCCTTGTCAACATGACATAAAGGCTTCACTATAACTACAACCTTTCCTTTCCCATTTGTCCCCAAGACCATATGTTAATATAGCAATACAAAAATAATATAACTTTAAAAAGTTCCACTGGTCTTTAAAATTTCAATACTTTACAAGGTTCAGTCTCCTCAAAACACCAAAAGTCTCTTTCAAAGTTCAAAGTCTCTCTAAAACATCCAAAGTCTCTTGACTGAGAGCTCCTGTAAAAATCAAAACAAGCTAAATGGTTTCTTAGCCCAAGCAGGAAGACCCATTCACATTCAGTTACATTCACATCAAAGTGAAACTGAAGTCCAAAAGTGTTCACTGTGTCAGACATCTGGGATTCAGTCATGATCTTATAACCTTGTATAGTTCTACCTCCTTGGCTTTGCCAGCCACAGTACACACATCTCATGTCACAGGCTCAGGCTGGCTCTGCTCGCAGCTGCTGCTGTCCTGGGTGATCATTCCATGGTACTAGCATCTTCAAAACACTGGCATTTCTACTGCAACTGGGCTGCACCTTCACCGATAGGCTCTCTTTTGGGACTCTGACCCTGCCGCTCCATGATCTCCTCAATCCTGGGCCTTCTGAGGCTGCACCTGTACCAATGGCCTCCCATAGCCTCTCACAGTGCCAAGCCTCAGCCCCATCATGACCCCTTCATGCCTTCAAAACCAGTGGGAGATTCTTAAATATTACCAAGTTCAGCAACAAGTATGAGGTACAGCCTTGGCCCATCTTAACCGCAGCTTCTTCATGCTGACTCTGACGAAACATTTCTCAGATTTCTCCTCAGTGGTCAACTACAGCTGATTCTTCAGCCCCAGATGACCAGTATTCATTGTCCCAGGAAAGCAAAGGTTTCACTTTAATGGTCCTGGTCTCTTGTTAATTACAGCCAATCCTTCAGCCCCAGATGACCAGAACCACAAATTCTTAATTCAAAATATAACTAAATACAGCCCTAATAGCATTTATTTCCCTCTGTAAGTACCCAAGCCAGGCCTCTAATACTACTCTCAGTATTTTTATCTTCTAAACCCCCAGAAAAGCCATTAAGATCTGAGGATTCAATGGCATTTCTAACCCAAACTTGTAAACATCTCCACAATCCTTCTGCAAACACATGGTTAGTTTGATCGTCACGATACCCCATTATCTTGGTACCAATTTCTGACATAATTAGGATTTCTATTGCTGTGATAAAACACCAGGACATAAAGTAACGTGGGGAGGAAAGGGTTTATTTTGTCTTAGAACTCTAAGATCACAGTCCATCACTGAGGGAAGTCAGAGAAGGAACCTAGAGGCAGGGACTGAAGCAGAGGCCATGGAAGAACACTGTTTACTGGATTGCTCTCCATGGTTTGCTTGGTTTGCTTTCTTACACAATCCAGGACCACCTGCCCAGAGGTGGCACTGCCCACTGTGAGATTGAACCTCCTTTGTCAATCATTAATCAAGAAAATGCCCCACCGACATGCCGACAGGCTAATCTGATGGAGGTGTTTCCTCAGTTAAGGCTCCCTCTTCCCAGCCTTGTCTGGGTTTGTGTGGGGTTGACAAAACTCAATCAGGACTGGAGGCTTTGGTGAAACCCTCAAGAAGTGGGACCTAGTGGAAGGAAATCAGGTCATCAAGGGCCTGCCCAGAATGTAACAATCCCAAGTTGTTTCCCATCAACCTCAACACTTCCTGTGTCATAACGTGGGGGCGGAGTGTCCAGACACAAAAGGATGTGAAACAGAGAGCCCAAATAAACCCCTCTACCTCTAATTTTTGATATTACATTTGTCTATTTATTTTTACTCCCTGTGGGAGGTTGAAGGCAGCTTTGGGGAATGGGCTCTGTCCTTCCACCATGCAGAGCCTAGGGATAGAACTCAGGCTGTTGGGCTTGGTGGCAATTGTCCTTAAGGGCTAAGCCATCTGCTGGCCCCTCTTGACCTTCCAAGGTTGTGTGTGTGTGTGTGTGTGTGTGTGTGTGTGTGTGTGTGTGTGTGTTTGCTTGTTTGTTTGGAGACAGGCTATAGCCCTGGCCATTCTAAAACTCACTGTGTAGACTAGGGTGGCCTTGAACTCACAGAGATCTACTGGTTTCTGCCTCCCACATGCTGGGTTTAAAGGAATGTACCACCACTCCTGGGCCTTTTAAGTTATTTCTCTCAGGTATTTAGTGATAGAACAGGGAGAATGTAGCGACTGTGACCATAACACAAATTCAGCAGTCCAATTTTAAAGATGTCCTGGACCCTGGGTCAAGGCTGGGCACACAGCCCATAACGGTTGGACTCACTTGCTGGGTTCTACAGGGAACTCATCATTCTTGCCAAATGAGCTTCCTGGCTTTGGTAAAAGGTCTAAAAGATTCGTCGTTGTTTTCAATATATGGTCTCAATACATTTAAGTGTTTCAGGTAGAAAAGGGGGGATGTTAATAATTAAACAGAAAAGGGTTAAAGGTGAATGACGTCAGAAATCATGCTGTGGGTGAAATGAAACAGTTGACCTCTGCTTAGAGAAAGTTAATTCACATGCATTCCTTCAGAAACACCACATAAGGCGGGGCTTATTCCATTTCTAGGATGACTGGGGTACCCAGGAAACCACAGTAGCATACCTGGTCTCCATAGCAACATACCTGTCTTCAGTGACAGGCAAGCAGGCTTCCTGCCTTGGTGCTGGATCCTGGAATGGCCAGAGAACCCAGCATCAGGAAGAACAACGTCTGAACACTAGAGCCCTGTTCTTTTCTTTTTCCTTTTAATTTGGTGTCCTAACAGTGAAAGCCTTAAAGTTATATACCAACTCAATGGCATTTTGCTGACAATCGCAAGTTTCTTTCTCCATATCATAAACACAGTGAATGAGCCATAAAGCTGTGCTTCAGCACACATCTAATCCCAGGAACAATAAGCAGCCACTGAGGCACTGGTAAGAAAGGCAATGGTGGGCTTCTCACATGGCACAGCAATGCTACTTGCCTGGAGGGAGCCCAGCTCACAAAACCTCTATCCTTATTCACCCTAAAATTAATCTCTGATATGAGCCCATTTCTCTGATGGCTGCTGCATTTTCTTAACTTTCCATTGCTGACTCAATAGCCTGGACTCTGGCAGAAAAACTACAGGGAATAACAGCCTTTGGAGGGACGCCACCAAAAGTCTGGTTTGACCCTAACGAGGGTTGAGATGGCCCCATTCCCAGCCAGCAGATAAATACAGTCCAGCCAACATCAGTCCACAGCATCTGACTCAAAGGAGAAGATGAAGGATTCTCATCAGAAATCCTCTGGTTCCCAAGGAGGAATGCCAGCAAGTCCTACCTCCAGGTCACGAGGGAATGGCTAGACGGGGACATAAAAAGTTACTCTCAAAAGGGAAACTGGACACATCAGCCAGACAGACAGATAGACAAACAGACAGGAGATGGTACCTGAAAAAGGAAGAACAATGAGAAGACTAACAGAGACTACTGGTCCTGAGGCTTCAAAAGGCCCCAAGTGAGGGCTGGCAAGAGGGCTCAGCAGATAAAGGTATCAGTTGCCAAACCAAACAACCTGAGTTTGACGCCTTAAACTCACATGGTGGACAGAAAGAACTGACCCCGGCAACTTGTCCTCTGTCGCTCAAATGCACATGAGCACACGGGCAAATACAGAATACACTAAATAACTTTTTAAAAAATAATAATAATAATAATACTCCAAGTGAAAGCAACGGGAGCCAGGAAGCTTTGTTCGGATCAAGACACAAGTGAATGTTCACATTCAAACAAACAGCAGCAATGTACCGTGGATCAGGAACAAACTGCCCTTGGCCACAGTGACAAGGCAGATTTCTTGGAGGACACTGGACGTTTTTTTGCTTATATCCAGCCTAATGCATTTTACTCAATATTGAGTTTAGATTGAGTTAACAAATTCTAATGGTGTGTTTATGATACATTTCCATTAATTCACACAATCACAAGTATGGAAGTTGTGGGTTCCAGACAGTCTGGGGATAGGAGGGAAGCTGGGTAAACAAATTAGAAGGAGCATGCTAGGAATGAGGTAAGCAAGGGCTACATGGGTCAGGCTTCCTCTAAAAGCCAACCAACCTTCCTTCCTTTTCCCTTCGTGTCTGCCTTCACGTATGTCTGAGCCCATGGAGGTCAGAAGAGAGTACAGGATCCCCTGGAAGTCAAAGATGGTTGTGAGCCCCCATGTGGGTGCTGAGAATGGAACTCAGATCGGTGCTCTTAACTGCCGAGCCATCTCTCCAGCCTGTTGGTCTTTTATATTATAAAAATCATGCATGCCTATTGGAAAATTTAGAACTCACAGAGGTACAAAGCTGCAGGGAAGAGAAATCAGTTCCCAGCCAAGCTCAATGCCTGTCCAGTTTAGTCAATTCCTTCCCATAGTCCTTCTCTGGCTTTCCCCTCTCGAAACATAAGTAAAATGAAGCTGTCTGCATAATTGTATATTTTCATTCCCAACCCCATACTTAGGAAATGCTTAAGTTCCCAGTGTCCAACCCCAGGAACTAACTCCTACTAGCCAACGATGTGCTAATTTTAAAAGAATTCATAGGAATCCTCTCACAAGACCAATTTGAAGCAGAATCTGGCCAGTATTTTACATCACTAAATATACTCTGGCCTGAAAAATAATCTGATTGCTTGTCCTGTGCAATACTTCATAAAGGTGGCGTCTCCCTAATTTACAATTAATCAAACTGAGAAGCACCATCTCCCAGTCTCTTAGATCATCGGCACAGCCCCGCCCAAGAACACAAACCCGTCATTACAACGAGGACTGCATCTTCACTGGTGGCTTTCCTTAGTAGAGCACCCTGTGACAACAGTACACAGCTTCTAAATAAGGCACTGAGTCCAGAGCCCAAGGGCTGGGCCGACCTCCCAACCTCTCTGCCAGAGGTGCCACTGTGAGTGAGGGTCTCCCCGGGTCTCTCCCAGGAGCCCCACCTACCTTGTCCTACACAACAAAGCAAAAACTGAATGGTGGCCAGGGCAGAGGAAAACCCCAGAGCTCAGCTCCTGGGCATCACCCCTCCCCTGTCTGCACTCCAGGCTTGGGTCTCCTCCTAGTACCCCATTCTGCAATGTCGCCTCTCTATACAGCAGTTGCCAAGGTGTCTGTATTTTCTAAGAGAGGGTCTTCATTAATTTCTTTTTCTTTCTTTTCTCTTTATTTCCCCCTACAGTCAGTCTGGCTACATACATTTTCTCAGTATGCTCTTCATTGGATATGTCTTACCACACAAGTTAATATTTTTTAACCATTTTTTCCTGAACTGTGGTACTGACAGAGGCTTTGGAAGTCATCCAGCCCTAAGCCCCACCATCTGACAAATGAGGAAGCTTAAAGCTAGAGAGAGAAAACCTTCCCTAGGCCAAGTCGAAGCCAGACATTAGCAGGATGGGGGCCATTCTGACACCCCATAAAGTCTTGAGGACTCCCAAACCACCGTGTGACCGTTTTAACAAATGCCCAAAACAAGCACACACCAATCAGCGACACGCAAAGGAAATGCCACCAGGACACTGGCCTGGCCACACAAGCCTGCAGAGCAAGCCCTCAGGCGAGCTGTGGAGATTTTAAATAATTCAATGCACCCATCATTCTATAGAGGAGCAAATGGAGACTGTTCCAGCACACATCTGGGCATCCACTGTGCTCCTGGCTCTATGCCAGTAAGGGAGCGTCAAGCAAGAGAAATCTACAGGGTTCCAGCGTCAGAGACCCACTGTTTCAGGACAGGTAAGTAAACAGTTGGGCTCTCTAGAGGGGCACAGAAAATAGTACCACAGACCAGATAACACTGGCCTGAAAAAAATGGGTGAGATTTTTTTTTCCAGAAGCTTCCAGATCAGTAACTCTCCCAGAGCCATTTTCAGAATCACACTCCACTGTCTATCCATCCAAGCTATATATGCCCACAGCCATCCTGCCCAAGGTCCCCTCATAACTACTACCCCTAATCACGGAAGACTGCAGAGCACATGGCATGAATGTACCATGTGATATTATGGCCCGAAGGCTGAAGCAAAGCTGAGACTAGGTGATGATGGTGACAACAACAATGATAATGATGATGGTGGTGATGGCAGAGATTGTGGTGACTGTGATAATGGTGATGACGGTGGTGATGGTAATCAGAATGATGATTATGGTGATGGCGACCAGTGATGACTGACAGCTATGGTGATCACTGACGTTGACAGCGACCCTGGGTTTCCTAGGGAGCCAGTAACTTCCCCAAAGCAAGCTATGGGAGGGAGCTACAGGGAACCCCTTATATTGCCTTGGGGGTGGAGGTTTCCCTGGCTGAGAAGCCCTGGAATTCCTCACTTTCACTTCCCCTGGCCCAGTCTCACTAACATTCCCAAACCACAAGTTCTCAGTCGACAGTGAGGCCAGGGGACCATCAGGACACACTATTTTAGATTCAGCAACAGAATGGCATTAGGTACAGATGGGGTAAAAATAGCAATCCCTCATCTATCCCTTCAGGATGAAGGCAGTGGCATCCTCCAGACAGGCCAGAGTTCTGACATGGGTGTGTCCCAGAAAGGCTTGTTTCTAACTTCACTGAAACCATACCACACCTAGAGGCCGTGGCTATGTCACTATCCAGGCTGTGCCACCAAATATGGGACCCACATGGACACTGTGGAAGGGTTTGTTTTTTTTTAACAAAGTGTATATCCAGCTACATTTGGGCAGGGGTTGTGTGGGAAAGCTCTGCTTGGACCCCAGGCTGGACAGCATTCAGTTGGCCAGGAGCATCTATTAATAGTCCCACATGGTAAATAGAAAAGAAAACAACAACAACACAAAAAAAACCTGTACAATCCTGGAAATGATTGGCTTTTAAGAGGTTCTCAGTTTCCCCAAAAAGACGAATTACAGGGAGGCAAATGGAAAATGTAGAAGTGACAGGGAGGGGTAAGGACTGCCATCGGCTCTGCTTCCCGGAAGCATCCTTTAAGCACAAAGAGAAAGCGGAGAGCTAAGCATTCCCTTGCTGGAGGAGGATGAGCGCATTGCTCCAGGGCTGCCTGTGAATGTTCCCTGTAGTTCTCCTCAGCCTAAGATGCCAGCATCCAGATGCTGTACGAGCTTTCCAAATACTCCCTGGGGCAAGGGACAGGAAGCCCAGCCTCATTGGGTCTGAGAAGCACCATGCAGAGTAGTCTGGGCAGCCCCCAATATTAGGGTCCCTTCTGGGCAATAAGAAAACCTGAGAAGGGTCTTTTAGAAATCATGAGACAAAGAAGACCCAAAATGATAGTCTTCTGAACTCCAGACCCAGACCCTTCTGGGCTCCATTCCAGTAGCCTTCACACACAAATCTGCCAGTCCCTTCAGCCTGCTTTAAAAAGGATTACCTAATGGCATGGAGGTGCTACTGTTCAAGGAGGTTTAACCAGTGACTGTGATCACAGACTTGTCACCTTTCCTCTGAAGGTCCAGGTGGACCCAGAACCCTCTCAGATAATACACCAGAGAGCAGGGACTATGACAGTCCCCACGCTTGTCTTCTCCCAAGCTCTTTTACAAATGGAAGAAAGTAAGACATCATCATGTTCTACCATGAGAATTGCTTATACCACTGGGAGAGAAGTAACCTACAACCCGAGAGGCTGTGCTGGAGACCTGAAGTCTGAGGACTGTCTACATGGGGTGCATGGGCCACTTTGTGCCTCTGCTGGTGTACCTGCCAAACAGGGTATCTTCCTCCACTAGCCGCCTTAGTACCCACAAGTACAAGGAGAACACTACTTCTGAAATGCACAAAGCATCAAAACACACCTTGACACTCAACCACACCCTCTCCCCAAGGATGCCCACCCTTGCCACTTACTCCCCAAGAGAACTCTCTACATGTGGGTAATCCAGCCGCTCCTGCCAGCTGGACCAGACATGGACGAAGACACACCATCTACCACTCTTGCCCTGAAAGGTGCTACCTTAGTTTAGGAAATGATGAGAGGTGTGGTATGGGAAAAGCTGAGCATCTGCCCGGGCCAGGCAATACCGAGCACCCAGGGACAACCAAAGCAGGGAAAAAGGCCTGGTTCAGTTCTTAGCTCTCCAGTTTCCAGTGCAGACAGTCTTAGGCTATTTATTTTGCTCTGGGCCTCCTCAGCTTTTACGTCTAAAAGACAAGTTTGATGCTGGTGAAAAGCAAATTCTACCTGGTAGACTCCAGGATGAATCCAAAGAAGATATCCCTTGACTCAAACCTAGGAAGGGAAAGGAGAGAGAAAAGGTAAGTCATAGAATCTGACGACAAGCGGTTGTGTGGGATGGAGCTTGGGACAGGGGTGACTGTACATGAAGATGCAGCTTCATTCAGAAAGATTCAAGGAGCCTTTGCCAGACGACAGCCATGGTTATATAACAATGAACTGATGCAAACAAACAAACAAACGAAAACTGAACTGTAAGCTTAAAATGGGTATAACTCTGAGTTACAGTGTATCATTTTAGAGGTAGGAATCTTGTAGTCAGAAAATTCTGGAGGAAGAGGATAGAGAGAGGTAGGAACCACCCAGCCTTCCACTCTACATCCCTCTCTCAAGTATCCACTTAGAGGGCGTTTCCCCCAGAAGCCCCCTTGATTCTATCCTGGGCTCCTCTATGTAGGTCCCTTGAGCTCCAAGGGCTTTCTGATGATTTTCCTACCTCATCCTCAGCTCAAGCCCTTAAAATTTGCACCAGCAGTAGAAAAGCCCAGGTCCAGCTTGCCCAGAGCCTTACTGGGAGATACTCACAGGAGGTGTGGGAAGCAGCGCTCACAGAGAGAGGTCAAGAAATGGGAAGGAATAGGTAACCAAACGTGCATCTTCTACACTGAGCTGCTGGTGGAAGGGCTGCAGTGACGGAACCAGTAGCCAAGCTGCATGGTTCTGACTGGAGAGACTAAGCCAGCACTTCAGATTACCTTTGAATATTCACCAGGTGCAATAAGGGACAGAAAATGAGACCCAGAGTTTTCACAAATAAGCAGAAGGATGTTGTCTAGACGTGACAGGTAGAAGATGTGGCTGACACAGAGAGTTTTTGGACCTGCTAGGACGGGTAACATGAACCCCACATCCCATCCCAGAACATGGGACCAGGGCTGCAGCCAAGGGGGTGACACAGGTGTGTGTCACCAGCAGTTTGGGGAACCTGGCAGGTGTACTGGCTATACTACTACTACTGAGGGACTGATTAAGATAGACCTAGAGCAATGGGCGATTTCAATGGAGACCCAAGGATACTGAAGCAAAATCCATGAAGGCTGTGCAAGTTGAGCCTCCCTCCCCCACCTACTTCCATTTTAAATTTAACTGGCAGTACTAGGGGGTTGAGCCTGGAGCCTCACGCATGCCAGGCAAATGATCTAACACAGAGCTACAGCCCCACCTGTTTCTTCCTTTCTTTAGGATTATAGGATCTTCACCATGGTGTGGTTACCAGTCTTGAGCTTTCTTAGTCACAGACCCATTGCTGGCTCCTGGAGAACACAGTGGACTGGGGACTAGTAGAGCTGAGCTGGCACCTCCACCCCCAGGCTCCTGGCTGCTTGCCAACTTAGGCTGTACCTAAAACACCACAAAGAAACAGATACAGTACCAGGAAAGCATATGAGGTTAGCAAGGCCAGGGTGTGTTTGGTTTGTTAAGGTAAAGGAAAAGAACTCTAAGAAGCCCCATCTCTTGCCCTCAGGTGGCAGGAGAAGGAGAGCCTGGGAGAAGGGAAGCTTCAGTTAGTCACGGCTCATAAATGCAGAGGTGTAAAACCTTGCCTTGGAAATTTATTTTTACTTGGACCTACATGGTCAAGGTAGGGTTCTCGTTCGTGTGTGTGTGTGTGTGTGTGTGTGTGTGTGTGTGTGTGTGATTTCTTTAGACTCACACTTTGCTCAACAGCACCTAAGAAATGTCCCACCTGTCAAACTATATTGATTATCTGAAGTTACATATTACAGTCTGCTCCACGAGAGCCTGGCCTGCTCATTTTTGTTCTTTGGTAAAAAAATGATTTGAAGTGAATATTTTTCTTCTCCTACATAGAGCAAGGGGCATTAAGGGAGTCCCTCAGCCCATCCTGATATCTTCATATATGACATCCTCCACAGGTTAAGAACCCAACCCAAAAAGAGCTAGCTACAGGAGCTATGTGGGATTTACGGATACACAGCTACCCTGAAGAAGCCTCAAAGACTGTAGGTTAGTTAGAGTGGGGAGCCTCAAAGCAGAGCACAGTTATATTCTGTCAGCTCATCCTAACTCTATCTGGGCCTTCCAGACCTAAGCACAATAACATCAGGGCCTGACAAACACTCAAAAAACATACATAATCCCCTAACATGCCTGGGCCAGCATTCTCACACATCAAACAAGCATGGTTTGGGATTTGTTGGAATGCAACTGGTCTAATACAAACCGGATCCCAACCTAGCTTAACCTTCAATCCCAAATAAAAGCTGGGGCTCCCCATGAGGGTCTGGGATTATCGATGGGTTGGAGGTAAACCCAGAGTTCTACCATTTATAAGGGACAATCTAAAGTCTTAGAATGAGTTCGAGAGGAAGGCATATGAAAGTATCCTGCTGTCTGCTCAGTGTGGAACAGGATGTGAAAGGCAACCCTTGGGATTCTGAGCACTAAGCTCCAAGGCTAAGAAGTGCAGGCCGACCACCTAGCAGAACACAGCCCTCTGTAAAAAAAAAATGGAGCTGGCCCAGCACGGGACCCTGAACCTATTCCTTTTCCTGCATGGAAATTTCTAATTCTGCATAGCCTTGTGGTCAGAGAGAGGGGCTAAGTCAAAGTCTAAAACAATTCTCTCTCTCTCTCTCTCTCTCTCTCTCTCTCTCTCTTTCTCTTTCTCTCTCCTTCCCTCCCTCCTTCCCTGCCTCCCTCCCTCTCCCCTGCCTCTCTCCTTTCCTCCCTCCCTCCCTCTTTTTCTCCCTCCCCCTCCCTCTCTTCCTTCCCTCTCAGCACACTATTGGCCGTGTGTGTGCAAACCCCTGTTCATCTGACCCGTCCACCTGCTCTAGTCTCTCCACAAGCCAACAGCCTCCCAGACATCCATTCCCAAAGTCATGGCTCCTGGCCTCTTCTGACACATTTACAGCTATGTTCCACCTAGGGAACAGAGTCAAAGTAGGGCTCGAAGGAGCAGGTAAGGTTAGGCTGTGGCACCACATCCTCCTACAGGAGAGGCACTGCCCCTGGGCCTTCCCATTGGCACATTATCCAATAAAACCTCAAGAGCACGGTAATTACAGGCGCTTTCAAAAGTGAAACAGAAATAGATCGAAGGCCCAAATACTGGTTTGCTTGAGACAAAGGGCTGGCATTAGGAAAGCAAAACAAAACAAGACAGCTTTTTGGTCCCTCTTCTGAACTGAGAAAGCCATACTGCTTTTTGAGAACGATTGTTGAATCTGATTTGGGGGGGAGATAAGATTCCAATCAAAAACCCTTTCTCCTTAGGATATAAAGCATTTGATAAGACTGAGAGCAGGTGGCTTTCTAAGTGAGTCCCTGACTTCAGGATTAAAAAATCAGCTTATGACATCCCTGGATGGCCATCATCTTAAAGACCTCAGGGCTCGGGAGACAAATCAAAGGACTCAAACCGGAGGTTTCTGCTCCAAACACCTGCTATACCTTCCAGCTTCTTACAGAGCACAAGTAGGGAGCACGACGGAGCATGAGGGACTCTGGAACATATCCCATACAAAGGCAGGTGGCAGGCATCCCCACAGTGCTCCATTTTGAGAGACTTGCTTAAAGGCTGCTTTTAAACTGGGAAGGATCCTGAGAACAACAAGGCAGGGAAGGGAAGTAATCAAGCGATCTGACAGGTGCCCTGCTGCAGCCGCATCCCGCCCCTCTGGCTGGCGCAGTGCAAATACAGAAGTGCAAGTGCGGGAAGCTGAGCTGCCAAGATCAGTATGCATATTCAGGGCAACGCAGTTTTATCGGGTTTCAATACTAAATATATTTGTTTTTTGTTTTTTTTAAATCAAGGGGTGGAATTGGAAGAAGGGTGCGCCCCCCCCCCCACCTCATCCTCCCGAATCAGGCTGACTGCATAGCCAAGGCAGGCGGGGCTTGAGGGTGGGGGTGGAGGGTGTCTTAACAGGATTTAGAGTCCTGGCGAACACCCTCTTCTAGGTGGACTCGTTAGTGGTTATAACTGAGGATGGCTTCCTGAATGACCAGGCCAGGAGAAAGGTTCCAGGTACCCCAAACTGAGAGTCTACAGAGACTCGCCACTTTCTCACCGCAACTCTAATTCCAGATCGACATCCTCCAGGCACTTGTTGAACAAAAGGGCTCGCGAGTCTGTAGTCCCAGCCTTCCGGAACGCTGCTCGGGCGCAGGAGCCTTCCGGACTAGCGCCCTGCGCAGCGGGCTCCCGCACACCCGAAGGCCGCGTCACGCAGCCAGTAAGGTGCGGAGAGGAGGCATAGCACACAGCCGCCTAAACTTTCTCAATCTCCAAGCTTTCACTTGTGAAGTTGGATCCAGGAAGGAGGCACAAACCACCGTACAGGAGGAAATGAGAGCGTCATCCACAATAAAGGCAAAACAGATTTCTTTTTAATGAGATGAGAATCCAATGAATAGCACCTACTGTATGCAAGACTCTGGGTCAAGAAGTGCGTTTTCACACTGTCAGGACAGCCCCAGAGGGGCCGTCCTTATTTGATACAGACGCAAACTGCGACCCAAGAAGGTGGCTTGTCTCATGCTCAGGTCTCAGGGCGGCAACGGCGAGGCCAGGGCTGGGTTGGTCTTCCCCACTGCTCAAGAGCTGATCACTGCCAAGGGAGTCCCCATCCCTCTTCGAAGCTCACAATTATCCACGTGGACCTTGTGGATCTGCACCCCGTGGGGGGGGGAGGGGGATCAACGCCCGCTGTTCACCAGGCAGGCACTTTGCCTATCGGGTCCTAGTCGTACCCTCAGGCTTCTGAGCTACGCACTGCACCGAGCGACACCAACCGGGGGCTCGGCTTGCTGGGGCAGACCGCCCACGCCCACCCCGCTACCCCCACTCTGCGCTCAGGGGCTACCCCTCGACCATCGCCAGCACTAGTCCCCACCGGCAACTGTGCCCCGACACACAATTCCACAAAGGTAGTCTGAAAAGTGCACATCCCATCGAGCACAACGATCCCCACGAGGACACGCCATTCTAGAGCCACGCCACCGTTCGCGGTCAGCTGCAAGCCCACTACGCAGAGAAACAGGCACCATCAGTACCGGCGCACACACACCCGCGCACTCGCACAGCCGGGTCGCAGAGAGTGGGTCACACACGCTCCCTCCACGCAGCCTCGCAGTCCCGCAGCCTCCTCTTCCCTACCGGCTCCGGAGCTGGACGCCGTCCGCTGGCTTCTCGAGCCCAAGTTCGGAGGTGGCCGAAGCTGAGGAGGTGACCGAGAGCGCGGGCGTCTGTGCGCCCGCAGCCGCCGCGTCTGCTCTACGACCTTCGCCGCTCGGAGAAACAAAAGGATCCGCCGGCCCAGGAGAGAGAGAGGTGTGGGCGACCGCCGCTCTGCAGGTCCACCACCCGCAGCCGCCACCAGCCCGGGAAGGAAGGGAAGAGAAGGCGGGACCCGGAGGCGGAGGCCGGGGCGGGGCGCATCGCAAGGGCGGGCACTCAAGTTTCCAACGGACCCGCCTCCTGCTTCCACCACGCCCCCAGTCTTAGCCCCGCCTCAGCCGCAGTCTGGTCACGCCCCCGCCCTGTGCCACACCCACTGCTGGACCTTCGGTGCGCCAACCCTGGTCCATATATCACCCTGACCACTTGCAGATTCTCAGAGCAGCAGTGGCCCCTCTCGGTGTTAAGGCCACTAGGACTCGGGGGAACGGGGTAAAGGGGGGGGGGGGTCAAGGAGTGCCGAGCACTGGTCCCACCTCCCTAACCCTTGGCCTCGGGTGGGGAGAGGCCGAGAGGCGGTGCCCAGAGGGGCCGGCCTTACGCAAGCGCCCTCCCACTCTGCCCGCCCGCCCACTCACCCTACCTCCCCCCCCCCGGCCCATTTCCCCCCTCCCCCCTCCATACTTGGAAGGAAGTGCAGTCCTAGTGGCCAAGGAAGTGGAAAAGAGGCTTGAGTCGCCCTAGGCACCCCAGGACCTTCTGGGATGCCTGCAAGGCTCTCCTCCCTCTCCACACCAGTCCCGTGTGCACTTATCTCCCACTTTCCCGCGCCTGGTTTAAGGAAAGAGCTTAGCCTGGAGGCGGGAAGACCTGTGTTTCAGCTGTAGTTACTTCTGCTAACTCTTCCAGCCATCTTTCCAAGAAACCCTTAGATTCCCTCAGCCTCAGTTTCCCCACCTATAAACTGCACAGCAAGGAGGTCCAGAATCCTTCTTGGGGTCTTTGTCTCCCTGACATTCAGTGTGGTTTCAGTTTCCTGGTGAGGAGGGCAGGCTTGGTTGACATCTCCCATAATAGGGACATCTGGTCTTCTGGGTCCCAGTGGTGCTTCCTTCAGACTCCCAGCATACTCTGGCAGATCGCACCTGCCATGCCCACCCACTGCAAATATCCCAGAAGACAGGTAACCACAGAAACAGCTCATATGAAGAGCTGGGCGAGCCTGTTGTGCAGAGATGAATCTGTCTCTCTGGCGTCTCTAGGGGAAAACTCAAATCCCTCCTTCAAATCCTCCTCCACAAAAACATGTGAGTGAACTCCTACTATTCAGGAGGCTGCCAGGGGAACCGGTAGTAGAGCAGCTTGAAGGTGGAGGGCAGCCCTGGGGCCTTCTCTATTCCTCTCTGCTTCTGGTGCAGAAAGGCAAATCTGAACCCAGAGGACTCAAGGGAATGAGGACTGCAGGGCACCTAGCTGACTGATTTAGCGGGCTAGGCTTTACATCTCTCTGGCCATGATGGCTTCCTTCTCAGTAAAGACCCTATCAAAGGTCAGTCTGCCCCTTTCTGTAGCACACCACTGCACAGGTAGTCTAGGGTTACAGATAGGAGCCTCCCAGAAAGTGGATGACTGAGGCAGAAGCCTTCAGAAATCCTGTCAGGTAAGGCAGGTTGCTTTGTGCTGTGGTCCCCCTATTCATTCTCATGCAACACGAAAGAGAGAGGCCTCACTCAGACACCCAGAAACCCACTGGCTTCTATCCAGTGACCTCAGCAGAACCTCAGGTCTTTGCAGGCCACCATTGGTTCTCAGCATCCATTTAAAAAAAAAAAAACTAAGATAGCAAAAGTGGTACCTAAGGGAGGTCTTTTAGGAGCCCGGCCTGGAAGTAGTCTGAGTCATCTCGGCCCACACATGGTCCAGAATTAGTCATATAAACTACTTAGTTGTAAGGGGCTCTGGGAGTTATGGTTTTATTGGATACTTGTGCGTACACACACACACACACACACACACACACATTCAAACATTCAATGAGCAAAAAAAAAAAATAAATAAAACCATAAGTTTTAAATTAAATAAAAGCTTACTTATTAGTTAGTACTTTAAGAAACCTGAGGGTAGCTGGGTGGAGTAGCACACATTTTTAATCCCAGCACTGGACTACAGAGTGAGTTCCATGTCAGCCAGAGCTACATGAGACCCAGTCTTGAGAAAAGAAAGAAAGAGAGAAAGAAAGAGAGAAAGAAAAAAAGTCTGGTCTGCATCTTACCTGGGAGACTTTCAAATCAACATGGTTCCTGGTCATAGTCCTTTCCTATGACCAGTCTCTACAGCCTCTGGGTTTTTTGTTTTTGTTTTTTGTTTGTTTGTTTTGTTTTTGTTGTTGTTGTTGTTTTGGTTTTTTTTGGGTTTTTGTTTTTTGTTTTTGTTTTTGTTTTTTCGAGACAGGGTTTCTCTGTATAGACCTGGCTGTCCTGGGACTCACTCTGTAGACCAGACTGCCCACAAACTCAGAAATCCTCCTGCCTCTGCCTCCCAAGTGCTGGGATTAAAGGCGTGCGCCACCACTGCCCGGCTAGCCTCTTCATTTTTTGTCATGTTTTGTTAGAGATAAAGACAGTCTGCCAGGATTGGAGTAGGTGAGGCTCCATCCTGTTGATGTTGTCTTGACCCCTTCCCTTGACCCCAGAAGCTGGCAGAGAAAAGGCCAGAACACTTCCTATCAGCACCAGGGGTGACACTCAAGAAGGTACCCAAGAAGGGGAGACTTTGGGGGTGATTGTGCTCCTCCAGCTAGCAAAGTTACTAGATCCGCCCTCACATCTTTAGATGGCTCAGGTCTTAGGATCTTAAGTCACAGAGTCCATCACTGAGACATACTATGTACGTGACTTCTCTTGAAATATGTCTGTGGCTCGTGGCTCATGCCGTCACTGTGATTCGGAGGTAGAACCCTGCAAGCTCCAAGAGATCGAGATAAACTAGAGTGACCTCAGGCTGCTGGCAGCTGTGGACTTGATGTGCATATGCCCCTGCCTCAGACATTAGAGCACTGGGTCCCTAGTGTTACGAATTTGGAGACAAAGATTTTAGAACCTATACACAGAAAAGCTTGTTAGATGTAGCTCAGAGGTTCTGCTTTGTGGTCAGTGGGCCCAGTCACCCTGGGCCTGTGACAAGTAGCTTATCATGACAGGAGCTGAGATGCAACAAACTGCCTATTAAGGAAAGTGAAGGGGAAGCCAGGGTCCCACAGTCCCCTTAAGGGATACTCAAATGTGACTTAAAGACCTTTAATAGCCAGGCAGTGATGGCGCACGCCTTTAATCCCAGCACTTGGGAGGCAGAGGCAGGTGGATTTCTGAGTTCGAGGTCAGCCTGCTCTACAGAGTGAGTTCCAGGACAGCCAGGGATACACAGAGAAACCTGTCTCGAAAAACCAAAAAAAAAAAAAAAAAAAAAAAAAACAGACCTTTACTAGGTCCTAGGTCTTAAAGCCCCTATCATCTCACAGTAACACCAATCTGGGGACCAAGCCTTTAGCACATGGCCCTTTGGGGGTCATTCTAGATCTAAATGGTCTGAAGAAATCATTAAAGCTGAATGAATCAGAAGGCTAGGCCCCAGGATTGATGGTCTTTGAAGAGAAGGAGAAATCAATCCCTCTCTGCGTGCACAGGCACCAAGAAAATGCTTTATGGAAACCCAGCAAGAAGGGAAAAGCTGGGAAGGAAGATGAACTCTGAACCTGCCAGGACCTTGGTCTTGGGCACCCTAACTCTGGAGCCATGAGCAGTATATATAAAGTTGTTTGAGTCATCTAGGATGCGGCTTTTAAACAAATATGGCTTCTATTTTATGTATGATAGGCGTTTTATCTGAATTTATGCTTGTGCACATCATGTGTACAGTACTCACACAGGTGAGCTGGATCCCCAGAAACTGAGGATACCAGCTGATTGTGAGCTACCACATGGGTGCTGGGAGTGAACCCTGGTCCTCCTCAAGAGCAGCCACTACGGTTAACCCCTGAGCCATCTCTCCAGAACTAGTCTGTGATATTTTGTCTCAGCAACGTAAGTAGAAGACATGAGACATGCTCCTTGCTCTTTTCCCTAACTTCTCCTTGGTCGTGAGGCTATTGTCCCAGAACCCTGCTCATGGCTTCAAGGAGGACTCATCTTGCATCTGGAGCATTCTCTATAGGCACCTCAACTGAGCCTTGATGCAGAATTTAAGTTTCCAGCTTCCTTTAAAAAAAATGTTTATTTGTTATGGCGGCCGTGTATGGAGGTCAGAGGACAGCTCACAGGAGTCCATTCTTTCATTTTACCATGTGGGTTCTAGGGTTTGAACTCAGAATCATCAGGTTTGGGTAAAGCTCCTTTACCCACAGTGACATCTTGCCAGTCTCTAGTTCTTAATCTCTAAGATGTGGATATTAATTCTTTTAAACAGTTGATGTATACGCAGGGCCTACAGCACGGTAGGTGCTCAGGAAATTATAGGCACATTTCTCTCATCTTTATTGCCCTCTTCCTCCTCCTTTGTTCCTTCCCTTCTCTGTCAGAGCTGACCATGCAGCACATATATAGAAAAGCTTGAGTGCTGGTCCCAGTTGCACCATGTTTGGTCAGTGTCACAGAACAAAACTCTGACTGCTCTGCACCTCTCTCAGGGTATTCTGACATCAGGTGACCAGAGGCTGGTAGGTTCAAACACATTAAGAGGTAGAGAGTGGCCTTATAAACTGTCAAGTGTACTTGAGCCACTGCAAATGTTGTTCTTGGAGGACTCACTCCACAGTCCCAAGGTGGGTTACTGGTCTGCACTCCTGCGGATTGGCACAGCTGGATGGAGGGGAAGACCGCAGCCTGTCGGGTTCTACACACACGAGGCAGAAGTCCCAGCCTGAGGCTCTGTACAGCACACTGATGTCTTTTCCATATCTGTGAAGAATAAGAGAGTGCGTCTAGGTTCTGTGTGATTGCAGATCTCTCACGGAGAAGGTAAATTCCAAAGTCAAATACAAACAACAGCCTTGACCACTGTTCTAAACCAGTGTAAACTGGGAAAGACTGCTTACCTGTCCAGCTTTGCTCCCTACAGGTGTCCTGAAAAGTGTCTCAGTGCACACCTTGCATAGGGATTGTTTTTTTTTCTTCCAGTTTTAAAAATTATTTTATTATTTTATGTGTCTGGGTGTTTTCCCTGCATATATGTCTGTGCACCACGTGCATGCCAGGTGCTCCTTTGGAGGCCAGAAGAGGACGTTAGCCCCTAGAGTCATAGACAATTGTGAGGTACTGTAGGATTAAGTAAAATACACTGTTAAAATTGATCTCAGGAGCTGGGGAGATGGCTCAGTGCATAAAACAATCACCAGACAAGCATGAAGACCTGAATTCAGATCAGTAGAACTCATGTGTTTTGGTTTCCATACTCATTCAGTGTTTTTAGTACATAGTACACTATGTAGGTACTGGGAATCCCTCCTTGGCCTTCTGCAAGAGTAGCCAGTGCTCCTAACCACTGAGTCATATTTCCAGCCAGAGCTTCCAGTCCCTGTTTTGTGTGTGTGTGTTTTGTTTTTGTTTTTGTTTTTGTTTTTGTTTTTTGCAGAGAATATTTCACTATGTAGTCCTGGCTAACTTGGAGCACACTATGTGAGCTAGGCTGGCCTTGAACTCACAGAGATCTACATGCCTCTGCCTCTCCAGCACTGGAATTATAGATGGACACCACCAGATACAACTAGTGAGCCAAAGATTGAGCCAGCAAGCAGTGCTTCCATGGCAGGCAGAATTCCTCCACAGTTTCCACCTCAGACTCCTGCTGAAGTTCCTGCCCTGACTTCCCTCCATAATAAACTCTAACGTGGAATCACAGAGAAATAAGCTCTTTTCTTTCCCAAGTTGCTTTTGGTCAGAATATCTGACCACAGCAGCAGAGAATGGAAACCAAAACACATGAGTTCTACTGATCTGAATCCAGGTCTTCATGCTTGTCTGGTAATTGTTTTATGCACTGAGCCATCTCCCCAGCTCCTGAGATCAATTTTAACAGTGTATTTTACTTAATCTTATATGTATGTGAAAATCAATGTGAAAATCACAAGTGAGGTATTTTGTATTCCCTTTCCACATTAACTTTGAAATTGAGTGTATTTGCATTGACCACAACCCCAATGGCCAGTCAATAACCATGTGTTTGTGGTTGTCCCAGTGGACAGCAAGACAGTAGAAATACAATGCAATGAAACGCAGGCTTCAGTACCCAGAAGAATCCATAAAGGGTCTGTGAGAATGCTGACTGATGGGTCACAGGTCCAGTGTTTTTAGTGAAGCAAGTCTTAGGCACTGCCTGAAAAGGCACATTTCTGACAAGTGTCTAGATCAGGGATTTTCAACCTTCCTAATGCTGTGACCCTTTAATACAGTTCTTCATATAAAATTATTTTGCTGCTATTTCATAGCTATAATTTTGCTACTGTTATAAATTGTAATGTACATATCTGATATACAGGATATCTGATATATGACCTCCTGTTGGGGGTCAAGACCCACAGGTTGAGAACCACTGGTCTAGATGATGCTGATGCTATAGGCGCAGAGACATCACGTTAAGAACCACTTGTCACATACTCCTCCAAGGCAATGGGTAACCGTGCTTTCTAGTTTCCATATGGAAGCGCAACGCCATCACTACAAAGCTACAATAATCAAGGCAGCGTGGTCCTGGCATCAACATCACCAACTGGATGGACAGAATAAAACCAAAAGTCCAGAAATAAATCCTCATACATTGTCAAGCGACTCTTGTCAAGGCTATGAAGATAATTCAACGGGAGAAAGACTAGTGTTCTCAACAAATGCTGCTAGGGCACCTGGAAGACCAGAGAGATATATAAAGCTGGGAGCTTGACATGGTGGCCACCCCTGTAATCCCAGCACTCAGGAAGAGAAGCAGATGAATCAGACGTTCAAGGTCATTCTCAGCTACACAGCAAGTTTTAGGCAAGCCTGGACTACAAGAGATCTGTCTCAAAAATATATCTAGTAATCAAGCAAACAAACAAACAGAAAAAAAAAATCAAATTTAGGCCTCTACCTCATAGCCTATACAAAAGTAACTCAAACTGGATCGACGACCTATAAAACCCCTAGTAGTAGATATAAATGAAACAAGCGTTCATGACTTTGGATTGAACAATAATTTCTTATTATATAAATGACCGATAAGTAATGACAAGAAACTTCAACACCATGGCACATCTGGGAAACATAAGTCAGAGACTCTACCTCCAGGAGGTGAAGGCAGGAACAATCAAACAAAATCCTTGGCTACACAAGGATTTTGAGGCCAGCCTGAGCTACAGAAGATTTTGTCTCAAAATAAACAAAAGAAAGCCAAAACACAAGCAACAACAACACCAACAACAATAATAATAATAGAGTTTAAAATTTTAAAACTTCAAAAAATAGAAAGGCAAATTTTCTGCGCCTAACAGGATGGCTAGGACTAGAAGATAAGGACCTAGGCGGCTAAGAAGATGAAAACTGGACTATTGCCAATGACAGTACAACCCAGTGTTGGTTGGTTGTGCAGAACAGTTTGACGGTTCAAAATATTAAGTATACAGGTCACAATATGACTGACTGGACAGGTCCACTCTGTATGAGGCAAGGTTCAGAAATAACAGAATGTGTATACAATCAGAAGAGGGTTCACTAAAAAAACACCAAGTCGATCTGCTAATAATCGTGTTAACAAAGTGTTGTCTACAAGGAATGGATCATCAATTGACCAAAGAATAAGAGACACGAGGTTCTGCTACATGCTCTAAGATGTTGAACCTGAAGCCATTATGACAAGTGAAAGCAGCCAGATACAAAGGACCATGTAGCCAGGGAGTGGCGGCACATGCTTTTAATCCTAGCACTTAGAAGGCAGAGGCAGGAGAATCTCTAACTTTGAGCCCACCCTGGTCTACAGAATGAGTTCCAGGATAGCCAGGAGCTACACAGAGAAACCCTGTCTCAAAAAACCACACACGTGTGCGCACACACACACACACACACACACACAGAGAGAGAGAGAGAGAGAGAGAGAGAGAGAGAGAGAGAGAGAGAGAACAAAAAAGTCATCATGTATTATATGGTCCATCTCTACATAATGCTAAAAAAAAAAAAAAAACACTCTACAGAGACTGACAATAGATTTCTGTCTGCAGGGGCCAACAGGAGAGGAGAGGAAGAGCTGATGGGCACAGGGTTTCTTCTTTCTTCTTCAAATCAGGTAGTGATTCATACATTGTATCTCCACTAAAGCTTACTGAACTGTGTGCTGCACGAATGAATACGCTGGAAACATCAGAGAGGAAGGCATTTACCTCAAATCATAAATAATAAATGTTAAGTGGGAGGTAGGCCCTGGAATACAGACATCTAAGTAGATTTCCCCCTGCCTCGCTTGGCCTGTGGGGATCCACTGTCATAAGTATCACAGGATGCAACTTGAAAAGCCTCTTATGAAACAAAAAAGGAATTTCACAGAAGAAAACAAAAGTGCAAATGGCTAATAAATACATACAAGAGGCTCAGCTTTGCATGGTAGTGATAGTGTACGCCTTTAATCCCACATTCCAGAGGTAGGGGCAGGTAGATCTCTGTGAGTTTGAAGCCAGCCTGGTCTACAGATAGAGGTCTAGGACAGCCCAAGCTACACAGAGAAACCCTGTCTCGAAAACAAACAAGCAAACAAACAACCCCAAAACAAAAAACAAACACAACAACAACAACAAAAATCTCCCTCCCACAAAATAGATTCTCAGCTTCATTTGTGGCTAGAAAGGGGAAAGCAAGCAATAATATGGCAGAATCCTATCCTCAGCACAGGTCTGGGTTGGCCCTGGGCAAGGGTACACTCCATGCTGTAATAAGAAGTGTGAATTCGAGTCATTTGGCCACATCTAGGAGAGATTCAGAGGCCAGTCCCTCATTTGTGCTTCTAGTAAGAGAACCTGAGGGAAAAAAATTGCAAAACCCCCACAGCCGGGTGCCAGAATGTTACTGTACCCCTGAAGGAACTAATGTTGAAATAAAGCCAGTTACATTGAAACCACAGACTTCTAGAAGCTGCAGCTGAGATCAGTAGATGAATGTGAAACCCTATGGGCAGATCTCAAAGACAATATGGAAGGAGACAGCTGCAAGTCTGAAATGTGTTGCTAGTTATCTTTGTATATCATGATACAGAGTATATTCACTCCTTTACAAATGTATCAAAGGTTCCTGTGCTTGTCTGAGTGAGAAATGTCCTCTCTAGGCTCATCCCTTGAACTCTTGATACCCAGTAGCTGACAATGTTTGAGGAGGCTGTGGAGGAGGTGGAGCTTGCTGGAGGAAGTATGTCAGTGGGGAGGGGGGATTTGGGATTGATAGCTTCCCCCTACTTCCTGTTCTTTCCCCCCTTCCCCACTTTCTGCTTGTGGATGAAAATGTGATCAGCTGACTTCCTGTTTCTACCATCATGCCTGCCTTCCACTATCCATCACCTGCTCTTCTATGGGATCCTGCATGCATGTCGTATACATATATACAATCAGGCATGCCTACATACACATAAAATGATAGAATGATTCTTAAAGTAATGTGAATACTCTCCCATGTGCTTTCCTTTATTATTAAAGAAAATAATAATAAAGTATCTGGCCACACCCAGGTCGTCTGAATGTCAAAGTTTCAGGGAGAACAATCACTGGGGAGACATCCTTCTATCTAGGCAGAGGTGACACTGTTGGCATCCCTGCAAGGCCACATTTCTGGATAATGCGGAACCTCAGGCAGAGCAAGGAAAGTAAGGCAGAATCTTAGACACAGTGGTTGGAGAAATGTGACTCAGAAGGAAGTAAAATGTCACAGGACATTTAATTAGGATCAGCGAAAACTCTGCACAGGATGCTTAAAATAGGAAAGGACCAAGATAAGGAGACAGGGACAGTCACTTATGGGAAAGATGTAAAAAATGATAACTAGAGACATTCGGGCCTGACTGAGGCTATCGTACCAGACAAACGAGGAGGAAAACGAAAATCAGAATCCTTAGCATCTCAGGTGTGGGTGATGGGGGGCGAGTAGGGAAGAGCACACAGAAGGCATAGAGAAGCCAAGCAGAGCTGTTTTGATTGACAGATGACCCAGTCCCCAGACCTCTGACCCATGGAGAGTCAGGCATCTCCCCAGCAGGCTTTGGCACACAGAGCAGAGGTATGACTCACAAGTCCATTGAGGCTCAGCAGATGCTTGCTTGCCAGGGGCAGGGGTAGAGCACAGTGGGGAGTGATGGCTGACGGGTGTACATAGTTCCCACACATCCAAGTGGTCCCCAAGGATATGCTCCAACACACACTGTGTCACAGCTGCTATGATGAACCCCCTGAATCCCCACCATAGCCACCACATTCACTTTCTCAGCTGCTCTGAGTTTTGGTGACTTATGGTTCCTGGCTCTTCCCTAGGAACTGTCCTCTGGTGGAAAAGGCTACTTAGCCTAAGGTCCACCTGCATCCAGGATAGCCTATAACTGGAGACAGGTCAATCTGGGGATACTAAGGTCCAGATTCCTGCCTAGAACAACAGTGAAGGTCATTCCAACATCAGAGTCCCTTGGGGGTCAGCAGACCCTCTATCGTAGCTGTCACAGCCTGTGCCCCCTAACACACTGATATCTCTCTAGCAAACGTTCTTGTCTGTGAGTAGACATATGCTTAGCATATATGCTTAAAGTCGACCTGTGCAGACAATGTCTATGTTCTGATTCTAACAGTCAGCTGTAAATAGAAGAGGTCTGAAAAATGTTGACTTCAGCAATGTAGCCATTTAGTTCTTCCTCAGGTAAAAGTAGCTTGGGATGTGTGCATGAAGATGACTCAGAAGTTAAAATTACAAACAACCCTTGTAGAGTACCTGAGCTCAGCTCCCAGTACCCACACTGAGTAGTTCACAACCACCTATAACCACCAGCTCCCAGGGATCTGATCTTTTCTTCTGGACTCTGCAGGCATCTGTACTCATGTGTGTATACACCTATATATGTATATGTGTTCATATAATACATATGCATATATATATGTGTTTATATGTATATATGTATATATACACATATATATATACATATAAATGTGTGTACCCGTATAATAAAAATATATGAAATCTTTTAAAAGTAGCTCAAGTTGAAATGAATCTGTAAGACAGGAAGTGGATTGATGGTTGTTATCTAGGGCTGGTAAGTGTGTTGGGAGTAGTGAATGACTGCAAAGGATGCTAGGAAATTTGGGGAGTGATGGAGACATTCTGTATCTTGAGACACTGGTTAAATGGACATGCGCATCTGTCAAACTTCATTAAACTGTGTACTTAAAATGGGTGCTTTTCAGGGTTGGAGAAATGGCTCCACGGGTAAGTTGCTTGCAGCGTGTCTTAGTCAGGGTTACTATTGCTGTGATGAAACGCCATGATCAACAGACACTTGAGGAGGAAAGGGTGTATTCTGGCTTCACTTCCACATCATGGTCCATCAATGAGGGAAGTCAGAACAGGAACTCAAATAGGGCAAGAACCTTGAAACAGAAACTGAAGAAGAGGCAGCGGAAGAGTGTGTCTTCATGGCTGGCCCTTCATGGCTTGCTCAGCCTGCTTTCTTATAGCTTCCAGGACCACCAGCCTAGGGTTGGCACCACGCCTAGGGGTGGCTTGGCCTTCCTACACCAATCACCCAATAATCAATCAATCAATCAATCAATCAATCAATCAAGAAAATGTACCCTAGGCTTGCCTACAGGCAAATCTGCTGTGGCCATTCTCAATTGAAGTTCCTTCGTCCTAAATGACTCTAGCTTGTGTCAAGATGACATAAAACTAGCCAGCACACAGCACACATGTAAAGACTTGAGTTTGATCTCCAGATTCCACATAAAAAGCGAAGCATGGTAGTGTGTGACTATTATCCCAGGGTTAGGGAGGTAAATGTCTGGGGCTTGCTGGCCAGCTAGCCAGTCACATGAGCTCCAGGCCAGTAAGAGGTCCGATCTCAACAAGGTGTATGGCTCTTGAGGAACAATAAGAATGTAGTTGACCCTTAGCTTTTACATGTATGTGTGCGCAGTCACACACATGCAGAAAGACATACACCCATGGGCTATTTTCATTTTCTGTTATAATTTAAGTAAGTTGATTTTAATGAAAAAGAAAGAAAGAAGCAGACAAACAAAAACCCAATAGCCCAAAGATAGGAAACCTAGGATTAAAATGTTATCTCTAAGTGACAGGGACCCAGTCTTTTTTGTGTCTTGTTTCTCTGAATGGTATATATATATATATATATATTTTTTTTTTTTTACAAAGCTGTGCCGTGACTCAGAATGGCTACAAAAACTCTGGTATTGTATCCTTATTCCAGCTGGGAGAAGAAAAAAAAAGGGGGCCTAATCTCCCTTCTAGAGATAGTAAGTGCAAGGTGTAGAGCACACACTTTAATCCCAAGCAGAAGCAAGTAGATCTCTATGAGCATGGTCTACATAGCCAGTTCCAGGCCAGCCAGAGCATGGCGAAGAGGAATTGGTTGGGGGACAGGGAAGGAATAGTTACGTCTTCCTATAGCAAAGTTGGAAAACGAATGAGCTTTTAACCAGACTCTTTGCGGGTCTACATAAACTCAGGACCGATCCTGTCCCAGGGGAGTGGAGCTAGGTATCTTAGAAGTGGTCCAGTGTGAGTGTGGCTGGAGTTCTGTTCCCAGCACCCATAGTGGGCGGCTCACAATAGCCTGTAACTCTACTTCCAGGAGAGTTGGCATCCTCTTCTGACTTCTGAAGGCATCTGCACTCACATGCACAAACCCATACACAGACACAGAGATACAGACACACACACACACACACACACACACACCACATTTAAAAGTAAAAGAAGGGTAAGGGACAAGACTGGAGAGATGGCTCAATGGATAATAATACTTGTTGCTCTTGCAGAGGACTTAGGTTTAGCTTTTAGCAACCACGTGGTGGCTTATAATTATTTCTAGCTCCCAGACACTCAGGTGGCACATATTCATGAATAGTAAACAAACAAACAAACAAACAAACAAGTAAATAGATACTAATAAAAATAAGGGACTGGAGAGAGAGAGAGATCAGAGGTTAAGAGCACCAGCTGCTCTTCCAGAAAACCTGGGTTTAATTCCCAAACTACATGGAAACTCATCTCCATCTGTAACTCCAGTTTCAGGGGACCATCGCCCTCTTCTGGCCTCTGAAGATATTGCATCCATATGGTACACAATCATATATACAGGCAAAACACCCAGGCGCATAAACTACAAAATAATAAAAATAACTCTAAAAATAAATAAAATACATGAAAATAAAATAAATATAGGCTTACTACCCCTAATCCAAAAGTTAAAAACTCCAAATGTTCCAGAATTCAAAAGGTCGATGCACTAACATGATGCTACAGAAGAAAATCCCACACTGAAGCCTGCAACATGCAGACAAGCTGAGTCACAGCACAGCCTACTAACATTAGTGGGTAAAACTACCTTCAGGCTACATGTATCAGGTATCTAAAAAGCAAATGACTGTCTTTGGTTTAGACTTGGTTTCCAAATCCAATATAAATATAGTTATTTTTTTTTTAAACACCTATATCATATATATATATATATATGACACACACACACACACATATATATATGTGCAATATATATATATATAGTTGTTGTTTGTTTTCAAGATAGAGTTTCTCTGTGTAGCCCTGGCTGTCTTGAAACTCGCTCTGTAGACCAGGCTGGCCTCGAACTCAGAGATCTGTCTACCTCTGCATCCCAAGAGCAAAGAGTGAAGGTGTGCTTCAAATTCAGGCCAGACATGCAAAAGTTTCAGATTTTCCCCAAATCTGAAAAATGTTCCAAAGTCCACAATACTTCTGGTCTAAAACATTTTGGATCAGAATGTCCAACTTGGGTAGTGAGTGTGTGCTTCAAAGAGAAGGCATTAGGAGATAGCTTCCATGACAAGTATGGCGACTTGTAATCTTAGCACTCAGGAGGCTGAGGAAGAAGACCTGCAAACAATTTGAGGTCAGCTAGGGCCAAGACCTTGTCTTCAAGAAGGGGCAGGGAGGAAGGAAGGAAAGAAGGAAGGGAAAAGAAAAGTAATGGAGCAGAGTAGGCTTTTACCATGAGGTCCAAGCCTTGGAACTATCTGGGTCGACATCGTTGAAACAGGTCTAGACTCTTCAAAGATCCAGTGTCTAACCACTTCATGGTAATAGATCATGGTTTCCTAAAGATGCTGGGCTGGGGCGGCTAGGTTAGAGGGAATTGGAGTGGCTCTGGAATGGATAGCTTTCTTTTAGGGCTGATGAACTGTTCTAAAATTTGTTGAGGTGGTAATTGAGTGACTGGAAAGATACTGAAAACCATGGAAACATGCTTTTAGTGAACGAACTGAGTGATTTCTCTCAGGCAAGGCATTATGAAATGCTGTTTTTCATTCTCCCATATCTTCCCTCAGGTCAAGTGTGTGGTACGTCTGCCTTCTGGCCTTTTACACACTGACTGCTTCCTCATCGAGGTCTCCTCCTTCCTTCTTTTCCTCCTCCCCTGAAACTCCTCCAGTTCTTCTGCAGCCAACATTATGCCCAGATATACTGGACAGAGACTAAGGCTGTAAGAAATCCTGTGCTCGGTATATAATTCCAGAACACCTCTCAGGGCAAACAGGAAACAGAAGTCCTAATGCCAAAATCCATGAAACCATAGAAAGCCCTGAATCTTTTACTCTGTTCATGTGCCTTTGTCAATCCATGCCTACCCTAAACCTGTCCAGGGGACTTCATATCCACATGATGGCCATGATGGTGAGTGTCTGTGTATGGGTTTGTGCACATGAGTGCAGAAGCCTTCAGAAGCCAGATGATGCCAGATCAGAGGATGCCAGATCATCTGGAAGTAGAGTTACAGGCTATCGTGAGCTGCCCACTATGGATGCTGGGAACAGAACTTCAGGCCTCTGCAAGAACAGCAAGCATTCTTCAGTGCTGAGGGTCTCTCCAGCGTCCCACCCTGTATTTTATTTCAACCACATTTACATTGGACTACTTCTAAGCTACCTAGCTCCAATCCCTTGGGACAGGATTCATCCTGAGGCAGAGAAGATGAAGGGAGGGGACATGGTTTCCAAGTTGGGGTAAAAGAGGGGTAACCCTGGTTAAGGATGGAGTATGGCCTTCTGGTCCCAGCTATCCACACCAAGCCTCCTGGGACAGTCTCTGTGCACAAGTCACAGGGTCACAGAATAAACTGTTGGCTTGTCTCTGCTTACTTGATAAGACTTTGCAACAAGAGTTTTGACACTGTTGCATTGAGGACTGTTAAGGAAGTCTCTTGATGGTTGGATTTGGTACCTACCTTGCAAAGCCTTCCACTTCCCTCCAAGACTCACATCTGCTTCTGGGAATGTCCAATCACCATTGTTTTGTTATAAACCACAATATTTGCTTATCTCTAGCACCAGAATGTGAGTTCCTTGGCATCAGAGACTTGTTATCTCTGTGCAAAGGCAGCAATGCATAGCATCCCTGGAAACACTTGGTGGATTTCTCAACTGCTTTCACCATGATTATTAGTCTTCTCTCCCTTCTCCACTAAAGATCAGAGTCCAGGCCTCCTGCCCCTTGTCTCCTGATGGACAACAGAGTAGAGATATAACCAGGCATAGCTCTCAGGCCCAGCTACATCTTCAGCTAACCTCCATGATCTGCAAAGTGTTCCATTTGGACTTGGGTCTGAGAATTTATTCAGATCAATGACCTACACTTTCCTAAGCCTTGAGGTGCCATGGCCTAGTGAAGAACAGTGGTTCTCAAGCTGTGGGGTCACAACCCCTTTGGGGGACAAACAACTCTTTCACAAGGATCACCTAAGACCATTGGAAAACACAGATATTTGCATTATAATTAATAACAATAGCAAAATTGCAATTATGAAGTAGCAACAAAAATAATTTCATGGTTGGGGGTCACCACAACATTGAAGGGTTGCAGCATTAGAAAGGTTGAGCACCACTGCTCTGGAGCATCGGTGGCTTCAAGTCACTGGAATCTGAAGATAGTGTCTGAGGCAGGAATGGTGGAGGCAGGGAAGACGGTTCCCAAGCAAGGGTAAAAGAGAGGTAACCCTGGCTGAGGATGGAGAATGGCCTTCTGGCCCCAGTTGTTCACACCAAGTCTCGTGGGACAGAAGCTGACCTCATCGCTGTCTCCAAGAGGAAATAGCTGTGTTGCTAGCAAGCACATGAGTCTACTCTGCAGTTAGGAGAGCCCTTCCCTCACTGTGAGTGTGCAGGGAGTGGCTAGGACTGAGAGGGTTGGGGGAGGCAACTGTTTGATCCTCTCCAATACAGGCTATTGCTTCCGTGTGTCCCACGGGCCCTGACTGCCCTCTTCCAAGCTTCAGAGGAGTCATTATCTCCAAAGGGCCCAGGCACTGTAACAGGGAGTCAGGAATAATGATCGAAACTGCAGTGAGACTCTGTCTCGAAAAGTTTCTAAACCTTTGTGAAGGGTACTGGACAGTTGTGGAAGAATCCAGGTGCTTCTGCAGGAGGACACCAGTCTTCCAGAAGGAAATGGAAAGCTCCCTGCCCCCAGATCAGAGGTCATGGCTATTCTTTTTTAGAGGGCATGATGGAGAGGCATGGATTATCCTGTGTGATTCCAAGAGCTCCACAGCTGACCTAAGTGGGAGTAGGACGAAGAGGACAGTCTTCCTGCTGCCAGCCTAACAGACAGAGTTAAGCAATGGCAGTGGGTACTGGAGGGAGAAGAGGTAAAGATGTTTGGGGCTTTCTGAGAGAAAGGTAGGACACCTGGGAGGGGAGGAGAGTGTCGGTGTATGGGACATCAGAGGGACTGCACTAATTATAATAGATAAAATGAATACATTGCCCAGGCAAATTTTTGCACCATCCCTGTAGAGTCCTGTGGTCGTCCCCACCATGCAGAGGAGGAGACTGTGGTACAAAGCCACATATTTATTAAGGTTGGGCTCTAGAACTGGACTCAAATGCTCTCTAGCCTATATCCTACTGTCCTAGACACAGCAAATGTCAGGCTAAGAGTTCATCTTCAGTTCATCTTCATCCATCAGATAAAGGGCTGAAGGTTCTGAGTAGCAGCAGTGATGGAAGCAGGTGGCCTTATGGGTTCTGGGCTAACTGGATCAGGGAAGGAAAGCTGGGATACCTCAGAGAGGACAGTCTGTTGCTAAGCAGCTAATTGGTGACTATTCTTTCATTTCAACCTTGTGAGACCCCCAGATGAGCACATCTGTGAAGATGTGATTTGTTTCCTTACTTACCCTCTTCTCCCAAGATACCCTGCGCCATCCTGCTGTAAATATTTATGTGGATGGCCCATTCAATGCTGGGTTTTCTCCAGCTTCCCAGCTCTTCTTCTTGATCACATGACCTTCATCCATCAGCCACTGGCTCCTCCAAAGTCAGTACTGACCTGGGTACTAGCTCCCCCTATTCCCTCAGGTTTCAACTCAGAACTCCCTGCCCAAGTTCTTCTTTTTTTAAACAAAATTTGTTTTTTTACATGTATTTATTTTGTGGGTGCACACACAGATATTTGTCTGTGCATGCATGTATGCCACAGTGCACATATGGTGCTCAGAGGACAACTTGTGGAAGGCAGTTATCCCCTTCCACGGCATGCATGGGTCCTGGGGATTAAACTCAGATCGCCTTCCACCACGTGGGTCCTGGGGATTAAACTTGCAGCCTCGGTGCAAGTGCCTTAAGCCAGTGAGCATCTTGCCTGTCCCCTCTCCTGTTCTTCTCCCCACTGGCTGTTCATCTGTCACTCCCACCAGTCCATACACTGGCCTCTCTGGAACTCTTCTCTGAGAACTGTCCCCTGATCTCACCACGCAGTCCACTTTCTAACACACCAGACCCCACACGTGACTATGCTCACAGACTCCGTCTCCACACCTTCCTCTCTCCTACCCACTTTCTCATTTTCTGTAATCCGTATTTAATATCTTCCTGACGGCGAAATCCTCCGGTCTCTTTTATACACCTCATTCTGGTCAGATGATCTCCTGAGTCTCTTTGTGTTGTAGAACCCATCAGATGAAAAGGAATTTTACTTCCTTCTGTCATGTCTCCAAACCCAAGTGTCTTCCCATCCCCCTCTCCCACCCTAACCTCCACAGGAGTATGGAGTGTGCTTCTGCTAGAACCTCAGCCTTGGGCAATCCCCTCACTCCCTTCCTGATCCTCAGGAATCTAAAACCAAAATCATCTCCCTTTCTTTGCAATGCTAGCATTGCTCATTAATATTCCATTGTGATTCGGCAGAAGCATTCGGGGGCCACCATGTCTGTCCTCATCCTCTTTAGCCACAGATTCCGGGCAGTGGCTAATGGCTGATGAAGAAGATCTGGTCAGTGGGAAATGGGCAGCTGTTGCTAAGATAGCAGGTAGAAGGAGGGAGTGGACACCCGGTGACGGAGGGGTGCTACTATGCCAGCATGGCCACTGTGGATACCCAACACAGGCAACTTAAGGGAGGAAGGGGAGTTTAGTTTGACTCGCAGTTTGAGGGTACAGCCCAGCATAGTGGAGAAGTTATGGTGTTCACATCAGGAAGGAAAGGGAGAAATGTCATTTAGGAAGGAGGAAGGAGAGCTGGCTTTCTCCTTCTGATCTCATCTATGGCCCCAGCCCATGGGATGGTGCCACTCACATTTAGGGTGGGTCTTCTCACCTCTATTTACCCAATCTAGAAACTGCTTGAACATGTATGCCCAGAGGCTAGTCCCTTAGCCTGACGAGTAGGCAATCAACGTTACCATTATAGTCACCCACTCTGAGCATCCTTCCTAAACGAACAGCCCCTTTGCATCCATCTGAACTTCACTCTCAACCAAAGAACATACTCACATGCTACCCCGACTGAATAAAAAAGGGGGTGAAACCAACAACCAATCTCTCAGAATTCCTGGATCCTTTCCATCTTCCGAACAACTTGTAAGAGACTTAAGTCTCTATGCATACACCCTCTGGTAATAATTTCCATTGCAGTTGCTGAATCACCTTGCCCAGAGCCAGCCCAGTGCTCCATAGAGCTTAGTTCAGCAAGCCATCCCAGAACTTCCTCTGACTCCACTGCTCTATCTTGAAACGATCTCTTCCTTGAGCTTGGGTGATGCAGAGCCTTTCCCTGCCCCGCCCCCAAGTCTCTCGCTCTGCTTGATTCTTCTCCCCTATCCCCTGATACTGGAGCCCATGGGATGAGATCCCGTAACCTTTCAATGGGTTCCTGCCATTGTGACCCAGCAGCCTCAGAACCATTGATGGTGTCATGAGAGCCTGTTAATGAAAGGTATCTGGCTTTCCTCCAGAGCCTGTGTCCTCAGGAGAGGTTCTCCTGCCCAGATCTGCGGAGGTGCTGCCTATATATAACCTATAGCTGCAATGACCTGCTTGCTATAGCTCAGTAGTTTCCTTGGTATAGCCAAATCCACTCAGCTTCTCATGAAGGACTTGAAACCATCTCAAGACCCAGCAGGCATTCCCAGCTATGCATTCTTCTGTGTTATTTGCTTTTCTGTTGCTCTGATAAATTACCCCTCAGGTCCCCACTGCTTTCAGTTTGACCGAAAACAACTTATAGAATAAAGAGTTTATTTGGGGCTTATGGTTCCAAAGGGAGAGTCTATAATGGCTGGAGAAGCCAGAATAGGAAGCTGAGAGAGCATGCAGAAAGCAGGGGGAGGATGGGGGAGGGGCCAGGGAGGGGAAGAGGGAGAGGGAGGGTGGGAGAGAAGGAGAGAAAGAGAGAGAAAGAGAGAAAGAGAGAGAGAGAGAGAGAGAGAGAGAGAGAGAGAGAGAGAGCTGGAAGTAGAGTTGGTTATAACCTCTCTAAACCTGCCCCCAGTGGTCTGATCCTCCAGCAAAGCTCCATGTTCTGAGACTTCCATAATTTCCCAAACAGCAACAAAGGATCAAAATTTCAAATGCATGAGTCTATGGGGAACATTTCTTGTTCGCAACACTATACAGCCCCTGTCGTCCTTGGGTTGACAGTAAGCACCAAAGTACACCCGAGGCTGCATCCCTGGGATCTGGACTCAGCTGGTTCCTGGCTCACAGTCTTGTCTTTTCCATCCAGGCACCAGCACCTCCCCTCATCCAGCCTCAAACCCACTGCTTCAGCTCGCATGGCTGCTGCAGGCCTCTTGCACTCAGCAGCAGGGAGAGCCTCTCCCTGGTTCTGGAAACCATCCAGGCCGAATCTAAGGTCATCTGGGCATCATGCTGCCTGCTACCTTCTGTTGTTGGAGATGTGTGTAACCTGTTTAAGAGCTCGGTGTTAGAATCCAGCCTCTGCTCAGGTCTCCTCTCTCAGATACTGACAGGCCCCCTGCTGGGACGTTGTCTGGGAGTTCCTAGCTAACACAGACAGGGCTTCTTGGGTGGGGGGGGAGTCAGTTCCCATCACAGTGGGTGTCGACACCACACATCCTGCTCCCCATCCTATCTGAGCTTCCTGTCTGGGAATCAGAGATCCCTGCTACAGGTTCCTGCTAGGAGACCTCCCTTATCCTCTGAGGCCTGTGAGAAGACACTTCTGCCACCTGAGCTCTGATTCTCTTCAGAGACAACACCATATTGTCTGTCTCTGGTGCAGGGTCATGAACCCGCCTCAGAGACTTCCTCATGTTGTTGCCTCTCCAGCTATCTGCCTATGTGTTAATAATTCTTCTACTAAACTCTTTAGTCCTCAGCAGTCTACCTCAGTGTTCTGTTAAGCCACTTGCTCCCACCCACAACTTAATAGTTTATGTGACTTTTCTTGCACCCAAATCACTACCAGCCACCCTATCCTTCCCTCTTATGCTCTGACAAGGGAGTGCCCACTTGGACTGGACTGGCCTCTGAGAGTCCCTGGTGGTTCACAACAATTTCTGCCTGAGAGGCCCTGGTCCCAGCTCTCCTCCTATCCTGCCCCTGTTTCTTCTTCTTCCAATTTAAAGATTCCTTGGTCAATTGGTCGTCTGGGAACTTCATCCACTAGGCAAGCTCGGTGTGGTGTTTACTCACCCGCCACGTGTGAATTTCCTCAGCTGAGGATGATGCCGGGGCAAAGCCTGGCATAGCAGATATCTGTAAGTATCAGCCTCTAGCCTTGCAGGAGAGCAGAAAGGAAGTGGGTGTGGTAGGGGAGGTACCAGCCATTTTCTCCCTTCTTCAGGTCATGCAAACACACAAAAAAGTATCCCAGAGTTCTCAAGCACTGGGTAGCACCCAAGAGGCATGTGGAAACACTGCCAAGGCAGAAAGCCCCTCCAGCCAGGGACTTTCTCACCTGGCCCTGTTTACTAATACAGACCCTTGTGTGGAGAGCCGCGGTAAGTGGTGACAGCATTCGCCATTGGAACATGGCGCTGGCACCTGGCACTCGTGGGTAAACAAGTAAAATTGCGCATGTGCAAGTGGTGAAAGCCCGCCAAGCCACAGCCCAACCCGGGGCGTCATACGGGGTTTTGAGCAAGCAGCCAATCAAATATGTCCACCGCCACTCTAGGGTGTATATAAAGCAGCGCCATCTTGGGTCGCTCTCTCTCTTTCTCCTTACATGGTAATAAACACTTGCTGCAGAAGGATCCTGGTGCCCGCGTGCGTTCTTGCCGGCAAGACGATTGCTCGGGCCACACCCTTGTACAATGGACAATGTCTTTTTGTTTCATGCCTAAATTAGGCCTTTCTGGGTAAAGCCACTTAATGGGGCATCACTCCCGTGTTACAAAGTTTGATTGATATAACCTTTCCATATTCCTGGACAAAGGGTCATCTACTTGTAATTCTAAAATCCTACTCTTCTGCTACAACTTTTGAGCCTATGTTAGTTTTGTTTAACAAAATGGCTTTAATAAACAATTAGCGTTTTTTGAGATAGAGTCTCCCTGGCCAGGAACTCATCTAGATCAGGCTGGTCTTAAGCTCACAACTCTCCACTGGCTCTGTGCCCACAATCTCATCACCATGCCCAGCCAGAATCTCATTTTTAACATAAAACACACATTAAGTTTGTTTATCACTCGGGTTTTGGTTTAGGTGTTACACAGTTGCGGAGTTCGGATGCTGGTGGGACTATGCACTGGCTGGGATGGCTGCCGCTTCTTCTAGTTTCTGTTTCTTTCTTTCTTTTTCGAGACAGGGTTTCACAGTGTAATCCTGGCTGTCCTGAAACCCATTCTGTAGACTAGGCTGGTGTTGAACTCAGAGATCTACCCGCCTCTGCCTTCTGAGTGCTGGGATTGAGGGTGTCTACTACCACACCCTAGTTTCCATTTCTTTAAGTGGCAGTGAGGGTTGACAAGCATCGATGAATCAAACAGCCTAGATCTTGCTTCCACTGAGAGCTGCTTTCCCCACGATTCTCCCTCGGTCTCTCTGGTGTGTGCATGTTGTAAATCGCTTCATAGCAAATCACATCGAGTTCAGGCCCTCCCATAGCGGTCTTCTTTTACTCTCTGGCATTTTCTGTGGTCAGGAACTTGGGAGCAATGGGACCATACCAGTCTGCTCAGGTTTTCTACTAGAGCTCAGATGATATTCAAGCCTATCAGAGGAGGGCAGTGGGAGGAGCTGGGTCGGAAGGATCCACAGGCAAACAGGTTAATCACACTGCTGGTGCCTGCAGAGCACCTAACTCCTCTCCCTCTTCCTCCTCTTCCTTCTCCTCCTCCTCTTCCTCTTCTTTTGGTTTTTCAAGATAAGACTTCTCTGGGTAGCCTTTGTAGACTACATTGGCCTCAAACTCACAGAGATCCTCCTGCCTCTGCCTCTCAAGTGCTGGGATTAAGGGTTGTGCCACCTCTGCCTGGTCCTTGTTGATAAGGCCTCTACAAAGAGCTGTCCTCCAGAGCAAATGGCTCAAAAGAACCAAACTGCAGCTCTCAACCCACTACGTCCTAGTCACTGATGACCCAGACTCACACCATATTCTACCAATAGCTTGTGTGTGCATATGTGTGTGTGTGTGTGTGTGTGTGTGTGTGTGTGTATGCTTGTATGTATGCATGTATACATAGATGTATGTGCATGTGTGGAGGTCAGAGGTCAATGTCATATGTCTTCATTAATCATGTTTTGAGGCAGGGTCTCTCGGTGAACCTGGAGACTACTGATTCAACTGGGCAGGTTTGCCAGCAAGCTCCAGGAGTCCTCTTGTTTCTACCTCCCCAGAGCGAAGATTACAGGCACAAGCTGCTACACTGGCCTTTTGTATGGGTCCTGGGGATCTGAACTCAGGTCCTATGCTTGCACGACAAGCACTCTACCAACTGAGCCACACACTCCACCCCCAGTCCCTATCCTGGCAGTCTGCTCATGAGTCTCGACTCGGCCTCATGGAGAACTACAAAACAGCATAATTTCCAAGAGCCGGTGGAGGAGTAACCTGGCACTATCTTGGAGACGGGCTTCACATTATGTGGAACTCAATATGAGGAACAATCTGCCTTTCAGGAATTACTTTCGAATCATTTAGTTAAGCGTCCATAGAGATAATCGCCTTTGCACTCATGTTTATGGGACAGATGGATCATTTTGTGCATAGTTCACTAACAAGCACAGTTCACATGGGTGATTTGGGAGCAAAACCAGTCGGCAAGAGAAGAGACACAGTTGATCACGGTAGCCCTGTAGAGTGAAAAATTATAAAGACCATTTTATAAAATATATACAGGCTGTCTAGTTACAAGAAGGCGGAACTGAATGCTGAATGTAGGATTTCAGGCCTTCACTGCCCTGGGATACATCCCGGGAAGAGTATTAACATTCCTCAAGCCTCAGGGAAAAGAACCCACCTGTGGGTGGGGAAGGCCCAAAGCAGGAAGACACATTCCTGACCACAAAAAGATGCAAGTCACCTAGGTGGGAATTCGACCGGAGCAAGTGAGAAATAGTTTAACCTGAAATAGTCAGTAATAACATTCTTGAGAAGAATGAGTGTGCAGAGTGATTTTCACATGATCCTGTATCATTTAGGTTTGGGCTCCTCTAAAATGTTTCGCTATTCTTATGTTATGTATTCTTGACAACCCCTCACCCCCCTTCCCACTCCCCTGGTTTGTGGTTTAAAAACCCTCCCCAGACTGACTGGCGGGGTCAAACTGTACTCCTGCGCGAGTGTGCAGTTTGAACGCTGGCTGCCAGCTCTCTTCCCTAATAAACCTCTGTTAATTGCATCCAGTAACGGTGTCTTGGAGTTTGTGGGTGTTCGTGACTTCCCGAGACTTGAGTAAGGGTCTCCCGAATTTGGGGGTCTTCAGCCCAAGTGCACAGGCATGATGGGAGGGCCCAGCTGATTGGGACCTTAACTTCACGGAGTCCAGTGTACCCTCATGTGGCTCTGGAGCCCTCTAGGGGGTTGACATGTCAGCACAGGCAGGGTGCTGAACCCAAGATTGTAGACGGAATCTACGTCGGCTGCTATGGCAGAAGGTCCCAGACTAGGTGGCTTACTTAAGCGATGTCAGTTTCTCATCTCTGAGCTCTAGAGGCATGAAGTGTGAGCCCAGGTGAGATCAGCATTGCTCTCTGCTGAGGCCTCTCACCTTGGTTTGTGGGTGGTTCCCTCATCTCTGCATCTTCATAGTCCACAGGTAAAGTGTCTGTGTCCTGATCTACTGATGAAGACCGGGGCCTACCCACATAACCTTCAGTCACTCTGTCCAATTCAGTCACACCCTGAGGTTTTGAGGGCTAGACTTCAGACTGACTTTGTGTGGGCATAACTCACCTGTGCCAGTGGGGTGGCAGCACCCACTCCAACTATGGGCTTCTTGGTAAAGCAAGGGAAGGGTGGAGCAATGGGCTCTGTGTGTGTAGGAGGGAAGGTCGCAGTCCTCAGTTCAAGGGACAAGCAGAAGAAACCCTGCCTGGCTAGATGTTGTTCCAGATCCCTCCCCCAAGCCTGCCTCTCCTTCCCAGGGTCTCCTGCAGGTGCCACCTCTATAAGAAAAATCACAGCAGAAGCCTGAGAGGGAGTGGCTTTGTGTGTAATTTGGCCTGGAGCATGGAAAGTCAAATCAACTGGAAAGAGTAGAAGGAAGTTAGAAAACAAAAATTAACCCAACCACAAACTCAGGAGTGATAAAGGGACGTGGAGCTGGGAGGGTGGCTGGAAAACCTGAGTCGCAGAGAAGGTCTGAGGGAAGGAGAACAAGGCGGGGTGTGCTGTGTTCTTCTCTGCTGTGCTCCAGCAGGGGAGGGTGTGGGGGGAAGGTATGTGTGTGGGGAGCAGGGTTATGTGCACCTATATGTGGGTGCATATGGAGCTAAAGATCAGCCTCAGGCATTATTCCTCAGGAGCTGCCCATCTTTAGAAAAAAAAATTATTCCATTTACACTTTGCTTGTTTGTTTACCCCTTCTCTATTTCTCTCTTCTCCTTCACCTCTGTGCATGCAGGTGTGTGTGTGTGTGTGTGTGTGTGTGTGTGTGTGTGTGTGTGTGCTCCAGCACATGTGGAGGTCAGAGAACAACTAGTGGGAGTTGGCTCTCTCTTTTCACTATGTGGGTCCCAGGGATTAAACTCCTGTCACTGGGCTTGATCCCCAGGGCCCTTACCCATTGAACCATCTGACCCTATTGTATGTTTTGTTTTGAGACAGGGTTTCTCACTAAGACCAGAGGGAACCTGGAGTTAGGCTGGCTATAGTGAGCTCATAAGACCCACTGTCTCCATCTCCCTGGCACTGAGATTATAATCATGGACCACTACATCAGCTTTTTACAGGGGTGCTTGGATTGAAGTTAGAGCCTCTTGCTTGAGTGGCAAGTGCTTCACGGGGGAATTGTCTGTCACCTGAGGTGTCTAAAGGAGCTCTCCCACCAGGGCCCTCATCATCATCACAATCCACATGTTAGCTTTGCTGCAGTGTGGGACTCAACAAAGGCAGGGAATCCTATTCCTGTCTGAGCTGTCCCTGTCCCTAGAGACACTCACAGGCCATGATGGGCATGTGTGCCCTCACAGTGGACACAGAACACGGAGATCCAAGTAGCAAACAGAAAGTGGTCACCTGAAGACGCTGGTCAGGCCTCATCTGGTCATATATTTGCCATGTCTCAGTCTCCTGCTTCTGAAGTAGGGTCAACATATGGCCACCAGACTGAGCCCTGAGTACCCTCTATGCCTGACTTCAAGGACCTTTTACCTGGAGAGCCCCTGGACAGAATACAGGCTTTAGAGGATACTCAGGGTAGGGGCCAAGCCTGAGTCAGTGATGATCAAGTGGCTTCAGGGTCCTCTTTCTACTAAGTGGTATTTGTATCCAGGTAGTAGGAGCCAGATGTAGACAGGAGTGGGAGTGGGGGATGGGGCATGATCCATTATAGGCAACAAATATCCTAGCTATGTTTTATAGCTTGATCTCACCCCTATGGAAATATAAGCTGGGGACTAACTTATCAAATACTTACTACACACATGCTTACATAAGACGTGTGCATGAATAGCATGCACCCACTGAGGTGAATAGTCCAGGCTTCTCATCCAGTATAGAGTCCAACCACAGCCCTTGGCAACCATAGGCCTCCACAATGCAGGGCTGGCACTTGGGGCAACATTCCCATCCCTGAGCTCTGGAAGCCTCTCCCTTCTGCCCCTGTCCTAAGGGTTCTTAGAGGCAGGAGCCACAGAGGCAAGAGCCAACCAGCTGCCTGCAGGCCTTTGACTCATCCTCACTTCTGACATCTGTGAGGAGTTCTCTATAAACATAGGCAGGGTGTGCGTGTGTCCAAGTACGTGCGGCACACTCACATTAATAGCCTGACTTGGCAGGTTTGGAAGATTCAGGTAGGACTGCCAGATATGGTTCCTGTGTTGGCCTGGGGAGGAGGGTAGTGCCACATGGTGACAGCTGGCACAGCTCGGGTGCCTTGGCTAACAACTTGTTCTGTTTTCCAGGTGGAGCCAAATAACTATCCTGGGTTCTGTTTATGCACACTTTCCTGAAAGAAGTCTTGGAAACCTAGGTGAGGTCTCTCAGGAAGCCTGAATCCTGGACCTGGGCAGATGGAGGCTTAGGAGGAAGGAAAGGCATGCCCATGGCTACTGCCCACCTGCTGCCCAAGGCTCTTGCCAGCTTCTTGTACCAGGCTCATGCTCCAAGCCTGGTGCTCCTGACTGAGTTCATCCCTCTGTGCCTAATTGTGCCCAGGCTCCTTGGGAGTCCAGAGTGCATGGGACTGTTTCCAGTATAACACCAAGTGCTGTGTTCCAAGGCAGTGTCTCCTATTCTTGCAGGTCAGGAAGCCTCTCACCTGCTCCAGTATGGGTTGACAGATAGATGCAAGTGTTGGGAGTGGGGCAAGGACAAGGTAGTAGGAAGTAGGGGAAACACTGCCTGACTACTATTGACTGTGGCTTCTTTTGGGCTCCTGGTACCAACAGAAAGCAGTGAAGTTCATTCCAGTTGCCACAAAACCAATGGCTCAGAAGTCATGAGTCTCCTTCCCTTATGCAGAAGAGGCTATGGCGGCTCAGAGATGAAAAGACTAGCCTGAAGCTATTCTAACTCCTGTCATGTTCCAAGTTCAAGGCTGGTTCTTACATCCCCACAAGAGTTTTTAGCAGCCCTCTGATCCACTTTAGCTGTAGACCAACTTTTAAGGCTTTTCCCAGGACCCCTTTGTATGCCTCCATTTATTGCCCCCCCCCCGAAGTATATCCCTTATTTTATTGCTTTGTGTCTTTTCTTTCATTCTCCCTGTTTTTCTTCTATTCTTTTGTTTTGTTTGTTTGTTTTTTGCTTTGTTTTTGTTTTTCAAGACAGGGTTTCTCTGTATAGCCCTGGCTATCCCAGAACTAGCTCTATAGACCAGGCTGGCCTCAAGGTCATATAAATCTACCTGCCTCTGCCTTCCAAGTGCTAGGATTAAAACGTGCACCACCACTGTCTGGCTATTATATTGCTCTTAATTAGTATTATATAGTCCTTCATTCAATTAAGAAGAATCCGTCACACATTGCTATAATAGCAGTTTTGTTGGAAAAAGAGCAGCTGTATTTTTCCTCAAACAACATGTTTACTGAGACTCGTGTCACTGTTTTACAGTTACAAATACAATTTACAGTTACAAATCCTTGATAGAGGATCCCTCAGTTGCTTCTGCATTTGATTACCGCACAGGCCTAGGAAACCTTTCTGCACCCATGAGAAGAAGAGAATAGCACATTAATAAGGCCTAAGCAGCATTACAGAAATGGTTTGGGGAGATGGAGAGACAGCTCAACAGTTAAGAGCACTGACTACTCCTCCAAAGGACCCGAGTTCAATTCTCAGCACCCACTGGCAGCTCACAATTAACTGTTTATGACTCCAGTTCCAGGGGATCCAACTCCCTCACACAGGCATAGAAGCATGTAAACCACTAATGAACTTAAAAATAAAAATAAATAAATCATTTTTAAAAAATCATTTTGTTTTTAGACAGGGTGTCATGTACCTTAGTCTGACCTCTAACTAACTATATAGAGGAGAATGGCCTTGAACTTCTGATTCTGTCAAGTACTGGGGTTACAGGTATCCAACACCACACCTGGCTTATTTAATAGATGCAATTCAGGGCTTCCTGTATGCCTAGCAAACACTCTACCAGACCAACTTTCGTTCCTGGTAATGGCTTTTGCTTGCAGACTTCCTGAAATGATCTTAGAGGGATTCCCCAGGGGTGCTATGGAGCTATAATTGGAGAACAGTTGAATGGAATTATGTGATATATTTGTATTGCCTACAAAGTGAGTCCCTGACTTCCTGGCTTTAAGGTGCATCCTCCCATCCCTGTCAGAGACACAACACAGTATTTGTGAAATCTCAATGCATCTTTTTAGTTTATATTTATGTGTGCCTATTTGCATGGATGCAAGCAAGTGCCAAAAGAGGTCAGAGTTACGATGTTAGATCCCCTGGAGCTGAAATCACAGGCAGCTGTGAGCACCTGATGTGGGTGCTAGGAACTGAAGGCAGGTCCTCCTTGGAAAAACAGTGTGTGCTCTTAAATGCGGAACCATATCCCCAGCCTCCCCGCTTTTAAATGTAATTTGAAACTGCTCCTCCTTCGCCATCTCACTGATTGACCCATCTTTCCATACATAGTATCTCAGAGTCAGAGACTGTTACAATGATCAAAACAGGCATCTGAATCTGGTCTTCCCTCAGACAGGAGACTCTTGGAGCTGCTCTCCTGCATTCCTTCCAAGGGTCCTTGGGACATTGAGCCAGAACCCAAACAGAGACAAGCGTGGGGCAAGTGCCATCCTGCGAGGAGCAGGGCTCCCCCTTGTTCCCAGGTTGCCCCGCCCCCTCCTCCTTCTGTGCTTAGCAGGTTCCATTTCCCCTTCGAGGATCCCCTTCGAGGATCCGTGAGCTCTCGGGAACAAGCTGTTGCACTGTTTGCAGTTTTGACTTTCCACCTGGCTGTAGGGTTCTCCAGGGAGAAAGGGTTTGTGCCCATCCTTGTAAGCCAAGGCCTGGCAACATGCCAGCCCTTAGATACACAGGAAAGGCCGGCGGGATCCGGGCACAGCTAAGGAAACCTGAGTTTCAGAAGGTCACCTCATAGCAGGTGGAGGGCTGCACCAGGAGAGCCTCACGGAGGACAGCTGTTGTTTGGCACAGCCATGGGTGTAACCTGACACACAGAGAACCTTGGCAGCTTCTCAGCCTTGGAAGACAAGAGGTGGTCCTGTAGGAGGGGCTTCTGGAAAGCCAGGCCTCCAGGAGAGCAAGTCCATTGGTGTCCAGGTCCATTACTCTCTGGGACACACTCCCTGTAGGGTTGTAATTAAGTTGAGGGGGAGATGCTATTGTTCGTGTCTCTGGGACACCTGGCTGAGTACCCAGCACACCACTCAGCAGGAGATAAGGGTTTGTGGAACTGAGTATTTTATGAATAATTAAAGCAAACACACAAAACAAAGAAACAACAACAAAAACCCAGCATCTCAGGTAGCTCAGGTTACACTCACTATGTAGCAAAAATGACCTTAGACTCCTGATCCTTCTGCCTCTATCTCTTAAGTACATATCCCACCGCACCTGGACAAAATAGAATTGTTTTTAATATTATGAGTGTGTACATGTTACACGTGTGTTAGCACGAGTATGTATGTGAGCTTGAGTGTGCATGCATGTGCCCTAGTACATGTATGTAGGTCAGAGGACAACTTGTGGGAGTAAGTTCTCTCCTACCATGTGGGTTCCGGCAACTGCAGGTTTTTTTCCCTGAGCCATCTTATCAGTGCCCAGAACTGAATATTCTGAGCACACAAGGATAAATGTATATGCCATTGTATTGTATAGACTTTATTGTTTTATGTTTTTGTAATCTATCACTATAATTGCTTGGCCACAATTGCATACGCCTATTGTATTTTTGTTATTTTTGTCTGAGATAGAGTCCCGTACTGACCAGCTGACTTCAAGGTCCTGGACTTACACAGTCCTTCTGCCTTGGGCTCCTGAATATGTGGGACAACAAGTGTGGACTGTCTTATGTGGAAGGAAACCAGGGTTAGGAGAAACTGCAAGGTTTCGATACAAACAGAGCATACTAGCTTCCCACTAGTATTTTCTGCAAATTTTAAAAAGATTTATTTATTGTGCATTGATGTTTTGCCTATATATATGTCTGTGTGAGGGTGTTGGATCCCCTGGAACTGGAGGTATGACAGTTGTGAGCTGCCATGTGGGTGCTGGGAATTGAACCCAGGTCCTATGGAAGAGCAGCCAGGGCTCTTAACCACTGACCCATCTCCCTAGCCCTGCAATTGGTGTTCTTCAAGTGGATTACACTAACCCTGCATAGCTAAGGTAGCTGGGATATCCAGAATTCTCAGAAATCCAGGAAGGGTTTTTTTCAAAGATAACTGACCTTCATGAACTGGCTCTGGTCAGAGTAGATCGTGTTCATGGGTCAATGATTCTGAAGTCTATGGTAACTCTGGGCTCTTCCAGAACCTACAGCATCTACTGGGTCTCCTCATGAATTTGCCAGATATGAGTTGGAAACTTCTAGAACGTTCACAGGCTTTCAAGAAAGGGCAAAGGAAATCAAGGCCGGATACCCAGGCAGTCTTTTGGATAATTCTAAATCACTAAGCAAATCCACACAGAGAGGGTCCATTGGCTGACCTGGAACTTCATTCAGGGATGGCCAAGGGGGTAAAGGGTAGAGGAGAGAGAGGTGACATGAGGCACAGGAAGAAACACACACACACACACACACACACACACACACACGCCAAACAGATGGTGGGGGGGGGGGTGCAGTTTCTACTGTTACTCTAAAATTGTTCCTGAAAGTCCTCTATCTATGATTTGCTATGAAGATCTGTTTCACAAAAGACACTGCATCTGGAGAAATAAGGCAGAGAGGCCCCAGGCTACAGGGAACACTTATAGCCACCAGATAGACATCTTTTCTTTCCCAGAATCCTTTGCTAGCAAATAGGAAAATGAAGCACAATTTCTGCGTTCAAACATACCTGGATGCCTCATGCAAATGATCCAAAGAATAGTGTAGCATGTTTGACTAAAACAGGAATCAAGGATATTTGTGGGTGGCAGGCAAACCACAGGGAACCCCTTAGCCCTTTCCATCCTCCACCATTCATTCAGGAATCTCTGCCACCAGGGTTGCTGAGTGAAAATGAGAGAAACACTTTATTAAGCCATTCAAGATCAGGCTCTGAGCCCGCCCAGTCACACACAGGCAGAGGGGTGGATGGGCTGTCTGTGCGTGATGGTAATAAAGAGTGCAGTCTCATAGCATATGTGAACACCCATCCCTAGAAACACAGCTAGACCTAAGCCTACTGGCTCCACCTAGACCTTTTCTTTGAACTGCAGGCAGAGGAGAACCCCCAGAACCTGGCCAAGGACAGACTGCAGCTAATGTGAAAAACTGGCTCCATCCTGTAAGTTCTTAAAGTTGCAAGAGGTCAGCATACCTGCCAAAAACTGTGCTGAACCCCTCCGCCTTGGCTCCAAGGTCAGCTGCCAGAGCTCAGAGGCCTGAGGCACTGGAGTAGGACAAGAGGTAGGGGTAGTACATGATGTTCTTGTCCTGGGTGAGGGGGTGTCTGCGTTCCTGACCCTCTGTTAATATTTTGTGCAGCCCATCTTTCTCCCTCCCCCTGGCAGAAGAATAAATGCCACCAAAGGTTCCTGCATCAAGATTTCCTGGGGCCTGTGAATGTTCCTTCCTTGGACAAAACCTATGCAGTGGTGACCAAATCAAGAAAGCCGTGATAGGGAGATTATCAGGATGGACCCCAAACACCATCACGAGTGTGTACCCCCAGGAGGGAGAACAAACAGACTATCAGAGAGAAGGCCTTGTGAAGAATTAAGGACAGACTTGAAGATGTTCAAATGGGCTTTAGAGTCAATGGAGGAGAAGCTTATGAGCCAAGGAATGCAGGGGGTGCAGTGCTGGAGAACAGAGAGGGCTGGGGACCACTTTCTCTGAGCATCTTGCATGGCCTTGGTTTTTACCCCAGGAAACAGGGTTCAGACTTCTGATCTCCAAGGAGTAAGAGAATAAACATGTGTCGCTGTAAGCCAATATATTTATGCCGATTTACTCCAAAAGCCATAGAAACAAATGTACCACTTGTGCCTCCTGCCATGATTTACTGCATCCCCAAAATTCCTGTGCAGGACTCTTTGTCCAGTCCAGCAATGTGGCAGCAAAGTGGACAGATGGGTGAAAGGCAGGAGGCAGGAGGCAGGCAGGAGACCATTGAAGATCCATGAAATGCAAGCCAGTTGACCCCATGCGACCACAGAGTTCATGATGTCAGGGCCTGAGAGGGCAAGGTCTTGTTCATTTGGAGAGTATGACATCCTGACGCTTCTGAAGGTCTGTGACAGTAGTCAGCTTTCTGAGTAATGTCCTAGCCCTAGAGACCCCCCAAAACTGCAGAACACAAGTGGTGTCATCCCCCTGCACCCCTCCTTTCCTGCTGACCACAGAAAGCTGAAACCTTTGAGAAATCTCCCTATACTTCCTCAGAACTCAAGGCCAGCAGTGTCTTGTTCCTCCCACCCCCCAAGGGCCCATGATCACACAGAACTTTGATGGTAGCCACAGGCCACTGGTTAGCCTGACCCTGGAACTTGAGTAAAGCCATATT
>JANHMN010000010.1:41178395-41238741 GCA_030674055.1 Rhabdomys pumilio
GAGAGAGAGAGAGAGAGAGAGAGAGAGAGAGAGAGAGAGAGAGAGAGAGAGAACAGGGAACAAGATATAACCTTCAAAGACCTGCCTCCTAGGCACCCAATTTCACCAGTCAGATCCCACCTCCTAAAGGTTCCATGGCACCCCAAATAATAACATCAGCTGGAAAACCCTCAGCCTGTGAGGGATACTTTAGAGTCCTTCCTTAACACTGGGGGTCAAAAAAGGGTCAGAAGAGCCACTATCTCCTGCTTGGAACCTCAGAGAACAGTGAGGCGGCAGCCATGGGACAGTCACACTCAAGCGCTTCACTCTTACACTCTGGGTGGGTTCCCCAATTTTGAGACAAAAAAAAAAAATCACTCAAAAACTGTCCAGTTAACTATACTTATACTTCTGCCTCCAGAAAGCACTATTAAATAGCAACAAAGCTGTTAAAAGGTACATCTTGGAAGCCCAGAGCCCCACAGAAGGCACAGGACAGAGTAAGGACCAGGAGACCTGAAGGAAATTATAATGCAGGCCTTTTTTTTTAAGTGTGGGTCTGAGTGTGCGTGTATCAACATGTGCACACGCGCCATGGCACATATGTATGTGGAGGTCAGAGGAAAACTTGCTGGAATCAGTTCTCCCCTTTCATCATGTGGTTCCTGGGAACAACATGACAGAAAGCATCTTTATCCAGTGAGCCATCTCACCTGCCTACGATCCAGCCAGCCCTGATTCCCAAAGCCTCTCCCCACGCACTACTCACATTGCCCCAGAAGGTGACAGCTGGTTTTTTGACTGGAGATTTAAGATCCTCCAGGACTGGATTTTCCAGGTATGGCAGAGACAGGGCTAATGTGTTTAAACAAAGGTCCCACCTAGACCTGCAGATGCCTCTTCCTGCTCTAGTCCTCTCCTTGGCAACAGAACAAGCAAGAAATTTAAGGAATCTTTTTCTGGAAAGATGGATTCATCTGAAAGCAAATGAGTCCAGATAACATATGAGGAGACTTCTCACACAGAAGACAAATCCAAATGGCCGACTATGTATCGACCCTTGGTGACACAGATCCACCAGCAAGCATCCCCTCTCACCACCTCATGCATGTACTTGTGCATACACACACATGTGTGCACACAGAGATTTCACAGCCACCCCTTGGTATATCCCTCTCCATGTAAATGGAGAACCCATGCTTTGTTACCTTGACACCCATGAAGACATCATAAGAGAAGTAGACCAATATTCCCCTGTGAATGTTGATACAAAAACCCCCAAAGCACAGATAGAACCCAGGAATATATTAAAAAGGATTAGACACAATGAAAAATGGTATCTTATCTCAGGAGTACAAGGTTGGCTCAACATCTGAAGCCGCTCAGTGTAATATGTCACAGTAATAAAATAAAGGACAAAAGACACTAAATGGTCTCCATAGACACATAAACACTTAATACGACTAAATGCTCCTTCATAAAGCACTCAACAAAAGTAGGAACAGACAGGCGCTTTCTCAACCTGACAAAGATGCTTGTGAAAATCTCACAGCCAGTACTATACTTAATGGCAAATAATGGGAAGCTCTCCCCTGTAATTAGGAACAAGAGAAGGATGCCCCAGTTGTCTCTTCCACTCAGCATTGTACTTGAGGAGCTCACTATGAGTGTGTGTGTGTGTGTGTGTGTGTGTGAGAGAGAGAGAGAGAGAGAGAGAGAGAAGAAAATAATAATGTGCGTAAAGTTTCATACACTAGTCTATCAAATCACAAATTACAATAAAGAAATAATAAGTTAGGATTAAGCAGAATTGCTATCATTTGTGCTCCAGAGGGTACCATAGAGTAAGTGAAGATTAGCATGGTGGTGCACTTCTTTAATCCTAGCACTTGGGAGGCAGAGGCAGGAGGATTTCGAGTTTGAGGCCAGCCTGGTCTACAGAGTGAGTTCCAGGACAGCCAGGGCTACACAGAGAAACCCTGTCTCAAAAAAAGCCAAATAATAATAATAATAATAATAAATAAAAATAAAATAAAAAGATATTACAGGATATAAGGGCAACCTGCCCATGACATCTGCCACTCCACTGATTGCCAGGGTTAGTTAGTTGACCTGGCCAGCTTTATGATGTCCCTCTTCTCTGTCACTGCTCCACAAATGTCCTTCCCAAATCTGCATGCTCAGGTGTACCCTCACAGCCAAGGGTCTTTCTTTAATCAAGCACATGCAGGTGCAGCCTCTGAGGAAGCCTCCCCACAAGCTCTTAAGAATCATGCCGCTCACTTGGCGATGGGCTGTGGGAGGAGACAGTGAAGACAGCTGGAAGTGAGCCTGTGACTGTAATCCATAACTAGCCTCTGCCCTGCCTATGCCACACGCTCATTGGGAGGGTTGCCCAGGGGCAGGGCACCAGAGGCAGAGGCAGATGTTGGATCTAATAAAATGTAAGTCCTCTGAGAAGCAAGGCTGGTGGCTCGCTTGTGGAGAGAGGCAGATCTGTCCAGGGCCAGCCCCTTACAGTGCTCAGCCGCCATGGCATAGACACTTGTCTGCTTCTCTCGTCCTCAGCCTGATCCCTCCCTCACATCTCCCTCACTTTACTCTGACCCCAACGCCTCTAGTTGAAACAGTTCCTATGCTTCTCTCCCGACGCTGTTGCTAGGGGAGAAAGGGAGACATAATTTTCTACAAGCCCTGTTCTCACGTCACTCCACACCAGTGATCAATATTAATAATGAAAACAATAACCGAGGCTTATCACAAACTAGGTTATGATATGCCGAGTCCTGTGATAAAGACAATGATTACTTCCCAGAAGCTCTCAGCAGCCCATAAGAAGGTGAGCACCCTTGAAGTCGGGTTCCTTCCAAGTCAAGGGGTGGGACCATGGGGATTTTGTGCTCATGCTTGGGGAAGTTCACCGGTGCATATGACTGACTTTCAGACTGTGCTGTGTGAGGGCTTTGGAGCTTTATGACTGACTCTCTGTGGGCCTCAGTTTCCCTGAGAGTCCAAAGCGGTGTGTTCTGATCCCACGCTCACATGATGTCAGTCACGCAGGGGCTCCACTGGCTTGCGGTGCCCTCATTTCCTTGCCTACATTACTACAGACACATATTTTTAACATCCTCCATCGCCCTCAATTTGTTTTCTCATTTTCCTCCTCACTTTGCTTTTGCCCTTTGGGACTCGGAACCTAATTTTAGCGAAGGTCAAACGCAGATTCTCAGGGGCAGTTGGCTTTCTCTAATACACCTCCTGAGCAGAGGGGCATCCGAATGTTATTTCTGAAAGAGGAATGCCTGGTTTAGGGTGGGGGCTGAGAGTGGAAGCCCCTAGTGGGAAAAACGAAGATTCGCTGACCTGCCACAGGGGATCATCACTGGAGGCTATCGGCCTGTCTTCTTTCTGCTGCCTGTCTGGCCATCCATTAGAGAGATATCAAGTTCACTGGGAAGAATCCAAAGCTGACAGAAGCCTTTGTTGTTTCTGCTGGAACCTTCTCACTTAAGTTTGGGGATACTGAGGCACCAAGAGCAGCCTATATAACCAGGCCATGACTCAGATGAAATCTGAGCTTACCTATTCCAGTTTCATTCTGTCACTGTGATAAGACACACTGAACAAAAGCATCTTGGCAGGGAAAGGGGGCATGTGTGGAAAGAAAGCCCAGTGGTTAAGAGGATTTGCTGCTTTTACTCAGGATCCAGGTTCGATTCCTGGCACCTACATGGTAGTTCACAATCATCTGTAACTCTAGTTCCAGCAGGTTTGATCCTCTCTATGGCCTCTGTGGGCACTAGGCATGCATATGGTGTGTAGACATACACGAAGGCAAACCACCCATACTGATAAAAAATAAAATTTTAAAATGAAAGAAAATCAAAGAACCTTTTGTACCAAAAAGAAGAAACCTTTGACAAGAAGCAAAGAAACAAGGAGGGGCAGGGTTGGGTGACAGGATTAGGGGTCTGGCTCAGAGGAGCTGGATCAAGAACTCTGGTTTTACAAAGCAATTCACCTAGCTCTCTAGCAGCTCTCAGGAGGACTCAACGCTGTGCATCTTTTTCAGCCACTCTGGTCTCCTAGCTGACCTCATCCAAACTCCAGCCCTGCTTCACGGCATCTTCAGTGGCCGTGAGCAGCCTGCTAGAGCCAGCAGATCAGCATGCCCGTTCTCCTACCCTGCCCTCACCAAGCAGGATAGCACCTGCATCTGCCAGCCTCCGTCCACCACTGCAAGCTGGACCACCTTCCCTCCTGGCTATAAGTAGCAGGAACTTAGCTGCTGAGCAGGAACTTAGAGCACTGAGAGGGATGCAGCGTTGGCTGGAGCTAGTTAATCTGTAAATCATTACCCTGGAATATCTTGGCTGTAACTCCAGAGCAGTGGTCCTCAACCTTCCTAATACTGCAGCCCTTTGGTACAGTTCCTCATGTGGTGACCTCCAACCATAACTCGTCATGTCACTGCTAGTTCATAACTGTGACTTTGCTACTGTTGTGGATTATAATGTAAATATCTGATAGACCATCCCAAAGGAGTCTCGACCCACAAGTGAGAACCATTTATTGCTCTAGAGGCTGGGAAAAGAATGTGTCTCAGGATCTGGAGAGGTTTGCATCTCACTCTTAGGCTCTCAGCCCTGTGAGAAGCAGATATTCTGAGGTATTGGGAATCAGGGTGCTATCTTGGAGATCTAAGGGGCTGAAGGCCCAGATCATAGGCAGGGCCTGGTGTTCTCCAGCACTGAGCTTGTCTCAGCATTGCCTTGTAGTGATTTTATCCTCCGGACCTGATGCTAGTAACCTGGACTGAGACATACTGGTTGCTCCAGGTTAGTTCAGGGAACAGGGGCAAGCTGAAATTGGCATGTAAAGGGGCCCCAGCTTCATGACTTCCACTCAGCTACTTTCTAGGGACTAGGGACAAGGAACAAACACTCTATTCTTTGGAAACCTCCTCTCCCATCTGTTAGTCCTGTTCCCTCCCCAGAGATGCTGACCAAGGTATCCAAGATTTTCTCAGTTGCCTTTCTCCCTGAACTTCCCTGGAAAACCTTGACTCTGCTCATCCCTCATCCCTCTGCTTCCCTGTTGTGAACTATGGTTTGTGTGTGTGTGTGTGTGTGTGTGTGTGTCCTAGCTTCGTGAGACTTCCTGAGGAGGTCATTGTGACCAGCCTTACTGTACTCCTGAGCCTTAGGCACTTTCTGAAGGCCTCAGTCCTCTCTGCCTCTTGTTGTCCACTGTGTTGGGTACTTAGAGCAGATGTAAGTTAGGTGTACATTGGTGTGATCATGGGTCACCATGCTAGGTCCCTGTAGCCAGTGGTCAGATTGTAACATCCAGTGCTCTGACATCATTGGGGAAGAGGCTGAGGGCTCCAGGGGTGAAGTCATTGCCTCCTTGGGACTGTTGCCCTGAGACTCTCCAAGGTATATGGTATGTACCCCTCCATAGCCCCTATGACTATCTGATGAAGTACACACAGAAACCCCTTTGTGGCTCTGCAGTGTTGGGTGTGTGGTTAATCATCTCCACCTGACCAGGAAGTGAGTGGGACTTACTTCCCCAGATAGTTCCTTGTTATGTTGGGGGCTCCCCCAAAGGGGCCTGCCATACATGAGTAGCTTTGGAATCATTGCGAGACAGTGGAAGTTAGCTTCAGTGGCTGGGCACCAGTCTTTCTCCCTTCTGGGGGATATGACCTCCGTACCCCTGGGACATCTTTGGAGAACTTGTCCCCAAGAGACACCCCTCCCATGGACACATCCCACTTGAGTGTCATGGAAAATTCCACCTGCAACTTTGCTTCCTGGAGTAACCTGCCCCCAGAGCTCCCTCTGCTTCCCTCAGCTCAGCCTTCCTAATTGCCAGGAGCCCATAAAAGCCTTTCAGAGCCTCTGGGATGTTCTTTGTTATTTTTCTTTCCTTCAATTTGAAAGAGAATTAATAGGTATGGAAAGTGCCACCTGACCCTGGGGTTGGGGATGCGGTGAAAGCCCATAGGGTCAGGCTCATCCCAACCCCCACCCAGTATCATAGGCCTCTGGAGAGATCTTGGCCATTGTTTCCTGAGCTGCTTGAAGACCCTGCAGAGAAAAGCCTATGAAGACAAGGGTATATGTTAAGGGTTTGTGGGAACTGACCAAAAGCAAAATTCACTTGAGGAACCAAGATTCACCAGCCAGTCCCCACAACCAGTGAATTGTCCCCCACTTGTGGCTATAGGAAGCTTCACCTTTAAAGTCTGAGTGGTAACTTATGCTAATTCCTGTAGTGTCCCCATTCAGACCTGCTGTGTGAGAGACTCTTCCTGGGGGCGCACGCGCGCGCGCGCGCACACACACACACACACACACACACACACACACACACACACACGCACATGTTTACTCACTCCAGAAAGGGAACCAAAGTACAGTTTGCCAAACCATTAAATTTTTATTGGGGTTACTAACAGCAATATATGTGAGGGGGAATGAGCAGGGTTGAGTCACAGCCCACCCAATACAGCTGATCACTCAAAAGCTGCAACCCTGGAGTTTGCTGTGGAAGCTCAATTTGTAGACAGCTGGACAGGTCAGAAAAGCTCTCCTCTTGATAGCTTGGCCATCTGTGTCCTCCCTCTGTCGTCAACTAATGCTCTGTAAAGCTGGGGAGGGAACTTGGAGAATTCTACACAATCCCACCTTCTCAGACCTGTGACCTTTTGCTTACTCCAGAGTCGCTGGAGACTCCTCTTCCTGTTTGAAAGGAACATTCCAATTCAGAAGGAACTGCCCTACAACAGGGCCCTGAAGAACCTGGAGCATCAGCCCCTGAGCCCCCTTGCTGTGTCATTAGAGGATATGACCCACAGCCTGGGAGGGCAGCAAGCTGTCTCTCCTCAAAGGGGTGACATGAAGCTTAATCTTGATTGTCAACATGTCTGGATTTAGAAACATCTAGACTGGCAAGGTACACCTCTGGGTGTGTCTGTGGGAGTCTTTCCAGAGATGATTAACAGAGGGTGTGAGACCCACCGCAGACTGGAGCACAAGCAGAGTAAAGAGAGGGAAAGGAGAAAACCTGTGGAATGCATGCTAGTCTGCCCCTCTCTCTGCCTCCAGCCAGCTGTGATGAGACTAGCCTTCCTCCCTGTGGATGCTCCTGCCCATGACACTCTGCCCAAGCACACATAGGCCAAGCAGCTGTTTTGGCTCAGGAACAGGAGCCAGGATAAATCCTTACTGTATAAGGTGTTCCTATCAGGTGCTTGATCACAGTAATACAAAATTAATATAGGTGAGAAAGGGACATTCAGGGTGATGTCACAGAGCTGATCACTCTGCTTATGGCTTTAGATAGGCTGATGGCTGGCACACAGCAGACACCTTGACAGCTGAGAAGGCTGGACAGCATTTCATATTGGGGCAGCTGCATAGCTATATGCTCTGATTCAAGAGACAAGGTTGGGCCTGAGTGCCCAGGACACGGGAATAGGCTATAGGAAAAAATAGCCTAAGTATCCGTAGGGTCTTTGTGTAAGACCACCAGGGTGAGGGTTCTCTGGCCCACCCATCATCACTTTCCGGGCTACCTCAAGAAGCCAAGAAGGTGGCATAGAGTAGACAGGCTTGCTTTCACACACACACACACACACACACACACACACACACACACACACACCCCACCTCACAGAACATCTTATCCAATCAGAACCACCATAGCATATACTGGGTGAACTGGCAACACTATCCACGCAGAAAACTTATTATGTACTTGGGAACTAGAAAGCATTCAACTTGATCAATGTCACCAACCAGAGGCATTTTCAGAGTGTATGCAGTGGTCGCAGCCCATCCAACCATCTTAAAGAGAGCCAGTCTCATGTTGCCTTGAAAGTAACAGCCTTGTTCTTTTTCCGGAGAGTTCCAGAAACGGGCTGACCCCATTGGATCATTACAGAGCAGTGCTCTGACTCCCCCACACCCAAAGCAGCCTATCGTCTTAGCTTACCCACACCGCTTCCATCTTGAAGACACTTCTGTTGTTTGTGGATATTGTTCTCTTTGGGCTCAGGAGGACCAATCTCCAGAGCATCTGGGATACCATGTTCCATCACCCCCTCCAAAGGCTTAGGATATAACTGGAGGGGTTCTTTCTTCACACCTTGATCTGAGTGGGGGCTGTGAGTTAGTTGGGTGTAGCTGGAGGGGAGAAGGAAGAGAGTACCTAGTGACACCTAGTTGAGTAAGTTGAGGCTCTGAGGTCTGCATATGAATTAATGGAAAGAGGAGTGTGAGTGAAGAAGTCCTCAACCTAGGATCTACTATCCATATGGCTGGCCTTGAATAAGTCATGTTTCTAGCTTGGGATTTTAGAAGACAATAGTCTACAGTCCAATCTGTGGTGTTTATTCAGAGTTTAAAAGTCTTGAAATGCCAGCATGGGGTGGAGGGAAACAACTTCTGAGAAGCATATGCTAGAGGGTCTGGGCTTTGAGTTACACAGACTGTGCTTGTAAGCTTTCGATGACTGTGACAAAATGCCTGAGAGAATCACCCTACAAGGAAGAAAGGTCTATCATGGCTCATGGTTTTAGAGGTCCCAACCAATAGTCACTCGCCCCTATTGCTTTGTGCCTGTGGTGAGGGGGTACATACATCATGGTGGGAGTATGTGTTGGGAGAAACTTACTCATGGTGGCCAGGAAGCAAAGAGAAAAAGAAGCAGCTGCAGTTCGAATATTCGCTCTAAGGACACAAACCAGGAGGCTTCCTTCCATTAGGCCCTGCCTCCTTAAAGTTTATACCACATCCTGTCAGGTCCCAAACTTGAAAAGTTCAGAGTTGTAACACTTCTTAACAACACAGGCTGGTAACCAAGCTTTGACTACATACATAGGCCTTTTGGGAATATTTCAGTACAGATGCAGCTGTCTCTGGGGCCGAACGGAGAGCCATGCTCGAGGAATGCTGTGATTCTCTACCACAATTCAGGTCACTTTAGAGACAGGGTTGGTCCCATTTGTGATGTTGAACACTGCATTAAGAATAATGCATACACTCTAACATGGCTGGGGGGGTTCCTGGATTGCTCCACCCCAGCCCTCCAGCTGCTCAGAGCACCCCAGGGCCCCACTCCTCCCTCCTGTTGGCACAAGGTCTCCAGTACCCAAGTCTCAGTGCTTTCTTGGCAAGCAGTCTGAGATGGGGAATGCAGAGGCACACAGCGCCAGACAAGGCTTGTCCAGGTCCAGCTCTGCTCCCTGTACGGGGTCTTCCGCTGATCATCTCTCTCTGGTCTAGTAAGCTGAGGTGACAAAGCTGGAAGGGTATCATCAGCCCTCAGTTGAAAGCCCCCTGGCATGCCCAAGCAAGGCAGGGACTTGCCCAAGGTAGCCAAGCACCTTGGTAGACACTATATTTGTGCTTGCCAGGGAAGGTGTGATCTGCCACCTGCCCCTGATGTCAGACTTTCCGTGGTGCTTTTTATTAACTGGGAGATAAAGACTCAGTTAAATCTTGAGTAAATAACCAAACCTCCACTGAGAGGCTGGTGGGAGGCCCAAACCAGTTTCTCAGTGACTGGCACGCCTTCCCTGTCTTTTTTATGAGAAGTGTGTCTGCAACCTTGGCACCAACCAGCAGCATACACTGGAGTCATTGGGGGGTGGGGGAACCGGCATTAAGATTGCTGGCATGCCCACCACATTTTAATTGGCTTGTGGAGGAGCCTAGCCTGTTGACTTAAATGCCCCCTGGTGGCACCAGCAGAAACCAGGACAGGAATGGATGATATCAATGGGGTTGGGCCACACTTTTCATTTTCAGCAGAGTGGATACTCTTAACCTGCTCCTTCTAAAATGCCAATTCAAACAGCCTCCGAGCTGAACGCCAGACCCTCGGAAGCCCATGGAGCCTGCTCTTGGCACCTGGCCTTATTCCCACAGGACACTATCACAACCTCTCTTCAGTGGAACACAGCAAGAAGTCGCCAGGCTGTCAAAACAAAAGGCCACAAAGCCCACACTCTGCTCTTGAGATCTGACAGCAACCAATGCTCCAGGAAGGGAGGCAGAAGGTAAAGCCCCATGGAAGCAGAAGGGAGCACACCCTGGCATGAAGGGAGCACACCATGGCATGAAGGGAGCACTCCATGGCATAAGAGCATCTCATGACAGAGTAAAAGGCACTCAACTCAAAAGCAATGGTGAGGCCTTGCATAGCGAGAGGCACCAGGGTGGGACTCAGGCCAAGCAAGGGATAGGTTAGGAGGGCAAGTCTCAGACAATGTAAAAGTAACTTTCATTTGGCTGATGTAATTGTAGTCTCCAAGGCTTATTGTCTCTGTTTGCTAACCCAAGCCTGGCCCTGGAAGCTTCTAGCCTCCATATAATCTTATCTAGGCCTAGAATGTTTTCAGCCTCTGAGACTTGCTGCTGAATAAGCTGAACTCAGGCTGTGAACTCAGGTCACCCAGATGTTCTGGTTCAAACTCTTCCCCAAGCTAACTGATTCAATCTGGCTTCTTTCTCAGGTTTTCCTGAGTTGCTTTGCTTGACCTCATAATAATTTCGGCAACCTGTTCTAATCTTCTGGCTCCTTCTGGTTCTCTGCCCATTCTGTCTTCACCTGTGTCTAGTTTGTTCTTTCTTGGCAACCTGTCTCTGTACAACTGTTCCAGTAAAACTGCCTCTCTCTCTCTCTCTCTCTCTCTCTCTCTCTCTCTCTTCCCACTGCCCCACAAGAAGCTTCCCTTTCCTCTCTTGTCTTGTGTGAGTTGGGCATACCCTATTCTGTCAAATCTTTCTGTGATTCATCACTTTGTCTGCCACTCACTTAAACATCGCTTTCAAACATGGATACTTCCTTCTACAAACTAACTTTAACTTCATTGCTTGGGATCAAAGGTATGTACCAAGGGCATGTCTGTATTCCAGCCAGAGGGCTTAAAGGTGTGTGCTAAGGCTGAGCCACACCACAACTAGTAACAGGGTTTTCCAGTAAATAACACAATCTCAGGGTTCACATTGTGATCAAATATCCTGCAACAAGACAAAGTATACCAGGAAGCTAATGTCAATATGGAGAAAACCCTGGTGCCTGTAGCTTTATGGACCATCTAGAGCCACAGGGGCCAGTGAATGCCCAGTTGTACCTTGTCCCACTCCACAGTCAAGAAAGCCGCTTTGGCTATTGAAGTTGGTGGCCTGAACTTTTCCTGGTGTTGCCAAGAGGGATTCTGGTGTGAGGCTTGGTGAGCAGTAGTCAGCTGTTCCCCTTCCCTGGATCCTGAATCAAGCATGCTGTTTAACTCCATGACAAAGACAAGGATTCCCCAGGATACTCACACCCCAAGGTCAGGACGATAAGATTAGGGGCACATTCCCCGTCCACTTCCATCAGTTGGCTCTTGCTTGAGGGCTCCAAATCATTCTTCCTACTCCTACCTGATATTAGACTGTCCTCACCTGCCTGTTCTGATGACATCACTAGATGACACTTGGGCTGGACAGATGGTTCAGTGGGTATAGCCACATGGAACCAAGCTTGCTCGACTATCTGAGCAGCCCCAGAGCTCACATAGTATAAGGAAAGAATTGATGTCTGCAAACTGCGCTCCGACCCCTACACTTATGTTGTGGCGTGTGCACGATGCACCTCACGTACACACTAAATGTTAAAAGAATTTTTTTTTTTATTCTGAAAGAAGGTAGTGGCTCACAGAGGCTGTTTACACAGCTTCCAGAATCACAGACAGCCACAGCCCTATGACAGACATCAGCAAAGGTATATGTGTACCTGTAGTACCCACATGTACACCACAAGTATACCACATGCATACTGTGCACAGTACCTACATGTACCTTGTAAATGTATTACTTGCCTGTGGTATGCTGCATACACACTATATACTGTGTATGCACACTGCCCACTCACATGCATATTGCATGCACATGTCATTCTGCTGGTCTGATTCATCTGACATACCAGGGTCTTTTCATTAACTCAGAGTCCAGGCCACATCATTTCCAGAGTGGCCCAACTATCTTTTTTTTTTTTTTTTTTTTAAGCTATCAAGGAGATTCTAGAATGTAAATGCATTTGAGACCGTATACTACTCACAGGAGACTCTGGTTTGTAGCTCCCCTTAGGACTCAGCCTGGGCTCAGGAAGGGGAACCCTACCCCAACCCCCACCAACTGCAAGGTCACATGGCAGTCATTGGGAAGACACAGAAGCCAAGCCATGGACATCTGGCCTCTCCTGTGGTTTTTGTTTCCACCGGGGTCATTATTAATTATTCATCTCCAATCAGATCTTCCACTCACCGACACCTGGCCAGCCAGGAGACAGCGAAGCATCTAGGGCCTTTGTGCTCAGAAGCTGCCCTACCCTGGGAGGCTCTGGCAACCTCTGTGGTGGAGGTGGAGAGTGAGCTGGGGACCCAGTCCAACCTGCTGATCTACCTGTTTTCTCAAGTGTTGGGGCTCCTGCTTCAGCCCTAATAGTGAAGACTCAGCCTTTGGGGTACTAAGAGATCCTTTCTAAACATATTCCTCCTATACCCCCACAAAGTAAGCTCCCAGGTTTATAGCCAGTTGTTGGGGTTTGGTCTTGTGTAGTGTATATTCAGATGCTGATTTTATGCTGGCCTGTCTGGTTACAATATGAACAATGGAATGGTCAAGCATCTCTGGTCTCGATGTTATGTAAAAATTGTTTTCTATCATCTCTGATAGCTTAATAAAGAGCTGATCAGTCTATGACTGGGCAAAGGAGGACAGTAGAAACAGGACATTGGATTCTAGTGAAAGGGTCCCAGGGGGAGAGGGAGAGGGAGAGAGAGAGAGAGAGAGAGAGAGAGAGAACAGAAAAAGAGGAAAAGTGTGAATAGACCATGTGGAGACACCAGGAGGATTTGCCGTGAAGACACACACGGAGCAGAGCAAGACTCAGATGGCAAGTAGAAGGGAAAATACATCTGGGTATTAACAGCCTAGTTGGGTTAGAATAGCCCAGAACCTGCCCAGCATAGTGCCAGCAGCTTCTTATATAAATACCAGATCTCTGTGTCTCTTATGCAGGAGCTATATGGGCTAAAGTGGGCATAGGGGCATAGAAACCCCTGCAGATATTTGGATGCAAAAGGGGGCATAGCAGCCCCCCCCCATTTTACTATACCCAGTATAAATGTGCATTTTGCATTCCAAAAATATGACCTTGAATGTTCAGAGTAGCATCATTTAAATATACTAACCCCAAAACGAAGTGTCCTGAACGCCCACCCCAGCACGACTATAGAACAATCAGACTGTAGTAGAGTCGCTAAGCAGAAGGCCATATATGAAATATACTGTATATGTGAGCCACAGTCTCACACACTGAATGATGCCCACAAACATGGTGGGGAACATAGCCAGACAGTAGAGATGCACACATAGTGTGTTAGCCAGAGGAACAGAACTTACAGAATGTGTGTGTGAGAGAGAGGGCAAGGGTGAGAGAAGGAGGAAGAGAAAAGGATTAAAGTAGTGTAAAGACTGTGGCTCAGCTAGTCCAACAATGGCTGTCTCTCAATGGAAGCTCTAAGAATCTGTTAGTTCTTCAGTTCATGAGACTGGATGTCTCAGCTAGTCTTCAGAATATACCAGAATCCCAAAGAAGCAGGCTCTAATGCCTGTGAAGGAACGGTCTTGCCAGTAAGATCGAGCGCAAGCAGGCAGAACGAGTTTCCTTCTTCCATGTCCCTTATATTTAGGTTGTTCCCAGAAAGTGTGGTCCATATTCAGGGTGGATCTTCCCACCTCAATAGATCCAGGTTAAAAGCAAGTCTTCTCTCTTCAAATGATTTAATTAAGAAAAAAAAAAAAATCCCAGGGCTGGAAAAATGGTTCAGCAGTTAAGAGCACTGACTGCTCATCTAGAGATCCTGAGTTCAAGTTCCAGCAACCACATGGAGGCTCAAAACCATCTGTAATGGGATCTGATGCCCTCTTCTGGTGTGTTTGAAGACAGTGACAATGTACTCACATACATAAAATAAGTCTTTAAAAATAAAAAAAAAAATTCTCTCACATGTGTCCCCAGACCCTTAAGTTTTAGTTAGTTCCAGATGTAGTCAAGTTGACAACCAAGAATAGCCATCACACATGGGAAGAATCCATAGTGTGGTTTCTGATAGCCTTATTTTTATTTATTTATTTATTATTTATTTATTTATTTATTTATTTTTGAGACAGGCTTTCTCTGTGTAGCCCTGGCTGTCCTGGAACTCACTCTGTAGACCAGGCTGGCCTCGAACTCAGAAATCCACCTGCCTCTGCCTCCCAAGTGCTGGGATTAAAGGTGTGCACCACCACCGCCCGGCAAGGCAACTCTTATAAAGGGCAACATTTATATAGCTTACAGGTTCAGAGATTCAGTCCATTATCATCAAGGCAGAAAGCATGGCAGTATCCAGGCAGGCATGGCACTGGAAGAGCTGAGCATTTTATATCTTGTTCCAAAGGCAAACAGGAGAAGCCTGGCTTCTAGGAGGAAGGTCTCTCACAGTGACACACTTCCTCTAAGGCTACATCTTCTAATAGCACCACTCCCTGGGCCAAGTGTATTCAAACCACCACCCTGTGTATGCCTCAGAATCCTATGGGACCTCTAAGAAAGGGAGATCCAGGGCCTTGAGGCTGTACTTTCCACTACAGAAAAGCCATCAATGGCCATCCAAGAGGTATAGAGAGGCCAGAGGCTGCATGCCTATTTAGAAGAGCCCTCTTGAGCTCAAGCTTGGGCCTTTCTCAAGAGAATTCTACAACTATTATTTCAGCCACTTCTGCTCTGCCTCCTAGAGCATTTGCTCTTAAAATCCCCAGCCACCCTTCAAGCAGCCTTACTTCCATGAGGTACGTAGGCCATAAGAAGCCCAAACAAGTTATATTCATTATCTTCCAGTTCACTGTGATAGAACACACAGTAAGAGGAAACTTAAGCTTGGAGAGGGTGATTGTGGCTCATGGCTTAAGGGGATACAGTTCACCACACTGGGAGAAGGGCAGCAGCAGGCACCACATGGTAATAAAATCGTACAGCCACTGTTAGTTACTTGGGGCCACTTGGAAAGTAGAGATTGAGAAGGAAGTGGAAATGGGCAAGGCTTGCCCTCTAATGATTCTATTCCCCTAGCAAAAGCTCATCTCTGGGGGATGCCACAGCCTCCCCACTGGCTGGGGACCAAGTATACAAGCATAAGAGCCGTTGAGGGCAAACTCATAGTGCTATAGGCTCAGCAGAGACCACCTCTGTCTCAAACTGGTTCTTATCTTGCCCTCTCCAAGAACGAAGTGGGCAGATGGCAAAGTATACAAACGGGAAGTACGTTACAAGCTAACTCGGGATTAATCTGGGTAATACTGATTGCCATTGTGAGGTTAGATGACTCAGTTGGGATGGCTTTGAACTCTCCCTAGCAAGCGGGATGCTAACAGAGAGCTCTTGCAGTGCTCACATGTCCAGAACAGCCGGTACCTGAAGCAGGAGGTCTGATGTCTGAAGGCTGAAAATGGCTGTGGGAATGAATTCCACCCCAAGCTGAAGCTCTGAGGCTAAGGGATGTCAGCTAAGCCCTGAGTGGGTAGGCAAATAGGGAGAAAAAAAAAATAGGACCAATCAGAGAACAGTGTTCAGACCTATGGGGGTGGGGGAACCATGAGTCCATTGAAAGAGCCTCAGGTCTCCCTTTCTGTCATTTCTGTCTGTTCCAGTAGCTGTGGCCACTCTTGATGGTAACTTCACTCACTGGAGGCTTTTTGTGTAGTGTTTTTTTCTTTCTAGTGCAGCTGGCCCACTCACAGGTACCAGCAGTAAGCTTGCTCTCTGGTTCTGAGCTTGCCCATTGTTGGAAGGTATCAGACCCTCCCTATAGAAAGGTGAGGCCAGCTGTCCAACCTAACCCCAATGGTATGAACCCAGAAAGAGAGACAACCCAAGACTATAGAACAAGGGATTTGGAGACACCCCAAGACTCTAAGACAAGGGACTTGGACTCTCTATAACTGACTCTTTTAACCCTCAGGCAGGGTGTAGCCACAGAGACCCTGCAGAAACCATTAGGGGGGCAATATGGCTACTCACTATTTTGTGCTAATTTAAGCAATGAATCACTGAAATGGGGACTTGCTGTAACCTGGAGAACCCCTGGAAGAAACCCAAATCAGGAGGCTCTGAGCAAAGAGGACCCTGAGGAGCCCTACCTAGAATGGATGCCCCTGGGGACACTGGAGTGAGAGCAGAGCTTCTGCTTTCTGCCACCAGGATCCTCTGGAAATGGCTCTGGCGGCCTCACTGAGTTGGGGGTTTGTCAGCCAATGCCCATGATTGAGAGCAGGGTTGGCATCCTCTTCCAGTTCAGGCTCAGCCCACAGGAGAGGAGACAGCATGACCTGAATTTGACTTGTGAAACTAAAGGAAATCACTGGATGCCACAGCCTTGAAGAAGCTCTGAGAGCTAATAAGGTTTTAATATTTCAGAAGGTTCTAGGTCACTGCTGAAATGTTCTCTCTCTCTCTCTTTCCTCCTTTCTTCCTTTCTTTCTCTCTACCCTCTCTGACAGGGTTTCTCTGTGTAGCCCTGATTATACTGGAAGACTTGTAGACCAGGCTGACCCTGAACTCTAAGGTCTGCCTGCCTCTGCCTCCCAAGTGCTAGGATTTAAGGTACATGTGCACCACCACCACCCAGCTTGAAATGCGATTTGTAAGGCCTACATAGTTTAGAGACATCATTGCCGTTGCTTACTGGGCCTTCCAGAGTCAGGACTCAGGTGCTAGGCAGCCTGCCTGGGCTACAGTCACTTTTTGATCTTTGAGGATGAGGGATGCCTGGTGGATCATAAAGACAGGTGACTTTGGGCCCAGCTCCTTGTGCCTCTGTGTACTTGCAGGGAGCAGAGCAGAGATTCAAGAGGACCCTAGGGCTGCAAATGCCCATTAGGAGCCAAAATGAAAGACCCAAGTCAGAGCATTGGAAACAAAGGGATCAAGACACCATTCCAGAACCCTGAGTCAAAGAGCAGCCATTTTTGTCACCCCCTCTTTGTCACTTGTCACGGAGGCAGCAGGAACAAAGACAGGATTCAGCCTTGGATCAAAACTGCAGCCATCTCCTTCTGGAATAGGTGGAGGAGAGAAGGGGGTGGGTGTATGTCAGAAAACGAGCCAGTCATTAGTTCCCAGGACCTAGGTTCAGAGAACAAAGTCAAGAATATGAACCCTCCCAGAATATGCATGTTCAAACCCTCACACTTCAAAATCAGCAAAATTGACTTTTAAAAAGCTCTCAAAACGTAGTGCCGTGATCAGAAGAGAATGAGGCTCAATGAAATAAAATCGGACAGGCCTCCAGGGCATCTCAGTTGATGGTGGAAAATTCCAAGTGCCCTCATTCTCTCTCAGGCCTCTGATTGAGGACTCCCGCAGCAGCTGGGTGCCCTAACATGGCCCAAAGGCCTCAGGGCCAGGGACATCTGGGTGTGGGGGCAGGGGCAGGAAGGAAATGAACTCTGGGGTCAGACAGATCTGGACTCATTCCTCATTTGACACTGTTAAGCTTAAATGAGCCCAGGTTGCTTCTGTGGAGACAATTGTTTGATTTATAAATTGGCTTGGGGCAGTTCCTACCCGAGAACAGTCTGAGCTCAAGAGGCACAATGAAAACTCAGCTCTCAGTGGGTGTCTGCTTTGGAAATTTAAAGCCAGGAAAAAGTAGTTTTTCAATTCATATCATAGTCTCAATGTTAAACGCCCTTTGCCCAGTCTTCGAGAAGATTCTTCTCTCTGAAGTGGAAGGAACCATCTTGGGGTCAATGGCCCATCTCACCTAACAGGATGTTTGTTATGTTCTGGACTCCTTCCCTGCTCCAGGTCAGAGTTCCTCCTCTGGAACAGACTCCCTCAGGTATTCCACAGGTCAGCCCCATATCCCTCACTGGAATCCACAGTGATAAAGGTTATCTCCTGTCCTGGGGCTTTCAGAGTTGCCTCTGAAACTAGGGCTTTGGCACAGAGCTGAGCACAGAGAACATGCAGGGGGTGGGGGGAGATCGTAAAAGGAAGAGAAGAAAGAGAAAGAAGGGGGGAAGTGCTGAAAGAAAGAAAAGAGGAAGGAGGCAGAGAAGAGGAGTTAAGACTATCACAGAGGCTTTCCAGTCATTTCTGTTCTTCCTTACCCAGATGCCGGCAGCCATGTTGGCAGGCTCAAAAGGCTGTGGCTGGCCCAAGCCACTTTTAAAACTTCGCATTTCAGGCCCTTCCTACTAGGCTTACTTGAAGGACATTCTTCAGGCCTGTCTGAACACAGAGGAGGTAATTGTGTGTCATTTCCCACGAAACATTCTGCAGACTTTGGAATCAGACAGACCTGGGTTTGAATCTCAGCTATTTTACTTGGTTAAACCTGGCCCTGCCTCTCCTCCCTCCCTCCCCCGCCCCCCCCCCCCCCCCTTTAGCATGGGGATTAGATGCACATGTTTCTGTGGTTTGCTAGGTTAAATGAGCTAGTGGCCCCAACCCTTTGCAAAGGACCTGAGATCCTGTGGCTCCACAGTGGCTCCTGTATAATGGTCCTGAGTCAGTTACTATGGAGAAGCAGGGAAGAGTCTAGGCCCAGGACTCCAAAGGGCTCCGCACCATCATCTCCTGCCTTTGGACCTGGCATCTATGCTATTGGAGCTGCATTTGAAAAAAGGGGCGAGGGGCAGTTGGGGGTGGGAGGATGGAGTGGGGCCTGAATTTGGTTCTTAGCACCCACATCGGTTAGTTCACACTGCTCTAACTTGAACTCCAGAGGATACACCACCTCTGGCCTCCAAGGACACCCACCCACATTCCTATGCACATAACCCCTGACACACCCATACACACAATTATTTTATTTTATTTTATTTTATTATTTATTTATTTATTTATTTATTTATTTTTACGAGACAGGGTTTCTCTGTGTAGCCCTGGCTGTCCTGGAACTCACTCTGTAGACCAGGCTGGCCTCGAACTCAGAAATCCACCTGCCTCTGCCTCCCAAGTGCTGGGATTAAAGGCGTGCGCCACCACTGCCTGGCTTATTGTTGTTTTTCAAGACAGGATTTCTTTCTGGAGCTCTGATTGTCCTGAAACTAGCTCTCAGGCTGGCTTTGAACTCATAGAAATAAGCCTGCCTCTCTGCCTCTCTGTCTCTCTGCCTCTCGAGTGCTGGGATTAAGCATATGCACCACCATCACCTGGCTCACATAATTTTTAAAATTAAATGAATATTTAAGATGTGGGATGGGTAATAGCTTAGTCGGTAAAGTGTTTGCCATGCAAGCATGAGGATGTGTATTTGATCCCTATACTCCACATTTGGAACGTTGAGCATTGTGTATAATTCTTGTGCTAAAGAGGTGGAGGCAGGCCGGGCAGTGGTGGTGCATGCCTTTAATCCCAGCACTTGGGATTAAAGAGAGAGATTAGACGAGGGATTAGATGAGGCCAGCCTGGTCTACAGAGTGAGTTCCAGGACAGCCAGGGCTACACAGAGAAACCCTATCTTGACGCCCCCTTCTACCCCACAAAAAGAGGTGAAGGCAGATGGGGACTCTGGGACTCACAGACCAACCAGCCTACTTGGCAAGTTCCAACCTAGAAACCCTGTCAAAATATCAGGAATGACACTAGAAGAATGGTACCCGAGGTTGTTCTTTGGCCATTCCTGTCTCCTGCATCCATTTATATGAGTTTATGCACACATACGTTTGTGCACACACATATGAAGAATCTGACTCAGAAAGCTGAGGGCAGGCCCCAGAGTATGCATTTCTCACAGCACCAATGAGAGGGGTGCCTCAGCTTTCTTCCTTGGAGATAGGAGAATGATCTCCTGACGAATGCCTGGACCAGCCTGCCTGGGCTATTCAGCAGCCTTGAATGGCAGCCTCCCTGCCTGACAGCCCAGGTGCAGCACTTTGCTTAAAGACTATCTAATACAATATGGCTTGGGGTCAGGACCTCTATCCTCTGAAAGCATCCATGGGCTGCAGCTGGAAAGCTATTGTTTCCCACTCAAAGGGAAAGTGTCATTAGTGCCCTGTGCAGTGAGAAAGGGCAATGGAGTTGGGCTTGTGTTAATAATATTCCTTCCTTAATGGGCTGATCAAGACTCTGTGTGTGGGCCTCTGGGCAGGACAGGCCTCTCTCCTCCAGCACAGAGGCTCTCCTGTTTCACCCCTCCACCTCACCCATCTGGCCCTCAGCTTTCCTGGGTACATTTCCCTCCCAGGAGCCCAGGTTTTGAAGGGCTTCTGGGCTATGCCAGTTCCCCAGGACTGCCTTCATATAGAACCACAAACTGAGTGGCTTAAACTAAGAGTGTATTATCTCTTGGTTTTGCAGGCTGGAGCTCCAAGGTCAGGGTATTGACAGGGCCACACTACCACCAAAGCCTTTGTGGAGCCTCCTTCAGCTTCTAACTGGCCTGTGTGACCAGGGCTTGACTGCTTCCTTCCAATCTTTGTCTTTGCCTGACTTCCTCCCTGTCTCTCTGTTTCTTTCTTTGTTGTTTGTGTGTGTATGTGTGTGTGTGTGTGTGTGTGTGTGTGCGCGCGCAAGCGAGCGCAACCTCAGACACATGCATGAGGCCACCATGAGAAACATGTGAAAGTCAGAGGATGACCTCAGGAGTCTGTTTGCTGTCTCCATGTTGCAGGGTTGTTTGTCACCCAGGCTAGTAGGCCAGCAAAGCTTTCTAAGGCTTCCCCTGTTTCTGCCTCCTGTCTCATCATAGGCATGCTGGGATTACAGCACATCCAGGCTTCTACACGAGGTCCAGGAATCTGAATCGCAATTATTTGGGTTGAACTGCAAGTGCTTTCACCCTCTGTCCTATTCTCATAAGGACACCAATCGAGTTGGACTTAGGGCTACCCTCACTGCGGTAGGAGCTCATCTAACTTGGTTACAGCTGCAAAAGGGACCCATTTCCAAGGAACAGAAGGCGAGGACACTGAAATCGTTGGGAGGATCCAACTCAACCTATGACAGAGGGTTAGAAGGACTTGGGCTCCAGAGACATCCTGAATCCCAAGAAGAAGCACCTAAGCCCCAGGGAGCCTCAGTTTACCCATCTGTAGGTGAGAAGTCTTCCTTCCTGGAACACTATAAGGATCACAGAGAATATCTTTTTAGGAGGAGGTGTATCTGCCTTTGCGTGTGCATACATGTGTGCATGTTGTGCATGGAATCCAGACGAGGGCATCAGGTGTCCTCTATCACCATTCACCTAGCCCCTTGAGGCGGCATATCTTCCTGAACCTGTATCTTGGGTTCTCTCAACTAAGCTGCAGGCAGCATGCCCCAGCAATCCTTCCGTATTCACCCAGTTGGAGCTGGGGCTACAGGTCCCTGCCAGACACATGGCTTCTTATGTGGGTGCCAAGATCCAAACTGTGATCTTGATGACCATGTAGCAAGCTCTCTTGACCACTGAACCACACCTCTCCATCCTGGAGAAATGTCTTCCAACCCACAAGGGAACACTGAAAGAGGCAGAGAGGCTACAACCTCTGGTTTGCAGCAGCTGAGTGGCAAAACCTTGCCTCTCTTCTGAGAGGATGGGATGTTAAGCAGGAAATATCCTGGTGGACCTGAAGAGCCAATGCCAACTGTGCTCCTTTGGGGGGAAGGTGGCAGCATTGTTCCTGTCACTCCTGAAGGGCTGGAACTCTCCATACAATGGGCCCCATGGTCTGCCTCAGTCTAAACACACTGAAATGGCTTTTATCACCATCTCGGGCCTGTGTGCTTTGGCCACTCAAAGCATAGTGCATCGCTGGAAGGCTCTCCAGCAGTGATGGCTGCAGAGAGGTCTGGCTGAAGCACCTCCAGCTAGAAGCAAGGCCTTCCCACGCATGTTAGAGGAAAGTGGCCTTTATTAAGTGCCTCTTCATTCAATTGCATTTTCTGCTAAACAGAACATTTGATTAAAAGGCCTGAGGATAAATTATTACCAACCACTAATGATTACATTTAAAAGAGCAATACAGAATTTAGAGCAAGGCTTAAAGAAGTTACAATACCTAGTGGGTGTTTTTGTTTTGTTTTGTGTGTATGTGTGTGTGTATGTGTGTGTGTGTGTGTGTGTGTGTGTGTGTGTGTGTGTGTGTGTGTGTTTGTTGAGGTTGGAACACTTAGAGTGTTTGAGTCCTGAAAGTTTAAGCAGAAAAGGATTGACTGGCTCATAGCACTACAAAGTTGGGAGTGGAGCATGGGATTCAGACACAGCCGGATCCAGGGACTCAAATGCCTAGCAGTGTCTTCTTAAGGGTCACTTTGTTCTTAGATGAGGGCCTCCTAGAACAGCAGCAGAGACAGCCACTGGTTCTCCAGCTTTTCATTATGTCACTGTGCCAGCACTTGCCTGTCCCCAGCATCCTCAGCTAAGCAGGATTCTCTGATCCAGGTCCCTCTCACCTCTAGCCCAGGGGACAAAAACTTTCTCTGGCCACACCTTTAGGTCAGAGGCGCTAAAGTTAACCAAGGCAGTGGGTGCACCCTGGACAGAGCATATGAATGGATGAGGGGTGAGTAAGAAAGCAAGAGACTCTGAAGAAGCCCATGGCTCTAGGCACATTATCCGTGAGACTTCAGCAACTTCCCTCCCTGATCCTTGAATACAAATTGAATATAAGACTTAGTCATCTTCAACTCAGTTCCTGGAAGCTAAGGAATGTGTGAAATGCCTCCTGGTCACTGTGGTCTGCACAAAGGAGGCCATGTGACCCCACACAGCTGACCCCAGCATGGACGGGAGCTATGTGTGCACTTGTTAGGGCTCGCTGCATCTAGCCCCATCTTGGACTATGTCTGTGTTTTCCACAGTGAACTCTGCCAGGCTCCAGCTACAACCTTTACTTCTGTGTGAGACCTGTGCTACTGCCTAAGCCGGAAGCTCCCACTCTGTCCTTGTATCTTATTCCAACTGTCTTCCCGCTCTAGCTGCAGGCTCAGGTCCCACCACTCCTGAGCTCAGGGCCCCACTCACAACGGTGCCCCCTCTACTTCTTCACTGGTTCTTTTTATTCAGTCTGTAGGATCATTGGAGAAAGGCTTGGTCACATCTGTTTTAGGGGGCCCTGGAAGCCTATCAGCAAATTCCCTATATCCCACATGTTAGGCTAGGCTCTGTCCTAGAACCTGCCTTGCTGGACGCAGAGTGTTTTCCACACTGATAGCCATTTGGGACACTTTCTTCACCCTCTTAGAGTGTCCCAAAGAAGATCAGGATAACCCTAGCCTCCAGGATGACTCTGAAGAGGAAATGAGATAAACTGCAAAGGACTGTGGCCCTCAAAGAGTCACAGTCATCATCATGTCACCATCCTGGTTGACCTCCTTCCCACAGACTGAGCAGGTGACCTGGACTGGTCTCTTCATAGGGAACCGATTCCCCTGCTGTTGACAGCAAATTCCTTCCAGGGAGAGAAATGACTGCACCTTGACCCCTGAAGCAGGGAGCTGAGTGCACACATAGCCCTGCAGCGCAGGAGTCAAGAAAAGGAAGGCTTCAGGCCATCTAGCTGAGAGAGCAAAACACAATCATTACGGAAATGACAGCCGCTGGCTGATTGAACACATTCTTCTCAGCCAAACCCGAAATTACTGGCGCTATTGATGGAGGCCTATTAGGAAAGGCAAAAGTCCCCCACAGGGAGCCCTGCCGAGTCCCTGATGGTTACAGGGACTGCTGGCCTTCAGCCTGGGGACACCTCCTTTCTGAAACCATCTTGCCAGCATCCATTCATAGCCTCCGCCTGTGCCTGGGGCTATGACTCGGGGCCTTCAGAAAGTGCTCATGGGGGCAGGGAATGTCTCATAGCTACTGTCAATCATTTCTAGATTAGACATGAATTGACCAGTCCTCACCACAGATATTCATTAGTAGACAAATATTGCTGTCCCCTCTACATACACCCTCATAGCTAAGCTTTCATTCTAGGCTCTAGAACCCACCTAAACAGTTTTGTGCTGTAGTCAGTAAAATATACGTAACACAAGCACGTACACAAAAGTGGTCATCTTAACTGCAGTTAGTGTTTAGTTATATCAAGTATATTTGTGTTGTTAGAGGAACCATTGGCTTCATCCTTTCCAAGCTGAAATTCTAAACCCCTTGGACAACAGGCCACAGCCAGCCACCCAGCTACTCTCCACGTACAGGGAAATGGAATCACATGGTGCTTACCTTTTGTTTACTACGAGTGATTGCATCATCATGACTAAAGAGGATCGATTGATGCAGGGCCTCACTAGGTAGCCTAGGCTGGCCTTCAATCTGAAGTGTAAGGACCATAAGGACATGCAATCACACAGCTCTGTCTTCTGATCCCGATGAGCCTGCATCTACACTGCTCCAGGATTCTTAAGAGCCTGATTATCTCACACGCCTGATTCCCCATTGGACCACAGACCCAGAACAAACAGCCTCAATCCTGCAGGGAACTGGCCAAAGAGCTAGACATGGCAGATGGCCTGCAAAGGTCCCCCCTGCTCTGTTAGCATCCTCTCTCTTCCCAGCCATGGCCTCTCCCTGAAAGAACTCCTCCCCCAGTTTCCAGAAGTGGGGGCCACCTAGGCTTCTCCCACTGCTCCCTTAAGCCACAATTTGCTCTTCAAATCACCAAACTGTTTACCGACAGTGCAGCTCCTTCACACTCTACTGAACTGCAAAACTAGTCATTACCCGGGCTCATGCCTCTTTGCTGCTAACAATGGCTTAATGGGAAAATCGGCATCAGCGGCTCAGAGGCCTTAATTACTCTTCTCTGTTGATCCCTGCTTTGGCCTAAACCCACAGCAAGGAGGGAGGAGACTACCCAAGACACAGAGAGCAGACTTGGCTTCCCCCAAAGGAAAACACAGTTCATCATTACATGAGGACAAGACACATCATGTGGATGGAGGGGAGGCCTGACTAAACAGTGACGTTCCAAGGATCAGCATAGAGGGAGGAAGTCAGGACTGTGATAGGAGTCTCATCCAGAAAGACCATGTTCAAATCCCACCCCTGCTACTTCCTTGCTCTGTGATCTTGAATGAGCTGCTTAAGGTCTCTGATTCATTTGTGTGTGTGTGTGTGTGTGTGTGTGTGTGTGTAAGACAGGGTTTCACTGTGTAGCCTTGACTGTTCTAGAACTCACTCTGTAGACCAGGCTGGCTTTGAACTCAGAGAGATCTGCCTGCCTCTGCCTCCTGAGTGCACCACCACTGCCTGGCTAAGGCCTCTTATTTTAATTTTCTCACTGGTGAAACATATAGGCAGTAGTATCTCAGTAGTATCTCATTCTGTTTGGGGTTGCTATAACAGAATTCTTGAGGCTGAGTAAGTTTTAGCAAACGGAAATGTACTGGCTCACAGTTCAGGAGGCTGAAATCTAAGATCAAGTCACTGGTATGTGTCAAAGTACTTTTTGCTATGTACAGACAAAGGAGACAGAACTTGTATAAACACGGATCCTACCCATGCAGGCAGAGCCTAATCACCCTCTAAGGGCCCTACCTTCCAATAGTAGTTGGATATCACCAACAACTATTGCAGTGTCTCTCTCCTAGAGTTTTATAAAGCTCTGTGAATCCATGAAATCCATGCCTTTGGTGTTTTGAATAAGAATGGTCCCCATAGCTCATCCAATTCTTAGTCATCAGGGAGTGGCACTACTTGAGAAGGACTAGGAGGTGTGACCTTATTGGAGTAGGCGTGGCCTTGTTGGAGGAAGTGTCTCTCTTCCTACTGCTTGTGGCTCTGGATGTTGAACTTGCAGCACTATGTCTGCCTGTGTGTTGCTATGATACGATGCACCATGCACCACAATTCACTAAATGGTCTAAATGGACTAAACCTCCAAAACTGCAAGCCAGCCCCAGTTAAACATTTTCCTTTATAAGTGTTGCTGTGGTTATGGTCTCTTCACAGCAATAAAATGCTACTAAGATGCTGCCCAAGTCTGCCATGGATAATTGATGAGGAGGCAGGCACATCTGGGTTTGCCACCTAGCTTCATCACTTATTACACAGGATTCTGGAGGGATTCGGGCTCTGTCTCCAGCTTGGAAACATCAATGCCACATTTTTTCCTCCTACAAGATATTAAATGGTAGATTCTTCTAGAGCCTGTCTCCCCCTCCCACCCCCCACACACACTTACAGAATGGGTGCTCGGAAAAACTCACATCTGGCATGGAGGGTCTCCCAGTCTGGTGGATACCAAGTCTTGGGGAGCTGGTGAATTCTGTCTTCAGCTGGAGTGACATTCAGGGGCTATATCTCAGGCCATGCACAATTCCTGCATTCTTCCTCACAGTAGAGTCTTATAAACCACTGAGGCTGTAGCTACAGAGGAGGCATTCACACATGGAAAACCACAAGAACACAAGCAGCAAAAAATGGGCTCCTGCCACAGAGGGGCCAGGTGACAGGGCCAGCCAGCACCAGGTTAGGTTACCAGGGCCACCCTCTTGTCCATTTGAGCACCTCTGTACTGTCAAGCCCCAACTCAAGCCTCTAGTAGGAGTTAGTATAGAATGACCAACAGCCCTGGGTAGAGCTCCAAGGGGGCAGAAAAAACTTAGATTTTGGTGTGTGGAGAGATATCCTGGGCTTGAGACTCAGTGCTCTGATGCCTTTAAGCACAAGAAGCTGTAATGAGAAGCTATACCAATAGCATGCCCTCCAGGGTGTTCTGTGTAACAAGATGGTGGCCCAGATTAAAAAGAAGAGTAGAGGACAGCTGTATATCTGAAAGGCAAAGAAAAGAGAGTAGGCATGCCATAATCCAGGAGATGGACATAGCTAGCAATGGGAATAGGATTCTCAGGAAGAAGGAAAAAAAAAAATCAAAGCAAGAGCTTGACGCCTTTAACATCAGCACTGGGGAGGCAGAGGCAAATGGATCTCTGAGTCTGAGGCCAGCTTGGTCTACAGAGCAAGTTCCAGAACAGCCAAGGCTACACAGAGAAACCCTATCTGGAAAAACAAATGAAAGGCAAGGAGATGGTGACATGGTGACGCCCACCCACAGGCTGATAAGGGCACAACACTTACATCAGCCTCAGGCCCAGACAGTGTAGAAGCCCAGGCTTAGGAAGGAGCATATGGGCCAGTCATCTGGCTGGGCTGCAAGGTCCAAGTGAAAACCAGCTCTAACTGCCTGGGACTCTGCCTTGCCTTAGAGAAGACAGTCCTGACCTGCACAGACTCGGGCTGTTGGAGCTAAGGAACACAGGTCTCTGCATAATGGACAAGAAGCCAGCCAGAAGACTAAATCTGGGCACAGTAAGGAGGCTCAGATCTGTCCAGGATAACTGTCTTCCAAGAAGGGACTGCAACAGGGCGGCTGGGGGACAGGGAGGAGTGCCATGTGCAAGTGCATTGCTCTGGCCTCTGCTCACCCCTCTGAAGTAGGGGCTCTGCAGGGAGGTGCTTAATTTCTGTTCCAGCTGCCATGGAGACCCAGGATGCAGATACTCAGCTCTTAAGCTGCTTCAGGCTACATGGTGATGATGGCCTGCCATTTGTCTGTTGAGTGGTCAGGCCTGGGTAGTTCGAGAAGATTTCTGTCATCTGTATTCTCACCTCATGCAGGGATCCTGGGGGTTTGAAGAAAGGTGTGCTCCAGGCCCAGGGAGGAGGGTCCATCTGGCTTCAAAGGAGAGTGAGCAACAGTGTGGGACAGTGCCCATCCTGGGAGACAGTGGCTGGAACAGTTATCCTGAACATGCACTGTCATAATAATGGGACAAACTTGGACTCAGTGATTGAATGTGTCAGAATGTAGAAAGGCCATTCAGAATTGGTGATAAATTTAGAGCAGAGGCCTCCCTGCTTCCCATGAACCATTCTCCACCCCTGCTGGCCCTCTCCTTGCTCGGCTCCAAGGCCTAAGCAGCTAAGAACATCCCATTTCTCTGCTCTTAGTTCTTTTGAGACCAGGGTCTTGCTAGGTAGTCCAGGCTGGCCTTGAACTTTATATGTAGCTCAGGCTGACTTCAAACACATGGCACTTCCTCCTCTGTCTCTTACAAAAATTCTGTCTCTCTCTCTCTCTTTCTCCTTCCCTTCCTCCCTCCCTCCCTCACTCCCTCCGTGTGTGTGTGTGTGTGTGTGTGTGTGTGTGTGTGTGTCTTCCACTCCTTCCTTCCCTCCCACTTCCCCACTTCCTCCCTCTTTCTTTGACTCTCCCTCGGAGAGGGTCTCTTAGGAAATGACTGACGTCCAGGAAATGATGAGTTAATGCCTGCAGTGCTTTTGATTTGCAACAACGTATCCTCTTCCCTGCAAAGATTTAAATAATTAAAATGTTTCCAGTGCAAGCACCTTTAAGTTGCATTCCCTAAAACAGTAATACAATTGATCAAAACCACACCAAAACTAAAAACAGGAAACTCTGAGACACAAACCTAGTCTCATTTGCAGTTTTCAGGCCCCAGCTGAGGAGCCTGTCACTTCGGCCACCCTGCTGTGACCTCATTCCAAGTTTAGCTAACCAGCAAAATGAGCCCCTTCCAAGGCAGCCCACCTGCCAGCCCAAGTTCTTCCCCAAGATTCCCCAAGACAGCTCACAGGCTGGATCTTGGCGAGGCCATTGCCCACCTTCCATGCTGAACCGCTTCCTGTCACTGCTGCTTTTTGTTCTGTGATGGTCCGGTAGAGCAGTTTGTGTTCCTGAATTAACCATCTTGTTGGATTCCATGCTTGCTCTTGGAAAGGAGCATCATAAAAGAAATGCCTATGGGAAGCAGAGGAGGAGGGTCGTGGGTTCAAAGCCAGCCTGGGTACACAGAGCAGCCCTGTCTCAAAAAAAGCAAGGGCTGGGGATATGGTTCAGTGTTGTAGCACTTACTTGGTACATACAAGAACCTGGATTCTATTTCTAGCACTTGAGGGAGGGAGGAAGGAAAGGGAGGAAAGAAGGGATGGAGTGGAGAAGCTTGGAAAAGCTTTACTTTGTATTGAAATTAACATTGGATCTCTCTGAACTAATAATATGAGCACACACACACTTTCACACATACACATATCTATACAAACACAATCACACACATACATATTCACACACACATTTTCACACATACACACACATAGCTTTTACAACACACACACACATATATGCACACACTTTCACATATACACATATCCATACAAACACAATCACACACATACACATACACATTCACACATGCACTTACACACACACACACACTCCTATATGGCAGACCCTAGAGCCTAGTAGGTGACAGTGGCCTTGAAGGGGACCTCAGCCTCTTTTGCCTCCTCTAAATGTCTTTGAGGACAAAATACCTGAGCTATGGCCACATAAATGTTTCTGTCCTGGTGATTGATAATGTGTATTAAACAACCCAATAAGTTCTGTAAGAAGGAACCTGCTTAACTCAGACTTCCATGAACTTAATTAACCATGCAGATCTTTAAATCTTTTACTATGTAGACACACACACATGCCCCACAATACAGAGCACTCCTCTGTAGAAGCAAAAGTTCCTTCCCTGAACTTATGTCAGCTTTCTTCTGCAGAGGACTTTCCCAAGGACCCAGGGACCCTTGCTAGGCTTACCAGCCTGTCTATCAAGTGAGGAAAGGGATGCTGGAAGGAAGACGCTCATCGCGGGTAGCATGGATCTTAACAGCTTAGCAGAAGTCTCTGTTAACAGACCATAAATCAGTGCAACATTGTTCTCTGACTCAGACAACTGGACACAAATGTATCTGTCATGTTGGCTTCTCTTCAGTCTCCTGTGAGGTTCCTCTCCTCATAGACTCCTAATGTCTTTGAGAAATAGCTACCCACACTGAAAGGCCTCCTGCCTCTTGGGCAGTGAGGGGATCCTTTCCACATGGGCCCTACTCTTGTTGACTTACAGTGTACCCAAAGCCCCATAGGGTTCAAACTTGCTCTCCAGTGTGTACCTATGAGAAGGTGGCAGACCCTATAGCCAAGTAAGTGACAGTGGCCTTGAAGGGGACCTCAGCCTCTTTTGCCTCCTCTAAACTCAATAGCCTGGCTTTGAAGTGGATGGCTTTTTTTTTCCTGCCACACATTCCCACCAGGATGCACTCCCTGACCACAGGCCAAACCATTACAGCTGATTTTACTGCTAAACTGCCAAAACTGTGAGCCCAAATCAACCTTTTCTCCATATACATAGATGGCCTCAGGTGTATAGTGATGGCCAGCTAATGGACATGGGACTCAAGCAGAAACGATGTCCTCTTGCCCAGAGGGTTTGGAAATAGCTTTCCTGACTCCAAAGCAAGGAGGACTCAGAGAACCATTCATGCCTTTCGATTCTGGGGTAGGCCACTGAGGTGAAGGCTCTGAGTTTCCTGGGATGTGTGATACCAAACAGTATATAGAGTCACCTAGGAGACACACCCCTAGACTGGCTCCCAAGCCAGGTCTGGCTTATAGTTTCAGAGCCTTAGTCCATTGTTGTTGTGGCAGGAAGTATGGCAGCCTGCAGGCAGACATGGTACAGGAGGAGCCAAGAGTTCTAAGTCTTGATCCACAGGCAGCAGAAGGGGACTGTGTGCCATACTGGGTATAGCTTGAGCATAGGAGACCTCAAAGACCACCCCCACAGTGACATACTTCCTCCAACAAAGCCATACTGCCTAATAGTGCCACTCCCTATGGGCCAAGTGTTCAAATACATAAGTCTACAGGGGCATGCCCATTCAAACCACCATAGTAACAAACTCAGAAATCTCTGAGTCATTTGGACATGTAGGGCTAAAAGGCCTTTTCTCCTATCCCCAAAGCCTAGGGACTCCCTGCCTACCTCCTCTGGATGCCTCTTCAGAGACTGATGCCTGAATGGGTAACTGAGTGTCTTAGGGTTTTCATTGCTATAAGAGACACCATGACCAAGGTAGCTCTTATAAAGGACAACATTTAATTGGGGCTGGTTTACTGATCCTGAGGTTCAGTCCAGTATCATCAGAGCAGGAAACATGGCAGCATCCAGGCAGGCATGGCACTAGAGGAGCTGAGATTCTACATCTTGTTCTAAAGGCAAACAGAAGACTGGCTGTCATGTGTTTAGGAAGAGTCTCATTGCCCACCCCTGCAATGACACACTTCTTCCAATAAGGCCACACTCACTCCAACAAGGCCATACCTCCTAAATAGTGCCACTCCCTTAACCAAGCATATACAAAGCACCACACTGGGTGTCCATAGCAAACCTCAATTTCCTCCAAGGATATGGAGTCAGAATGAAGATAGCTTGCAGAACCCCAAAACAGAATAGAAGGGGCTGCAACTCTGCAACCCATGGGATTCAACCAGAAATTTAGTTTTATATGTTAAAGCTAAGAATCAGTTAACAGAAAGCAAACTGCAAAGCACAGTGCCCTTGTAATTAGAAACCTTAATTTTCAAAGACAAACAAGAACTTATTCTTAGCAGCAAACAGAACGTTTTTTTTTTTTTTAAACATAACATTTTTTTATTGATTCTTTGTGAATTTCACCTCAGTCCCACTCATTTCCCAGTCCTTCCAGGTCTGCCCCTACCCGTGTAACCTCCCCTTAAAGGAAAATTAAAACTGCAAACAAAAATCAACAACAGTAAAATAAACAAAGCCAACCACCACCAAAAAAACAGAACAAAACAACAGAAACCCAAACAACAACACCATCTCATTGACTCCTCTGACCTGCTCTTCATTTTCTTTTTCTTTCCATAATTTTTTTATTCACTTTACATCGCAATTGCAGCCCCTACCTCCTCTTGATCCCACCCTTACTTACAAAGCCCTTCCCCTTGTCTGAGGAGAAGGGGAAGCCTCCAAACCTGGGACATCCTCCTTCAGCTGCATCCTTCTCTCATACCCCTCCTAGGCGGTATTTCCCGTTCTTTCTGTATCACTCTGATGTTCCTGCCTTTCCGTCACATATTCACTCATGTTAGTGGCACTGAAAGCTGCAGTCTGTCCTGCAGGACACACTTTTGCCCAAACAGCCTTATTTGCAAATATCCATTGCAGTGAGTCATTGGACTGGTTTAAGGCTCCAGGCTTCTCAGCTATTGCATCAATCCTGGACTCCTGCTGAGACTCTTCTCAGGTATCTTGCTGTTTTCCATAGACATGGAGATCCTGTGGCTATCTATGGTTCTGCAGGACTGCTCTCCACAAACACTACAGCAGTTCACAGATGGGGTAGATGTTGGGGTGGGGCAACTCAAAGCCCTTCATCTGGGCCTGGGTGGTAGCTGAGTTGATCAGCCCTGGGTCTCTGCAGGGCCACCATGCTGCCACACCAGTGAGCACTGCAGGGTGACATCTGGAAGGGATTGAGCCATTTTAGCAAGGCCCTTGCATATCAACATGGCTTCAGGCAGTAGCCCAGACTACAAACACTCGAATGGCCTTTGGGCAACAAACATCAACACAGCCTCTGGCTGTACATGGACAACTCACAGCCTGAAGCAGCTGTCTAGACCTCAGGTCTCATTATGGCCTCAAGTGGCTACACATGCCACTCCCATCAACACATACCCCTGAGGCAGCAAAGCTTGAGGACATCACCAAGCCATTGTCCCTCAGTGACACTGTATGCTCACCTCCGAGTGGTTCTCAGGCTTTGACATGGCCCGGGGCAGCGGCATGGACCACAGCCAACAACATGGCCTCTGGTGGCATCACAGACCAGGAGGTCTAATCCAGAAAGTGAACCTCTCCTCATCTCACTGCCCAGAGCCAGGGTGCAGCCAGGCGGCATGTTGGGAGGAAGCAGAGTGTGTGTCTGCATAAACCTGCTGCTCACTGCCTCCGGACCCTCCAGAGCAGTGACAGCATGTTGACCTCAGCCCTGTCTCTCACCTGTCACAGCCTCTCTCCATGGGGCATACACCACTCTGGTTTTCCACTTCTCTATTTCATATTTGATCATCATAGCCTCCACGTCCTGGGTGGCAGGTAGCTCTTTGTCCACACCACCCTGCAGCCAGCCATGTGACAGGGTGGGGGATCTGCAAACAGAACTCTTAATTTGCAAGGTATATTTTTCCTGTTTTGGTCTCCCATTAGCTTGTGAGGTATTTGTTCCTGTTTTAGTCTCACACCATCAAGGCTGATATGCTCAAAGTGTAGATCCCAGCCAATGGCACTAGGATTACTCTTGCTGCATCATAGAGAATACTTGGCTAATGATGCCCTGGTGGAGACTCCCTCCCACGGCAATGTGGATATTCTCTGCCCTTCTTGAGACTTATCCCTATGGTCATTTCTATTTTCTTGTGTGTGTTGGATCTCACTATAGCTTTACGTTCTTTTCTCTGCTTTTTCTTTTCTTTTAATTCTCATGTTTTCTGAAACCAGGTCTGTGTATAGCCCAGACTGGTCTTGATCCATGCCCCTTCTCAGGGGGCTGTCCTGGAACTAGCTATATAGACTAGGCTGGCCTTGAACTCTACAGAGATCCTCCTGCCTCTGCCTCCTCCCATGCCAAGCTTGGCATTGAGCTCTTGATCGGCCTACCTCAGCCCCTAGTACTTGGTTTGGGTTTACGAATAAGCACTATCCTGCCTGGCTTCGGTGGTTCGGGATTGAATCAGGCTCACACACAATCACTGAACTATATTCATCCAGGTCTTTTTTCCATGCTTTGAGGCAGGGTCTCACTAATTACCCAGTCTGAACTTGAATTCATTCTATAGCCCAGTCTGGTTTTGAACTTAAGACTCTTCTGCTCCTGCACACCAAGCAGCTGGGATGACAGGTTTGTACCAGGAGGCCCCACTTGTGGCTTTAATGCCTACTCTCCAGTGACTAGATACAAATGTTCATGCTTCCATTTGAATGTCCTCTTTTGGGAAGCAGCTCTTCAAGCCGGGCTGCCCTCTTTCTGTTCCCTCACCTGCTGTGCCTTTCCTCTTCCTCTTCCTGGCTTGAAGGCATTCTTGCTGGATTGGATTTTGAGTCTGCAGTCTTATGTGCACATGGCCAATTCCTCTATCCCCCTGCGGTTTGCCTCTTCACTCTCAGTGTTTGTTTTGGTTGAACAAACATTATTAATTTTAATGTAGGCCAACTTACCATTCTTCCTTTCATGACTTATGCTTTTTGTGTCCTAAGAGATATTTGCCTACCCAAAGGTCATGAAGATATTCTTCTGTTTCTGTCTGAAATTTTATTGTGTTGCTCTGAAAATTTATATCTAGGGTCCATGTGGAGTTGGCTCTTATGTACACTATGAAGTGAGGAGCAAAATTCACGTTTACATGTGCACATCTGTCTTAGGAGCCTGAGCGATTAGAACAAAATCCTGGGCGGCCTAGATAACAGAAATTTGCTCCTCTGAGTTCTCAGACTAGAAGAGCCAAATCATGAAAGCATCAGACTTGGTTTCTGGGGACCCGAGGAGGTTTATTCTGGTTACACACAGCCCCCTCCCGCTGCATGGTCACATCATTAAAGCAACCAGAGTCTCTCCCCGTTCTTAATAGAACATCAATGCTGGAGCCTCTACTGCCAAGACATCATCACCTCCTGAAGATCCAGTCTCACAATTTCACCCATGTGGCTGCCTGAGAGGTCACAGACATAAAACTTAAGCTCTGAAAATAAGGGTCCCACCTGGAGCCAAGAACTGGCCCCTCACACATTTGTGTGGAGAGTTCTCTCATACAAATCCATCCCATACCAACAGTAGTTTCTAGGACATCCCATGACCCTCTGCTCAGAAGGGAACTGGGGTTCCTTACTGTGTCATCTCTGCCACTACCCTAGACAAGTGTCCTTTCACACTGACTTCTGTTCTTTCAAATCGCCATTGTTATGAATCGGCTGGAACCTTTGAAACTTCATGGGAGAAAAAAATAAAGAATTAAGGAGAGGCAGGCGGATTTCTGAGTTCAAGGCCAGCCTGGTCTACAGAGTGAGTTCCAGGACAGCCAGGACTACACAGAGAAACCCTGTCTCAAAAAAGAAAAAAAAAGAAAAAGAAAAAAAGAATTATGGGGTTGAAACAAAAGCCATCAAGCCCCAAATCTACCAACAAAGGATAGCAAAGGCCATCATAGCAGGAGCACAGAGGCTGATGAAGGAGAAGGAAAGGACACATGGGGAGAGCACCTGTGTGGGGAGAGAATAGTGGGCTCTGTGTGACACCACGAGGGTCCTCCTTTCCTGGTAGGGGAATGGTGTTCTTTGTAGGAGAGAATTGGATGAAGAAAGGCCTGCTATAGATTCCCAAAGGGCAGGATCAGGATGAGCTCCTATGTGAGGGACCTGCACAGCTCCCTCATAAGTGGGATGATGTCAGCTGGATCTCCACCTGCAGAGATGCTATGACTTCTCCATTGCTCTGGGAGTAAGCTCTCAGCAGATATATTCATAACACTAAGCCCAGATTATATGTCAGCCCCTGGCTGGCTATGCAGGAAGTTGTGGGCAGAGGGTTATGGTAGCCATGTCAGACTGGAGGAAGGAGGTCAGCACGCGCGCGCGCACGCGCGCACACACACACACACACATAAACACACACACACACACACAAAGCATGCACAGAGGTTAAAATTACCAATACAAGCAAGATAGCTGCCTAAAGGAGAATACTTCTCAGAAGAATAGTCCAGAAATAAGAAGAGAAGCTGGGCAGATAAAAGTGTCTGCCTCTTAGAGGGAAAGCAATAGGGTTATATTGTGGTATGTCAAAAGGGAATCACAGCATAACCTTGAATTTTAGAAATGTATTCTCTGCTGTCTGTGGGGAAGAGTGGAGGAACTAGAGAAAACTAGACCAGATTTAAGAGCATTTAGACAACTGGACCAAAGGAGACAGAGAAATCTGACCTGGTTGAATTCAGTAGGTGGGAGGAGGCCTCTAGTAAGGGGTTAAAAAACACAGTGATCATCTCTTGATGAGGGCAATAGATGGCATCAAGGGGGCTGGATGGTGCTAAGTGTCGAGCTGGCACATGGTGGGGATAGGGAGATGGGGGAGGGCGTGGCAGGTTCAGGGAGAGTGGGGTTTCTCCAGTAGGAAGTTGCAGGTGTAACTCTGCAGCCCGGGAGGCAAAGGTTGCCCCGTGAGCTCATGCAAATCCTTATAAAAATATTTTTGTTCAACAACATTAAATAGAGAAACAGCTCATGAGACAGACATGAGTCAATAGCCCTTTACCCATCTATTAAACCTGGTAAGTATTGCAGAACAATGCTGCAGGCAGCGGTCCCTGCCCTGACAGACCCTTGTCCTGGGGTCAGGCCTTCTGCACGAGTACATTCAGAAAGCCTATGGTTTGAGTCTCTCCCAATATTTGGTGCCTTAACACTTGCTGAGGCTCAGACTTGGACCAGCGAAATGGTGCAGACATTTGCCTCCAAGCTTGATGACCTGAGATTGGTCTCTAGGACCTTCACAATGGAGAGATTGTGGGCCCTAAAAAGTTCTCCACTGACTTCTACATATGTGCTTGAGTGCACACACACGTATCTACACCCCCCCCCCCAACACCCACACACTCAAGTAAAAAAAATAATCTTTTTAAAGTCAGAATCATTGATTCCTGCTTCCTGGGTCTTGTCACAGTCCCTGAGATACAGAGTAACACCCATTTTCAAAATGGGAAAGACTCAAGCCATTCTTTATTTGATCTGTGTGGCAGCATGGCATGGCTTCTCCCTAATCCTTCCCATGTTAGTCTGAGTGTCCTCAACTCTGCCCCCATACCTCAGACCAATCACCTGTCCCTCCTCTGCCCTCATTTTTCACCAGCTTCCTGCCTCTCCCTCAAAGGTCGTCATAGAAGCCAGTCCTCTTGCTCTCTGCAGGTCCCCTTTCTTTTCCTTTCCCAATCTCCAGTTCCTTTCAGCAACCTTTGTCCCATCACACAGGCTATGGTACAATTATACAAGAGCCAAAAACTCACAGAGATTCAAAAGGAAACAAATCTGTATAGTCTGGAACCTTGTATCATGGGAGTGACAGACTCCCTGCCATGGGCAAGCCTTCCCTATGCAAGGTGCTTGTCCCAGAGACACACTGGCAGGCTGTTCCCTATAGGAACTTAAAAGTCCAGCAGCAGAATCAGACCGTAAATAGTTAAATGTGGCTTCACTCCTGTGGTAACTGTCACTGAGAAGGAGCCATGATACCACAGGGGCATTCAGTGGAAGAGAACTGACATGGCCAAATGAGCCAAAGGAGGAGAGACTTTCACCAGACAGAGAAGGGATGGGTGTGACCGAAACTGCATGGACAAGAGTCTATGTGACTGTAACTAGTGCCCCACTTGTGGAACTGAGAGAATCTGCTGACAGTGAAAGACTAGAGAGAGCAGAGGGTTAAGCTGGAGAAGTGAAGAGATTTTTAGTGACAGATTTTTAGTTTCTTCCTCTTCTCCACCCCCACCCACCAAAAAAACCCAAAAAACAAAAACCAACCAGAGTACCATTTCCTAGGGTCAGATTTACACTTTGAAGAAAGCAGGCAAGCTACATTCAGGAAATAGCTCTAGGGCTGTGTGGATGCAGGGAGGCCGGCTGCAGCAGGTTCTCAGATCCCAGCAATAGCTACATAGCCATGAGAGTCAGGCTGGGCAGGTCTGACTGAGGTTCAGAAGACAGAATGGCAGGCCTGGGGGAAATGGGTACAGGCAGTAAGGGAGCACCATGGAGATGTGTGCCTCCATGTTGGCTTTATCTTCATGGTCACCACACACACGGGGTGCTGCTCTAGGACAAGTGACTATGAGGACAAGGGTAGGTGAGGGTAGGCACTGAGCGTGGTGACTGCTGGGGCAGCTCTCCCCCTGCCTCAGCAGGGCCTTCCTTCTTCTGTATGTTTCTTATTGTTGCTATTGTTACCTTTTAGAGCAAGAGTCTCTTCATAAGATCTGTTCTCTGCTTGTGATTTTCTGAAAATCGGTTTTATTGTTGCCCTCCTTGGAGAATGTTTTCCCAGACACGTGAGACTCTAGGCTGACCTTCATCTCCTTCCACCACCTCAGGTCTCTCGTTGCAGCTGCGGAAATGTCTGCTAATCTACTTACGCTTCTTTGCTTAAACACTGGGATTACAGACAGCCCTGAAGGATGCTAGGGACCAAACCCTGTGCTTGAAAGTCAAGCACTTTACCATTGTGCCGCATCTCCAATCATTTGCTTGAGTCTCTTCAGTCATTTGCCAGGAGATCTCCTTGCCTCCCTCTCCTGGGATTAAAGGCATGTACTACCTTGCCTAGGACTTAGCTTTTCATACCCGAAACTCTCCATGACAAGATGCAGACTAGAAACTTGTATCTTCCAGCCTCAAGATCTGGATCACATGTGAGCCCTCCAATTCTGGATTGCAGTTCACTCCAGAATTTTTTACGTGGAGACACATTTCATTTCTTGATGATTCACATCTGGGAGTAGAATTTCTGGGGCATAGATCGGATGCTTGTTTAACTTCATAAAACCCTCCTTGACCGTTGCCTGCATGGCATCCAGCAGTCGTGGCTGAAGTCTCTCAGACAGTCAAAATGTGCATGTATTACTGCAACAAGGGGTAAAGAGTTGAAGGGTGGGGCTGGAGAGATGGCTCAGAGGTATGAGCACTGGCCGCTCTTCCAGGCTGCTCTTCCAGAGGTCCTGAGTTCAATTCCCAGCAACCACATGGTGGCTCATAACTATCTATAATGAGATTTGGTGCCCTCTTCTGGCCTGCAGGCTAACATTGTATACATAATAAGTAAATCTTTTTCTTAAAAAAAAAAAAAAAAAAAAAAAAGAGTTGAAGGGTGAAGGTTTGTCTTGGCCCCTTTCCTTAGTTTCTTCCCTCTTTACTCTAGAGGGGCAAAGACCCAGAATCCCCCCAACATACACCTTCAGATCAAAGTTCATTGTATGGGAGACAAAGAGACAGAAAGAGGAAGGAAGAACTGGGAAGAGGGCTCAGTGTATAAGAGCTTGCCCTGGTAAAGCCTGATGAGCTGAGTTCAGTCTCCCAGACCCACCTAACAGTGCGATGGTGCACAGCCTCAGAGCGCACATACGGATGTGGTGGTGTGCTTCTGCAGTTCGGTGCTCCTGAAGTGAGATGGGATGCAGCTGTCCTTGTCTACTTGGTGGGTTCTTCTTTCTTCCATCTTTCTCCACCCTTTTCCTACCCTTTCAATGCCCTAACACTAGAAAGAAGAGAAGAAAAGGCTAGAGAGAAAAGGAAAAAGATCCCTGAATAAAGTCAGGGGTTGGAAAGGGAGTAACGTTATCCTTAGACTACTTTCTGCTGATTGGGAATATGGAGTTCCTTGGGACAAGGTTGATCTTCACTGTCAGGATATCTAATTTGTTTTTGTTCTTGTTTCTTCTTTGTACATGACTACTTACTTATCTAACTGTGACCAACACCAACCAGCAACCAACCAACAACCTGCCCTGCCTCTGTGGCGCTAGCATTTATATACCCTCTAAATAAAAAGTCCCCGGAATTCCAGTGATTACACAATTGCAGAAACTATCTGCAGCTGGCAAGGTCACGTCCCTGCTAGAGCACAAGGTAAGTTATAGTCAGCTGCTGTGACAATCTGAAGAAGCAGCCTCATATCTTACACCTGGGATTAAAACAAAACACATTTCCCCCCTTCCCTCCTCCCTCTTTCTCTCTAACCCAAAGGTTTTCTTATTTATTTATTATATATGAGTACACTGTAGCTGTCTTCAGACACACCACCATAAGATGACATCAGATCTTATTACATGGTTGTGAACTACCATGTGGTTGCTGGGATTTGAACTCATGACCTCTGGAAGAGCAGTTAGTGCTCTTAACCACTGAGCCATCTCTCCAACCCCCAAAACACATTTTTATATTATTTATGTGTTTTCTTTTTTAAAGCCAAAACTCCAAAATTGTCATTATACTGCTTTGTGCTAATAATTGTGCTGTGAATGAATAGTGAGAAGTTATAAACAGAGACACTTTCAACGAAATAAACTCTTTTTAGATCAGTGGCCAAGGTTTTCAGGAGACCTCTCCTGCTCTCAATTCTAATCTTTATCAATATTGATGGTATCCATAGCTTTTCATTTTCTGAGGAAATATAAACAAATTCATGTCCCCAATCCAAAACGTTCTTGGACTTCCTTTCTGATATTAATACATCCTTATAGTACATAGACTAATTTAATTCCACGTTTTTCTATGACCTAGAGACTCTCTTGCTGAGTGTTGAGGTTTGTCTGTCTGCATGTTACTCCTTGTCTGAAGCAACTCATATTTTTTGCTGTGGGGCCTCAGGCTAGACCTCCAAAGTCATTTCCTGATGGTAAGAAATCACCTTGTATATATCTCTTATATACACACTTATTGGTCCAATTGCAGCCCTTACCACACTGCACACCCCTGGAAACCTAGGCCTTCTTTCTGATTTGTATTCAGGAAAACCATTGCCCTTAGAGATACCTTGTTCGCAATTTTGATGCAAATGACCAAATTTCCCACAATTGAAACACCAGGCGTGTTGATATTGGAGACGTCTAGCTATAGTGTGACATATGATATTAGCATGGTACACATTAGAACCAGTATCAGTTGTATCCCTTATTCACTCATCGGCTGGTGCTGCTTGAGCCTTTGATGGTTTAATAACTTTTTTACATTTGTTATTTGAATTTTCATCTGCCAATATCTCTATCAACACCTGCTTTGCATCAGGGTCTGATATGGCTTTGTTCACAGCTGGGACTAATCTTTGTAAAAAAAAAAAAAAAAAATCAATGAAGACTTCTCCAGAGCCGTGTTTAATCTTTGTAAACAAGATGGACCTTTTCCCAGGCTCCTCAACTTTGTCTCAAGCTCTTAAAGCTGCTAAGCGATATTGCTCTATAGTAGTGTCATCAAATTGAGTCTGTTCTTATATATCATAGTACCACCCTTCACCCAGTGCGGTAGTTTCAATATGCTTGGTCCAGGGAAGGGCACTATTAGGAGGTGTGGCCTTGTTGAAGGAAGTGTGTCACTGTGGGGGTGGGCTTTGACAGAGCTTCCTCCTAGCTGCTGAGGATGCCCGTTTTCTCCTGTTTGCCTTCAGAACAGGAAGTAGAATTCTCAGCTCCTCTAGCACCATGTCTGCCTGGATACTGCCATGCTTCCTGCCATGATGATAATGGACTGAACCCCTGACTGTGTAAGCCAGCCCCAATTATATGTTGTCCCTTATGAGAGTTGCCTTGGTCATGTTCTCAGCAATGGAAACCCTAAGACACCCAGCAATGATCTTTTACTGTATTCATTCCCCTTGCTCTACTTTTACTGGTGAATATTCACGGCTTCTTCCCTCCACCATGTTAACCATTGCAAGTGTGAACCAGCTTCGAATACAGCTGTTACTTATCTCTTCCAGTCTTGGGGGACAATTCTATTTTGAGTAGCCCAGTTATTTAGAATTTCACATAGTGTGTCCTATATGAAATCACAGCCTCTTTAAACCACCTTAGATCTCTCATTTCTGTAGGACACCAGTCTGTCTCTTCACAACCTGTTCCACACCATTAGTAGGCATATATGACTACTGGGTAAGCGGATGATAATCTTGTAACCCCAGGCCATCCCTCTTCCCACCCTGGTGGTGCAATCAGTTCAAGAGTAATTCTTTTCTTTTGAAACAGGCGGTTTCATCAGATTGTCTTCCCACCTCTTCAGCTTTTCTCTGACCCGACTGCCCTGCAGCATAGTTTCCCCGCTCCCTTTTCCTCCGGGGAAACTCCTGGTCTCTTGCTCAGTCACCTGGACTGAGCCATTTAGCGTTCTCTTTTTCCATGCTTCACCCTCTCTGGTGCCTCCACTTCCACCTGCAATTTTTTCAGTTGCAAAGCCAACTCTGCAATCCTTTCAGAAATGAGAGGGCAAAGTGATACCTTTTGTTTCCATTTCAGCCATTTTTTTTGTTTCTCAGGCCCTTCCATTTTTCACCTGGAAATTTCCCAACTTCTCTCAGTCATTCTTCTAAAAAAACAGAATATAGAAAGAAGAAAATGAAAAAACAAAACAAAACAAAAAACAGAAAATTCTCTCTGGGAGCAAAGCAGGGGACATCCCAGTGGTGTCAGCAACAATAAAGTTTTGCTGTTCTCTTGAGAAGAAATATTCATTCCTTCGTTCCCTGCTGTTTCCTCTATGGCATTTGAAATCAATTTTCTCAATCTATCTGGCCTCACATTGGGTGCTGCTTATAGCTGTCTTTGGCTACTTTGTGGGTTATTCTTTCTTTCACCCTTCTCCACCCTTTTTCCTAGCTTTCAATCCCCTAACACTAGATAATACAAGGGTCAGGAAGCTAGAGAGGACAGGAAAGAATTTCCTGAAATAAAGTCAGGGGTCAGAAAGGGGTCCATGTTATTGTTAGACTACTTCCTGCTGTAATCAGGGCACAGAGTTCCTTGGGACACGTTTGATCTTCACCATCAGAATATCTAATTTAATTTTGTTGTTTCTTTTTTTTGCAAACAATTACTTAACACATTGTGGCCAGCAACAAGCAACCAATAACACACCCCACCTTTTGGGGCCCTAACATTTATATCCCCTCTGAAAAGTCCCCAGAATTCCAAACATCACACAATTACAGAAACTATCTGCAGTTGGCAAAGTCCTACCCCTGCTAGAGCATGAGGCAAATCATAGTCAGCTGCTGTGGACAGTCTGGAGCAGGTCCATAGCCTACACACAGGATTATAACAAACACATATTCTTATAATATTTCTCTCTGTCTCTGTCTCTCTCTGTCTCTCTGTCTCTCTGTCTCTCTCTCTCTCTCTGTGTGTGTGTGTGTGTGTGTGTGTGTGTGTGCATGTGCATGCACACTTAAAAAAAAAAACAAAAACTCCAAAATTGTCACTACAATTGAAAATGGAGTCAGAAGAATCAGCTGAAAGCTCACCCACTAACTGGAGTCTTTGCATCATCAGCCAAGGCCAGGACTCAGATTCCCTGGGGAAGGAGCCTGAGTGGTCTCATATTACCCTGTGCACCATTCCCTGGGTAGAGCAGGACTCCATGTGAAAAGATCAGCTCAGGAACTTTGGGACACTTGTCCCTCAGGAAGGGAGAGGCTAATTAACATTCCTCAGACCACAAGGGGTGGGGACCGACCTGTGGGTGGGGGAGGCCCAGAGCACATGAACATATTCCACAGGACAGACTGTTGGCCACCCGCAGACGAGGGAAGTCCCTGCCACCTCATTCCCTAAAGACCGATCAGTTTAAAAGTCACACTGTTCTGCCAATCATATTGTGTCTAGCTGCTGCTTCTATATGCTACCCCTGGAAACTGTATAAAGGTCCACCAGACAAGCTGCCTGGGGGTCATCGTCTCTCCTTTTGGATGCAGGATGACCCCAGCATGCTGGAACAATAAAATTCCTCTTGCTTTTGCATCAATCCCTGGCTCTTCATTGTTCACTTAGGGGGTCTCTGGTAAGCTAAGGTTTGTCAGAGTTTTACACATGCCTGAATGGTTCTCGTACCTGTTGATCCATCCATCCATCCACCCACCATTCATTCAATCTTCACCAACAAGCTAGGTATGAATTCACTGTCACTTTAAAGTTGAGGGAGAAGAACAAAAGGCCTTGCTTGTGGCCACATAGCTGGTAGGCAGAAGCCAAGAAAAGAAAACAATCACGCTGGCCCCTGGCCTTCCCTGGGCCAGACTGCCCTGGAGAATCATTCGTGAGCACGTCTGCTCTGAGTGAGTGAAGGCATGAATTAGCAAATGAGTCAGTTCAAGTGTGAGGCTGGTTTTTCCTAAGGTATTCATTTCTACTTCCAGAGGAAGGTGTGGGAGGCACTCAGTCCTACCTTCTTCCTGAAGGATGGGTGATATTTCTTGAGGTGCAGAAAGGTTAACATGTCTTTTACAGCTGAGGTAATTACTTCTTCAGCAGTGGCCTTTCGGCAGAATTGCAGGCTGAACAATCATTGTGTTCTTCCTTTGTCATTTGCATCAGGAGCCAATGGGAAACATAGAGAAGGGGTAGTGGGAAGTCTGGGTGGTTTTGGGTTGTGAGGGGATGTCTGCAGCACTAGGAAATGTACCAGGGGAGACAATGTCAGTTGGCTTCATGGAAGGGCTTGTCTCCTCTAGTGAGCTCCATTCCCCAGATTTCTCCCCAGTAGGAATTCAGAAGTTACCACAAAGTGACAAGTAGTTACGCACTTCCTGAATCTGATCGTGGCATGAAGGCAGGTCTGCTCTGTGGGTGGGCTCCCTGAAGGCTGTGTCTATCCACATGTGTCATATGGGGCACATATGTGGGTAAGAAGAAGACCCTGTAGCAGGAAATAGAGCCTGAGAGAGAGGCTGCCTGCTCCTTTGGGGCTTTGGTTGATGGAGTCCAAACCTATCCCAAAGCAGATATGTGTAGGAAAGAAGAGGGAATCTGAAAACAGGCCCAAGCAGATCTAGGCATTCCCCTTAGGAGCCAACATCTAAGCTGATGTTCTCCACATAGCCCTAGCTTTCAGAAAGTATAGTCTGGGAAACTAGCTCAGTTGATAAAGCCATTGTCTTGATGTCATGAGAACCTGAGTTCAATCCTGCCCTAGTCACTGCTCTGTTGCTGTGAAGAGACACCATGACCAAGGCAACTCATAAAAATAAAGCATTTAATTGGGGGCTCGCTCATAGTTTCAGAGGGTTAGTCCATGATCATCATGATGGGAAGCAGACAGACTCCAGCAGATGCTGGAGCAGTAGCTGAAAGCATTACATCACAGGTGCTTCTCAACCTGTGATGTCAACCCCTAGAGGAGTGGCATATCAGATATCCTACATATCAGAAATGTATATTATAATTCATAACAGTAGCCAAATTATAGTTATGAAGTAGCAATGAAAATAATTTTATGGTTGGGGATCTCCACAACACGTGGAACTGTATTAAAGCGTCGCAGCATTAGGAAGGTTGAGAACCACTGGCTTACAACATGATCCATAGGTAGCAGGTAGAGAGAGACAATGGATGGTACATGGGTTTTTGAAACCTCGAAGGCCATGCCCAGTGGCACACCTCATCCAACAAGGCCATGGCTCAAAAACCTTTTTAGACAGAACATCAACAGGGATCAAACATTCAAATATAGAAGCCTATCCAGGTTGTCATTTAAACCACCATGAATCCCAAGAACCTACATTTAAAAGCTGGGCACGGTGGCATGCATGTGTAAGCCTAGTGAGGACACCGAAGAAGATCTCTGGGGTTTGAGTTCCAGGCCAATAAAAGATTCTGTCTCAAAATAAATAAATACATAGAAAAAGGTGAACAGGACAGACATGGTGGCACAGGCCTCTAATCCCAACACTCAGTTGGATTTCTATGAGTTCAAGGTCAGCCTGGTCTACATAGTAAGTTCCAGGCCAGTCACAACTACTAAATAAAAAATAAAAAGAAGTCAAAACCAAAAATGGGGGGATGGAGAAATGGCTCAGCAATTAAGAGCACTGACTGCCAGCACACACACACACACACACACACACACACACACACACACACACTAATGAAGCTGATGGTGCCTGAGAAATAACACCTGAAGTTAACCTCTGCCCTCAGTGTTGTATACACACATGCACACACCCATACACATTCACATACATGAACACACACACACACACACACACACACACACACACGAAGAAAGTATCACCAAGGTTATAGAGTCCTTTGGGGCAGAACCCACTAGGAGCCCTCACTTCCTGTGTTGGGAGCTTACATTGCAAAAAAGTCTCAGGTGGGAGTTTTCAAGAAGGACACTGAAGCAGATTTCTGGTAATTAGGAAGTTATTAAAAAGAGTCGCTCACACCATGGACAGATGGGCATATTGACAATGGCATGGTGAGGGCTCCGAGGAGAGTTCAAGTGACAGACAGCATGGCGGTGGTCTCTGAAGAGAGGAATCAGAGCCTACATGGCAGAAACAGGAGTCTCATACTTTTCTAATTGGAGGGTGGTTTTACCATATAAGCCTACAGGCAGGCTCTCTGATTCCTAGGCAGGCGTTGGGGATGGGTGGGGACAGGGTGTGTGATCACCGATACTCCCTTCCATGTAAACTCAAGCAAGAGATCCTGGCACCTGGGAATGTGTGAGCTAAGCCCTCACAGAGTGTCTCTGTAGGATGCATGGGGTGCCTGTGGGAGGGGAAGGTTGCTGCAGGTACTGTAACTGAGCAGCAGCTGGATTCTAATACATGTTCTTCCATAATAGAATTTGTTGGCATTTAGTATCACGGATGGGGCATCCTCGTCTTAAACCCAGAGGCCTCAAAGATGGCTGCTAAGGTTGTCGTCACTGTCATCTAGTGTTACAATGGCCTAGGTCCTCGCCAGTGGGTTCCCCTGACTTTAGACATGCTCTCTATGGCCTTGGCCTGATGCCACCCTTGCCTCCTCAGACTCCCTCTGTCCTTCCAGCTTCCCAGGACTGTAGGAATTGCTCCTCAGTAGTTGAAACAATAATAAAGTGACCTGGCGAATTCAAGAACAGCAAAGTGTGGCGGAGGCAAGAGGTAGGTCAGGGAGTCCTTCCCACTAAAACCTTGTACCTCCAGAGTGCAGAGAGCCCAGCAGTTCCACCTATGAACTCATTGGTTGCCCTTACAGAACATTTCCTGTGGTTTCCTTAGCAGCACTGTGAGGCAGGGACATTGTCCCTGTCATAGTTTTATTTTGATTGATATAAAATATGTTGACAAAAAGAAACTTGGGGGGGGGGAAGATAATTAATTGTTTCAGCTTGTTATTCCATCTGTCATAGACAGTTACCATAGACAGTGGGAAGGGCAGGGCAGGAACTTCAAACAACTAGTCACATTACATATGGTCAAGAGCAGAGAAAAATAAACACATACATTTGCTTGTTTGTACTCAGCTCAACTTCTTTATTCTTATATAGTTCATGAATCCTTGCCTAGGGAATGGTGCCACCCACGGTGGGCTGGGTCTTCCCAGATCAATTAAAACAACCAGGACTAGAAACATGGCTCAGCCATTAAAGTCAAAGGCTCACAATCAAACCTTTAAGATAATCCCCCTACAGGTCAACCCAAGCATACATTCCTTTGAGACTTCCTGGGTAACTCTAAGTGGGTCAAGTTCATAATAACAGCTCATCATCACAGTCCAAATTCAGAAGTAAAACCCTGTTTAGAAGTTTAGTGAGCTTGCAACAGGGACTAGGTTAGGTGAAGGCTGACCTCACAAGCCTAGAGGAGAGACATTGGTCCATGTCACAGACAAAGGCTGATCCATAGAGGTCCATGGTAGACGTGAGACCCCCCAACTTCACCTGCTCTTTACTTCTTTCTTTCTTTCTTTTTTTTGTTTTTTTTTTTTTTTTTGTTTGTTTGTTTGTTTTTTCGAGACAGGGTTTCTCTGTATAGCCTTGGCTGTCCTAGAACTCATTCTGTAGACCAGGCTGGCCTCAAACTCAGAAATCCGCCTGCCTCTGCCTCCCAAGTGCTGGGATTAAAGGCGTGCACCACCACTGCCTGGCTGCTCTTTACTTCTTAGGTCAGCTGAGTTGATTCCTTAGATCTAGAGGCTCTTCTTAGAGGCAAATGGCTGCTGCTGGTGCCCCTGAAACTGAGGGCAGGAGGAGATGTGTTAAGGGGTGTGGTCATAGAAGGGCCATGCTCTGCTGGTCTCGGAGGTTAGTCTTGACTTCTATTCAGGATTCCAATCTTGGTGTTTCTCTGACATTCCTAGAATCTCTCACTTCAGCCTGGCTTCAGGTGTTCATGTTCCTCTGGCCTTAACCCCAGCAGCAGAGCCTCAACCACATCACCTTGTGTGATCTCTGTCCACTGAATCTCTCTGTCCACTGATCTCTGTCTATCTACTCCTTGGCTGGACCAAGGCTGTGATCTGTTCATCCTTGGAGGCTCAGGTACCCACACAGTGAGTGAGGTCATCCTGCTCCAGTGGGCAGAGGAACAAAGCATTAGGAGCCCTTGGCCAGAGGCTGAGGTCTTGGTTACTAGCATCTCTATTTGTGTTTCTAGTTGCTTCTTCCAGCCCCTCTTTCCCACTGAGCTCCTGCACTTTCTGGGTCAGTGCAGCTGCTCCCTAGAGGATAAAGAGAGTTCTTCCCAAAGAGCCAGTTGGACCATAACTGGAAGCAGGAGACTACAGGCACCATATTCCAGCCAACACCTAGGATGTGCATGTTGGAGGGGCTCTCAGCCCCTCCAAGACTTCTGTCCTTCCAAACCAACAAAGCCTCCAGTAAGACACATTCAGAGCTCTGCGGGGTCTTGCATCTTGTGGTATAGTGTAAGAGATCAAGGTTCAAGAGATTGTCCACACCAGGAATTTTTTTATCACAGAAATTGGAAGATTAAAAATGACATAAAATTCCAAGGGATTATTGGTCTAGTTGTATTCTGTTGCTGTGGAAAAAAACCCAAACCAAAACAAACAAACAAACAAACAAACAAACAAACCACTCTGACTGAAAACTTAGGGAAGACAGGGTCTATTTGGCTTATACTTCCAGGTTACAATCTACTGTTAAAGGAAGTCAGGGCATAAATTCAAGGCAGGAACCATGGAATAACGCTACTCAGTGGCTCACTCTCTTACTTGCTTGCTCACACTCTGGCTCGCTCTTAAAAAGCTAACATTCTCATCCAGTCCAGGACCACCTTCCCAGGATCCCAGGAAATAGTACTTCCCACAATAGACTACCTCTGCCCCCATCAGTCAATACAATTCTACATAGACACATCCCAGGCCCACCTGATTCAGGCAGTTCCTCAGTTGGTGCTTCCTTTTCAGGTGATTCTATGTTGTCAAATCAACAGTGCTAACCTGGGCAACTAACCTTCCCTGGTTACATTTCCAGCATGGAAAATGGATAAGAGTGCATACACCTAGCTGGATATGGCAGTACACATCTTTAAACCCAGCACTCAGGAGGCAGAGATGGGTGGATCTCTTTGAGTTTGAGGCCAGTCTGGTCTACATAGTTCCAGGACAGCCAGAGCTACATGATGAGACCTGAATGCAGACACCACCTCCTGTCAGCTCTGCTCACAGAGTTCATTCTGTCATCCCTTCCTAGGTCTTCCTAGTTGTTCCCACAACTGCTGTGACTGAGGTCATCACACTACATCCTCTGACTGTCCTCACCTGGTGACCTCATCTTCTGAAAGACACGTTAAAGGAACACAGCCCTGTCCACACTGCAGTTAACTCGAGATGTCACCTTGTCATAGTGTAGGATGCCTTCTGCTCTCCTAGTTCAAACATAGCCATTCTGGCCCATGCTCTCCTTGAGCACCTCCTGGATTGTTCTATCAATCTTCACTGGCCCCTCCCTCTGGATTGTTCTGTCCATCTTCACTGGCTCCTCCCCCTGGATTGTTCTGTCCATCTTCACAGCCCCTCCCATTCATCCTGGGGCTCCAGCTGGAGCAGAATCAATAGGGGATTCTCTTGACTCTACAGATCAGGGAGGACACTTTCAGAAATGCTGACTCTTCCAACTCGAGAGCACAACTCCATTTCCTTAAGCCGTCTTTATCTGCATTTTATAGTTTTCTGCATTTATACCTAAGCATTTCATGTTTGGAGAAGCTATTAGAGTTTTATTCATCTTTAATTATCTTTTATGAGTATATAAAACAGAAGGATTTTAGCCTGGTGTAGTGGTTGGTGCATGCCTTTAGTTCCTTTACTTGGGAGGTAGAGGCAGGCAGATCTTTGTGAGTTCAAGGCCAGCTTGGTCCAGGACAGCCACAACTACATAGTGAGACACTGTCTCAGAAAAAAAAAGAAAGAAAGAAAGGTATTTTTGTTTTGTTTTTGAGATAGGCTCTTATGTCAGTAGCTCAGATGCATCAAATATACTATAAAGCAAGGAATGACTTTAAAGTTGTCATCCTCCAGTCTCCCTCTTCTCCATCTCTCTTATTCAGGGATTAAAGACATTCACCACTGTGTCCAGCAACACAAGTGGTGATTCATTAATAAAAAAAAAATGGCAAGGTACTACTGAATTGTATTCATCACACAATTCCTCCTAATTGTTGCATATTGTATAAATACAGAATAATACCAGAACAGGACAACTGGCATCAGTATACTCCTCTGTGGCTTCTGCATCAGCTCCTGCCTCCAGGGTCCTGTCCTGCTTGAGTTCCTGCCCTCACTGCTTCTGATGATGAATGTTAGAAAGTGTGAGTGAAATAAGCCCTTTCCTTCTTCAGTTGCTTTCTGTCATGGTTTTCATCACAGCAATAGTAACCCTGACTAAGACAGGACAGTGTTGAGCAAGAACATTGAGAGAAAACTTTCCTGCTGTGTGCGTGTGTCTGTGTCTGTATGTGTGTGTGTGTGTGTGTGTGTCTCTGTGGTGTGTGTGTGTGTGTGTGTGTGTGTGTGTGTGCGTGCGCGCGCACATGTGCATTCCCTTGCCTTTTACCAGATTGTGGAAGTTTGGTTCAATTCCTATACCACTCAGAGTATTTATCATGACTGATTATTGAATGGTATCAAATGTTGATTCTGCATCTATTGTGGTCATCATTTGATTCTCTTCTTTGGTCTGTTGAAATGACAAATTCCGTCTTATTTTCAGAACAACACAGGGAAAACCCAAATATAATCCTATCCTAGCTGTTAACGTGTGGGCAGTTCCACTGGCCGGCTCTCAAGGACATAGTAACTGCTTGCATCCTCATCTGCTACCATGGCCTGCAGGTCACCAGTCATGTACTGCAGATAAAAGGGCTACAGTCACTGCAGCTCTCTCTCTCTTGAGTTCTCTCTGTTCTCTGCGCACTTCCTCTCTGCTCCCTCTCTCTGCCCTCATGACTCTCTTCCTGTTCCCTGTCTGTCTGTCTTTCTGTCTACATGTCCACTTGTCTGCCTCTATTCCTTTCCTAGGTCCTTGCTCTTCTTCCCTCCCCCGAATGAATCTCTTTTGCACCAGATCCGTTACATGGTGTGGTTTCTTGGGAATTTACCTTGGCATGGGCCCATCAAAGATACCCTCACTCCACATTATATTTCTTAACACTATCCTTCTTCAAGTGTCCAAATCATCTAATAATTTCCCATAGTGCCCACGATAAAAATAAAAAGTCTGAATACAACGGATCAATTAGGGATGCATTTACTGTGAGCCGCAGAGAGTGTGATTAATTGCATAAATAATGAAGACATTTAACAACAAAAGTACATGACAATCTGCAGCAGCCATGGTTGGCTCAGCAGCTAATGGCATCAGGCCTCTAGATTGGCATTTCTGCCTTGCCCTCAGGCTTGTAAGATGGCTTCGACAGCTCAAGGATCATTACTGGAGGAGAGACATGATGGTGTGAAACACTAGCAAAGTGACTGGGAACAGAGATTCTCCTGTGATTCTTCATTTTTGGCTGAACAGGATAATTCTTCCCCAGAATTAATTTTTTTTTTCCCTAACAGGTCACATACTCGTCTGTGAGCCAATCCCAGGGTCGTGACAGCTTCAGGCAAATCTGGATTTTTCCCTGTGCTGGGAGGCATTGCTGCTAAGCATCAGGGACAAAGGCATGTGGCTACTGCAGTGATTTCTACCCACCACTCCATCTCCCAAGGCTTAGACCCCCATCATATATCCCAGGCTTAGATGAAGAAAGTGCCTCTTCCTTAACGGGATGCTCTGTCCACTTCCATCATCCAAGCCAAAGAAACCTGTCCTTCAGACCAACTGATCCCAAGATGTACATTTGCCACTCACTCCTGTTTTAGGGGACCGTGACATCCAGTGACTTTACAGATCCTCTTAAATGGCCCTTCCAGCCTTGATCATCCATTCTCGACCTTCCTACTATATCCAACCCTGCTTCCAAGCTCCACTGATCCTTCTAGGGGCCACTCTATCCTTCATGAAGAACTTTTTACCCTCACAGGTAGACCAGTTTTCCTACTCCTTCAAGCCCACCCATCAAACACTCCCACACATGGGAGTATCTCAGCATACACTATCACTACCAGTGAGCCAAGACTAAATATCATCTCAGTAGCTCCTCACCCCTACTGGAGATATGGGCCTCAGAGGAAGAAGGAATAGAATCCAGTGTAGAAAGAAACAGGAGCCATGAACATGACCCCATGTGAGGGTCTTGGTGAACCCCAAAGACATTAGCTCTAAATCCATAGAGGTTGGTGCCAGGAACAAGAAAATCTCTGTATCCCCACTGGACAGTGACAACCATGAAGTTAGAAGTGACTCACTCAAAGCCAAGCACAGGGCACAGAGGGGACTTGAACTTTGGTTTCTTCCACTACATGGAGAGGCAGAAAGGGAGGCAGGAGGCAACTGATAGTGTGTGTGTGTGGGGGGGGGCAGATGACATGGGGACAGGAACAAGGACAATGGGGCTGGCCAAAAAGCTGGACAGTTCAGAGGCCAAGCAGAAGCCCCTATTGAGTCAGCTGGAGGTAACTTCACATTGGTTACCAGGCAGAGAGGACCAAGAGGGAGATTGCATTTGAATAAGTATTGACTAGGATCAGAGTCCATGCTGGGCAGAGTCAGAGAGCTAGCAGAACCATAGTCCTCAGCCACGAGGACCTCACTGGCTGGGAAAATGGACACAGGCATCAGAAAAGCTATAATAAAGCAAGACAAAGTAGTTCACACCTTGATCCCAGAGGAATGGCTGTCTTGATTCTCACAGTTTTATGGTTAAAATGGATAGTTAGTGTGTGTCAAATCGGCAAACAGCGATCTCATAAAGATTAATCTTCATACAAATACCTAGGAGACATACCTCCGAACATGTCTATAAAGATGCTTCTAGAGGTTTAGCTGAGGGAAAAGATCCTGAATGTGTAGAGAACCTATGGGCTGGGGTTAAAGGTTGAATGAAAAGACGAAGTAGGAGGTACCTGGTCACAAAGGAGGAAGTGAACTAAGTGTCAGTTGTCATCTCTCTCCTCTCTGACTACAGATAGGCAAAGAGAAGCCTAGCAGGGTGGAAACTGGGAGGTGGGCCACAGGCCTGCTGACTTCCCTCGTGGTCCTCCCTTGGGGCTGCTCTGGTGTGTGAGCCCCAAGCAGGCCATGGCCCCTTCCCTATAGTGTTCTCTCTACAACCTGACCCAAGTTATCAGCCACCATCCATCTCCCTTTGTTTTCAAAGGCAACTCTAAAATGAAATGAGGTGTCTAGAATGAATGACGAGGGGATGGAATTATTCAAACCCCTCCAGAATCTGGGGGTGTATTTATGTTTTATGTTAAGCACTGAGATGGGCTGAGGTGGTCATAGAATTTATGAGCTTTTTTTCAAATTTCCCTGAGCTCTGCACTCTATCCCAGGACCAAATACTGGGAACCTCCATACTGGCACCCACTTCCCTGGGACAATTATCTCAAACTTGTTTCTGTATAAACCGAGGCCATGACTACTCCATAATTGTTAATTGTTTTGATTGAGTTTGGCCTGGTTTCATTTTGGTTTTTTGAGACAGGGTTTCTCTGTGTAGTACTGGCTGTCTTGGAACTCACCAGACTGGCTTCGAGCTCACAGAGATCTGACTGCCTCTACCTCCTGAGTGCTGAAATTAAAGGTATGTGCACCACTGCCACCAAAAGAGAGAGAGAAAGAGAGAGAGAGAGAGAGAGAGAGAGAGAGAGAGAGAGAGAGAGAGAAGCCAGAGGAATCTGGAAGAGTCCAGAGCAGAGAGAGGTAGTAGTAGATTAAGCACGCCCAGCAGACGACCTGGCCATGAGAGAAGCCAGGAACAGAGCAGAGAGAGAGAGGAATATACAGAGAGGGAGAGCAGAGCAAAGGGGAAGAGAACACTGAGAGAAGACAAAGAGCATGGAGGCAAAAGAGGAGCAAAACTGAAATCGCAGGGCTCCAAGGAGAATTCGTAGCCTGGGAAAGAGAAGCTCTGAGCTGGAGGGAGTGTAGGGTAGATGAGAGGTGGGAAGAGCTGACATAGCAACATGGACTCTGAAATGTGTAACAGATACTTGTGATACTGAGAGACCTTGGAGGCCAGATGTACTTTGTTATTCTGATAGATAGACATCATAGGTAGCCATTTGTCCCAGGTGCCTTTTGGAACTTAGCAAAATTGAGTTTCCTTGGACCTGGCACTCTCTGCATAAGTGTTTTGACAGGTGTGGTGGTTTGAGTAGGTATGACCCCCATAGTCTCATATGTTTGAATGCTTGGCCCATGGGAAGTGACATTAATAGGAGATGTGGCCTTGTTGAAGTAGGCTTTAAGGTCTCTATGCTCAGCCTCTGCCCAGTGTGAAGAAAGCCTCCTCTTGGCTGCCTGTAGAAGACAGTCTCTCCTTGGCTGCCTTCTAATCAAGATGTAAAACTCTCAGCTCCTTCTCCAGCACCATGTCTGCCTGCATGCAGCCCTGCTTCCTGCCATGATGATAATGGACTGAACTTCTGAAACTGTAAGCCAGCCCCAATTAAATGCTTTCTTTTACAAGAATTGCCTTGGTCATGGTGTCTTTTCACAGCAATGAAACCCTAACTAAGAGAGAAGTTGGTATCAGAGATTTGGATATTGCTGTGATAGGCCTGGCCATGCTTTTGTTTGGAGGAATATGAAGTTTAGGACTTTAGATTAGGAAAACAGTGAAATGCTTTAAGTGTGGCTTGATGGGCCATCCTAGTAGGAACATGGAAGACAGTTGTACTGAGGATGATTGAACTGTGGGGACTTGGCTCTAAGAGGTTGCAGAGGAAAAGAATTTTAGTATATTGCCTAGAGATCATTCTTGTGATATTTGGGTGGAAAATGTGGCTACTATTTGCTCTTATCTGCCTGAAGCTAAGATAAAGAGATTCAGATTAATTGCATTTACAAAGGAAATCCCAAAAACCTAGCATAGACTCTGTCTAGTGGTTCACTCTCATGAAGAACATTTTGAGTGTAGCAACTAAGAAAAATATAAAATGTTTGGTTCAAAGATTAAAAGGGCACCAGGAAATGGAATGGAGACAAATCCTATGTTTAAGGATGTTAAATGGAAGGGCTGGGCGGTGGTGGTGCATGCCTTTAATCCCAGCACTTGGGAGGCAGAGGCAGGCGAATTTCTGAGTTCAAGGCCAGCCTGGTCTACAGAGTGAGTTCCAGGACAGCCAGGACTACACAGAGAAACCCTGTCTCGAAAAACAAAACAAACAAACAAACAAACAAACAAACAAAAAAAGGATGTTAAATGGAATTAAGGGAGTGGTGACCTCAGGTTAGGATCCCACCCTGCTCAGCTTATTGTTTATGCATTTGCAGTTGAATAAGGATGTTATGTCATGTTAGGTGTCATTATGACCTGGTGATTGTTTTCATTTGGACATAAAGAAACATAATTGTATGTCAAATTGACAAGGGGTTGATTGTGATGGCCATTCTTGTTTGTCAACTTGACTATATCTGGAATGAAATACAATCCAGAACTTATAAAGATCTTGTGAAAAGGAATTTTAAAAAACTTAGGTCCAGGTATGACAGTACACACTTTTAACTCTAATAGGTAGAGACAACTAGATCTCTGAGTTCAAGGCCAGCCTGGTACAGAACAAGTTCCAGGTAAAGTAAAGCTTGGGTCCAGGCCTGGTGGTATACACCTTTAATCCCAGCACTCAGAAGACAAAGGCACGCAGATCTCTGAGTTCAAAGTCAGTCTACAGAGTAAGAGCCAGGACAGGCAAGCTTAGGCAGTAAAAGAGTTGGAAAACAGAAAACTGGTGCTGATGTAATAGAACAAGGAGATCAAGCTCCAGCTCCAGCAAGCAGCAGAACTTGGCAGCTTCAGCCATGTGGCCCTGGCTTTAGAATTAAGAATAGAAGGAGTTACTGGGACAATTGAGGCTGGTTGGCTAGAGCTAAGAAATTAGCAATGATTAAGGACAGCCAGGACTACACAGAAAAACCCTGTCTCAAAAAAACCAAAAACCAAAAACCAACAAAAAAATTAGCATTACAATACATAGCAACAGAACAAACCTTAACAATTTTTCTTTTTTTGTCTAAATAAAAAGTCTCTTTTTAAAATAAAAATAAACAACACACCCTAGGAACAATTATGAAATTTTTATGAACATTGTTAAGTAAAAGTTACATTTAAAACATCCAGTCTGGCCGGGCGGTGGTGGCGCACGCCTTTAATCCCAGCACTTGGGAGGCAGAGGCAGGAGGATTTCTGAGTTTGAGGCCAGCCTGGTCTACAGAGTGAGTTCCAGGACAGCCAGGACTATACAGAGAAACCCTGTCTCGAAAAAACAAACAAACAAACAAACAAACAAAAAAGTGTTTCATTATCTATCTTATCCTGGTGAGTTTAGAGTTTTGTATCTAAATCAGTTTTTTTCTTAACTTGTATTATGCTCTTAAAATTATCTTTTAAAACCAAGAACGTCCTTTTAAATCCTAAACAACATAACTTAAAGTAAAACTATGACTATTTATCCTTTAACACCATCAGAGGCCTGAGAAGGAAATAAATACTGCTTGAGTGTGCAGGAAGCACAAGGACACAGCTTCCAAAAATATAGAAATTACAGAGACAGCTGACTGCCTGGACAGTCCCCAGTATTCTCTATAACGCTGGAACATCTATCTTTAACATTCTGCAAGGGGGGAAATATAGTGGGTTGGCCTGATGCTGCTTGTATTTTAATGCTAATACTGGTTCCTCAAGACCTGGTTGCCCCAGAGAGGAGAGAGTCCACATGTAGACCCAGGTGATGCTATGTGACCTGTCCCCAAGTTATTTCTGATTGGTGAATAAAGATGCTGACAGCCAATAGCTGAGCAGAAGGGACATAGGTGGGCTATAAGGTTCCCAAGCTTTGAGGGTGAAATCTTCTGGGAAGTGTTTTCTGAGAGCACAAGGAGAGATAGACCTCATGCTGGCAGCCAGACCTGGTATAAAGGGGTCATGGAGAGCAGCTGAGGCTTGTCCCTGTGAGAGGCCAGGAAAAGCTATTGGCAAAGTGCAGCCTCAGTGGCAGTTAATGGCCCAGGACTGAAGGGCTTATGCAAAGAAGCTGAGGCTTAGCGTCATGAAGAGGCTATTGGTGAAAGTGCAGCCTAGTTGCAGCAGAAGACTCCAGCATATTGGAGATGTCCGTACCAACGGGATGACCAACAAGAACAGCAGCAGCAGTGGAGTGGAGTCATCCAAAGCCTAGAGTGCTACAGAGGGCAGAGCTGGAGAAGTGACCCAAACCCTTTGAGAGCCCAGAAGATAGTATGTAGATCCAAGACACTGGAACAAGAAGCTGGGAAGTTGAAGTTGCCTTGGAGACCCGAAGATGTTAGAGATGCCAGAGCTGTGGGATATCTGCTGCGGAAAGCTGCTGACAGGAGTGGAAACAGCCCAGGAGAAAGACGTGTGTTACAGTCAGCGAAGCTGAAAGGAGTTGAACATCAAACATGGAGGTGCAGAATTTGGAATTTGTCCGGGCTTTCGGTCTTGTTTTGGTCCAGTATTTCCTCACTATGACATTTTGGAATGGTAATGTATATCCTGTGATACTGGAGGTATGTGATCTGGTTTTTCCATTTTGATTTTATAGGGGATTACAGTTAAGAGTTTGCTTGAATCTCAGAAGAGATTTTGAACTCTGAACTTTTAAACAGTTTGAGACTGTGATAGACTATGGGGACTCTGAAGTTGGACTAAATGTATCTTGCATTATGTTATGCTACAAGCCTATGGGGGTCAGGGAGTGATATGTGGTAGTTCAAATAGGTTTGGCTCCTATAGACTCATGTGTTTGAATGCTTGGCCCATGGGAAGTGGCTCTATTAGGAAGCGTGGCCTTGTTGGGAGGAAGTGTGTCACTGTATGGGTAGGCTTTGAGGTCTCTATGCTCAGCCTCTTTCCAGTATGGAAGAATCTTCTGGCTGCCTTCCAATCAAGAGGTAGAAGTCTCAGCTCCATGGTAAACTTTACTGCACCAGGCCCGCCTGCATACTGCCATGCTTCCTGCCATGCTGATAATGGACTGAACCTCTGAAACTGTAAGTCAGCCCCAATTAAATGTTTTCTTTATAAGAGTTGCCTTGGCCATGGTGTCTGTTCACAGCAATGAAACCCTAAGACACCAACTTTGATTTGGGTGCCATATTTTCACACTTGCTCTTGCTAGACCTGTCCCATCCTGCATCAAGGGAGGCTGGCTTTGCCAAGAAGTCTTGTTGCCGATGGTAAGTTGTTGTCCATGGCAGAATGTCCAGTTAGGGTATAGAACCTGGACACCTTAAATTTGGGAAAGACGAAAGCTAGCCTTTTGTTAAGCCCATGACCTACACATGCACAGATGTCCCTAATACTCAGGACCCTTTGCTTTAGCACTCTTGGGGCTTCCGAGTCCTCTGGCTGTGTGTGGTAGCTAGGACTTCCTCAGGCCTATCAGCTTCCAGGTGAAAGAGATAGACAGAGGCTGTGCTGGACAGTGAGTGGGAGGGCTTCAGGTGATGAAAGGGTGGCTCGTGTACATGGAGGTCAGCTGGAAAACATCACCACTCCCAGGCCAAGGGCTGTCTTCCCTGAGCCTGGTGAGAGCTGAAGGTTAAAGGAGAGTCAGATAAGGAGGTAACGGTAGAACTAAGGAGGATCACTGTCACTGTGGTGCTAGGGAACCCGCAACGGGTCTGGGTTCTCCCCCATTAGTCACTAATTAAGAAAATATCCTACACGCTTGCCTACAGCCCAGTCTCCTGGAGACATTTTCTTAGCCAAGACTCTCTCCTCTCCAATGAGTCTAGCTTGCATTAAATTGACATGAAACTAGCCAGCACATCCTGCCGCCCACTCACTCTGAGCCAGGGACATCCAATATCCTTGAGTTATTTACAAAATGAGACAAACATAAACATGGTACCCCAGGCTGAGAGTCTTCGGCTTGAGCTCCTGCTTCTTCCTCCGCTATTTTTGGGAACTCTACAGATCACTGGCCTGCAGCCTTCTGAGCTCCTGTGCTCTCACTCTAGTGTGTATGCTTCAGCTCCTGTGAGACACAGGCTGTGCTGGACAGTGAGAAGGAGGGCTTGCTCCTCCTTGCTCTGTCCTTGCTCTCCATTAGTGCCACAACCCCAGCCATAGTAGAAACCAGACTGCAAACGAAGTAGCACTATCAGGCCTGGGTGCCAGAACCTCACTGAATCCTGGTATGCTGATCCCTGGTTTCCCAAATGCCCCCAAAACCCACATAGGAACACAGACGCTGGGGACTGCTTCCTTCATGGGCCATGTGCCCTCCCCCCCCATCCCTTCTAAGCTATAATAATCAACTGTAATTGACTCCAATTCACATTCTACCCATGCACCCAGTTAACAGCACCCCTCCTCCTTCCAAAAGACCTGACTCTGGGTCTGTCAACTCAACACCAGCAGCCTCTACCTGACCATAGGACTGACTAAGCTCTGTAATCACTGACAGTGACTTATTTTGGCACTGTGAGCTCTCACAGACATGTTCTTATTAATCTTTCATAGTGGCATTCTGAGTTCAGAGAAGTTAAGACACACGTCAAGATCACACAGATGGCAGATCCCAGCATTCAGCTTTGACCAAGACCACACAGCCTGTGAAAGACTCATTGCTGTGTTGAGAGTCCACCCCACAGACATGATGGGCATGGCAGGTGTGCCAGGCAGGGCAACATCTGAACCAGTTGAAGGTTACCTGTGTTATTCTCCTGTTTGTTCTTGACTATGGTTTAGAAAGAGCTAAGAGAGCAACGCCAGAGTCACTGGTCCTGGACTTGTGTGTTCTAGAAAATTCTGGTGGTTTATTCACTATAGAAAAATGTCATAGTTGGAATTACTTTCCCCCCATGGCAAGAAGTGGCTTTATGGTCCTGGATAAGGTAGGCTACGGTGGGACGCAGACAAGAGCATGTAAGATAGTCCCAGAGAAAGTAAGAAATTATACAGTATCACTGTCATTATTCACTGAAATCACTCTTGTCATCATCACTGTTACCACCACCACAATTATCAGCATCACCAACACTATCAGCATCACAGTCACCATTATGCTTATATCCATCAGTATCACCAGCGTCACTCTCAGCTTCACTACTACCACCATCACCATTACAACTATCACCATCCTCCTCCTCCTCATTGTCACCACCATCACCACCACCACCATCATCGCCACCACCAGCACCATCATTACCACCAGCACCATCATCACTATCACCATTACTGCCAACACCATCACCATCATTGCCACCACCATCACCAACACCATCATCACCACCACCACCACCATTACTGCCAACACCATCGCCATCATTGCCACCA
>JANHMN010000010.1:41238912-41318388 GCA_030674055.1 Rhabdomys pumilio
CATCACCATCACTGCTACCACCATCACCAACACCATCATCACCATCACCATCACCAATACCAACACCAATCACCACTACCATCACTGCCACCGACACCGTCACAGCATTCACCGTCACACCATCTTCGCTGTTGTTATCAGCCCTCTAAAGAAAGTAAATCTATACTTCTTGAGTGTCCTGCATCTGCCAGCTCTAGGCAAGCCCTGCCTCAAGGATGCCCTAGATCAGTAGTTTTCAACCTGTAGGTTGCAACCCCTTTGGCAAACCTCTATCTCTGAAAATATTTATATTATTGTCTTAGTTAGGTTTCCGTTGCTATGAAGAAACACCATGACCAAGGTAACTCTTATAAAGCACTTTTAATTGGGCCTAGCCTACAGGTTCAGAAGTTCAGCCCATGGTCCTCAAGGTGGAAAACATGGTAGCATCCAAGCAGGCATGGCACTGGAGGAGCTGAGAGTTCTACATCTTGTTCTAACTGCAGCCAGGAGAGGACTATTTCCCAGGCAGCTAGGAGGAGGGTTTCAAGGCCCACCCCCACAGTGACATACTTCCTCTGTCAAGGCCACACCCACTTCAACAAGGCCACACCTCCTAATAGTGACTCTGTCTGGGCCAAGCATATTCAAACCACCACATTTATGATTCATAACAGTATCAAAATGACAAGTTATAATGTAGCAATGAAAATAATTTTATGGTTGGGGTCACCACAACATGAAGAACTGTATTAAAGGGTCATAGCATTAGGAAGTTTGAGAATCCGCTGGGCGGTGGTGGCGCATGCCTTTAATCCCAGCACTTGGGAGGCAGAGGCAGGCGGATTTCTGAATTCGAAGCCAGCCTGGTCTACAGAGTGAGTTCCAGGACAGCCAGGGCTACACAGAGAGACCCTGTCTCGAAAAACAAAACAAAACAAAAAAAAAAGGAAGTTTGAGAATCATTTCCCTAGACTATCAATAACTGCCATGCTCCATGCCCCATGCCCCATGCTCCACACCCCACCTATGTTTTAAGCATATCATCTAATAGTCACCCTTTGACATGAGTAAGGAAAATTAGGCCTGCCCAAAATCACTGTGATTTGCCCTATTTGTCCCGGGATAGTACAAATCCATTGTGGTCATTGTCCCTTTCTGCCCAGACTGACAATTCACCTTTGTTTTCCTGTCTCCAAATTGCTCTGGTTTAAGTCTCATGAGTCATCTCCCTCATGCAGGACAACTCCTGTATCCTCTCCCCCCCCACCAACTGGTTTTCCGGCTGACCTTTTCAGTCTCAGCAATCAATCAGTCTGACACACCTTGGGGAGCAGAGTCACTGGTCATGGAAGGGGGGAGCACTGAGCACCCACCTGGAGGCCGGAAGCACTGCCCCGAGAGGCCACTCTGTTTCCTGAAGTGGATGCTGAACCAGCTGGGCTGTACAGAGCAAGAGTATGTGTGTTTGGGAATCGGGGTAAGGTGATGATCTTGGAACAAGGTACTTCCTTAACAAGCCTGTCCTGAGTGTTGAAGACAGACCCTTAGAAGATCACTGTGGGGCTGAGTACGTGCTTCACACCAGAAGGCATTGTAAAGGGAGGGTCCAGGATTGTGTAACATGGATTGAATTGTCTCCCAAGTCTACACACTAAGGTCCTAGCCCCTACCACAGTCTAGAACTAGACTGAAATCAAAAGGAGTGGTCCCTCATGACCCAGGCCTGCCACCCTCAGAGAAAGTAGGAGAGACATATAGTTAGAGGCCAGGCTGGGACATAGTGAAAGGTGGTCATCTGTGAGACAGGAAGAGGCCTTGCTAGAAACTGAGTCTGAGCTTCTAGAAAGTCTAGAACTGGTACGATTTGCTAGTCTGAACTTCCTGCTCTGGCAGACTCAGTAGAGAAGATGCCACTATGAAGCTCTTGCAGCAGGTAGGACCACCAGGCAGCCCTGGCCCACCCCATTGTGATCTCTACAACCTGGAACCAGCTCAGACTCCCCACAGGTATTGGGGAACACTAGGAAGAGGGGCTGCAATGGGGGCTGAGAGTGAAATCGGGTCCCTCCCTCAGGGAAGCAGGCACAGGGTGTCCTGGCCACTGATCCTAATGTCTGTTTGATGCCTTAGACACACATGGCTGGGTGCTAGTCCTGGAAGTTCTGACTTGGTGAGTCTAGTGTGGGCCAGAGAATTTTCACTGCTTGTGAGGCCCCGTTGCCCGCATCAGAGTTCTCTATGGTCAAATAATTGGGAAGGAGTAGTTGCTCTCCTTGATGGTTCTCCTTTCCTAAGTGCCGTCACAGCACTGGGGTAGTGTGGTGGTTTTAATATGCTTGACCCATGGGAAGTGGCACTGGTGGTGTGGAGTAGGTGTGGCCTTGGAGGAAGTTCACCACTGTGGGGGGTGGGCTTTGAGGTCCTATGCTCAAGCTCTGCCCAGTGTGGAAGAGAGCCTCCTCCTGGTTGCCTTTGGATCAAGATATAGAACTCTCAGTTCCTTCTCCAGTACCATGTCTGCCTGTAGGCTACCATGCTTCCTGCCATGATAATGAACTGAACCTCTGAAACTGTAAGCCAGAGCTAATTAAATGTTTTATTTATAAGAGTTGCCTTGGTCATGGTGTCTGTTCACAGCAATGAAACCCTACCTAAGACAGGTAGCAAGGACATACAGGAAGGTGACTGACATCTGTTCCACCTCTATGGTATGGCTACCCTGGAGCCGTCTAGGAGGAAACCCAGTTCACAGCAAGGATCACACAGATCCCCATGAGGCCAAGGTTCCTTTTCTCAGGCTATTCCTGCTGCTGTGACTTGGACACAGGGGAGTGGTTGCATGTGCCCATCTGAGCTTAGCCATTGCTGGAACAGCTAGAGGAGAGATAAAACCTTCCTTCGTCATCTGTCGTCAGTTATTGGGGACTCTCTGTTGCAACTGTGACTCTGTGGGTATGGGGCTCTGCAGCCTCCTCCCCATCCATCCTTTGGACCCTCCTTGAGGCCTGTTAAAACAGAAGCCTTAAGAAGAAAATGGCAATCAAGCCACCTTGGAAGTTTCTATAGCAACCAAACTGTGGTTGTCCATAATTGCAGCTAACGTCAGCATGGGGTTGGAGGAGGCTTGTGGTGGGAAAGGAGGGGGCTATGCACCCCTAGCCTGGCAGACAGCAGGAGCTGGTTCTGTCTGGTCTGGGCTCACTTGTCTGGAAGCTTTCAGTGACACTAATTCCTGAGGAAAATGCTGTGTGAGGTGGGAGGGGGATCCAAAGAGGCAAAGAGCCCACAGGACCTTGGCAGGAACCCAGAAATCTAGCACAATGCTCACATCAAACACATCCCTAGACAAAATCCTGGACACTAAAGGGCTTTTTTTTTAGCCCTGGGTGGGTTTAGACTCAGCCTCACTGGGACAAATAACGTGTGTGGAGCACAGGATCCAGCGCCTCCAAGCCCAGGGGCATTTGTGGAGATGGGCTGGCTCCAGATGAAGATGAGCTCATGACCAATACCCAGTAGATGGCTTGTATATCCTGCTTTAGAAGCAGCACAGTAAGAATCATAATGCTGGGGGCTGGAGAGATGGCTCAGTGGTTAAGAGCACTGACTGCTCCTCCAGAGGTCCTGAGTTCAATTCCCAGCACCCACATGATACCCTCTTCTGGTATGTCTGAAGAGTGTAAGAGTGTGCTAATATACATAATACTCACATACATTAAGTAAATAAATCTTTTAAAAAAAAAGAAGAATCATAATGCTTCTGTTCATTGAGCTGTTACTACACGTGGCAGGCTCTGGATACATTCTGTCCCAGGAGCACTCTAGGCTATCCCCTAACTACCCTTAGACCCATTTACAGATGCACTACTGAGGCCTAAAGCATAAGGGGAGGGTGACTAAGATCCTGGTCTCATGCTCACTCATGTAAGTCCTCTATACTCTGCTCTTAACTGTTAGAATTTTAACTAAACCCCAGTGAGGTTCACTAGGCATTAGCTGTGGGTAGAGGGAATCTCAGCTGTCTCAAAGGAGATGGGGAGATGACTCTATTAGTAAAGTGATTGCTAGACAGGCATGAGGACCTACCTGGGCTTCATCCCCAGAAACCATGTTTCTAAAAAGCCATGTGTGATAAGAAGGACCTGTTATCCCAGAACTAGAGAGGTGGAGACAGGCAGATCCCTGGTGTTTGCTAACCAGCCAGACTGGTCTAACTGCCATGTTCTAGGCCAATAAAGAGACCCTGTGCCTTAAGAAAACAAAGTGTGTTTGCTTCAGGAAAACACACCTTCATGTGTTTGCCCCAGCAAAACACCATCCAACACAACTGACTTTCCAAAGAACCCTTACATTTCCATTTCAAGGGTTTCTCTGTGTAGACCAGGCTGGCCTTGAAAGATCTGCATGCCTCTGCCTCCCAAGTGCTGGAATTAAAGGCATACACTATCACCACCCTGTGAGAACCACTGATTAAATGGTACTTTTAAGAACCTATTCAGTATTTGATAATCTAGTCATTCATCTCGATAGCTGAAATACTGTGGCTAGAATTCCTTCAAAGTATAAGGAGAGAGAACAAGTAGAGTTTGGGACACCAGCTTGTTACATAGTCTCTCTGAGTATGAAAATGTCCAATATAAAATGTTTCTTAAAAGCACCATCTTCAATATTTTAGAAGGCTTTGGTTATAGCCTTCCTTGGGAAAAGGCCGAATGAAGCCCTCACTCTCCTTGAGCCCAGGCCTAGTCCTGAAGTCAAAAACCAGCAGGTCTGGCTCCCGAGGTTCTGCTGCTGCTTAGATGAAATCCAAAGCATTTGTTAAAACTCTGACGCAAAGGAAAAAATAAACATTAGTTAAACAGAATGTCTTCCAAATCTCTCAAATCCACCAGATCTTACAGGATTTGATACAAAATTTAAATTGTGTAAATAGATAATGGAAACCAGTAAATCTGATGTTGACGAATTGGCTTTGAACACCTCAGCTCTGGGCACAGGCATTCAGATTCCTCCCATGAGGCTGCAGCCCAGCTAGGAAATGGGCCTGAAACCCTATCCTCCAAGCTAGAGTCACAAGTCCTATTCTAATGCAAAGGCGAGTGGCAAGCAAGGTCCTACCGCTTTCTGACTTAGTTTCCCTGTGTGTACAAGAAATGAAAGGGTATGACCACCTGGAGCTAGCTTTCTTCCAGGGACAGCAGCTACTTTTGAGCTGAAGGGACATCCTGGAGGTAACTTTAATCTTTCAGTTGTCCCCTCAACTGCAGGGAGCCATGGTGATGAGTGGGAGGTGAGAAGCCAGCTGGACAACACCCTTCTGGCTTCTCTCTGTCCAGCCTGCCATGGAACCCTCCCAGGTGGAATGACCAATGCCCAATGCCCAATGCCTAGGATGACGACGAACATTCAAGGACAATACCAGAGCAGTGTAGGTCAACATCCTGGTCATCCTCCTTCTGAGTGGTCAGCTATACAAACTGTTATTAGAGATCACTGGGAAGGAGTGGGTTATTCAAGTGGGGTGGGATGGTTCAGCTTTGGAAGGGGACAAAGATGTTTCTGAACTGGGAGTCTACTCAGCACACTTGTGTTCCTGAGCAGAAAGGGTCACCAGAAGCCAGTTTCAGGAGTGGATTCTTAGAGCCAGCCACAGCATGCCACAGGCTTGCAAGGCACTTGAGAGGTGGCTTGTAGGTGCAGAGAGAACCCAGTACCGGGGATTCAGCCATCACTGACCCATCCTAACATTTTTGCCCAGGCATCATTTCCAATTCCACAGCTACCAGGGATTCCAAAGAGGTCAGATACCACCTCAGCCCCTCCATCCTGAGAAGCTGCCAGCAGCTACCATTGAGGACCCAGACAGAGCACAGGAAGGCTGTAAGCAGAGGTTATATGCTTTCTCTGACCATGCACTTGAAATGTATGTCTCCCTGTGACTATTTACAGGTTCTTTTTGTATGAGACTGTATGTGTGTTCACGCTCATGGGAATGACATTATGGTGACATAATGCTTTGTTTTGGGTTTTGGAGTGCTGGGGATGGAGGCCAGAGCTTTATATATGCTCAGCAAACCCTCTACCACTGAGCTACCCCACAGCTCTACCAGGATAACTTCAGAAGGACTAGATGAATCTCCAGAACTATGTTCCTACCATTTTACAGTTGCATAGCTGCTAGGTCCATGGGCTCTCCTTGTAGGCCTGCTCTCCAGACAAGCAGCCCTCTTCTTTTTTTTTTTTTTTTTTTTTTTGTGAAAGACACATGTGTTCTCTCCTATGGCTGAGAGGCAAATGAATGCCAATGTCCTGGTTAAGAGCACACGAGTTGGGCAAGCAAGATGGTTCAGCAGTTAAGGGTGCTCCCTGTTCTTCCAGAGGACTCTAGTTTGAAGAGGAACCACAGAAGAGAGGGCCAAAGTCCTTCCAGCAGCTGACATTTGAGGCCCTCATTGAAAACATGAGTGGGCACGGTCCAGGGCCCCCGCTTCACACATTATACAGCTCTGGTGAACAATGAGAGATTTGGAATTTCTTTTTAACCATTTGCTTCCCAGTTTCTTCCTAAAGTGATAGAAACACAGTGAACTACCCAGCAACCGGCTTAATCCTGGTCATTCCTAGGCTCTCTGATATGCTACCTTCCTTTTGGATGGATACAAGAGAACATGTCTCCATCAAATCAAGTCAGCCTCTTCCAGAAGGAGAAGCTCTGTCCAGCTCATGAGCAGGGATGTATATTCTATTTTCTTATACACACAATACATGGTATATAGAGCTAGGTGCAAGGGTATAGGCTTTGTCTAAATCCTGGACATAAGGGAATCGTTCGGTAACATCCTAGGCCCACCTGAGGCCTGCACCTCACAGGTGGGAGGTGTTCTGGGTGGAGGGCTGCCTACAGCCAGCCCTGAGAAGGGGCTCTAGACCAGGGCTGAAAAATTGAAGTTCTACTCCTTAGAAATAAGAGGCAAAGGGCTAGCAAGATGGCTCAGTGGGTAAAAGTGTTAGCTACCAAGCATGACCACCTGAATTCAATCCCTTGTGAGTCACACGGTAGAAGGAAAGAGCAGAGCCCCATACATTGTCCTCTGACCTCTACCTGTGCCTTGTGACACATGCCTCTTCCACATAAATACACAAACTCAAAAATAATACATAATGAAAAAACAAACACTACATTTACAGGGTTTGGTGTGTGTGTGTGTGTGTGTGTGTGTGTGTGTGTGTGTGTGTAGCCCTGCCTGTCCTGAAACTTGCCCTGTAGACCAGGCTAGCCTCAAATTCAGAGATCCACCCATCTCTGCCTCCCAAGTACTGGGATCAAAGGCATGTGCCACCATAGCTAGCAATAAACACAATTTTTAAAAATGAGGTGCAGAAGCCAGGCGGTGGTGGCACACTCCTTTAATCCCAGCACTTGGGAGGCAGAGGCAGGCGGATTTCTGAGTTCGAGGCCAGCCTGGTCTACCAAGTGAGTTCCAGGACAGCCAGGGCTACACAGAGAAACCTTGTCTCGAAAAACAAACAAACAAACAAACAAAATGAGGTGCAGAGAGGCCATAAACATGAAGGCTTCAAATTCATGAAGAGAGGAAGATGCTGATGGTCCCTGCTCAAAATGAGAGTGAAATGGACATCCCAAAACTACTAGTTGCATTCTGGAGTGAGTTTGAATTTGTAAAACCCTTGGTTCAAATGTTTTATTATGATAAACAGAAGCTGGAAACATCAGACATCCTCTCAAAGGTAGGTACAGAACCAACTTCATCTGGTCCATATTCTAGATTACCACACACTTGAGGAGAAACCAAAGATGACCTGCCATGTATTAGTCCAGTATCTGTAGCAAAAGATCTAAGACTAATTTCTCTACTTATTTATTTTGAAGATTGATTTTTATTTTATGTATGTGAGTACACTGTAGCTGTCTTCAGACACACCAGAAGAAGTCATTGGATCCCATTACAGATGGTTGTGAGCCACCATGTGGTGGCTGGGACTTGAACTCAGGACCTCTGAAGGAGCAATTGGTGCTCTTAACTGCTGAGCCATCTCTTCAGCCTCTGAGACTAATTTATAAACAACAAACATATAATGTTAGCTTTGATGGGGTCAGGAAGCCCCAAGTTGAGACATCGCAGATTGATTATCCATGAGATAACTGTTCTCTGCTTCACAGGCAGCACGTGTGGCTGTGCGCACTCTCAGCCTTGTGTCTAAAAGGACTAATCTAACACACAAGGCTCTGCCCTCACAGGCACAGCTATTCCTAAAGACCCATTCTCAAGTCCTTCCTACCCACTTAAAGTCCCCGTTTATGAGTTCCAGAGGAACCACAGCACACAGCAGAGAAGTCTGCTGACTGCAAACCTCAACTATTAACAAACTGCTTCTCTTATAGTACATTCTCTCAATAAAGGGTTACACTAGTCACTTGTGTCCTTGCTGTGACCAAATGCCTGACAAGAAGCAACTTAAGGGAGGAAGGGTTTCTTTTGCTTCATGGTTTGAAGGTGGGATGGTGCTGCAGCAGGAGCAGGAGGTGGCTGGTCACATGATATCTACAGTCAGGAAGCGCAGAGAGATGAATGATGGTGCTTGGCTTACTTCCCGCTCTGCATTCAGTCCAGGTCTGGGTCCATAGAGTGATGCGGCCAATGTTCAGATGAGTCTTTTCTCTTCAGTTAGACCTCTCTAGAAACATCCTCAAAGATATCCTCAGAGGACTGTCTCCTGTGTGATTCCCAAACTAGCCAAGCCAACAGTGGCTACCTACCCTCAGGGTAAAGACAGAGCAGGTCTGTCAATGCCAGATGCAGAGAGGTATCTGTGGTACAAACAGAACGGGTGTCTTTGCTTGGAGATTAGGATGATGGATTTACAAGTCTATACAAGTAAGAAAACATACAGAATTACATACACCACACACACACACACACACACACACACACACAGAGAGAGAGAGAGAGAGAGAGAGTCTTTGAATAAAACAGATATGTTGTATCAATGTCAATATATTCATTGTGGCTTCATATTTAGATATGGTTTTACACAGATATTGATGATAAAAAAAGCAGGCACTGGGCACTCTGGATCTCTCTGTGTTGCTCATGTCTGTGTGTGAATCTGCAATTATCTCCAGATAAAAAGTTTCACTTAAACATAGCAATGGTTTAATGTTCAATGTAAAGAGTAGACCAGAAAGCTTTGTGTAGGCCGGGCAGTGGTGGCGCACGCCTTTAATCCCAGCACTTGGGAGGCAGAGGCAGGCAGATTTCTGAGTTCTAGGCCAGCCTGGTCTACAGAGTGAGTTCCAGGACAGCCAGGGCTACACAGAGAAACCCTGTCTTGAGAAAAAAACAACAACAACAACAACAAAAAAAAAAAAGCTTTGTGTATGCTGGGAGCAATGCTATTTGAAGGCCTCAAAATGTAGGGTCTGGGGCTGTAAAAAATTTGCCGAGCATGCATGAAATTCTGGGTTCAAACTCCATCCCCAAGGGGGGAAAAGGACCTCAAATTTTATACCTTATAGTTACTAAACAGTTGCCTGTTCCATGACCCAGTAATTCCACCCCCCATGTATTCTCCAGAGAAATAAGTGACTATCAGAACATGAATGCGGGACAGTACAGGTAATGGTAGTCTGATTCATAATAGGCATGGGGGCTGGAGAGATGGCTCAGTGGTTAAGAGCACTGATTGCTCTTCCAGAGGTCCTGAGTTCAATTCCCAACAACCACATGGTGGCTCACAACCATCTGTAATGAAATCTGGTGCCCTCTTCTAGTGTGTCTAAAGAGAGCAATGGTGTACTCACCTACATAAAATAGATCTTTTAAAAAATTCTTTCATAATAGCCATGGTAAGCAACAGTCCATGTCGGGAGCAGCCTTGCTTATACACTAAAGGCCTAAATCGGCCATGGGCCTCAATCAGCCATGAATGCCTACTAACACAAAGTCTTGGTCTCTATGGGAAAGCACTGACCCTGGAACAGATAGCTATAGATCTTGTAGACAGGCAGCCTTAGTAGAAAACTACCAGCCTGGATAAGAACAAGTAGTCATAGGTCTTGTGGATAGGTAGCCTTGGTGGAAAGTACCAGCTCAGATAAGAACAAATGAATCATAGACAGAGTCATAGTGACCTGTTCCCTGCTTCTTTATCCAGCCAAAACCCTGTTCTGGAAGATATCTGTACTCCCCCTGAGAACACCTATGCTCCTGCATCATGCATGCCCTTCCCTACATCCTGCCTCTATGTACATATAACCCCGGTGTGAAAAAATTAAAATCACAGTTTGATCAGACTATAGACAAGCCGTCATTCTTCGCATTCCCCTGTCTTCCAGTTCTCTCTTCCAGGTCTTCTGATCCCAGTACAATGCCCCATGAAACTGGGGCAAGTCCAGATGCCCATCACCAGTGGATTAATAGGCTGTGTTCTGTTCTTGCAACTCAATCCTTAACATGGCAATTTAAAAACACAAGTGTATGCCATATACAACCTCAATGAACCTGCCTGACACAGTGAAAAGCCAAAAAAAGTAAAAATGGCACTGCCACTGGGGAAAAAACTATGGCAATTTGGGTATATGTTCACAAGAATTGAAAACAAAGTCCTAGACAGATAATGACATTTTCACACTCATAGTAGCCTTGTTCACATTTACTGGAACTTGGGTAGAAGTAACTCAAGTGGTGGAGGGACATGGAAAAAATCTATATAGCACGTTATTCAGCCTTAACATGCTACATACAACCAGATAAATTTTGAGTGCTTTGGGCTAAACAGGATAAGCCAGACATAGTAAGAGAAACATTGTATCAGTTTTAATTAATCAACTTGACTCAACGTAGAGTGGGCAGCACTGTTCCTTGTATTGGCACTCTAGACTATAAGCAAGGGGAAAGCAAACGGAGTGTTAGCATGCGTCCATTCATTCACTGCTAGTGTGCATTCATTCACTGCTACTGTGCATTTATTCACTGCTCTCTGCTCTTGACAATAGGTGTGATGCAAGTAGCTACTTCAAGTTCCGTCATATTGACTTCCCTACAATGATGGACTGTGACTTGAAATTGTGAGCCAAGCCGGGCGACGGTGGCGCACGCCTTTAATCCCAGCACTTGGGAGGCAGAGCCAAACCAATCCCTTACCCTAGAGGTTATTTTTGCCAGACTGTTTTTATCACAGCAACAAAAAAGAAACTGACATTATATTAGTCCCACTTCAGTGTGATAACTACAAGGCCGAATTCATACCGAGTTCCTGGTGATGGCTGAGTGCTGAGGAAATCAGGGGATTTCTCATTAATACAGAGCTGCTGTTTAAGTAGTACAGAATTTCATTTGAGAGGGGATTTTTAAAGCAGTCTGAAAATGGATGGTGGTGATGTTTATGCAACATTATTAATGCGTTTAATAGACTAACTATACACAGAATTGTCAGGATGAAAAAATTTTATGGCTGTTTGCTTTTTGGTTTTTTGCTTGGTTTTATGAGACAAGGTTTCTCTTTGTGGCCCTAACTGTCCCTGCACTGGCTTTATAGACCAGAATGGCCTTGAACTCAGAGATCTGCCTGCCTCTGCCTCTGAGTGCACCACCAGGCCCAGCTTTTTATGTATATTTAATACAACCTAAACACTGAGAAAAGGAAGAAAGCAAACTAGCAGACACAAAGACCACATAAAACTATTACCTTTCTCTCTCTCTATTTTAAACTAGACCCCACACCTATAGTGTTTGCATAAGAACTTTCAGAACAGGACATCTACAGCACAGGAATCAGCCCCGAGTGTCCATGATGGGATGACATGAGATTTAAAAGTTTCTGCACAGCAAAGGAAGCTATCCACAGAGCAATAGATAGCCCACAGGGCAAGAGGAACTCTACCAGCCACACTGGAGACAGGGAGCTGATGTCTAGAATTTACAAAGCATTCAGGAATTAAATACCAAGAAAATAAACCTGCCAATCAACAAACGGCTACTGAACTGGACAGACAGTTTTCAAGAGAAGAAACCAAAATGGCCAAAACATTTTTTTTTTTTTTATGTTCAACATCCATAGTCATCAGGGAATTGAAAACTAAAACTACTTTGAGACAACACCTCACCACAGCCAGAATGGCTATGGTCGAGAAACCTTACAACAGATATTGGAGAAGATGTGGACAGAGAGAAATTCTTATTTGCTCAGGGTGGAGTGCAAATTAATACAACTATTGTGGAAATCAGCTTGGCAATTCATCAGGACATTAAAAGTAGAACTACCAGGTGACCTAGCTATTTAACTCCTGGACATAGGAGGAGATGGCCAAAGCCCACCTATCAGTGACACACTGCCTCCAAAAAGGCCACACCTCCTAATAGTGACACTTCCCATGGGCCAAGCATGTTCAAACCACCACACTAGCCTATAATGTATATGAAATTTTTAAGGAAAAAAATTCAATCGACTAATAATGTCTTTTTGGTTTTGGTTTGTTTAAGACAGGGTCTTATCTAGCCCATACTGGTCTTAAACTTCTGATCCTCCTTGAAGAAATACAATGACTAAGGCAACTCTTTTGAAAGAATGATTTAACTGGGCCTTGCTTACAATTTCAAAGGTTTAGTCCATTATCATCACAGCAGGGAGCATAGCTGCGTGCAAGCAGACTTTGGAGCAATTGCTGAGAGCTACATCCCGATCTGGAGGCAGAGAGAGGCAGAAAGACAGGGTGGGTGGAGAGAGAGAAACTGAAAGGAGAGAGAGAGAGAGTAAGGGAGAGCTTAGCATGGGCTTTTGAGACCTCAAAGCCTATACCCAGTGACACACTTCCTACTCCAACAAGGCCACACCTCCTAATCCTTGTAATCCTTTCAAATAGTACTACTTCCTGGTGACTAAGCATTCAAAAGTGAGCCTATGGGGGCCATTCTTATTCAATCCACCACAGGTGGAGTTAGGATTCACTGTCTGCTTAAGTCTCTTTCTGGTTTACAAATGGTTGCCTTTCCATGTCCTTGTTTGGCCATAAGACAGTTCAAGGCTATGGTTTCTCTTCCAGTGAGGTCCTAATTCAATCTGATCAGGGTCCAACCCTGTATCCTTGATAACTTAGAATGCTTCCTTCAGGGACAACCTTATTAAGGAGTTCATGCTTGAGAAAAAATTCTGGCTGACGCAACAAAGCTCTAGGGAGTTCTGGCCAACAAAGGGCCATATGAGTCAAAAATTACACAGATGGAGGAGGGGTTAGTGGAGTTTCAAGAGGAGCATGGTGATCAGGACTGTGAGAGCACCAGGGGGAAGGGTGTGGTTTCCTTCAGGTACTTTGTGGACCCTGGAGGCAGGCATTTTCAGAAGCAAGATCAGGGTGGATATTAGCCACTGTTTTGCATACAGGAGATACAGTTAGGACAGAAAGGAATCAAAAGGAAGATGAAAGAATAAAATGGAGGTGAGGGGAGATAGGAAAGAGGAGGAGGATGCTTGCCATCCTGACTTCTCTAGTGTGACTCCTGTGGATCCCGTGCTGGCCACGGTTCTGTCTTCATCCCTGAGCTGGAGGCTGGGGCTTTCCCCCTTTTTTAGATGAGAAAAATGAGCCCAGTTCAAGGCACCTGTCTAGGTGGACAGAGGCTCTGAACCTGACAGGAGTTCCTATGCTAAGCACCAAGAGAGACAAAGTTCGGCTGGAGGTAACAGGGAGGGGCAGGATACAGGAAGCCTCAGTCTCCCCCTAAATGGTTTCCTAAGCTCCTCTCACCTGCCAGGCATTGAGTGTAAGACGAGCATAGTCATCCTCACCCCTCTCCATGGGTGTGGTTCTCATTTTCCGATCCTTCCCTCAGGGTGTCCAGACACTGAGGCATACCAGGCATACCCAGCAGATGAGGTTGAGGCGGGCGGAGTCTGGACTGGGTGGGTCAACAAGATTGAAGGAAGGAGGTGGGGGGTGCTTCTCCAAGAATTTTAGTGTTACAGCTCTCTAGGACACTACTCAATGAAAAAGTGTATATACAGAGACTTTATTCAGGGTGAATCAAGGGCTATAATATGAATCTTGGAGAGTGGGAAGGGGTTCTTCTTAGGGTGAATTTTCATTGGCGGAGGCTTAAGTTTCTGGAGATACCTCATTTGTATAGAGAGGCATTCCAAGAAGTTGAATCTGTAATTTCACCAAGGATTACATGACATTCCTCAGACAGAAGATTGGGGGTTAGACTCCCCAGATCAGGCAGAGAAGAGGAATTCTCGCTAAGAAAAGAGAATCCTCCATTTTGCACAGAGCTCAGGAAAGCTGTCCAGATTCGGTAGTCTGCAACTTTGTAACAAGGTACAACACATGAATCTGAGCTTCCCCGCCCCCACCCCCATTCTGCAAATCTTGCGTCCAGTTCTAGGGAACAGATGTGTTAGGGTAGCTAACACCCTCACAGGGATTCTATTCTAGCAGGAAGAGGAGAATGCTGGATAGAGAAAAGACCGAGACAAGCATTTGCTGGTATCACCCTGGGACTTGGGAAAGGGCACAGGTTGTCCTTTAAGCTGGTAAGGCAAAACTCAATTCCTTTTACAATTTCATTACTAGGGAAATCTATTGGCCCCAGGAGCACTCTGCTCACCAAATTGAACTAAAAACAAAGGGCATCACTGTCTTCCCAGGCTCTCTGTGGAGCTGGCCACCCATAAATCAGTGCCAGCGGAGAGGGGACATCACAGGAGGGACAGCCACCCCCACCTGGCTTCCTGGAACCAGGTATGGTAGAGGGGCCACCAGTGGGAGTAAGGTGGGCATGAACCAATGACCACCCAGTGCTTACCCCTCCCATCCACCATCTCCTATGACCCACCCCAGGCATTCTCACAGGGCACAGACCTCAGTTCCCCTGACTCAGAACCTAGAAACTTTATGGGCTCATCCATGCCCTCACATCAAGTTAGTAATGAAGAGGAAGGAGATGCGGTATCCACCCCAGGCTTGTCTGGCTTCTACTTCCAGGCCCCGTTACACACATTTCCCCTCAGCACATTCAGGTTGAGTGTGTGAGCCTCAGAGCAACTACACAGCCTCTCATCCTTGGGCTCTGACAGACCAGGTAGCATGACCTGGAACAGCCTGCCTCTGGGTCTGTCTACAGGCTTCCCCCAACAAACCCTTAATATCCACCAAAACAGCAGCCTTTCAGATCCTGGTGGGGTGAGGATACCCTCAGGGCGCCCTGTCCTTACTTTCCCATCCTTAAGCTCTGCAAGGGGTTGGGGTTTGTTTGTTTATTCCTGGACCTTCTATCCAGAACAGCACCCAGCTCTGATGCTGTACGTTGTTTGAGATAAGCTACTCCAGGGACAGTGAAAGAGGGCTGGAGTCCTTTGACCTGTCCTGGTTGGCATCTCTGGATTCTAACCCAGCCTTCTGCTGTTCAACCAGTCTCCTCTTTGCTTCATTCAATATATCTTCCATTTTACTCGTCACACTGAGAAAGACGGGCTGTGCTGGGATAGGGCTCAAAGCTTGCTTAGCATGAGAGGCTCTGAGTTCCAACCTTGGCACTGAAAAGGAGAGGAAGGGAGAAAGAAAGGGCGAAGAGACAGGGAGTGAGGGAGGGAGGGAAGAAGGGAGGGAGGGAAGGAGGGAAGAAGAGCCCTGCCTCTGCTTCTCATACTTGACAGACCCCTTTTTATGAGTAAGAGCAGAAGCAATGCGGTCCTGTGAGAAGAACCAGGTTAAGTCAGCTGTCAGCATCCATAGAGACACGGCTCCTCAGTCTGGATGGCTGCAATGCTCTGCTCTCCCCTCACCACCATCTCCCTGGAGGCCACGTGGCTGTTAGCATGGGGTGGTTGTGTGTGATCTCATATCATCAGTTCTATAGTTCTGGGGCAGATACAACTTCCCAGCAGTGAGGAGGCTGAAACCAGGCTGCAAACCAGCCTCTACTTCCTGCCGCACGATCCTCTCCAGGCCCTGCCTTCAAGCATCTGTATACTGCATCCAGGATCTGTGTCACTGTGACGAGGCTCTGTGCACCAGGCCTCATCCCTCCATAAATCTGCACCCTCCAGCTCAGACGAGTTGGGGCCCCGAGGGCCATGCTGTCCAATACAAGCCCCAGATCCCCTCAGGCTCCTTTGTGAAGGGCACTTCTTTGCCTGCTCCTGGTTTAGAAACAGATGCGGCTCCTTTCTACAACTGGTTCCTAACCAGGCATCGGTCCTGTGGGTCTTTGAAAGAGTTTTGTCCCCACGGAGCCTTCCCTACTGTCCCGGTACATGTGAGAGAGAGGCAGGGCAGACTGTGAAGCAACGGTCTCCCAGCAGGGTCTGTCTGACCTGTCACAGACCGGAAGACAGCAGGCACCGAGGGCAGCTGAGCTGATCAGCTGCCCAGATGTCTCCTTGGCACTGTTCTCTGTTTACTCATGTTCCTCCTCTCTCTCCCTCCTGCCCTCCCCTCCCACCGGCAAGCATGGCTGACAACACCTGATTCACTCCCTCACCCTATCCCAAAGAATCAGTGACTCACAATTCCCCCCACTCTCCCACCTCCGCCTCCCCCCGCCCCCCAGGGTCTTGTTCCTCTGGGGTGGGGGGGTGGGAGAGCTAAGGGCTGCAGGTTTTCACAGGGCAAGATTGAAGCTAATACAAGGATTACTCAGAAACCTGGCCAAGCAAGTCTTCCCCAGGAGGAGGAAGACTTATTTCCATGATAAGTGAGTCGATTCCCAAATCATGATCTGTTTATGTTCAGGTCTCCAGCCACCTGCTCAGCCTCGGAAACAAACTCCAGGTTCCAGGCAAAGAGGAAATGAACACTCTAATTGGGAAAACAGCAGATGGGCTATTCTGGAAGGTAGCAAGTGTCACAGGGAGGTCCTAAAGGATGCAAGAGTCTCCTGCTAGGGGACTCCAGGTGCCCTGTAACACCGGGGAATGGCAGAGAAAAATCTCTCCTCCCTGACCAAGCTGTTTGCAGTGACTGGCATAGCCAGAGGATAGAGTTCCAGACCTAGATGCAAGGCTGGACAGGCCGGCTGTATGTTTGTCACCTGGGACAGGCATCAATCTGTAACACTGGGCTCTGAGCCCTCAAGCCAGGAGACTGAGAGGAAGAGTCAACAGTGGGTCCGAATGAGACCAGCTCTGATGTTTACTTCAGGGACAGCAATGGAAAGTCCAATAAGACAGAAGAGGCTAGGGACCAGCAGTGACATGCCCCCCCCCCGCCCCCCCAGCCTCACGCTGCTACTACCAGCAGAAGACATTGGAAGGCTAGTGAGGCCTGCTGCTCCTCTGAAACTTGCTGGTATGGTAACTCTTCTCCTTGGGTCCCCTCCATGTCCTTGCATTCCTGGGTGTCCTTATGGTTGTTCATTGCGGAGCTTAGAGAAACCCTGAATCCCACGCTGGGCTCTGTGAGCCAGAAGCAGGATGGGAAGGTTGGAGCTGTCTGGAGGGTAGAAGTCTCCTTGGGACCTGAAGGAGCCCTAGAAATAACTGCCTTTGAACTTCAGTCCACGTTAGTCTCCTAGACAGGAGAGCCCTGTAAATCTAGAACACAGATTTACACAGTAAGAGCCCCATCTGATCTTTTAAATCCCAAACTCTAGTCCCCCAGAACAAAACCAATGGCCAGTCCTGCGACTGAACTTGGAACTCTCACTGTTGACTCAGCCAGTCACTGGGGGGGGGGGGGGGGGGGGGCGTTTCTCTGCTACTCCCAGTTGTTAAGGGCCATCCAGAACACCTCAGCTCCCCTTTTGCCACTGCAGATCTTCAGATACCTTTTAGAACAAAGAGGGATCCTTCTTCAGGGCAGCTCTGAATCCCACACTTAGTGTCTGCTGTGCAGAGTGAAAAATTATAAAAATCATTTTATAAAATGTATATAGGCTTTTCTTTAGGCCTCACTTTAAAGGACATGGAAAATTTTTCTCTGAAGCAAGCTAAAAATGTAGACTGGCCGGTTTCAGGAACCAGCTAACCACAAAAGGAAGAGAGGAATGCAAGTCATCTAGGTGGTGCCGAGAAACTAGTGACCACGGAGACAGGGCAGGGTCATGTCCAGAGCAACTGAGAAATAGTTGAACAAGTGACAGGGCAAGGCCACAGTGACATGGCAAGACCACATTTTTTAGAAGAATGAATATACAGAGTGTTTTCCACATGACTCTGACTCACTTAGGTTGGGTTCCTCTGGAATTTTCCACTATTTTTATGTTATATTTCCTTAGTAACCCCCCCTCACCCCCCTTGGTTTGTGGTTCTGCTCTACATAAACCCTCTATTCTCAGCCCACGAGGTCGACACTCCTCTGCCCCTGCGTGGGTCACGAGTCTCGGCCTCAGTCGACTGACCCCGAAATATACCTCTCGCTGTTGCGTCAAGAATGGTGTCTTGTGAGTTACTGGGGTGGCCGAGAATTCCTGAGGCTTGAGGGAGGTCCTCCCTTCCTGGGGGGGTCTTACAGTCGTGTCGGTAGAACCCTGAAAGGATGCTGAGAATGTTCTGAGAGAAGCAAGCAGCCAACATCTGGAAGGATGCTGTTGGAACATCTGGAAGGATGCTGTTGGTCAAACAGCAGGTAAAATGGGTCCATTGCCGAGTGCCTAAGATAACACAACTGTGTGTTTTGGATGCTGAGGAAAGAATAGATGAAGGAACACACAGACATAGGTGAGAAGGACTGATGGACAACGGGAAAAGGGGGTGTGAAGGAAGCTAGACTAGGAGGAACAGCGGTGGTCAGGGCCAGCTTGTAGAGAAGTTAGAGGCCTGGGGTAGGGGGATGTTCAGACCCAGAGGTAGCACAGAGATCCTTATTGTTGTGTGTATGTCATAACAAATATATGTCCAAAGAACAACTAGTACTATGGGTTTTCTCCTACCTTTATGTGGGTCCCAGGGATTGAACTCAGGTCACTAAGTTTGTAGAACAGTGCCTTTATCCATCTTGCTGAGTCATCTTGCTGGCCCTGACAAGTCTTTGAACTAAAAACATCTGAGATTTGACAGACATGGAAAGCAAGGTTTTGTTGTTGGTGATGGTGGTGGTGGGTTTTTGTTGTTTGTTTTGAGCTTCCTCTGTCCATAAACCCCCTTTCTCTGAAGAAAAGGGTATCCTGGCTGCTCCTAAAAAGGAGGTAGAGAAAAACAATTTAGTCAAGAAGATGGTAGACAGGCCATTAGCACCTGCTGTAGAAAAAAAAAAAAGGAAAAGACTATGTTCTAGTGACACCTTTGAAGATGGTGTAGTAGTCTGAATGAGATGCCCCACGTGAGCCCTTGTATTTGAACACTTGGTCCTTGGTGGGTGGTGCTGATAGAGGAGGATGTTTGGAACGTTTAGGAAATACAGCTCTGATAGAGGAAGTAGCTCCCTGGGGACAGGCCTTGAGAGCCTCACTCACATCCTGGTCACTCTCTCTGCTTCCTGTGTGTAGCAGCAGATGTGGTCTCTCAGCTTCCTGCTCTGGCCGCCTGCTGACATACCTTCCTGTCATTATGGAATCTCTCTCCAGAACCATAAGTCAAAACAAACTTGCTCATGGTGTTTGACACAGCAACGGGAAGTAACAAGGACAGATGGGAAGAAAAAGCAACCCTGTCTAAGGGCTGGACTATAGAAATGGAGCTTGGGTTTGAATCCCAGCACCACATAAACCAGATACAGTGGCATACACCTGTGATCCCAGCACTGATTCCAGATGGAGACAGGAGAACCAGAAATCCAAGGTCATAGCCAGTCTAAAGCCAATCTGGGTGACATAAGAACCCATATATGATAAACCATTGTCACTGGCTTGGGGTCACAGTAATGGGACTTTGCAGCAGTGGGTGGATTAGGCTCCGTCAGGAACAAGACGAGGAAAAGTGGGGGTGTAGAATTGGACTTTAGTGTTTAAGAGTGTTTGTGGGGCTGGAGAGATTACTCACTGGTTAAGAGCACTGACTGCTCTTCCTGAGTTCAATTCCCAGCAACTACATGGCAGCTCACAACCATCTGTAATGGAATCTGATGCCCTCTTCTGGTGTGTCTGAAGACAGCGACAGTGTACTTGTTTACATAACATAAATAAATCTTTTTTTAAAAAAGTATTTTATGTTCTTGCAGGAGAATAGATTTTTGTTTCCTTAGCATCTATGTTAGGTAGTTCACAACTATCTATAACTCCAGTTCCAGGAGATCCAGCACCTTCTTCTAACCTCTGTGAGCAACTGTATACACACACACACACACACACACACACACACACACACACACACATAAGAAAGGAAAAAGGAAAAGAGGGGCTAGAGAGATGGCTCAGTGAGAGCTAATAAGGATTATAGCGGATCTGAGTTCAGTCTCTAACACTCATGTGGAATGCGTGTCACACTATTAATTCCAGCTTCACAATAATGAGACTTCGAAGTAGTGGCTAGATTAGACATCCTGCCTCCAAGGGTCATACTACCTACACACACACACACACACACACACACACACACACACGGGGGGGGGGTGTTAAATTAAATAAATAGAAAGGCAGAGAATAATAGACAAGAGGACAGCGAGATCAGTATGGAAAATTACTAGGGGAAATATCAGGACTGAGAGCTTCTGGCTAAAATGACTTAACAGGACTCTTGTGAATGCAGGCAGGCAGATGAGATCAGATGTCCTCTGGGGGGATGGAGGAGGACCGATCAGGTAAGTTCAGTTACTCATATATGGAGGCCTCAGCATGTGACCGGGTGACCTGACTGTATGACTATTGTGTTATTGTTTGGTTTTGAGACAAGATCATACTCCATAGCAGAGGCTCGTCTAGAGCTTACTGAGTAGCTCAGATGACTTTGAACTCAAGGCAATCCTCCTGCCTTAGCCTCCCAACTGCTGGGTAGCAGCCACCATGCCCTGTTTCCACCAGATTCTTGCTAAAGCTTCTGGACCATTTAAATGTAAAGCTAAAGCAGGGGGGGTCTGAGACAAAGAAGTTGGAAAAGAGATGGGTGGGTCTTGGTCAGTGTGACAATCCCAGGCTTCTCTCCCGTTACTTCTCCTCTAAAAGCCTGTTTGTTCTTCGAATAGAAGCAATATAAACCCATCTCTTGCTCTTCACCTGTTCTCTCCGTTGATATAGAAACACACCTTGGTTTCTCTCCTGTTCCTCTGTTCTCAACTGGATTTGCAGGCCCCCAGACTGAACCCAAGCAGGAAGAGGAAAAAAAAAAAAATCCTTCCTCCCTACAAGGTTGCCTGAGAGCTGTCTGCAAGAAAGCCCTAGAGACACTCCCTTGGGGCAAGCAGACATTTGGCCTAAGGGCTTATTAAATGCTCCTAGGCAGCCAGCCGCCTGGCTGTGTGTGGGAAAGAAATCACAGGAGCCACCATCAGCTTCAATTTGGAGAATGGGGATAGGCAGGTCATAAATATTCACCAGGACAAAAACACAGCCTGAGACACTGCCAGCCAGGCTGGGGACACTTGTCCAGTGTCACTGCTCCACTTCTACTAATACAGGTATAGGAGAACAAGACAAAGATGTCTTCACTATCATAGGCACCTGGCTGGGGACTGTGGGCAGTCTCCATTTACAGGATGCTGAAGAGGACTTGGGTCCACCTCATCCGAACACTGACAGATGCACCAGACAGCATGCTGCCTGCCTTCTAGCTCTATTCCATACCCTTCCTAGTCTAGAAACCAATGGGCAGCCATGATCACAGTCAAGGGCGTGGTTGGGAGGTGTCCATGAGCCCCCTGTACCCTGCAGGCTCAAAGACAGGCTCACAACACCATCTACGATCATGGCAAGTGTGACCTTAGAGGAAAAACTGTCCAGATGTCCCCGAGTCAGCCTACTCTATATTTCCACCACTGAAGATATCTCCTGCTTCCTATAGTTGGCTCCCCCCCCCCATTCATTAATTTTAAGTTCAGATCTTTAAGCACCATTAGTCTCTACTCAGGAAGCAGAGGCAGGCAGATCTCTGTGAGTTTAAGGCTAGCCTGGTCTACATGGCAAGTCTCAGAGCATCCATGGATACATAGTGAGACCTTGCTTCAAAGGAGGAAGAGGAGAAGATAAGGCCAATGACAGTAATAAGGACAATGACACAGTAATCAAGTGCTATAAAACCACACCTCACAAAAGAGAATGGCCAAAGCTGTGGCCTGGGGAGGAGACAGAAGAGGGGATACATGAGTTATAGCTGTGACACAGAAAGACTGTGACAGATCGTAGGATAGAAAAAAAATGCCATTTAGACATGTAAAAATAGCTTAGTCAGGATCCCCACTACATCCAAGGCTGTGCCCGATAACCAGAACTCAGTGATATCACTCAAGATAACCAGACACAGGCCTAGAACCCCATGTCGCTCACTGGACAGTATATAAGTAAAGACTAAGAGCAATGTTCTGCTCTGCAAATCTAGAAAGACGAAACCAAGGATTTCTGTTTGAGACTGGACCTGATCTTCAGCAGCTGAGGTAAGCCACACAGGTGAGCAGTCTTGGTAAGATTGGCTTAGGATCATAGGAATTTAGAGTGTGAACTTTGTGTGATGACCCCCAGCATAATGAAATATAACTTTTGTTAGACTAACTACGAGTATTTATGTTCTTGCTTACAGCAGATCTCTTTTAGGGGGACTTGGGGGCACTGCATAGCTCAGGCTGACCTAAATTTGCTATGTAACTGAGGTTGGCCTGCTTCCATTCCCCAATGCTGGGATTACAGGCATGTGCCACCATGGACACCATGACAGATCTCCTGACAGGTATTACATATGGGTATAAAACAGTTCATGTGATGTTGACATCACCTCCCGCAAGCTGAGACCTGCTGATTTAGGTGTCATTCTGGACAGGGTCTCATGTGTAGAGTCTTGAAACCCAGTTGCATTTATGCTATGAATCTCAGAGTCATGAAATAAAGTCACAGTGTAGGAATACTCCCTTGACAGTGTCTTCAGGGCAGGAGTCAGAGAGTGAACAGGACATTGGCTTTCTATCAACAGGTTGGCTTGAGTCCCAACCTGGCCACTTCCTGAATATGCCACTTATAGGCCTCAGTGTCTGTTCTATCAATTGGTGTCTCAGTGACTCTTTGGATTAAGTGTGAAAGAGTCAAGGAAACTGTATGCATGCCAACAGGCGTGAGACTTGCAGGGAAAGGCCAGCAGCTGTATCATCCTGGCCCCATTTCTGAAGGGTAAGACTCCACAAAGGTGCCTTTAGCTGTTGCAGGAGGGCATTGGGGCATTGGATGTGGAAGACAGGGAGCAGAGTTGTACACAGCAGGGACCAGAGGGACCACCCCTCACAAAAGCCTCTGTCCAGCCTGGCAGCCAATTCACTCTCTGAATTTCACTCCCCCGCTTGGCTCTGGAAAGCCCAGTTAATTCAGAAGAGTCAGTTTAATCAATTAGATGAAGTGTAAAATAACCGTTCAGCTCTGCTCAGGAAATGGGGCTTGTTGTCTCCAAGGCTTTATTGGAAAGGCTTTAAGACGGAACCGTGAGTTTCTTGAAGGTGGGTGGCGAGAGAGAGAGGCTGCGGCCTCAGAGAGCTCCGTTTGCTTCAGCCACAACTGCCACACTCAGGGCAAAAGAACCTTTCCAGAGCCTCCTTGAGGACCCAAGAAAGCTGCTACCAACTGTGGCTGAGAAACCCATTACCTCAGGCTGCTCAGCCTGCCCCAAACCCCTCCCTGCCTACCTCAGAGTGGGTTTCCAGTAAGGGCTTCCCTTCCTGGGGTCCAAAGCGGCTCTCTTCTTGTTCCTCTGCACATTAAGACAGTCTGAGAAATTGCACCAAGTCCTAACACACAGTAGGCCTGCGGGACACAAGTAGCAACATCACTTTCCAAATGCTAGCACTCAGCCAGGGAACCAGGTTCACCTTTTCCAGAATAACCCCTGAGAGTTTGGAGGCAGCTTCCAGTCTCTCTGGAGCACGGTCTCTCCCGATTGCTCCAGCAGTCCTCAGCTGTTCTGCTCTTCATCCATCCCCACCCTGGTCCACCCAGCAGAGGATCACATCATCGACGGTGCTCAACCCCTGCGGACATGGGACAGGCAGAGCAACGACACATTGTTTTACGTAGGTTTCAAGTTATTGGTTCCCTCCTCTGCATTGAGCCTGGATAGCGGAACGGAGCCTGACAGACGTCTGGTCTTGAGTTAAATATGGCCCCTGAAACACCCACTCTCTATCACTTTGGCTTGTCCCCAGCCCCCAAAAAAGCCGTCAGGCTTGAGTAACTAGTCATAAGGGTCTAATAGTCGCAAGTGAGAGGGTCTTGGACCCTCTCCCACATTATAGAAATTCTACCACACAGGATTCAGTGGGAGCGCTCCACATCAGGAGATGTCTTTGCTGGAGCGCTATAGCTCTCCATTACATTACATTACATTACATTAAGGTAGTCAAGAACCAACAGTGGCCAGACACATGTGGACAGATCTTGCAACATGTTTCAGGAGCCATGAGATCCTACCATAAAGCCTGCTGAGGAGATTTCCTCCCTGTTGCCATTGGTGATGGATGGAATGCAGCCTGTTCCTCTGTTCTGACTTAACATAGCTTGGCTTCACATCCAGTGGAGAGCTGGACACAGAAGTGGCTGGCAGGGGTCCAGGTGGGGGCTTCCACTTGGGAGGGGGATCTCCCTTGGAGCTCTGTCTCCTCAGATGTGAAAAGGGCTGGGTGCTTTTGTTTTGTGATTATGACACAAATTAGAGTCAGCTGAAAAGAGGGAACCTGAATTGAGGAATTGCTTCCATTGGATTGGCCTGTGGGCATTTCTAATGGCTAATGTAGAAGGGCCCCACCCCCCACCCACTCCTAGGCAGATGGTCCTAGAAGGACTGGATTTAAGAAAGCAAGCTGAGCTTCCATAGGGAGCAAGCAAGCCAGTAGGCATCATTCCTTCACGGTTCCTGCCTTGAGCTTATGCAATGACTTTCCATGATAATGGACTGGAGATTAATAAGATAAACAAACCCTTTCTTCCCCAGTTGCCTCGGTGTTTTATCACAGCAACCGAAAAGCAAGCTAGGATAGTTTGTCTCCAGGCCTACATTTTCTGGTCCCACTCACAGCAGCCCACACCCTGTGTTCATAAGCATCCTTGGGGGTTCTCCATCCATGGATATCTCAACCATCTAACTGGGGAGGAGGAGAAGGTGGGGTAGATTAATCAAAACTAAGTCTATGTGAAAAACCCTAATGGAAACCCACTTCGTTGTAAGCTCATTTTGAAAACATAATTTTAAAACGTTTGAACACAGGTACTATGCATGGGTGGACCATGTTTTCCCCAGAAGACTTGGGTCATGAAACAAAATAACCAGTGCCAAGTGTGGGCTGCCTCCCTATGAATTATTGGTCAGGGAAGCCCCCAGAGGCCCCAAAACCACACAAGCTATTGCCATTGCTCTTGGTTGCCTACCAGAACTAGATGATAAGGCCCTATTGCTAAAGACAACACATATTGGCTGCAGAACATGGAAAAAACAAACTGGAATTGCCCTGAAAACTTCCTCCCTAGAAGGACTGGATTTCATAATGCCCCAAGGTTCATGTAGGCCCCTGGAGAGGAAAAGATATCACTGCTGTTAGCCAGTTATAGGCCCCATCTGTAGCATATATGCTAGCATTGCTTTGTTACGTGAATGCGCTGTCAAACTGCCTTCTCAATAGTTGTTTAAACTGGTTGATAAATGCTGTTCTCAATGTTGGTCAGAGAAGCTTCTTTTTGCGGTGGGCAGCAGTTGGAGAGGAAAGGGTTTATTCCACTTACAGCTCCCTGTCACTGTTCATCATCCAAGAACATCAGGACAGAAACTCAAGTTTGGCAAGATCCTGAAGGCAGGAGCTGATGCAGAGGCCATGGAGGAATGCTGCTTACGGAACCTGCTTTCTTATAGAACCCAGGACCATCAGCCCAAAGGTGGTCCCACCCACAAAAAGCTGGGACCTCCCCATCAATCACAAATTAAGAAAAATGTCTTCCAGCCAGATCTTATGGGGGCATTTTTTTCAATTCGGGTTCATTCCTCTCAGATGACTCTAGCTTTGTCAAGCTGACACAAAACCAGCCAGCCCACTAGACCCCTTGGAAACTTGACACACAACACATCATTAAGCCACAACCTTTTCTTTCCCGTTCTTCCCTAAGATGACACTTTAATATCAACATTCTAATATAAACATATCAAGTTTTGAAAGTTCCAATCTTTAAAAATTCAGTCTCTTTAAAATACAAAGCCCTTTAAAATTAAAAGTCTCTTAACCGTGGGCTCCTATAAAATCAAAAATAAATTAAATGCTTTCTTTCTTCAAGAGGGAAGAAGGAAGAACCAGGGCACTGTCATAATCTGAACAAAGCAAAACCAAACTCCAACAGTGTAAATAACAGCCCAATTATGTGAGATTCACTCATGATTTTCTGGGCTCCTCCAAAGGACTTGGAGCCCTTTTCCAGCTCTGCCCTCTACAGTATCTACACATCTATACACAGCTTGCCATCTAGGCTCCTGTCAGCTCCACTCTAACCCCCGCTGTGGTTTTTGATGGGCATCCCACAGTCCTGCCATCTCCAAAATGTTGGGGTTCTTTGCTTTACCAGGTCGCACTTTCACCAATACCCTCTGTCTTAGTCAGCGTTTCTATTGCTGTGATGAAACACCATGACAAAAAAGCAAGTTGGGGAGGAAAGGTTGATTTGGCTCACACTTCCAGATCAAAGTCCGTCATAGAAGAAAGTCAGGACAGGAACTCAAGCAGGGTTGAAACCTGGACACAGAAGCTGATGCAGAGGCCATGAGGGTGCTGCTTACTGGCTTGCATCTCCTGACTTGCTCAGCCTGCTTTCTTATAGAACCCAGAACCACCAGCCCAGGGATGGTACCACCTACAATGAGCTTGGACCTTCCCTGTCGATCACTAATTAAGAAAAGGCCCTACAGCTGGATCTTACAGAAGCATTTTTTTCAGTTGAGGTTTCCTTCCTTTCAGATGATTCTAGCTTGTGTCAAGTTGACATAAAACCAGCCAACACATGATCAAAAAATAAGTACAAATATTCAAAGAATAAAAATAAACTACTTAACTGTGTGTATGTGTGTGTGTGTGTGTGTGTGTGTGTGTGTGAACTGGATCCATTGGTAGGGTATTTGCATAGCATTCATGAGGCCCTTCATCCCCAGCACACAAACTGGGCATGGTGGTGCATTCCCAGTGGTCCTGGCACTCAGGACTTAAGAGGCAGAAGACTATAAATTTAAGGGGTAAGCATGGTTAACAGTGAATTTGAGGGAAGCCTGAACTACATGAGTCCCAAACAAACAAGCAAACAAACAACCCCCCACCTATTTAACTAGCACGACTCAAACATAGACTAATCAGATGAAGACCAGCATGCCCCTTGTTGGAGGACACTGACAGAGCCCTGATGTTCTCATTCCAGCCACATGGCAGGCAGGATTTATCCCATGCCACTTGCCAGCTTCTCTGGGTTTTATAGTGGGAGCCTGGGCCATCCATCCAAAGGTGACCACAGCAGTGATGTTAAAACTCACAGAACCAGGTCAGGCCTATTCTGAGTCCTCTAGATACATGGAGTCTAACCTGAGAAACACAGCCAAGAAGTGTGTCTGTCACAACCTGTGTGTAGACATGGGTGACCTGCTCCATAGGCTTGTCCTAACAGATGGAGCTAGCCACGTCCCTTTAAGACGAGTAAAAGGTGTAAGTACAACCTTCCAGTCTGTATAATGTTATTGATATATATGTTTTCAGGACTGACCATTTAGTATCGGATAACCAGTTGGTGTGCTCTTTCCTTGGCAAGACTGTTTCTCCTGGGCAGATTATAATCTTGAAAACTAAAGAAATCATTTAAAAAATAAATAAAACCAATTGTATATACCTTGGTCTCCTGTCAAAGCAGGTAGTCAAAACTCTCTCTAGAAATTTCTATCTATAATAGACACACAATGGGCTGGAGAGATGGTTCAATGGTTAAGATCATTTGCTGTCCTTCCAGAGGCCCAGAGTTTGATTCCCAGCACAAACAAGGCATCTTACAACCACCTGTAACTCCAGTTCTAGGGGTCTGATGCCCCCTGCTGGTCTCTATGGGAACTGGAAACTTACATGGTGCACAGATATACTTACAGGCAAAACATCCACACACATAAAGAAACCTACAACAGACACACAGGGCTGGGAGGATGGCTCAGTAGGTAAAAGAGACTGCTGTCCAAGTGTGAGGACCCGAGTTCAAGTCTTCAGTCCCACATAAAAGCTGGACACATTAATATGACCATCTGTAACTCCTGTGCCCCTACAGGGAGTAGGATAATCTGAGACAAAGACAACAGCAAAAGGGACTGTTTCAAGGTAGAAGGTGAGGGCTAATACCTGAGGTTGCCCTCTGATACATATACATGCCAAGCCACATGTGTGTTCATGTTCACACACAATGAAATATAACAAAACACACACACACACACACACACACACACACACACACACAAGTATTTCATTGACTGGGAGGTGAACTTATAGACCTCAGTTTCCTGATGCGATAGGAAGAACAAACATTTGTCACCTACTTGACCAGATGGAGATGGAGACCTGAATCAAGGGACAAAGCCAGTCCAGAGGCTGCAGACTCACCTCCCCAAGATTCAAAAGCCCAGTTCTTGGACTTAGAAGCCCCAAGAGTCACAGGAACTAATAACATTTTCCCCTGGTCCAGGCACAGTACAGGAGGTAGGGAGAAGAGCAGTTGGCTTGCACGACCAGGCCCCTGGGCACTGGAGGGCCAGGGTTACAGCTGCTGTGGATTGTTTGCTGGAGGCCCTGTTGGCACCATCTGCCCTGGTCTTGTGCCTACCAGTGCCTGGCATGAATGTGCTCCATCTGGTCTGTTTTTTGGGTGTGTGTGTGTGTGTTGCTCATTTGGGGAATCAGGGAAGCTGAGGCTCCAGGGGTGTGTTAGTGGCCCAAGACCACTGGCATTCAACCCTGACTGGGCTAATTACGCCTTCTCCTGACTGGCCTTGGCTCCCACGCCTGTAACCCCACCACTCACAGCCATCATAGATGTGGGTGCTAACCCTGCCTCAAGAGAAGATATTCACCTCTTCACTCCGCTCAACGCTGCCCTTTGCTTCCCCCAGGGACAGGCTGACATTCACTGTGGTGAGCTCTTGTCCCTTCTCCACACAGCCCAGAGCTAATTGTCCTGATTCCCTTCCAAGAACAGCTTCTCTGAATTGCCTTCTCAGGCACAATTAGGCAGGTTCGGCTTGACTTTCACACTCCAGCTCTGGGAAAAAAAAAAAAAAAATCAAATCAGCCAGGAAGCGGCACCTCTCGGAAGTTCTCTGAGAGCCCCTTTGTGCGGGGAACAAAGCACATGCATAATTACCTGCTTAGCTGATGAGCTCAGGACAGGGCCTGCTCGCAGGAGAATGGGGCCCAGCACCCCATCCCAGCCAGACCCCAGGGCTCCCTTCAGAAGCTATTTTTAGAACAGCCAGCCAGGCAGAGACCAAACTGTCTCAAGGGATGTGTGGCATGGCACCATCCCAGAGTCCCCTGTCCATAGGCCACTGTCTAGAACACCCAGTCACGAGCTGATAGTGGAGAAAATCGGTAATTCCAGTGGCCCTGGGTAAACATTCAGGTTTGGGATGAGCCTGCCTGAAATCCAAGTACTCCTTACCCTGTCTAATGGTGCAACTTTTATGCCCCGTTTTCTCAGTCAGGAGAAAGCAGGAACTTCTAGCCAGTCTAAGAGGACAGCTTCCCTGCTAAATTGCTGGGTACACTCCTTCATCTGGAGGCTGCAGACAAGGAAGGCTGTAGTTTGGGTAGACACAGTGAAGAAACACTTGCAAACACAAAGACCAGAATTTGAGCCCTAGAATGTTATGGGTGGAGGGGGTCTGGAGAGCAAAAGCTACAAAAGAAGTTGGAGAGATGGCTCAGCCGTTAAGAGCACTGGTTGCTCTTCCAGAGGATCCAGGCTTGATTCCTACATGGTGCTCACATGGTGTCTGTATGCCCACTTGCAGGGGATTCAACGACCTCTTCTGGCCACTGAAGGTAATGCATGCATCTGGTGCACCCTTGCACGTAAATAAAAATAAATAAATCTTTTTGTTGTTGTTTTTGTTTTTTTATAGCCAGTAAGGGAGGCTGCACTGATGGCTCTGTGGCTACGGTTAGCTGTGTAAGCATGATGGCCTGAGTTCAGAACTCAGCATGCACGTAAAACATGGCTTCACATATCCTGATAACGCCCAGTATTGTGGAGGGCAGAGACTGGAGGATCTGTGGGGCTGGTCTGCTGCCTGCCTAGCTCCAGGTTCATTGAGAGACCCTATTCCAAAGGGATAAAGCTGTAAGTGATAGCTTTAGCCATCAATGTGTTTTCCAGCCCAAAGTTCCAAACAACTCTACAACCCCCCACACCACCAGCCCTATCCCAAACAACATGGTCAGACCTGTCACAGCAATACTCCACTCTGTGCTACAGTTTGCTTTCTGCTGCTGTGATAAACACCATGACCCAGAGCAACTCAGGGCAGAAAGGCTTTGTTTCTTCTTACAGTTTATAATTCATTGTGTAGGGGATTGAGAACAGGAACCTGGAGGCTGAGCCCCTAAGGAACTCTGCTTGCTGGTTTACTCATGTTTTGCTCAGTTTTGCATTTTTAAACAACCCAGGACCACCTTTGCTGGGGCAGTACCACACACAGTGGGTTGGGTCCTCCTGTATCAATCATTAATCTAGAAAATGTCACACAGACATGCCCACTGGCCGATCTGATGAAGGCATTTTCTGTTGAGGTTCCCTCTGCCCAATGACCACTGTGTCAAGGTGGCAGAAAACTAACCAGCACAATGCATATGACGGAGGGGAGGAGAAAGTGACTGGAGGACGGGAGAGATGACTGGGAGCATTAATCTGTTGATTCGCTAACTGGTTGTGTGGAATAGAACCAGTAAAGGTGGACTAGAGGACCCTAAGGTCTTCAGCCCTGTAGTTCAGAGACCCAGAGCCAACAGTGATTCCAGTACAAACAAGCCTGAAGGCACGAGGAAGCTAGTGTCCATCTCAAGATAAGTGGCAAATTCTGCACACGTGTACACACACCACTTACAACTGTAGTAATTCATCTTGTTCCAGTACTCAGGAACCTGAGGCAGGAGGATGGTCAGAAGTTTGAGGCTCAGGCTGGTCATATAAGCACCAGGCCAGCTGGGGCTACTAACGTTCTTAGTTACTTCATGAATAAGATCAATCTGGAGTCAGCTGGTGGCAACACATGCCTTTAATCCCAGCACTCAGGAGGCCAAGGCAGGCAGATCTCTGAGTTGGAGGCTAGCCTGATCTACAAAGTGAATTCCAGGATAGTCAGAGCTATACAGAAAAACTCTGTTTCAAAAACAACAACAAAAAGCAATCTAAAAAAAAATTAAGAAGGAAAACACGGGTTACAGCTCTTTCTGGACAAATTAAGATGTGGATCTGAGGGTCCCTGCAGACCCCGCCCTGTCGGGACCTCATTAAATCTGTGTGGCTCCTCAGGGAACCAGTCTACTGCTGTCTAGGAGAAAGAGGAGAGAAGTGGCCCCACAGATGATGGTCACATGCCAAGAAGCCCAGCTCACAGTAGAGGAAAGGACCCCAGAATGAACTCTCCATTCTCACCTATACAGCAGGAGTCCCTGACAGGCTCTTTCTCCTTCTGGAAGTCAACTCTTGTGGAGGAGGAAGAGGAAGAAGAGAAGGAAAGGAGGGAGGGAGGGAAGAGGAGCCTCCTAAAAGCCCCTTGGTCCTGCTCTCTTGCCTCTGGGATCCCAGAACTTCTGCTGTCCTGTGCAGGCACCCGGGGAGGGACACGGTTCTAGCGGTTGCGTGGCACCCTGACGCTCACCTTCCTGAGCAAGGCTTCTTATGTCCTGGCTCAAAAGCACCAGTACAAACAAGAGCTTCAGTTTTCTGTGAGACTCAGGTGCAAGTCTGAGTATCATGAGTGAGTGAGATGACTTAGGCCAGGCCTTTGTCCTCCATGGGAGCTGTTTGTCCAGAAAGCTGAAGTGCTGAATGGCTCACTGTGATGTCCTGGGGCAGATGAGATTCCCAGAGACAGGACCTGACCACAAGCTATCAGAGTAGAGCTGAGGGAAAGCAAATGGTTGCCAGGCTCACCTCTAGAAGACCCTGGCTTCTGCGGAGAGGTTGTAAGGAGAGGGTTGAATATTGGAATGAATGTGGGTGGGTGGTACAGGCCGGACTATACAAAGAAAATCCTAGGTGGGCTCTGCCTCTGGCTCAGAGCCAATTAGCAGAGACAACTACACTGAGACACACGAATTCTCAGGGCACATGGGGACAGGTGGGCCAGAACTGCATTCACAAATGTGTGGGCACAGAAGGCCAGTGATACTTCAGGAAGCCATGGCTGTAGGCTTTACCCACTGAAGGGACAAAGAGACAGTGAAACAGAGGCTGAAGATGACCGACTAGAAATCCCTATAAGGGATGAGGGTTGGGGAATCTGGAAAGGAACCAAGTCAGCTTGGAGTCTTCTTTCAGAATGGAGCTTGGCCCCTAGCCAACTGGCTACACCTTAAACACTAGGTGCTGCTGCCCCCTGGTGGCCATGACCAGGATTGTCCCAGACTGCACAGCTAATAAGTCTCCCAGGGCCTGGTCTTAAGAGCCTGGCTGTCTCCTGTGCCTGTTGACTCATAAGGATACTGAGGCCCACAGAGGTACCTGACTTGCAGAAGGCAACATGACCAAGGCCAGGATTCTGGTGTTTAAGACTCAGAAGCCCTGTCAAGCTGCCGAGTTAAATGAGATAAACCACAAATAATGTTTCTTAATAGGTTTCAGGTAATATATTAAAATTTACTTGCTAAATGTGGTCTCTCTGCCTATAAACCAAGAGCTGAACATGCACAGCTGCCAAGACAGGTTGGAAACAGGAGGGAACAGGCCACATCATAGGCAGCCCAGGCTTTAGCATACCAGCTACCTAATAGAGGCACACTCCTGCCCAGACTCTCTCAGCCCAGCTTCCTATGCCTTCTTCCAATGGATTGTCAAGCATGGAGGCCCAGCAGGTTTCACTTTAGAAACACTTTAGGTCAGCTGGGAAGTGGTGGTGCACACCTTTAATACCAGCACTAGGGAGGTAGAGGCAGGTGGATCTGAGTTTGAGGCCAACCTGGTCTATATCAAAAACCCTTCTCACCAACAGCAGCAATGTTTTAGGTGTGTGACTAGGGATATCCTAGTTATTAGTTTTTCTGTAGCTGTGACAGAACACTGGCCAAAAGCAACTTGAGAGGGCAAAGGTTTGTTTGGCTTATAGACCAATGACAGGTTATTTCTCCGCTGGTGAAATATGCTAATTCAGGCCAGATTTGATTATGTTAAAGGCAAGTTTATTGGGAAGCTGCTCTCAGAGTTCACTGGCCCCAAGGGCTGAGGCCAGGGGAATTCCATTGGGAGAGGGGAGGGGGAAGAGTGTCTGGATTATGTAGGGAAGAGCCTCTAGGGGAAGGGCAACCTAGCCCCTGGGCTGGAAAGTTCAAGGTTGGGGGCAGGGTATGCCAAGTAGGAACCCGGAGGCCAGGTCTGCTTTGATATGTAAAATGTGTGCCTCAGTCCCCTGTCCTGACCTGAAACCAAACAACCATCAAGGAAGCCAGGTCAGGAGCTCAAGGTAGGAACTAGAGTAGAAATGGAGAAATGCCAGTTAATTCTGGGCTCTGCAAGCCCTACCTATAGGCAAGTCCTAGAGGTAGCACTGGCTCACTCCCACTGAAGATGAGTTAGGTAGACTTTGTGCCTTGCAATGAGGCTGTCTCAGCTGGGTCTGCCCAGCTGCAGGCCCAACTCAGTCCACAGCAGTACCAGGGGCACAGGTGCTCTTGGCTGCCCCTGCCTGCTGCTGTTTGGGCAGGGAATGAACCAGTGGACAAAGTGTCAGGGGCTAGTCTGATGGTCCAGTGAGAAAAGCGCTTGTCTTTTAAGCATGAGGTCTCAAGTTTGATCCCAGTACCCACATACAAAGGTGGCAGAGGCCTGTAATCCCAGAGGTGGAGACAGGATCCCTAGGGCTTGCTGGCCAGTCAGTATAGTCTGTGAGCTCCAGGTCTGGTGAGAACCTGTCTCAGAAGTGGAGAGGGATCACTGGGGCTTGTGGGCTGCTGGCCTAGTTTCAAGTTCAATTTCTTTCAAGGGATTTCAAATGACACAATAGGACATCTGATATTCTCCCCTGGCACTGCCCACCCTTCTACATCACAGACTGGAGAAGTGTTCAAGGAAGAGATCAGAGGTCAGTCTCTGGTCTCCACGCACATGTAGAAGCACCCACACAAGCATATATATTAAATTCAAGGTCAGAATTAGATGCCACTGAGAACTAAGTCAAAGCTGCCTTCCTGACCTGTCTGAGTATGCCTGTCTTCCCAAACTCAGCTCCTTTCATGGCAAGAAGGAACCCAAAGCCTTTAGCCTGTTAGGGCTGAGAAACTGCCTTTGCCAGCCAGCCAGGTAAGAACTGCTTCTTCAGGTCAAAAATGTTTAAAAACACAAAACCTACTTTGGGGCTGGAGAGATAGCTCAATGCTCAATGGTTAAGTGCACTGGCTGCTCTTAGAGGACCCAGGTTCTGGAACTCCCCTTCCAATCTGATGTCCTCTTCTGGGCTCCTCAGGCAAAACCCACATTGTACACATATACACATCACCAACTTGAGGGCAGCCTGACCTACAAAACAAGTGGGGTCAGCATAGTGGGGCTCTATTTCAAAAAAGCAAAAATTAAGTTGTACTTTTCTGTGAATTCCAGGCTGGCTTCTAGCCATTTCAGTTTGCGCTTTTAGGTTGGAACTTAACTCTTTAGAAAAAAAGCCTTTTCCTTTGTGTCCTCTCCAATCTGTCCATCACCTTCACAGTTAAGTATTTCCAGTAATCATATGGTACACTATCTTTAAAACTTATCTATAGAAAAATGTATTGCTGCCAGGAGCTGGAGAGACCTTAATTTCCCCAGTTATCCAAACTACCAAACACCCAGGCCTGGGGTGGGGCCCTTCCACCCGTGTAATGGCATTTCCACACAAGCCATGTTCCATGGCACAGCATGGAATCCTGAAGCTTTAACCATCAGTGGCTTCACTGTAGATCTTCCAACTCCAGCCACAATCCGTGGCTCCTAACAAAGTTCACATCTTAGCAAATTAAGCTACAGTCCAGTGCCTGGGGAAGGAGTCCCTGAAGAGGAAGCAGCTCCAGAAGGGATTCCCTCTTCACCTATATGGAGGGACAGGTAGCTCAAGCTGCAGACCCATGGCCAGTGCTTCACACTCAGTGACACAGGTTAGCAGCTTTACTCAGGCCACATCTAACTCTTGCTTGAGGTAGAGTCTAGTGTGGCCCACACTGGGCTCCCAGTGCTGGGATCACAGGATATGACTGCCCTACAAGTTTTCAATGCTAAGAGCAGACACTGGGGAGGCAATAGGTGTGTAAACTGACCAAGTCTATAGAAGGTCAAGGTAAAGATTTACAACACAGTAGTTGCTGTTGTTGAATTTATTACAGGAAGTTGACTGCCAAATGCTGTATGATACTTTCAACTGTTACTAGGTGGTGATGCAGCTGACGTCAAGGACTGAGGAACAATCAGGGCTTCTGCAGGCAAGGTTCAAAGAGCCTCAGATGCCCTCTCTAGGAAGTGGCCAGGCCTACAGGTCACTAGGCAGATGACATTCCTTACCAACAGACTATGGGCAAAGTTCCCAGCCAACTGCACACACTTGGGAGGAGCTAAGCAGACTGATGCTGTACAGAGAAGGCACAGCCTTGTGATACAGCACCCTGTGTACAAGTTTGTGCCTTCAAGGGATAACTTACAAAAACATTCCCCGATGCCCAATTATTTCAAGATATTTTATTTTCAAAATGGGTCACAACATAAGCTTTTGGCCCATTCTGCCAATGTACAAGCTACAAATGCTTGTTCAGCAGCTGAGGACACACGTTAGTATCATGTCTGAAAAGTGAATAAAAATCCATATAAAACAAATATTCAAAGTTTCCATAGGAACACAGTAAGTGTGACCCCCATCTCCTAGCCTTCCATACTGCATTGGTGCCAACCCTACTTTTACAAAGACATTCCAAACTAGCAGTAATTAAGTTAAATGGTCCCCCCAAATGCCTTAATTCAAGCTAAACTTGCAGGTAAAAGCTACAAGAATGGCATCTACACATTGATCCTAGCAGAAGTACAGGCAGCAGGGTGACTGTCCATCCCGCTCTCCTGGGCACAAGACATGGGCAGAGTGCCAGCATCCTGCTCCTCCACTTCCGGCGGGAAGCCATGGCTCTGGATCTGCTTCATGAGTTGCCTAAAAACAAAGAGGTATATTCAAAACCCAAGTGTCTCTCCAAGTTGGGCAGCCTCCCAAGAGCTCTCCTGACACCTCACCCTCTGTCACTACATCACCAGGAAACAATCCAATGTACCATTTCACTATTAAGGAAACCACCCACAGGTCACATATGCTAACTTGAGTTTAGTTACATTTTCTTTCTCTCTCTCTCTCTCTCTCTCTCTCTCTTTCTTTCTTTCTTTTTTTTTTTTTTGTTTTTTTTTTGTTTTTCGAGACAGGGTTTCTCTGTGTAGCCCTGGCTGTCCTGGAACTCACTCTGTAGACCAGGCTGGCCTCGAACTCAGAAATCCACCTGCCTCTGCCTCCCAAGTGCTGGGATTAAAGGCGTGAGCCACCATCGCCTGGCTTACATTAATATTCTAAATTGTTTTTAGTTCTAAGACCTTTCCTAGTAAAAGTCTGAAAATGAGCAGTATTATTGGAGAATTCCTATTTACATATTTAGTTAGCTCAAGGTAAAATTATCAAAGACAAAATCCAGACACAAATTAAGTACTTTTCTTGAAACAGGTTGGCTTGAGCAAGTTATAATCAAGGCTGACCTATGTATAATACCAGGGCTAGAACCAAGGCTTCTGGCTCATAATAGGTAAATATTCCACTGAGCAACTGAAAGACCAAGCAGGCACAAAATCTCACTCACCACATTGGCCGTGACATTACATAGTAGATGTTTGGCCTCTGGAACCCATTGAAAGTAGAAGCAGCAGCAACGGTGTATGCACCCATGTTCTCAAACAGCATCCAATCACCCACATGCATTTCAGGCAGGTTACAGCGCTCAACGATCCGATCAAGGCCGTCACATGTTGGTCCCCAGATGCTGGATGAGTAATACTTCTCATCTGGCTTGGGTCTCTGTATGAAGAAGACATTGTTCTTTAGTACCCCTGAATCCTGTCCATCATTCTCACTGCTGGAGAGCACGCTCAGAACTTACCTTCTGCAGCAGAGCCTTCACATGCGCATGATCATAAAGAATGCAGTTAAATGATCCATACACTCCATCATTCACATAATACATGAAGGTTTGCTCATTTGACTCATCTTCATCTAGAAAAACAGATCACTTTAATTACCAACCAGCGTATCAACTCTCAGTTATCCTCCATGACTCAGCTGACAGCACATACCGTCAGAGCCACTCTGCTCCTTCCACACGGTTTTTTTTGCAATGATGTTGACGGCAAGTGTGAAAGCTGAGGCGACATAGTATCTGCCTGGCTCGGCTATGATTCTCACTCCAGAGTCTGCTGGGAAGTACTTGTCCAGAGCTGGGTTGATTACACTGGTGATCTAGGAGTGAAAGAGGGAGCAGCCATTTGTTACGCAGTTGACACAGACAGAGGAGAAAGATCACACTGCTGTGTGGAAGGAACAGGACATGACCCAGCAGGTCTGTCATCGGGCAACAGAAGCAACAAACATCTCTCTCCCTGGAAACCAGTCTGTACACCATTCTCCTCACAGGACCATCTCTGTCTTTCCAACATATTATGAATAGTTTTATTAAATAGCACAAAATGAATTACAAAAGAGGGGCCAAATGCTGAAATAATCCTGTTAAATACATGCCAACAATATAAAACTCCCACCCTGCCTAACTTCACACAATTGTACAAATAGTAACACAAGCTCTGAACAATGGCTTCATTTCCTAAGAAACTAAACATTAAAAATATATGGGAGATGAGAATGACAGTACAAGCTGCTAAGGCAGGAGAACTGAAAGTTCAGGGCCAGCCTGGGCTACAGTCTCAAAAATAAACACACAAGTCAGTGGGAACACAATGTCAGGCTACTTATTTGTTTGGTACCTTTTAATATCAGTAAAAATACTAAAATGGAACTTTCTATATATAAAATACCCTCTGTAGGTTACTTACTTTTTTTTTTTTTTTTTTTTTGGTTTTTTTCAAGACAGGGTTTGTAGTCCTGGCTGTCCTGGAACTCACTCTGTAGACCAGGCTGGCCTCGAACTCAGAAATCCGCCTGCCTCGGTTACTAACTACTAATTAGTAATTACTAATGTTGTAATTACCTCTTCAAATTTAAGCTTTGTATCTTCAGATCCAGGAAAGCCACCACCAATATCAAGCAGATACATGCTGAAGCCAACTTCCGCCTAGAACCAAGAAAATTCAGAAGTCAAATTGCCAGATTCACATGTTTAAATGACAGATGGGTCTAAACTCTGTTTATACAGAAGGCAAATTCTAGACTCAGTAGTTATTTCAGATAACCCCTCCCCCAGGAGTCACATGTACTTACTCCCATGTCAAACACACAGCGGGCATCTGATACTGCCTGCACGAAGGTCTCAGGGTCAGTGCAGCCACTGCCCACATGGAAGCTGAAATAGAAACAGGGTGATGCTGGTGACTAGTTCTCAAAAAGAGAACGTTAAAATTTAACATCTCATCCTGCAATGACTATCACTGAGATCTCACCTGACACCAATGACATCAATATTTAGTTCTTTTGCCCGTTCCAAGAGAAGCCTGCTGGTTTTGAGTGTGGCACCAAACTTAACACTGAGACGACAAACTGCTTTGGAGTCATCAGTGGCAATCCGTAAAACCAACCTAGGTGGAAGTACACACCAAGTAAGTGTTCTCTCTGTACACACTCACCTACACTCAGGATCCCAAGTGTAGTTTGTGAGTTTGCGTCTATCCCAGGGTTATTCCTATACATAGAGCTATAAGATTTGAGTCTGCCCTACAAGGCCCAGCCTTTTGTGATCAATCAGAAGACTCACTTTGCCTTTGGATGTGCTCTGGCGACTTTCATCAATTCAATTTCACTGTCAAAAGTCATCATCTGGACTCCATTACTGGCGGCATACTTGATTTGCGACACTTGTTTACATGGATTTGCATAGATAATCCTCTCTGGGGACACCCCAAGCCCCTGCACCAACTGTATTTCAGTCTGAAAAGAGAACATCAGTGCTGGCTAGACAGAATGAGTTTGACGGACAAAAGTACATAAGGTTGTCATGTGCACTTCAGCTTATAAATGAACACTTAGTAACACAAGGGATGCCTCCCTGAGGTGGGAGTGCACTCTCACCTTGCTTGCACAGTCAAATCCTGTCCCAATAGCAGCTAGGGTGCTCACTATGGCTCTGCTGTCATTACACTTGACTGCGTAAAACGGAGTAACACGGGGAAGAGCTTTTAGCCACCTCAGGTGCTTCTTTAGAATGTCTCCGAGGTCCGCAACATAGAAAGCATCCTTATCGTCCTGGAATGAGAACAGGTTCAGGGACTTCATTAACAGTCCTGCAGTGACCACACTGAAAAAAACCTTTTCTTTTCCTTAATCAAACCCTATCCCTGTTAGCAGTTGCGGACATAGCACGACCAACCACTAGACAGTACAATCAAATTCTAGATTCTCTGGCAAGACATGCTCATTTATGGTGCTAGAAACTCTCAGCAGAGCTGCGGCTATACTTACAGAGGAAGAGACTTCATTGATTTTTTGGTCCAGAATGTCCTTAGCAGTAAAGCCTTCATCAAGGATATGGCAGTCAAACTCTTCCTTAGTAAAGCTGCTCATGGTTCTCAATGTGCCTCTGAAACAGTAAACTGCAAGTGAGCATGAATGCACAGTCTTAGCAATGCTTCAACACAAATCCACAAGGAAACTGATACTTACACAGAAAACCTAGAGGTGGAATTAATTATTGCCAGCTCCTCACAAGGCCAACTTATCCAAGAACTCTGCTGTCTCCTCGGAGCGTGGAAACACTAGTGAGTAGAAACACAAGACGTTGCTATCTCCCTTGGAATCTTACCACTAAAGGTTACACACTGCAACAGTATACCAGAGTAAGCACATGAAATGAAGTACCCAGTACAGGAAGATCAACTGTGGAGTGGGAATCCTAGTGCCCAGAAGAGTGGACCCCAAACCTCTGAAGTACTCAAATACATCAGATTCCACACTGTTCAAAACTGAACGCCACAGCTCTACATACATGGAACATCTAATCCCTGCCTCTCTCCAACACAGAATGTGCATCTCAGAAGCATCTGCATAGAGTCCATTGATACCAACATTAGTGTGTTACTTGTTCCTATCTGCTTTATTTCTGAGCCATTCCAGCTCTTCAGAAACTTCAAATGGCATTCCAATAACTACACGCAGCCCTAAAAATGCCTTGTTAGTTCCTACTTTAAGAATTATGTTGGTCGGGCGGTGGTGGCACACGCCTTTAATCCCAGCACTCGGAGGCAGAGGCAGGCGGGATTTCTGAGTTCGAGGCCAGCCTGGTCTACAGAATAAGTTCCAGAACAGCCAGGACTACACAGAGAAACCCTGTCTCGAAAAACCTAAATAAATAAATAAATAAATAAATAAATCTAGAGCACTCAGTGAACAATCCAACATTTTCCATAAGGAAACTTTTTTTCGAGACAGGGTTTCTCTGTGTAGCCCCGGCTGTCCTGGAACTCACTTGGTAGACCAGGCTGGCCTCGAACTCAGAAATCTGCCTGCCTCTGCCTCCCAAGTGCTGGGATTAAAGGCGTGCGCCACCACCGCCCGGCATAAGGAAACTTTTATGCAGTACTAGCATTAAAAAAAAAAAAAACTTCAACTCAACACAGTATATTGTTAGTTACTGTTATCATAAACCAGTATTCTAGAGCCTGTACTGCCTACCAAATGAGCACTTCTGGGAATCAACTGTCCTCAAGTGCCTTCTAATATCCACTTAGTTATGGATAGCCAATAACCATATGGAAGGAATTTTTGGCCAACTTTATGACTAACAAAAATAAGCAAGATCACCACGCCTAATAAAAGCTTCTGTCTGGGCCTTATGAAATGGACAACAGCAAGTAGCCAGGTAAAACTTTTCTTCCCACTGTGTGACCCACTTCAGTGCCAGCAGTTCACAGACATTGAGGCCGGGCAATGGTTAGGAGCCAGTTTGTTCTAGCATGGGACACTATGAGAGGCCCAGGGGGACGAGCCTGCCATAAATCCAAATCCATGCACCGTAAAACACGCTTTTAAGTCTTAACTTAGTGAGACGTTTGGCACTTCGTTAGCTGCCTAAATCTCTCCTAAGTGAAGAGAGCCTGCCAACTCGTTATATACCATTTACAACTGATGAATGGGCTTTGGTAGTAATTTTGTAATTTTAGGTCTTAAGTATTTTCCAGGCAACCCTCCGGCTTAAACCTGGAAAGCTTTGAGATACCAGTTACTATTTTGCCTAAATACATGAAATGTTAGTAAACATGTTACTGACATTTTGGTATGAGAAAAAGCTAAATCGTGTGTTAAACAATTAGCACAAGAGGGGTAACTCTGGAAGAGATACAAGCCAATTAAAACAAAAAAGAATTCCAGTCAAATTCTGCCCGATCTTCGGTTTGAATAAAACAAGCCACTGCATTCTTTGTCCTCTCCCAGACATTCCTGACAGGCTCTGCTCCCCACACTTTTTCCAGTTATTGAGGATTCCGAGTCGGGTTTCCGGGACAGCCAGGAACCCGGTTTCCCCTAAACCACTAAGTCATTCAAGGAGTTCTAATTCCAAGTCACAGCTGGTGAGTATTCATTAGCAGTGACTCCCAAATTAGGTCTAGCAACTTCCACTTCGGGTCATCGGCTCTGCTCTGTACACGTAGCAAAACTAAAGAAAGCGCAGGAAACTGCAGAGCGGCTGCGTGCACCTGCCGCGGGCTTGCCTCCCATCATCACCCGGGCAAGAGGAGCGCCGAGCCCGGCTGACGCGATGCGGGCTCCCATGGGGGATCCGAGAGCTTGCAGCCAAGGGCCAGGAGCAGCTGGCTTCAGGGCGGCGGCTCGCAAGGTCACCGGCCCTGGGCCACGTGTCCCCCGCCGGTGGCCGCAGTCCGGGCCTGGCGACACGTGGCCGCACATCCCTCCCGCGCTCCGCTCACCTCACAGCACAGTGGCGCGGCTGCCGGAACCCATGGAGACGCCGCCGCCGAACCCCGAGGAGCGCCCGGCTGTCCGCCCGCCGCCGCCCCGTCAGCCGCCTCGTCGAGCCCGCCGCAGACGCCGACCCGAGGTGGCGCTGAGCTGCTGGCTGAGGGCGGCCGGCGGCGGCGGCTGCAGGGACTGACAAAGCCCGACGGTGCGACGCGCCGCTACTTATACGCCAAGCACGTCGTCATGGAGACGCACCAGCTCAAACCAGCCGTGATCGGTTCCGGCCGGGAGGCGCGGGGGAGGGGCGGGGACTCCTTGGCGGCCAACCCGGGTCCCGGCGCCGGAGGCGGGAGGCGCGGGCCCGGCGCGTCAGTGGGGCGGGGCGCAGCGCGTGCCCACCCACCCGCCCATCCGCCCGCGCTCCCCGCCCGGCCTCGTGCCGGATACTCCCTGCGGCAGGCCCGCGCACGCGCACCACACCACCAGTCCTGGCTGCCAGCTTGCCGCAGGGCCCGATGGGCAGCGGGCGGGAGTCGGCCGGCGCATGCGCACTTGTACCCGGTCGTCTCCGCTCTCCTCCTACGCACACACCCTCTCCTCTTCCCGGCTCCTAACGGCTGAGCCCAAGCCTTGGAAGACTAGCAAAACTCTTCCTCGGCTTTGCATTCAGCGCGTGGTATTCCCTAAGCGGGGCAAGCGGGATCTCAGGTGCAAGCCGAGGATGGCTGGGCCGTGAGTTGTGTGCGGGCCACGGAGACTAGACTTCGTGGCGCAGACTGACCCGGCATCAGGACCTTGTATGCTTATGTATGAAAGCTTGCTGAGAGACAAGCCCGCAGAAGCCGGCGAGCCACTCCGTGTTATGTTAGTGGCTTCCGACTAGATATTAGGCACCAGTTACATTCTAAGATACGCCTTCTATCTTAGCAAGAGTCGTACTAAAAGGTGTGTTAGGGACGAGGTAAGAAGTGGGGTTTCAAGCCACTCACTATCTTTCAGGGTAGCTGCAACTAATACACTTTGAGAAGCCTGGACGCGAAAAAAGTCTGGGTAGTGAATTTGTATCCACCAAAGTTACATTGTTAAAGAACAAGTGGGACTGACTGGGTACTTACCTATTCCGTATTGGAAAGACACAGGAGTACTCCAATTTGTTACAACGTATACACTGTTAATGGTTTGTTAATTCTCAGTTAAAACCCCTCTCCCAGACCAGACCCTGGGATACCAGAGGAGTACCAACAAAAGCTAACTTGAATCACAGCAAAGCAAAGGAAAAAATTTGAAGTAGCTTTTCAAAGGGCCAGGTGACCCACGCCTTTAGTCCCCCCGCACTCAGGAGGCAGAGGCAGGCTTTTTGTTTATTTGGTTTTTGTTTGGTTTGAGTTGTTTTTGAGACCTGGCTTCTCGTTGTAGCTCTGGCTATACTGGAACTCACTCTGTAAACCAGGCTGTCCTTGAATTCAGAGATCTGCCCGCCTCTGCCTTGGGAGTGCTGGGATTAAAGGTGTGTTCCTTCACTGACCAGCTAGATCTCTGTAAATTTGAGACCAGCATTAAATACAAAGAGTTCCAGACCAACCAAAGCTACATAGTGAGACCCTATCACAAAAGCAAAGCAAAACAAACAAACTCCACCGGCTTTTCTTCAGAGGTCCCTAGAGGAAAACCACAATCTAGCCCCACTCCCAAATTGTTGTGCAGTTTTGTGCAAGTCCCCTTCCGTCCTGGTCTCGTGTACACACGGGTCTTTTACAACCACAATGTCCAGGGAGAAAAACCTTAGTAAACACTTCCAGGCCTGGGGCATAGTCCGTGAATATTTGTTGAATGAGTGAATGAACGAACGAGTGATTCACTTCTCCCTGAATCATGGCTTCTGCAGAAAGAAGAACTGCAAAAGCATCAAGCAAGATATTCATACAACGATGAGGTGGACATTACACTCTTCTCTTGGGCACCCTGCTCTTCCTTATTTTTATATAATCCAGGAGCAGTCAGAGCAGGAGAAGGGTATGGGATTCTCTCCTAACAACGCCTTTCTCCCCCAAGGACAGAATTAGTTGCTCTGACCCATCAAAGAACACACAGCCTCAAGCATTCAATTAGCATCTTTATCTCTGTGCTGGGAGATAATCACAGTGTTTTAGTTTTGGAAACCTTACCTGGGAAGGAGAGCACAGGTCTTGGTCAGGAAGACCAGGAGACCGCTCCAAATTATATGAACTACTCTTGCTCTAACCCAACTGCCTGTGTGTATATGGCACCAACCCACCCACATTCCAATTCCTGCCCAAACCCGGGGGAGGTGAGGTCTTGTACATGATCCAGCTGACTGTCAGGGTGGGGACAGAAGGTAGGAAAGGAGGGGCCCATTTCCTGGGGTAGTGGCCCTGCTGGCTGGTGGTAGACAGGCTCCAGCATGGAGAGGTCCCCAAAGCCGGTCTGAAGGCAGCTGAGCTTGAGTCATAAGACTCAACTACTAACCTGCATTCAAGAAGACAGACCAGTGGTGACTAAACCCAGTCTTAGTCAAACGAGTGGCATTACTGACATTATTTTCACACCGGGTTCCTCCCTTTCCCTACCCATTTTCCTTAAGAGAAAATCAACAAAGGCTAGGCTACACACAAGAGTGCTTGCCACTTTTTTTTCCTAGGGGCAATTTGAGGACCTGAGTTAAATTGCCATTGCCCCCAAAAGTAAAGTGGTGAGACCTTATAAAACGCCAATGCCCTGGATGTTACCCCAACAAGTTAGTGAGATGTTTGTGCTCAGTTGGTGCAGAGGCACTGAAGGATGGATGAAACCACTGTAGGTGCTGCTATTAGCGGGGTGTTCTCAGTTACTGTCCTACATTCTGGGACTGTCTCTTTCTTAGGGACTCTCAGCACTTGCCCATGGTAAAGTCCTGAATCTCACTCCCCTCCTTGGGGGTACAAGCTCAATCTCTACAAGTGGCTATGGTTGGGCCAGATGAGAACTCAGGCCAATACACACTGAGTTCTAGGAGCTCTAACTTTATTTTTTTGGCTTTTTTTTTTTTTTTTGACAGGGTTTCTCTGTGTAGCCTTGGCTGTCCTGGAACTCACTCTATAGACCAGGCTGGCCTCGAACTCAGAAATCTGCCTGCCTCTGCCTCCCAAGTGCTGGGATTAAAGGCGTGCACCACCACCACCCAGTCTAACTTTATTTTTTAAGACAGCATCTCATGTAGCTCAGGTTCTTATGCTGCAGAGCATGACCTTGAGCATCTCCGGCCTCACCTCCCAAGTATAAGTGGTAGTTACAAATTTAAAGAGAACCCCTTATTGGGAGAGAATTAAATAGCATAAAAGAATAACCAGCAATCATGTACAAATCCATTTATTTGGTATTGGCAAAGTCAAGACAGAACTTTCATTCATTCATTGGTTCATGAGGAGGGTATGGGATCCTCTCCTAACAACTCCTTTCTTCCCCAAGGATGAGATTAGTTGTTTCGACCCATCAGAGAACATGCAGCCTGAAGCATTGTTTGTTTTAGATAAGGTCTCAAAGTTGTATTCCTGCTATATAGATAGACTACCTTGAACTCAAAGAGATCAATATGCCTTCGCTGGGATTAAAAGTGTGGACCACCATACCTGGCTTCAAGCTAGAACTCTTTTTATATTCTGTCTTCTAGAAAAAGAACAGACTAGCCAGACATGGTGGCACACACCTTTAATCCCAGTACTTGGGAGGTAGAGACAGGTTCGAGGCTGGCCTGGTCTACAAAGCGAGTCCAGGACAGCCAGGTCTGCTTACACTGAGAAACCCTGTCTTGAAAGAAAAAGAAAGAAAGAAAAGAAGACTAAAATGAGGTTCCTAATATTAGTCCACATAAAGAAATTAGCGCCTGCCCTGCTAAAGGTGTGCAACTCAAGATACCTGAGCAATGGAGACCAGTCACCAGACAATCAAGTCACATCTGAGTATTTGACCCAAAATAGTGTTCCATTGCTGTAACTCACTGATGCTAGACTTGCCCTGGAATTGTGCTGAGTGTCTCCAGAGATCTAACCCTCCCTCCAAGGCAGAAAGTGTGCCGCCTCTGCTGATAATCCAAATGATGTGCCCAAGGCAGGGAAGGCAGCTTCCAGGCTGCTCTGAGCAATGGTGGCATCATCAGGAAGATGGCACTGCTCCAGAGGCTCTCTTCTAAGCATCAGACACCCATGTGTAGAAGTCTCAGTATTTTTATTATGAAGGGTGAAGTTACATCATGACCTTACCTCACCCAGCCCTGGTAGAGCTTACTGGGATGGAACCAGACAGCAAGCCCAGTAGAGGAAACTAGGACAGGACTTTCCCAAGCCCAGCAGGCTTGGGGCAGGTCAGTGGCCACACAGGACGTGTTAGTGAAGTAACTCCTAACCCGAGGTTCATTTTAGTGGCATCTGTGGTTTCTGTATGAGCAATTGGCTGCTAAGAACTCCCTTATTGTGTATTCTCTGGAATTAGAGACACAAGAATCTGAGTATTTATCTTTGGGTGGTGTGCTCGTTCTCCATGTCTATTGAGCTCTTGTATATAAGAGACAACAACATTGGTAGGACTAGGTTCCTGAGGGTCTACCAAGAACCAATAGAAAGATCAGCTTCTGATTCTTAAAGAAAATAGCATGGTTGCTCTTTCTTTTCTTCCAAGTGCCTGGTGATACCCACAATGCATACCATTTCTGCTGGGTTTTGCCCCTGTCACATTTCTTTTAGCCACACCTTTGTGGGCCCCACCTCTGGGAAGCCCCAGTGCTGACAAGCTTTCCTCTTCCTTCTGTAGCAGGGAACAGTACCTGGATGGCCCTTGCACAAAGGAGGCTTTAGGAAGGTAGGCACTTTTCCTGGAGATGGTATGCATGTCAACTTGCTGGCAAGCTGTGGCCAAGAACACCTTGAGGGGCTGCTAGGAAGAAAATATATGAGCAAATGTATCAGAGCAGGGAGGGGGCATGAGTGGACAAGGAGAGTCTAAGTACGGCCTCCATTTATTTCTCTGTACTCCTATGCCAGGACCCTGTCAGGCCCCAAGGAGAAAGAGAAGAGCCAAGGCAGTCCATTCTTTTTTCAAATTTAATTCCATCTACTGTCATCTTCTCATCTTCGTCACCCTCATTGTTGTTGGGTGTGCACATGCATGAGCTACAGTTCACATGTGGAGGTCAGAGGGCAACCTGCAGCAGTGGGGTTATTCCTTCTACCATGTGGGTCCCAGGGATCAAACTCAGGCTGTCATTCTTGGTGACATGCCCCTCTACCCACTGAGCCATTTTCCCAACTCCAGAAGTCCCCATTCTTGAGTAGTTCATGTTCAGAGGGGAGGCCTAGCTTAGGACTTTTGCTTTGTTGTGTACAGTGGCTATAGGAACCCAAAGGCAGACACATCTGAATAACAAAGAGAAGATGCTCTGGGCTTAGAGGCATTTAAACTAAGCTGGAATAAGTTGAAGGGTTCAGGGCAAAACCAAGCCTTTTGAGCACAGAGACTTGGCCATGCCAACTCTCGTTAGGGAGAGGGCTGCAGGCTGTGGGTATGTGAGCAGCAGTTCCTACTCTAGCCTCCTTTCTCATGGCCTCAACTTCATCAGGCCTGGAGAGTATAGAAGGCAAAATAGCCACTACATGAAGTTACAAACTCTTTCTTTTTAGTGTTTTGTGCCTGGATTACCCAGAGTCTAAGTAGACAGTTTGATGGAGGGGTGAACAGGAAACCACATGATTGCAGAGGAAGGTTAACCCCTGGGCAGGTGATATGAAGGAGTCAGACTCCCACGGGGCTGTATCCCCCTGGGCTCACCAGTAGGAATTGGATTCACAGATAGCACTGCCTCCATTGAGGGTGCTAGGACCACCTAGGGGAGAAGGAGAGAAAATCCAGGGACAGAATAGGGCTGTTTTGGTGGAGGGTAAGGGGAGCCTGAGAGCTGCCAGGCCGAGGATGGGCTCCACCCTTTCCCAAAGGCACATCCAAATCTTTCTAGCCATTTCCCTGTACTTCCTAAGAGTTTCAAAGAGCCCCTGGGGACTTTTCATATAGGCTTCAGCCATATGAAAACCCAAAGTCTGAAAACCCAAAGTCTGGCTGTCTCTGGCTTCCTTTTCTTTTGTTTTTGTTTGTTTGTTTGTTTTGTTTTGTTTTGTTTTTTCGAGACAGGGTTTCTCTGTGTAGCCCTGGCTGTCCTGGAACTCACTCTGTAGACCAGGCTGGCCTTGAACTCAGAAATCCGCCTGCCTCTGCCTCCCAAGTGCTGGGATTAAAGGCGTGCGCCACCACCTCCCGGCCTCTGGCTTCCTTTCCAAACACTGAAAGGGAAGGGTCTGTTTATACCATGGAAAACTCACTGCTTAGAGGCTGGAGAGATGGCACAGGAGCTAAAAGCTCCTACTGCTCCAACAGAGGACAGGCATTCAGTTTTGAGCACCTACCTCCCTCCCGCCACCAGGTTAGTTTCAGGGGATCTAATCAAGCATCCCCACATACACACTGCACATAAACTCATGCAGGCACACATACACATATCCAAAGAGAATTCCTTTAAGAGGAAAAAGTAGAGAAAAAAGAAGACCCACCTTTGTCCCCAGTCCCACCCCTCCCCTAGAGCTTTCTTTCCTTCCCAGAAGTAATGATCCCCTGTTCCTTCTCAGTGTGCTGTCCCAACTTGTCCCACAGACTCCCTTCCAGCACACCCCTCCACTCCTCACAAACAGCAGGCATCTGCAGGCAGGTGGTCTTCCAATTCTTTTTGAAAGAACCTGGGAGTCTGCAAGTGAGAGATAAACAGGCAAGACCTTTATGGAGGAAGGAATGGGAAGATGGGGCAGAATCACCTACAATTTCTTAGTGAGATGGCTAGAGAAGGTCTGACATGTCAAAGTCTGAAGAGATGGCTCCCCCAACAGTCCAGGGAAGCAACCCGAGCACAACTATTTGTAATGTCTCAGGACTGGGTACACACCCTAATATCAAAGGTCTCCTCTTATCTGTGCCTCTCTCATGGCTATACTTCAATATCCAACTGGGTTGGGACTACCTGACAGGCTTGTGATAGGCCATGGTCTTGCAGCAGGAAGCCAGGGGAAGAGCCCAGGCTACACCTGAGAATGGAGGAGGCAAGACCAGGAAAGGTAAGCAGCATAAGGGCAATGAGTCCTGCCTAGTGGCTTTGGACCACCTGGCCAGCTCCATCAGGAAGTGAAGGCTTCCCTCCTCCTGTGCAGGCTCCTAACTCTCTTGAACACTAGAGACTGTGCTAAGGGCCATGTGAGACCTCATTCCACCAGGTGCAGTTTTTACCTTGTGCAGGGACACTGATTGATGAAACCCCTGGATTCCTCATTTGATATCAGGCTACCCAGGTGTTCTGCTCACATCAGAGCGGGCACCCCAATTCTAACCATCTAAAACCTGAGTGGGATACTGCAAGTAAATAACCCTAAGCCATCAACCAAGTCACTTACAGTGGGCACTAGATAGTCCCAGCTGAGGCCCCAGGTATCCTGACTCTCCAAATCCAATCATATGCACATGGCTGTTTGCCCCAAGGGAGCTCTGGAGTAATTTGTTACAACAGCCATGCAACTGAAGGAAGCAGCTTGAACCAATTTTGTTTTGTTTTGAGATAGAGTCTCTCCGTATAGCCCTGGCTGGTCCTGAAAATTGGTTATGTAGACCGGACTGGCCTCAAACTCAGAGATCTGCCTGCCTCTGTCTCTCTGAACAAAGCCAGGATCAAAGACATCCTACCTTTCCTATTAACTGCCCCCAAGCTCAATCTCATTACCTCCAAAGGGGAAATAAACAAGGCAATCCCTTGGATAGTCATGAGGACCACATGAGATGGTTTACACAGAGATATACATTATCCACTATACACTTATTTACAAAGTTTTAAAATGTGGTGCTGGAGATCAAACCTAGGGCCTTTTACCTGCTAAGCATACAATCTACTAAGAATGGCAGTTGGCATAGTCCCCCAGCCTCGTATGGGCTTTTGAACTCAGAGCCCACCCCCATCACAACACTTCCTCAAACAAGACCACACCTGCTAATGCTAATCTTATCTAATCTTTGGTTCCACTCCCTAGTGACTATTAAATATATGAGCCCAAGGGAACCATTCTTATTCAAGTCACCACAGATGGCTTAATAGTTAAGCAGTTAACACTACTATTTGCTCTTACCAAGGACTCAAGCTTGGTTCCCAGCACCCGCATAGTGGCTCACAGCCATCTGTAACTCTAGTTCCAGAGGATCTGATATTCTCTCCTGGGTACCAGGCATACACCACATATACCATATACATATACCAGGCATGGTGTGTGTGTGTGTGTGTGTATGTAATGCAGGCAAAGCAGTGGTGGCGCATGCCTTTAATCCCAGCGCTTGGGAAGCAGAGGCAGGTGGATTTCTGAGTTCAAGGCCAGCCTGGTCTACAGAGTGAGTTCCAGGACAGCCAGGACTATATAGAGAAACCCTGTCTCGAAAAACAAAAACAAAAACACAACAGCAAAAAAGGCAAATAACTATAAATAAAACAAAACCTTAAATAACAAACTCTGTTTTGTCATGACAATGAAGCCATGGGTTGTCCACCGGAAGGACTCCAAGGTGGAGTGTCTAACACTTAGAGACTGTCAGTGCTAAACTAGAAAAATCCTGAATGAGCCTGTGTGAGCTGGTTGGCTGCTGAAAGACTACAACCCATAAGACACACAGGGCAAAGCATGTGAATCAGGGCCTGGCCATGGAACCAGGAGACCTCAACATTAATTTTGGTGCAGAATCCTTTATGAAGGCACAAGTCATGCAAACGTGAGGCTCCATGCACACCTTTAAAACTCATAACCACAGGCATTGTGTAAAACAAAGAAGCGTTCTCAAAGGGAGCTATTTTATCAGCGCCATTGTTTAGAGTTGACAGGCATGATGATAATAACAAGCGGGCAACTCTGAGTCCAGCTTATGATCTACAGACAATGCCCTTCCTTATTGTAGGTAGCACCCACCGTCCCGCCCTTCCTGAACCACGGCTCCTGGCCCAGGGCTGGTGGCAGGAAACACCAAAGTGAGTTTGGCATGGCTTATAGTGGGGCTTAGGGAAGTCTCTGCTCCTCTCTTGAGTCCAGGGCCTCACTATTATCTTGCAAGGTTGTTGATGTGACTAGGCTGAATTTTAGAGTGCCAAGCTCACGCTTCGGCCCAGGTAGAATCTCAACTCCTGTCTGTTCCTTCCCTTCCTTGTGCTTGTTTCCCTACCTACAGGGTGCCACAGTTGGAATACCTTGCCCTTAGGTCTCTGGGGATTGACATAGGCCTTGTATCAAAGGCATAGAGCCCCAGAATCTCCATCTCTGGCTTCCTTGGATCTCATGTTCTTAACCATGACCAAGACATTGCCTGGTCTCTGCTTCTCTGATGAGATGGAGTCTTAGCATAGGTGGGTGTACTGCCATCATTATCCCATAGGGTGAGATGATAGCACTGTTCTTGGATGATAATGTTCTCTCTTCTCTGCACCCATCAAGCTCTTGGGAAAATACACAGAGATGCACACCTTCATACTTCAAATGCCATTCTATACAGAATGACCAAAGGTAGACAGAAGTCCCAGATACATTTAAGTGGTATAGATTCTGATACGAAGCTTACATTATCCTGGTTTGGCTGACAAGTCTCAGGCTATCCTCCTCTTCAATCTCCTGATTCCCATCCCCTTGTTTGCACCCTATCACCCACATATTTCTTTCCAGAACATACCTGCCTGAAACCAAGCCTGTGCTGCACACCTCAGTGGTTCTTGAAGAGCAGTTGCCAATGTTACATGTGGCAAGTATGAGTTCATAGCTTTGGTTGCAACCAAAGCCAGTAATATTCAGAGCTGCTTCTGGCCAGGCACAGAGAGAGTGGTAGGAAAGGAGTCTCTCTTTCTCTTCCTCTCCCTCTCCCTCTCCCTCTCCCTCTCCCTCTCCCTCTCCCTCTCCCTCTCCCTCTCCCTCTCCCTCTCCCTCTCCCTCTCCCCCTCCCTTCCCCTTTCCCCCCCTCTCTGTCTCTCTGTCTTTCTCCTCTCTGTGGTGTGTGTGTGTGTGTGTGTGTGTGTGTGTGTGTGTGTGTGTGTAGTGGGGGGATCATGAGTGGTTCAGGCCCATCAAAATATATTGGCTTGGAGCTGGAAAATCAGCTCAGCAGTTAAGAGAATATATTACGTTTGCAAAGGACCTGAGTTTAGTTCAGCATCACTCAAATCAGGTAGCTTACCATTATCTGTAACTCTGGCTCCAGTGGCTCTAACACCCTCATCGGTACCTGCACTCACATGCACATACCCACCTACAGACACACATGCATACCCTTAATTTTAAAAATGAATGAAACCATATGTGATGGCATACAACTTTAGTCCCAGCATTTGGGAGGCAGAGCTAGGAGAATCTATAGAGCAAGGGCTACCTACTGAGATCCTACTTCAAAAGTCAAAACAACAACAACAAAAAGAATTAATAAAATTTAAAATGTATTTGCTCGGGTTGTTGGGTTGTAATGGTGACTTTCTCAGATACGTCCAGGAAAGGGTATTTAATGAATATAATCTGGACAAGGTATCAAAAACCAAAAGATGCCAGTCCTTCCTTCTGGTGACCTTGCTTCTTAAGATGTTAGTATGAAAAGCACTTTTGAATTCTTGAGTCCTCTTGCTAGCTCAAGCTTACTTTAGGACTCTATTCTAAAGGATACCCTCTAGGTTTTATTGTTTTTAATTTTTGGAGATAGAGTATTGCTATGTAGCTCAGACTCTCATTCTTATCTTCTGCCTCTACCTCCGAAGTACAGGGATTACAGGTGTGTACCATCATATCTGGCCTGAAAGACACATGAAATGTTATACACAAAATGGTTTGTTTGAAGAATCATTTATAATAGTCAAACACGGCCGGCGGTGGTGGTGCACGCCTTTAATCCCAGCACTTGGGAGGCGGAGGCAGAGGCAGGCGGATTTCTGAGTTCAAGGCCAGCCTGGTCTACCTAGTGAGTTCCAGGACAGTCAGGGCTACACAGAGAAACCCTGTCTCAAAAAACCAAAAAAAAAAAAAAAAAAAGTCAAGCATCAGGAATACTTCAAATAACCAACAAGAATGACTCGGGTAAATGATTCTTTAGCCAGGGCCAGAGTCAGAGGTGATAGGAAAGGGGTCTTGCTTACATATCCTGGATCATCTGGATTGTGGCAATCCCTCTGTTTTAGCCTCTTCTCCGATGGCATTACAAACACATGTCACCATGCCTTGCTTTATTTAATCTTTAACATTGGTTTTGTTTGTTTGTTTGTTTGGTTGGTTGGTTGGTTTTCTTTTTGTTGTTTGTTTGTTTTTTTTTGTTTTGTTTTGTTTTGTTTTTCAAGACAGGGTTTCTCTGTATAGCCCTGGCTGTCCTGGAACTCACTCTGTAGACCAGGCTGGCCTCGAACTCAGAAATCCACCTGCCTCTGCCTCCCAAGTGCTGGGATTAAAGGCGTGTGCCACCACCGCCCGGTTTAACATTGTTTTATTATTATTTTTGAGACAAGGTCTTACTATGTAGCCCTGGGTAGCCCAGAACTCTACGCAGACCAGACTGGCCTCAAATTCACAGTTATCCACCTTCCACAAGCTATCTTCTGAGTGCTGGTACTAAGTACCCACCCTGGGAGAGGTGCCATGTTTATTTTATTTTCAAAGTAACTGAAAGAAGGGCCTCCTCCAGACCTCAGGGTGAATTTCGATACTCCATTGCTACAATGAAACTTCTGGAAAGAGTGCTTCCTTCTTATCTTTGGCGCCTCCTTTCACACACTTACAGTGGTTACTTATTTGCTTTTCTGCTTCTCTGAAGGAAAAAAAAAATGTTCCTTTCATTGCTGTATGGGCTGTAGCCAAGATTGTTAGTAAATGTCTTTAGAAGCTTAACATAAATAACATAATGGCCATTTTAGGTGCATTGTGATTTGGGTTTTTTTTTTTTTTTCTGTTTGCTTTTTGAAATAAAGCCTAGTGGATCTCCGGCTAACCTCCAGCTACCTGAGGATGAGCTGAATTCTCCTAGCTTTACAACCCTCCTCCAGTGCCAGGGTTCTAGGACAACCCTCCTCCAGTGCCGGGGTTCTAGGCATGCCGAGTTTTATTTGTAACTGGAGATTGAACCCAGAGCTTTATTGGTGTTAGACAAGCACTCTTGTGTGTGTGTGTGTGTTTACATTTTAGTGTGTATATTTGTGTGTGTGTGTACACACTTGCACACACATGTAGTTGAATGTAGGCAGACATGTCAGCCTGACCATCAAAGTTTAATACCCAGGACCCACATGTGAAAGGTGAGAAATGAATTGACTTCTACAACTTGTCCCCTGACCTCCACAGGTGTACCATGGCATGTACACACAGCAGCTTCCTCCCTGACAAAAGAAATAAATAAATGTAAAGACATTTGAAAATAATTTATAAATTAAAAAAAAATGTACATCTGTAGCCATGCCCAGCTGATGAATGCTGTGTTGGAGAGTACAAGCTCCAGCCAAACTAGCAAACAGCAACACTGCCATCAGCCCCTACAGAGCAACCTATCCAACTAGACTTGCAGTTTTAGTACAACTGAGGCTCTCCAGGGCTGTAAGACCTTTCCATTCTCCCCTTCAAGAACTACGTTCTCAGGACAGGACTCTGGGCTGGGACCAGATATTCTTTTTTTAATTTTTTTTTTAAATTTTTTATTGGATAGTTTATTTACATTTCAGATGGGACCAGATATTCTTTAGGAAGTCTGTTGGCTCAGTACTTCAGGGACCAGTGGGAACTGTTCACTGCCGCAGCAGTGCACCTCTTCTCTGGCCTCCTTGGGAAGAAACTACCCCTATAGCCATCATTCATGGCCAGCCTCAGAGAACCACCTGTGGAGAGCTTTTGGGGCCAATTTTAGAAACTTGGCAGGAATCTGACATTGGGCCCAGGCAAGGAAGTAAGTTCGGGCAGGAATATGACTTTGGGCTAGAACAAAGAAGTAGGCTTCAGGCAAGAATATGACTTTGGGCTAGGACTGGAAAGGAGGCTCAGATACCTTGGTCGTCCTGATAAGCCCCTAGAAACAGAGATCTTGGGACTTTATTGCCTTGCTTGTTTCTTAATCTAAAACTGACCTTCTTACTTGCACATAATTAAAATGGTATAAAAGCAGACTAGGGAAAAAATAAACCCACCCCAGGCCTCAGATCTGGCTGGGGTCATGCTACAGTGTTGTCTAATTGTCTTTTTTCTTTTTTGCTCCTGCCCTGGAGAATCTGTTGACTGACTGAGCTGGCTTAGTCAGCCACCGATGACATAATTTTAACTTGAAAACCATATTTTCATGGACAAAGGTAATTCTTCCTTCTCGTAAAACCAAACCCCTTATTATACCCCATTGACTCTTGGCTGCCATTAGCTTTTCCAAAGCACATGCTGACCTGTGCCTGAAGGTCCTAGAAAGTTGCTGAGCTTCGGAGCTAAAGGCAAAGGGGAGGTGCATGTGACACTTACATCGCTGTGAGGTCACCAGTGGACAACTCCCAATGATATCACCAAGGCCTCCACACACAGACCACCCTGTGGCCCACTGTCCTGCAAGTAGAGATGCCTTAACACCTCATTGCCACATGCACTTACTCTGAGGAAAGAAGAATTACCAGGACCATATCTGGTCAGAACCATGATGAGTGTGTGTGTGTGTGTGTGTGTGTGTGTGTGTGTGTGTGTTGTAGGACAGTATGCTGGAAGTTAGGGAACCTGGGGTCTGTCTAGCCTGTAGCTTGAGAGCAGAGTAGTAATTTGAGTGCTTTGCAGACAGTTCAGTGAGCCACTGCCATGAATTGAGCCAGGAACAGGATAGAGTTTTGGACAGAGCAGACTTATCTTATTTTGACATCATTTGGCTCTTTCTGCTGAATTCACCAGTCTGCTTGGATGAGACAGGGTACTCTTCTGTGATGGCTGTAGGTTTAAGCATTTGCACAAACTGGAATTAACTTTATCATAGAGAAAGCAAAAATAAAACCCCGGGGTGGGAGAAACTCTGGAAGAACCTGTGCCCCGAAGTCATTTGGACATACTTTCTGTGTTTACTTAGTGGTCTGGCATTACCTGGCACTATCTGGGTTGGAGGGGGACAAGCTTTCATTGTGAGCTCTCGGTGTGACCTAGCAAAGCAAGAACTAGTTCAAAGATAAGGAGATGAAAGCTCAGGATGTTTTGTGCTTCTTGCAAACTGTGAGTTCAACCCTTCTGACACCAGACAATAGCAAGTAAATATACTCTCTAAGACCCTAGTTTACAGAGCAGGCACATAACCAGTGGACCATAAATATCTACAGATTGAATGAGCAAGCTAAGGTGAAAATAAAGGAGTTCACTGGTTCCTTTCACCCATGGGTCAGGAAAGTTCTTTTGGTGACATCAGCAGAAATGGGCAGGCACTGAAGAGAAAGCTTGCCTGACTGAGGGGAGTGATGCCTGACTGACCTTCAAGGTGTGTCAGTCAGCTTTCAGATCTATGCTGCTCTGCTGTAAAGAATTGAAAAGAGGTTGTCATTGGCTCCACCTTCTCTTTGTGATGGCTAACACTGTGTTTTAAATTACTGTGCTTAAGAGATCTGTAAAACAGGAGTGGTGGTGCATGCCTTTAATCCCAGCACTTGGGAGGCAGAGGCAGGTGGATTTCTGAGTTTGAGGCCAGCCTGGTCTACAGAGTGAGTTCCAGGACAGCCAGGGCTACACAGAGAAACCCTGTCTCAAAAAACCAAAGGGGGGTAGGGGTGGGGAGAGAGAGAGAGAGAGAGAGAGAGAGAGAGAGAGAGAGATCGATCTGTAAAACAAAATGCCTCTAACCTGTAAGCCCCACTTGCCCAAGGACAGTTAAATTCTGGGTGCTGGTCATGTAAGATAACAAGCTGAGTGAGTTTCACTTCTGTAAGCAAGCTTGGTTGCACCAACTGCAGAGGATGTTTGCTTGATCACAAGTAGGCAGGAAGTATGTCAGGATTTTGCTTGTCCCTGATTGGATGAAAATGAGAAGTGTGTAGCCTTGTAGGTTTTGCCTTTATAAGCCCCTGACTAGTGTAATTCAGCACCATACTCTGGGAATCCTGGGTATGGACTGGCCAATATCTATGATCCCGGCCAGTATTTAACAAAAGCTTGCTTCAAATTTGACTCAAAAATTATGGTAGTGGTCTTATTCTTTCCTGTGGGATTAACATCTCCTTCTCCTTCTAACTCCCAACTCCCAGGCCCAGGTAGCCCAATCAGCTGAGAGGCCTCAAGGTTTACCAGGAGAGAGTTCTCATACACCCACAAGGCTTCCTTGAAGCCCTTGGACTACTGCAGGTCTCAGCTGCCATGGCAGTCTTGCCACATGGGAACCCATGGCTCATACCTCCTAGAGATATATGGCAGGATGTTACCGTTGGACAAAGACAGGCCTGCAGCAGCAGGTGGTTTTAAAGCTAATAAGCCCCTGCAACCCATGGCTCAAGGTCATCCCAGCTGAAAAATTCCAGAGAATGGTCCTGACCAAAGTACCTCCCTTGGTCAGTATTTAATAGTTAATAAAACTTGCTTTAAATTTGGCTCAAAATAGTGGAGCTTTCTTTTTTTCTTCTGGTAAATATCAAGATTAACACATGGAAAGGAAATAGGGTCCCTCACTTTGCACTCTGGAGAAAGCCTCTCCTCAGTGGGACAGAAAAAAAAAATCAGCATGATTAATAAAACTTGCTGTAAAGATTGCGCATAGAGACAGCATAATTTCTTTTATATACAGATATTTCAAATAAGAGTGTTCAGATAGCAGTGAGCTGTATCTGAGGTCCAAGCACAGGCAACCTCATTGTGTTCCCAATTTAAGTTTTCTGGAAACCAAAAAATTTCCAGAAAAAAAAAATCAGAAAATTATAAACTTTTTAAGACTTCTTTCTCCTCCCCCTTCCTCTTTAAACAAAACCTTAACTTTTCTTGCAAAAGTTTTACTTCATCAGCTATAATCCCATCCAATGCACCTAAGAAACTACCCTAGGATCTATCTCACTTAAACTCCTTAGCAACCATTTGAGGGGGAAATGTCAGAAGCCACCGAAATTGAGTATTTTGCTATGGCAAATACAATTAAGAGGACTCCCTTGAAACACCCACACCCCTACCTGGGTGTGTCTAACCCTCTCCCCAGCACCTCTCTATTAACCTACATGCTTGATCCTACTCACGGATCCTAGACTGGCCTTAAACTCTGTGGCTGGGCTGAAGATGACCTGAACATCCTGAGGTTCTTTTTGGCAGTGAAGCCAAGAATCTGGCTTTACTTATGTAGAAGATTTCAAAGGGAATCCCCAGACCACTGCAGACAGCAGTGTGGCGCTGTCTCTAGCTCCTACCTCAGAGACTAGCCTCCCAATGGAGCCAAAAAATCCTGAAGAGGCTCCTGGAAGAGTGGCAGGCAGCCCAGGGCCAGTTTTTCAGAGGATACAGTCCTCTGTTTATTATGACTCTCCCCAAAAGACCAACAGTTCTAGAACCTACAGTCCTATAACCAACGACGTTATAGGACCTTCACAGGCTGGAACCTCTTAGGATCCTCAGAGAACAGTTCCTGACCAGCTGTAGGTAACTTGAATATTTTATCCTTCAGCTGGGACACTGGGATTACAGGTGTGTGCCCCGTGCCTGCTTTATATGAAGTCAGGGACTGAACTCAGGCAGGCACTCCACCTGCTGAACGCAGCTCCAGAACTTAGCAAGTTTTAACTCTTCTGATCACAGATAGTTAAGTGTGAGTTCCAGAGAGGTTTGAGGCTGGCCCCACACTCACTGGGAGGTGAGAGCATCACAAGGCTGAGCACTGTGGACTGTGCCTGCATGCAGTGCTTCACATGGAGCCCACAGGGTACGTGTGCCAGTGCATGCCAGCAGTTCCTGCCCTAATGGTGGCAGTCCCTAAGTTCTCTAGGCAACTGTGTATATAATCTATTTTATGAAGGCAATGCATGTCTAGAAGGCAGGAACCCCTGGGAAGGAGGAAGATGGGCCATGAGGCCAGGCTTGCGTGGCGTTATCTAGGACTAGGCCCAGATAGGTATCCTCCTGCTTCTACCTTCTAAGGGCTGGGATTTTAGGTATGTAACACCACAGCTTTTTATGTGGTGTTGGGGATTGAACTCAGAGTAACTGTCTTAGGCCAACTATCTACTGAGGTTAAGAAGTTATTGAGGAGGTAGTGGGGGGTGCTGAAGCCCATCCTCCTCACCAGGCTGGAGACATCTGCCTGACCACAGGCAATGGGAGCCTGTGGGTTTGTCAGGAGGTAGAGATGTGTCTGAACGCCAATGACCCAGACTTAGAGCAACCCCAGACGTCTCCAAAAGAGGTGGGCAGGGAAGGGCAGAGGTATAAAGGTGAGCCTGCATATCCGGGGCTGGACTATAGAGCTTGTTAGAGGGTCCCATGCTGGATTAAAAAAATATATATATATATTTATTTACTCTTTTTCTTTTTTGAAAGTGTCTTACTGTGTAGCTTTGGCTGACTAGAACTTTGTACGTAGACCAGAGGTTTGCCCGTCTCAACTAAGGGTGTGTTTGTATAACAAAAGTTTTCCTGAGACCAATCTGGTTTATTCAATTCTAGAGACTGAACCCAGGGCATTGTGTGCACTAGGCAAGCACTCTACCAGCTGAGCTAGACCGCAGACCCTCCCATTTTCACTTGTTATACAATTTTCAAAATTTCATTTACATTTGGAGGTTGGCATGTATGTATGTGTGCTGAGAGAACTTAGCAGAACAACCCATTGGCACCTCCCAGATTCACTGGGTTCAGACTGTCTGCCCATCACCCAGGGGGACGGTTCCAACACTACCAGTCAGGTAGGATCTGAACTCCTGGGAACCCTGGGCTTGCAGGCCTAGAGGCCTGGAGCATGCTGGATCCCACTCTGTCATAGGTTAATAGAGAGTAGGGACCTGTCGCAGGATCTGAAAGCGACTAACATGGCGGCCACTTCCACCCTCATGTTCTCATGCTGCTGGGATGAAGACTCTGGAGCTCCTCCCTACCCCCCCATCCCCACCCCTGGCTATGTTATAGGCTCTCAAGCTCCTCTTTCCCCATCCCCACCACCACCCCTGGCTGTATTATAGACTCTCAAACTTCCTCCAACCCCTGCCCCTGGCTATCAAACCCCTGAAACATGCAGAGGAATTAGAATTTCTCCAGGAGTCTCATAGTGGGAAGAGAAGATTAAAGCCCAGGGTCTTAGAAGAGAACTGTGTCTCGAAAAAACAGATTTCACACAGTCCTGAAGACTGATCAGACAACTTCTTTCAGGAGAGACTATAGTGGAGGTGATGAATCAATAGACTGAACTTTGATTGACAGCTCAGTCACACCACACACACACACACACACACACACACACACACACACACACACACAACCTTCATTTAAACCTAAATTTCTGGTCAGGACCCAAAGTGAATGTGAGAGTCCTAAGACGTCTTTGTTTCTTCCTTTCCCCCAACATGGTGGTCACACTAACTATGTATCTCTTTTGCCTGTTCCCCAAGGTTGTTTGTTTCACTAACTGACCTACTTAGGATAGGTACTGAGCCTAGCGTCTTTTAGCTGCCAGGGCCCCCGGACTCTGACTCTGACAACACTAGCAACACTCTGGCCCTGTGAGCTGTCACCTGGGATCAGAAGCAGTTGCTATTGGCAGCTTTTGAGCTATGATGACCTGGAAGGAGATGTAGAGTTTGGACCATGGTTTTGATAAAAACCATAAAGAACTGATCTCAAGGGCCTGAGTGGGTCACTTCTGTCAGATTAGAACATGGGCCCGAGGAGAGAGGCAGCAGACACTGACCACGTACGGGCAATAGGCCGGGCTGGGCTATATGCATTTGTGCTTACAAACCCATCTCATCCTACTTAAGAAACTGAGGCAGGGAGAGGTCGAGACTTGCCTAGGATTAACCACATGTGAGTACAGAGCCCGAATTCAAATCCAGGCTTGTTGGCCTTGAACGGTGACGCTGGGGGAAAGCAAATGAAGCAGCCAGCTCAGTGTCTCCGCCCCTACACCCTCAAGAATTATGCTGCACGTGTGAGGGGTCACAGACCAAGGGCTAGTGGCAGACAAGCCCTTCCTTGGGCACCCCACAGGGCATAAGGGACTTATTCCTTTCTGAATAACTTCCCTCCCCCCCCCCCACCCTGGACAGGGTTTTTTTGTGTAATCCTGGCTGTCCTAAAACTCACTCTGTAGACCAGACTGGCCTCAAACTCAGAGATCTGCCTGCCTCTACCTCATTCCCACTGCACAGCTAATATTGGACACTCATGCCACCAGACTTGCTGGAAAATGGTACTTGGAATTTGGCACCAGCAGCAGACACTTCCAGCTCAGCCCAGCTCTCAGCAATGACAAAGCTCTCTTGTTCTTGAGAATGTCACCACAGGATCCATACCCCTTCTTGCAATACAATTTCAAGTCAAGAGCTGTTCCAGATCCTGTGTGACAGCTCACAGGACCTGAGGATTGGTGGGGTTACGTTTGAGCCTCAGCAGGCTTGCTAGGATCTGGGATTTGCTATGTGACATAACTATGCCACTTCGCTTCCAGAGTTTCTGTTTCCCTCATCTGTGGAGTGGAGACGCTAGTCGCTCAGAGACTTGCCATTAGAATGTATGTTGAGGGCTTGGGGAATGGCTCAGTCGGTAAAAGTGTTTGCTAGACAAGCATGAGACCTGGGTTCAATCCCCAGCACCCAGGTAGAAATTCACTAGGTATGGTGATATGCTCTCTTAATTCCAGGGCTGAGAAGCAGAAACAGGTGGATAGATCGCTGGGGCTCACTAGTCAGCCAGCTTCATGTAATCTATAAGATCCCACTGAGACCTGGTATCAAAGATCAAGGTAGAAAGCCCTGAAGAATGACATCTGAGGTTGACCTCTTGTTTTCACATCCATGCACGCGTGTGCGTGTGTGCGTGCACACACACACAGAGAGAGAGAGAGAAAAAGAGAGAGGGGGGGGATGGGTTGGGGGAGAAAGAATGAGAATGGATTTATTTTGAGGGCCTGGAGTGTAGCTCAGTTAGAGTGCTTGCCTAGCATTCACACACCTGTATTCTTAGCATTTGGCAGGTGAACGAAGGAAGATGGGAGTTCAAGGCCAGCCTGGCTACATGTGACCATGTATTTTATTTTTAATCGTTTTTAAAAGTATGCTGAAGACAAGTCACAAATCCAAAAGCCACATTCAGTGTTCAAACTGTGAGCTGATCAAACAAACTCAAGTATGAGGGAAAGAGAGTTTGCCTCGGGGAGACAGCTATGCAGCAGGAGCATTCAGACTTGGGAAGAGGGTTTGCAGCCTCTGCTCAGCTCTGCTGAAGATAGTCCAATACACAGGGCTGAAGCCTATGAGTCAGCCTAAGTAATTCCTCATAACGCCTGGAAGCTAAATATAACATGTATTTCACACAGGCACTGCAATTGATCCAGGGCTCACTATCAATCACGCCCTGGGACTGGGGAGACCAACAGGGCGGCCCCAGTGGACCAACCCAGGTCTGAGCCAGGCACTTTGTGCCCTTGTTCAAACTTAGCTTCTAACTGCTTCAGGGCCTTCGGCAAATTACTTAACTTCTCCATGTCTAACTTCCCTTATCTGTGGAATGGGGCTAATAATACTTACCTACCTCATGGGGCTTGCTGCAAGAATTAATTAAAGTTTATGAAGCGCTTTGAGATTCCTGGATAAAAGGCCCCTGCAAAAGTACAAAGTATTATTATCGTACTCCTGTCGGCTATAAAAGATAATTTTGCAGGAAAAGGCAAAAATTTTAATTTCTATACAAGCAGAAACAAAGGCAGATATAGTCATAGAAAGTTTTTTTAAGTCTAGATGATAATTTCTGTAATTTTTAAAAATTATAACGTCTTCTCCCTACCAATAATCAATGCAATATGGGTAATTACGGTTTTTAGGCATTAGCCAGCAAATGACACCAAATGTCTCCATGTGCCAGGTCAGTTATGTTGAAATCCCACAGTGACCTGTGGTCACCCCACCTTCAATTCAGCAAGGAAAGATTCTGCCCAAGAACTCTGCAGACCTTGCATGCTAAGGAATGCATTGGGACTTTGCAATCCCCCAGCATAGGGCATCCTGAAGTAGATTTGATACTTCCCTGGTGTGGAGGCCTGGGTGGTATTGTCTGTAGAGGAAATATGCTTTGCGCTGTGGTCTAGTTTGTGTCCAAACACTCAGCATTCCAAGAAAACCACCCACACCACATCCTAGACTCCTTTCTTCATATGCAAAAAGGAAACATAGTTTCCACCTGCCTGTGGAGAAAATTACCTTCTTCCCAACGCAATTAATAGACAATAAATAGATAGAACTTTGGAGATGAGAAGCCTATATATAGAAAGTTTGGGATCGCCAGTCTCTTTCATCTCACCTGGAAGCTTGGATGCAGATTTAATTGAGTTCTATGCTTGGGAAGGCTTGGAGCTGCCAGGCAGAACACATCAATGTCATTAAGATAGTTCTCTAAAGGAGGGACTGAGAGGCCAAGGGAAATGACCACAGCCTTGTCATTGGAGAAAGCCTGGCTCAGGCTGGGGGTTTGGGGTAAACACTCCAAGTTCTTAGGTCAGAGCACGTAAAAACCCTGATCCTGGTGGTGATGGTAGTGGTGTGTGTGTGTGTGTGTGTGTGTGTGTGTTGCATTGATCATTTGTATGAAGAGAAATGGGAGAGTATGGATGAGCAGAATCGTTATACAGTTTCCCAATATATCTGACAAATGAAAAACTAAATGGAGACTTGAAAATGATGCCCTGAAACTAATGGGCAGTAATAAAAGAGTGAGTTTGTTCTGCTCCTTCCAGGACCCATGTGTCTGAGGAGAGTCTCCCCAATCATGTGTGTGTGTATACATACATATGTATAAATATATATGTCTGTGTTTATGTGTAATTTGTATGTGTATGTACATAATCTATATGTATAATACCAATGTGTATGCATGTGCAATCTATATGTCTCTGTATATGTATGATCTATGTGTGTGTGTGATTTATTTATGTCTCTGTGTATCTAACATGGGGTCTCAGAGCACAAACAGCAAACCTGAAAGTAGGATCTTCAGACATGACTCCTGAAGCAGATGATGGAGTCACAGTCCAGTAGCTTCCTCGGGCCTCAAAAACAGAACAAGAAACAATTTCTAGTTATCTTTTCCACTTGGTTTTCAGCCTTTGGGTGCTTGCTCACTGTGATCTTGATGGTATTTTCATTTCTTAGGGAATTTCCTTATCTGGGGGTCATGAAGACTTCATGAGTCAGGACATAGCCAGCCCTGGATGTGGAGGACTCTCTGGGAGGACTTACATTTCCTACCCTGGCCAGCACCTTCCCTAGCTTTTCCATCTATTTCCTAGATCCTCAGGAAGGCCTAGGAAGGCTAGTGTCCAAATCTTACTAGAACTTCCCCTTTCAGGAAAAGCCTTCCCACTGTTCCTTTCATAGGAAGGGAGAAAGAGACTACAACAGAGACAAAAGCCTCCATAAAACTGCCTCTCAGGTACTCTTGATCTACCTCATAAGGCTCTGCTAGAAAGAAGAGGCTTGGTTACTCTGTGATTGTCCATGGGCTCTGCATTCCTGGGCTAGTGACCTAGAGCTGGGAGAGACAAGCATCCTGTAGAACAGGCTACAAGGCCAAGAACCTCCCATGAACCATGGACATCCTGTGTGGACACGCTGTTCCTTACAGGGGCCAACACGATGCACAAGAAGAAAGATATCCAGGCTGTTCTTTTTCTTGAGAGATAAGGATTTCAATGGCCAAATCTTAGTATCATTAGGAGCTCCTGAGATGGCTAGACTATACGGAAGAGGAAAGTCTGAGCCTTGAGGAGACCAAGCTTTCCTACAATTATACAAAGGGGCAAATGTGCTGGCTTCTAGGAATCGAAGGATGGGGCTTCTTCATGTGCCATCCCTGACCCCCATTTGCCCTGCCCCTGGCTTGGATTTTGAACCTGGAACTCTCATCTGCCAAACCAGGACTGAGGGGAAGAATGGAAGGTCATGGGTCTAAGAATTCTGGCTGGACAGACATTTGGGATATGTGAACACACAGGAAGTGATTGCTTGGGGGGCAGATAGCAGGGGCTCCAGAGGACAGAGGAGGGCCTCTGGCTCTGCATTTAAGGGTCCCTGTAGGGAGGAAGTGGCAAGGAACAAAGCTGGGTCATCTTTCATCTTTGATGGGGATGGACCTCAGCCCCTGCCTTGGACAGGGTCCTCTGAGGATTGGGGATCTGTTAGGAAGGTAGTCTCCCCCTCTAGTGGGTGTCACTTTAGCCTTTGACTGAGGTCCATTCTCATGCTGCTATGTTCTAAATGGGTCTTAGTAGGGGGTAAAAGTTGCCATTTTTAGAGCAACACTGTGTGCCAGGACACACTCCTGTCCAGGTCACAAAGGATCCTCTGCAAGAATTCTGCAGAACAGATTCTTTGGCCCTTAGGGAAGGACCCAGAGGCAGAGTGCACTGCCTACAGCAATACAGAAACAAGGTATCTGGCTGCCTGCACTTCTCCCCTCTTCCTAGTTTCTCGCCCAACCTCCACGGGCCCTAGGGAAAGAGCCCTGCTTCCCCACCCAAAAAGCAGACCTTGAAGATTTGATGACTCTATTTCTTGGGGCTGAGAAAGGGACAGTCGTGCTCTATGTTTTATCTCAAGATGCTTGTCTGGAGCAAATACTGTTATATTTAGGGATAGCTTCGTCTCTTCTAGTCCTATTTTCAGGACCCTTGGAGTCTAAATGAGACTCTGGCCCTCAGAATGAGATTCCTCTCCCTGAATCAGAGACAAGTCTGCATGCCTCCAAGGCACCTATGCAAATGTCTCAGAGGAGCTGCAGAGCAAGTCTCTATGTATACAATGGCAGATAATCTGGAGGTAATCTTTAGCCTCATTTGACTATCTGAATCACAATGCTTTTTAGCTGTCACAGAAAAGAGGGTGCAACCCTTGATATCAGAACCAAAGAAAGTTATATATTTGGCTATGGAGGACAGCTCCCTGCAGGAAGGAAAAGAAACGCTGTATGTAGTGTGGTGGTTTGAAATGTCCCTGACAGGGTCGTGTATTTGAGTACTTGGTCCCAGGATGGTCGGGCTGTTTTGGAAGGTTGTAGAACCTTTTGGAGGTGGAGTCTCACTGAAGGAAGTGGGTCACTGGGAGTGGGCCTTGAAAATTTCAGTCTAGCCCCACTGCTTTCTGAGTATAGATACCAGTCGGTTTATACTCCTGCAGTTATGTTCCCCCCTCCCTCCCACCCCCCACCCCACCCCCACCCCTGCCATGATGGACTGTACCCACTACCCCATGAACCAGAATAAACCCTTCCTCCCTTAAGTTGCAACTTATTGGGTATTTGGTCAACACAACAGGAAAAGGAATGAATAAAGTTATTTTTTTAAAAGATACACATTTAATATGTATATTCACACACATTAAGAATCAAATGTGGGGCCGGGCGGTGGTGGCACACACCTTTAATCCCAGCACTTGGGAGGCAGAGGCAGGCAGATTTCTGAGTTCAAGGCCAACCTGGTCTACAGAGTGAGTTCCAGGACAGCCAGGGCTACACAGAGAAACCCCGTCTCGAAAAACCAAAAAAAAAAAAAAAAAAAAAAAAAAAAAGAATCAAATGTGGGGGCTGGCAAAATGGCTCAGTGGATACAGGCACTTACCTTGCCAAGCCTGATAACCTGAATTTGATTCTTGAGAGACACATGGTAGAGGGGAAGAAGTGATCCCCAAAAGTTGTTCTCTGACCCCCACATGTATACCACGGCGTGCATACACCCAATAAATACATGCATGTAAAAAAATAAGAATAATCCCAGATGATGTATTCCCTCATTTCTGACAAGGAAACAGCAGGAGGGAGATGCAAACAGTGATGTTGGTTGGGCTATTCAGGAGGAGGGGAGGGCATGGGTGCAGGGTGGGGTGAGGGAAGGGGTGGGAGTATGGAGGATTCCAGACCTTTCTGAACATGTTTGCCCTTACTGTTGTGATTTCGGAACACTCATATACATTTTCACATAATTTAAGAAAAGACTAAGCCGGGCAGTGATGGTGCACACCTTTAATCCCAGCACTCATGAGGCAGAGGTAGAGACAAAGAAAGTTCCAGGGCAGCCAATACTAAACAGAGAAACCCTGTCTCAATAAGCATAAGTAAATAAATAAATAAATAACAGATCTGGACAGAAACTCAGTGGTTAAGAGCATTTGTTGCTCTTCCAGAGGACCTGGGTTTAATTCCAATACCCACATGGCAGCTCACAACCATCTTTAACTCCACTTCTAGGGAATCTGTGTGAGAGTGTTGGGTCCCCTTGAACCTTGAACCACTCAGGATCCTTGAGAAGAGACTCCCCAAGCAAAAACCTGTGACCTCCCCCAGAGAGGTTAGTGTTCAAAGTTTCAAGGCTGTTTATAATCTGGCTTAGAAAAACACAGCCTTTTGTGGAGCATCTGGCAAGGGGGTCACTCTCCCTGCAACACGGCACATAACAATTCTGAAATTGGGATGAGGGTACACACAGATGGGTGTTCTGTGAGCCAAGTTCCCCCAGTTCTATCTGCTGTTACACCTGGCAAGACCTCCAGGGCAGGCACAGCAGCTCTGGTGCTGACTACAGGCTGCTTTGTGGGAGACACTGTCCTTTCTGAGTCCACTGTCTGCGAGGCAGGCTTGTCAAAGTAGACACTTTTACTATATTGGAAGGATACCGATTGGGCAGTTCTGGGTCCTGGACAATGGTGGAGCTAAGGATGGTTCTGGCCTGACTGGCCCCAAGGCCCACAGCATCCCTTGAACCCTGGTACATATCATAGAGAGCATCCTTCTAGCTTCTTCTAAGACTTTGGCCAGTTCCATGACAGCAAAAAGATGTGGGAGCAGGGTGGCTGCTTGGGCCCTGGGGATGACCCAGGTGCAGGCTCTAAAGAGAGAAGAGCAGACAGAGCACCAGTAGTCACCATGTGGGGCTCAGCTTCCCTCCACAATGAGGCTATGGTAGGTATTCCCCACACTGCCTTGCAGGAACTTTGAGGCACCATGTCATGACAAGACTCTATTGAGGTCTCACAAGTGACAGATCACATTCCAAGTTCAGGCAATCTTGCAGATCAGTCCCTGAAGACAGAAAGTCGAGCCTCCACTAAAAAAATAAGTAACTAGAAAAGTGCTTTCTTTGACAAAGGTGACCAGTGAATTCCAAAATGTGCTCAGTTAGAGATGCTGGAGAGTCCAGTGGCTCCTCATCAGGGATTTTTGGGCTCCCAGGAGATAGTGAGCAACATTTGAAGATATTTTTGGCTGTCACCATATTGGGCAGCTGGCCTGGACATCAGTGGATGGAGGCTAGGTATCCTGCCACGTGACACAATGCCAGAACACCTCCACAACAAAGAATGGCTAGGTCCAACATCTACACATTGCAGGGGCTGAGAAACCTGCTGCCTGCCACCTGGGCTTCACAGGAAGCTGCTCCCCCAAAACCTGCTTTTCTTTTGCCTGGGTGCTACCCCGAATAGCTTCCCCAGCATACCTCATCTCTGAGAAAAGGTCACAGTCACCTGTCCCATTCCTGAGGATTTCCAAAAGTCCTCCATTGACAGCACAGCCAGACTGATCAAGGAAACTCACTTTCATCTCCTCAGGCAGGTCCGATGTTGATGTCGATGTTGGGGAGCCAGTGCTGGGAACAGCATGGGATGCCAATTATTCAAATGGGCTTCTCTGAGAATCCACTTTCCTCTGAACTTCAAACATCTTGACCAATGCTAATTTAGTAGTAGAACACCTTGGGGAGATTGTATCTGCTCCTAAACCAATTAGTTTAACTCTGGGCAAGTTTACCAAACATTGCTCTTTGATCAAAGAATTTTTTTTCCCAAAGGGTGTGATGTTCTACTGCGTGTCTAGCTTTAACATTTATTTATGGACCAGAAAGAGGCAGCACATCCTGTTTGGAAGATGGCCTTGGCATTAGCTTAAGGGACTCCATTTTCAACATTGTCAGAATGGTTGCACTTGGCCACAGTTTCTATGGCTTAGTACAGAGATAAGGAGGGCCTGCGAGGACTGGAGGTGTGATTGGTAGTTAGGAGCACTCTCTGGTCTTCAAGATTACTTAAACCTGATTCCCAGTACCCACACTGGTCAGTTCACAATCACTTGTAATTCTAGCTCAACGGTAATCTGACACTTTCTTCTGACCCCTGTAGGCACCTCTACACACAGATACAGACAGACAGACAGACAGACAGACAGACAGACACACACACACACACACACACACACACACACACACACACACTTACTTCCAGGTATGCACATATGCACAGATAAATAAAATATTTAAGAAGGAGGGCCCGGGAATTTCAGATAGCATCATACCTGGAACCCTGTAGACACTCCAAGACTGAATCCCAAATCCTAGACTCCACCAAAGAAGACAGAATGCCAAGGCCCTTTGCATTCAGTACAGAATGGTGGCCACAGTGGGGTTAGTGGTGTGGTGGCCATTGGTTGAGTCCTCACCATTCTCTGAGTGGTATAATCATTGCTGGAGGCTGAGGATGTCACAGCTAAATGAAAAACCATTTTTGCCCAACATGGCAAGATGTACAGCTTGGTACGGCTTGGCCAGTGGAGTAATGGACCAGATTCCATGAGCCTCATCTGTCTCTTGCTAGAGGGCCTCTAAGCCTGTCTCCCTCATCTCTCCTGTGAATTTTACCCATTACATCTTTGTTGTTGCTGTTTTATTTTTTAAAAAAGACTTGCTTTAGCTTTCATAATGTTTATTTGTGTCTATGTGAGTATGTATCATGTTTATGGGTGCCTGCAGAGCCCAGAGGGATTGTATGCCCTGGAGCTGAAGTTACAGGGAGTTTGAGCCACTTGACATGGATGCTGGGAGACAAACTTGGCTCCTCTAAAAGAGCAGCTAAAAACCCTTAACTGCTAAGCCATCTCCCCAGTCCCCTGTTTTATTTATGTCTGTGCACATGCCAGTTGTGTGCTGGTGTTCTCAGAGGCCTGAGGGTGTGCTGGGGACCCTGGGAAGGGAGCTTCAGGCTGTTGTGAGCTGCCCAAAGTAGGTACCGAGAACTGAGTACCGGTCCTTTAGAGGAGCAGCAAGTGCTCGTAACCTCGGAGTCTCCTCTTCAGTCTCCACATGTTACTTCAGAGAGATCTAATCTTACCAGGCGCAATGGCATTCAACTTACCCAGGAAGGCCTGCTTGTTCCCAGGCTGGCCTGGTGTCCTGTCTGACTGAGATGCCAGAGCACTGGGTATCACAGGTGTTCATCCCTGTAACACTGAAGATATTCCATACATATTGAAAAATAGGAAGGAAGGAAGGAAAGAAGGAAGGAAGGAAGGATAGGAGGAAGAAAGGAAGGAAGGATAGGAGGAAGAAGAGATAGGATGAGGGAAGAGGAATGAAATGTTGGGAGGAGAGAAACTGAGTAAGGAGGTATCAGGGGACCAGGAAGGACTTTATAGGAGAGACTGAGGAGACATAGAAATGCCTCTCAGCTCTTGGTTTGTGGTGTCTGATTCCAGGTTTAGTTCTGGAATTCTTTCTCCCAAGAACAATACTGACAATCAAATAAATTGATATTTTCTTCTTATCATCAAAGACTCATTTTGTGGGAACAAGTCTGCATGGTTCTGTGTGTGTGTGTGTGTGTGTGTGTGTGTGTGTGTAGTATGTGTGAGTCTATGTGTCTGTGTGTGTATGTGTCTATGTACCCTACACATCAACCCCACCAAATCCATAATGTTGTCTTACCTGAGGAGGCCTCTGCCTTGTCTTTTCCAGATAGGTGTTAACCCAGGTTTGTAATGGCAGAAAAAAATAAGGAGAACTGGAGCCACAGAGAGGAGAGGATGGTATTCTCCAGAGGCCTCCCTGCCACAAGGGAAAGGGGACACAAGTGGCCACTATTTAGGGGATTATAGTATTTTCCTGCAAGTTTCAATGTAAATAAGCTATAGTGTTTATGAACAAAGAAATGGGAACTCTCTTCTTAAAGTAGCAGAAGCAAATCTCCATGTATGGGGAAGAAGTTTTGAGTGAATAGCAATGGCTATCCGTCTGTCTACCTATCTATCTATTTATCTATCTATCTATCTATCTATCTATCTATCTATCTATCTAATCTATCTTCCTGTGAATTTCTGTCACCTCTTGATTAAAGTTGACACTTAAATTTTGGAATAAGAACAGTTCTGATCACCAGGCAGTGGTGGTACACACCTTTAATTCCAGCACTTGGGAGGTAGAGGCAGGCTGATCTTTGAGTTTGAGGCCAGACTGGTTTACAGGGTGAGTTCCAGGATAGCCAAGGCTGCACAGAGAAACCCTGTCTCAAAAACAAACAGGAAGGAAAGAAAGAAAGAAAGAAAGAAGAAAGGGAGGAAGAAAGAAAAAAGGAAGGAAGGAAGGAAGGAAGGAAGGAAGGAAGGAAGGATGGAAGGAAGGAAGGACAGTTATGATCCAGGCACTGCAGAGATGACTAAGTCTGCAAGGTCCTTACTGTAAAGCCTGAGGGTTTCAGTTTAGATTCCTGTACCCAGGGAGAAGCTGGGAATGGCAGAATGAATCTGTTGCCCCACACAGGCAGATCCCTAGAGCTCGTAGCCAGCTGGCCTAGCCAGACAGGTGAATTCCAGGTTCAGTGGAAGACCTTGTCTCAAAAAATATGGCGGACACATCAAGGTGCTTCAGCAAGACCGTTTTGAGGATGATGATCCTGATGGCCTTCTAGGCTGAGTACCTGGCTTTGTCCCCACTCCAACCAGTCCAGAGTCCACCCATGTTGGCCTCATAGGCCAGAAGCTGGACATGGGTACACTCAACTAACAGACTCCAGTGAGGGGATGCCCTTCTCCATTCTCCCTTTCCCACACCCCTGACCTTAGTTCACCCCTCTCCACAGCAGTGGAGTGTGGGGTAGGAGGACTTGGTTGACTCATTTACCAGGGGTCACCTTTTCTTCCCAAACCAGGACATTTTTGAAAAACAAAAAGCAGGGGAGCTTCCTGTGGCCCCAAATCCCTCTTCAGTTCAGCCAGATGTATCTTATATGTGTTTTTTTCTGCCTATTCATCCTGGTAGTGGTTTTTCCTTGTCCCACAACCCCAATGTCCTCCCCCTTGACCTCCAGTCTCTGGGAAACAGGTGAGGTAAGGAACCTTGGGTCCTCTTCTCCCTCCCTTTCTGTCTGTCTACTATTGTTCCACCTGGCTGTATTGCTTTTTAATATTGCACCGAAGGTTTTTTAAATAAAACTTAAAAAAAAAATTAGGTGGAGAGTGATTAAGGAAGACAGGTGATGTTGACATTTGGATTCTACATGCACAACCACACATGTACATATAAGTATGTGCATACACAAACACAGATGCAGACACAGCCCACAACAAACAGATACAACAAATTCAAAACATGACCTAGCTAGTGGTTTGGGCCTGCTTGGTCTAGTCTTCATAGAAAATCCCATCTGAAAACACTGATTGTCTCTTTTGCTTTAATTTGCCAAGTGACATACATATCCATTATTCTGTTTATCACCTTTTAGTGATATAAAGTGGCTTAAGGTCTGTCCACATCTGTACAGATAACTGGGGAACAGAGATAAACAAACTCAGGACAGTGGTGCTGGAATCAACTGGACATAATAGTGCTACTCCCTGGACCAAGCATATTCAAACCACCACAAGATTTTTTTCCTCTGGAGAGGAAATTCCCAAATGTGTCTTTCCCTTTGAAATGTGCACAGCAAATGTGTGTTTAGCATGCTGCAGAGTGCAATGGCTAGAACTGTATCGTTTTGTGTTGACAGAATGGAGAAAGAGAAAAACTTGATATCCATCAAGTGTTCTTGATACATTTAGTCAAGTCACTCTGGCTTGAAGAGATGGAAATCTACTCACAAAACAGAAGTAGTTACTTAAATATTGTGGGCATGAGCTCCTTCCATGTGTCAGGGAGTACGTGTGTGTGGTGGTAGGGGAGGGCTCTTTCCTAACTCAGTGAATGAAGGCAAACCTCCTCACTTGCTTGACTCTTAAGAAGTCAAAGAAGCAATACTGTGAGTTCTGTGGGAGGAAAATGGGCATCAAGGTGAGAGTGGGGGTGGAATACATGGATGAGTGGAGGCAGGGGTAGGAGTGAATGGGCAACAGGGAAGATATATGTCTCCAGGCAGGTTCTTGTGTTGAAATAGGCAACAAATAGCACCAACTCATATAAGGAAACTGTAAAGACAATAGAACCCAAACGTTCTTCCTCTTCTCACATGTTCTGTGGAATTCTGACACTTCCACAGAATTCTGACACAGCACAGGGATTGCCTCTGCCTCTATATAGCCAGTGATTCTCTAGCTGTTACTACTTGGTGGCCTATCTATTGTATAGCCTGATTCTTGCACAATCTTCCCAGGGACAGTGTCATATTCCAGAGGATGAGGGGTTCAGCCACTGTTACCGCACCACACGCCTGGCTATGTTGTGTTTAAGACTGAGCAGCTTGAGAGGGTCCTGAGCTTCTGCCAGGACAGCTCATAGAGCTCGGAGAAAGATAATTGCTGACTTACAAGAGCCACAGCAAAGGAAAGGGGCTCACAGCCAGGTGGAAGGGATGCTGAAGGCAAGGCACTTAGGAAGAGGGTATAGAATTTCCATGTACTCTCTGGGAGCACTGCCCTCCAACCATTTCTGTGTGTACTCTACCAAGAAGACCTCAGAACCAGGGAATGTTACCATGGCTTCATGATATAGACATGTAGATATCATGATAGCTATCACCTCCATCCCCAGCCCCTCTCCAGCAAGGAATAGAGGGTGGGGCTGGAAGGCCAACCTTTTAATCATGGTGTGGTCTTTCATGAGCACCCAACTCCACCAAGAGTCATGTCAGCAGAACTTGAAGATGCTCCGATCTGTCAAAAAATTCTAGGGAATAAAGAACTTTACGTCAAACACCCCTGTCTTCCAGGAAATTACGAATGTCTTAGGAATTCTGAGTCAGGAACTGGGGCCAAAGACTTCACATTAGAACAAAAGGGTTCTTCCAGAACTCTTATCACCCAGTGTATAATCAGGGTTTGGGGAGAGCTGTGCCAAGTGGGGGATGGGCAGATCTGTATGTAAGTATAGATCTACATTTATGTTTCGGACAATCTTCACAGAGGACATGGAGAGATTATATTACCATTTTATCACTGATGAAGTGAAAGTAGGTGTGGTGGCTATGCCTGGTTGTCAACTTGACTACATCTGGAATGAACTACAATCCAGAAATGGAGGGCACATTTGTAATCCAGATCTTGAGGTTGGAAGACACAGGCTTCTGATCTGGATCTTGACGTGGGATGACAGTTACTTCTGATCTAGATCTTGAGGCATGGTGGCCATGAAAAGTTTAGGCCCAGGCAAGGTAGTACATGCCTTTAATCCTAGGAGTCTGCCACAAGTAGATCTCTGAGTTCAAGGCCAGTCTGGAACAGAGGAAGTTCCCAATCCAGGCATGGTGGCACACACCTTAGATGTGGGCCATACTTTCTGCTGGAGGCCTTCATACAGACATGGGGAGAGGGGAGGCTCTTCCTTGCTTGCGTTTGCCAGCACATCTGTTGGAACCTTCTTCAGAATTCCAGCTTACACAGACCATCGGAAACAACTGCCCTCGTGGGACTGAGTGGCTACTAGATTCCTGAATTTCCCATTCACAGCTGACCATTGTTGGATTAGTTGAACTACAGACTATAAGTCACTACAATAAATTCCCTTAATATGAGGGGACATTCCATAAGTTCTCTGACTCTAGAGAACCCTGTCTAATATAGTAGGATAATTTTTGATGTGATATGCTTGTATCTCCTGGTTCTCGTTGCTGAATATTATAGGAAAAGCTGCCTGCTGTGTCATGATGCCCAAACGTGGCCAGTCCCTCCTGGCTCTCCTGACTCTGGGCCAGGCACAGGCCAGACCTATTCTTCTTTTTATTAGTTTTGCTTATAGTAATATTGTTACTTACACATTTGTTAGTAACAAATTTTGGGGTTAGTAATTTTGTTTTTTTTTTTTAAACATGCATAAAAACACAAATATTTTATTTTTCTTAAAGATTTATTTTGTTTGTGTTTAAGTGTATGTATATATCTGTGCACATTACTGCAGGTTACTGTAGAGGCCGGAAGAAGGTGTTAGATTGCCTGGAATTACAGATGGCTGTGAGCCGCCTCAATATGGGTGCTAGGAATGGAATTCTGGTCCTCAAGAAGAGCAGCAAGCACTAATATTCTTTACTGTGGAGAAATTGCTCTAGCACAAAATAATAATAATAATAATAATAATAATAATAATAATAATAAAATAATAATAAATAATAAAACAAAATAATAATAAAACATTATTAGATTTATTATTTTATATGTATAGTCAGAAGACAGTGTCAAATCCCCTGGAACTGTAGTTATGGATGGTTGTGAGCCTCTATGTGGATGCTGGAAGCTGAACCTGAATCCTCTGGAAGAGTAAAGAGTGCACTTAATTGCTGACCCAATTTCTCTAGCCTCAAATGATATATATTTTAAAAAGCAAAACCCAAAAAACTTACAAGACTAATCTCATAGGAGGAGAATGGAGAAATAAGTAGGAAAACCAAAATCAAAAGCCAAACAAACAATAAAAAAAAAGCCCAGGGTGTACAACCAAATGTTTCATGAACCTAGTTTTTAAAAAAAGTATCCTGTCGGGCATAGTGGTATGCACCTTTAATCCAAGCACTTGGGAGGCAGAGGTAGGTGGTGAACACCCCCAAATTCGGGAGACCCTTACTCAAGTCTCGGGAAAACACGGCCATCCACAAACTCCAAGACACTGTACCTGGATGCAATTAGCAGAGGTTTATTAGGGAAGAGAGCTGGCAGCCAGCAGTCAAACTGCATTCTTGCACAGGAGTAGAGTTTGACCCTGAGTGGTGGGCTAAGGAGGCTTTTAAAGAGGAAAACCACAAACCAGGGGAGTGAGGAGGGGGTGAGGGGTTGTCAAGGATACATAACATAAAAATAGCGGAACATTCCAGAGGAGCCCAAACCTAAATGATACAGGATCATGTGGAAAGCACTCTGCACACCCATTTCTCACAAAAATGTGGTCTTGTCATATCACTTGTTCAATTATTTCTCAGTTGTTACCCTGTCACTCGCCCTGTCATCATGGCATTACTAGCTTCCCAGCCCCACCTAGATGACTTGCATCTTTTTTTGGTCAGGAATGTGTCGTCCTGCTTTGGGCCTTCTCCACCCACAGGTGGGTTCTTTTCCCTGAGGCTTGAGGAATGTTAATTCTCATCCCGGGATGTATCCCAGGGCAGTGAAGGCCTGAAATCTTACATTCAGTTCCGCCTTCTTGAAACTAGTGAGCCTGTATATTTTATAAAATGGTCTTTATAATTTTTCACTCTACAGTGGAAATCTAAATTTGAGGCTAGCCTGGTTGATATAGTGAGTCTCAGGGTAGCCTGGGCTACATGGAGAAGCCCCGTCTCAGAAAACAAAAAAGGAATTTCCATTCATTTTTTTAAAGATTTATTATTTTTATTTTATGTTCATTGGTGTTTGCCTACATATATCAGATCTTCTGGAATTGGAGATGCAGCCAGCTGTGAGCAGTCATGTGGGCACTAGGAATTGAACCCCAGGTCCTCTGGAAGAGCAGCCAGTGCTCTTAACTGTTGAGCCGTCTCTCCAGCCCTGATACTCATATAGTTTTTAGAAAGGAGATTCACAGAGGTAACTGAGATATCTGTATGTTAGTTACTTCGCTTGGTGCTCTGAGGGACACCTGACAAGAAGTACCTTCACAGAGCCAAGGGCCTGGTCAGTCTCCACCCTCAGTCAGGAGCAGAGAGATTGCCTGTGGTCTGCCCGGTTTCCTTCTATTCAGACAGGGACCTGAGCCCACAGCAAGGAGCTGCCCACATTCAGAATGGCTTCTTCCCATCTCAGTGTACCTAACACCGAAGCCCTTGTCACTCTAGATCCTGACACGTTGACGATCATATCAACCACCATAACAGGTTCTTATTTTTTATACTTTTTCTCACAGTTTTCTGTGCTTTGCTGCGTTTTAAAATTCCTGCAACAGACTTGTGGTACGATCTATCGCTAGGAGGAAATCTACATTCACAATTTAAAATCTAAAAGGTGACTGACTGGGTGTGGTGGCACATGACTTTAATTCCTGCTTAGAGGCGGAGGCGGAGGCAAGCAGATCTCTTCGAGTCTTAGGCTAGCCTATCCTACATCCTGCATTCCAGGCCACCTTGGGCTACATAGTAAGACTGCTTCAATTAAAAAAATATTACATATGTACACACATACACATCTCTATATTTCTATATATGTATAGATATTTGTCTGTATAGATATATAGAAATATCTAGATATATATCTTAATTCTAATTTTCTTTATGGCAGTAGACAGGACTTGGAGGTTTCTCTTCCTGGCCTGCCGAGGTATAGCAAGCTTTGTCTCAGAGACTGCACACACAGGGACCAGGTACCAGGGACCAGGGATCAGGGACCAGGGACCAGGCTTCACTACCATCCTCATGTGCATAGGGATTATAGCTGCTCTTTAACCCAAGGCAGTGTCATCCAAAGGAGGTCTCTGTATCTTAGCTTTTGGAGGGGTGCCTGTCTTTATTCATTTCCTAGTGGATGGCCTTGGGCAAGGCTAGGCTTCTCCAGTTCTTTTTGTTTGTTTATGGGTTTTTTTTTGTTTTGTTTTGTTTTGTTTGTTTTTCGAGAGACAGGGTTTCTCTGTGTAGCCCTGGCTGTCCTGGAACTCACTCTGTAGACCAGGCTGGCCTCGAACTCAGAAATCCACCGGCCTGTGCCTCCCAAATGCTGGGATTAAAGGCGTGCGCCACCACAGCCCGGCGCCTCTCCGGGGTTCTTAGCCTCCTCTCTCCAGATGGAAAGAATCCCACCAGTTCTCTTCACCCACTTGGTTGTGTGGACAGACAGACGTCTAGGAGCATAAGGCTGCTTGAGGAACCACTTTATCAGAGCCCAACCCTAGCACTTTTTACCTCTCGGAGCCTGTCACTCTGGGCAACCCAATTGCAAAACAATCATCGTTCACGGGAGCTCATCAGGTAACAATTATGAGTCCTACTCACTTTCAAGGCCAACTCAGCTGAGCTGTTACATCACCCCACTTCCCCCCACACCCGCTGTGAAGCCTCTCCCGCTTGCAGCTCGTGACTCATGGGATCTAAATGAACACTGCACTTGGAGAAAGCCCCCCCCCCCCCCCCCCTCCCCCCCCCCCCCCCCCCGTGTCTTCTCTAGTGAGGCAAAGAGGAGCCTTGGGCAGTACCCTGCCCTCAGGCTTGTCATATCCGGTGCAGAGAGGTTGGGAATTAGTCACTGAGCTTTGAGCTCCACAGGGGGCATCGCGAAGCTTTGCACGGTTAAGGCAGGATGATGTAAGGGAAATACCTGTTTTAGTGTGCCCCGCTCCTACAAAGAGTAGATCTGCCCCAGAAGGTCCCTCTCTTCCATGGCCCCTCCCTCAGTCCTTGTCTCCCTTCAACCACCTCTTCAAAGAACTGATTCTAGCAACCCCTTGCTCCCCAGAGAGCATCATTTCAGTAGTCAGTCTTTTCCCATGTTTTACATACAGATCTGGTTTCAATTCAGTCAGTGATCCTTGCTTCTCAGTGGGTTCAGCTGGCCTCTAGACAGGAGCACGCAGGCGCAGGTCCTACCAGGAGTGCCCCCTTAGCTACGTCTGCAGCATCTGCATTTAACACAGAACGGGAAGAAGTCCCTCTGTCTCTCTGTCCATAGGGCTCAGCTCAGGAGTCTGTCATTTCTT
>JANHMN010000010.1:41327713-41363514 GCA_030674055.1 Rhabdomys pumilio
CTGCATCAGGCCACATGGTTACTGCAGGCAGTAGGACACCAATGCAGGGCACAGGATGGGGGTGGGGAATGGGAGTGTGGGGCTGGGCGGCTGCAGCCAGTTTATGCTGGAGACGACACTCTGGTGGCACCTCTCTCATAGTGCTGAGATAGTTTCTGTAAACAGCTTAGGGAGTGCCAAGCACAGTGTTCAAGAAAAGTTAATTATCATTATTTTGGCACAGGGCCTGTTCCTGATTACATGTTCAATTTCTGCCCCAAGCTGTACAGTAATAGTCACTTCTGGGGCCAGCAAGACAGCTTAGTGGCTAAAGGCACTTGCTGCCAAGGGCTACCAGCAGTTAGGTCCCTGGGACCCACATAGTGGAAATCTTGCAAATTGTCCTCTGACCTCTGCATACGCATGGTGGCTGGCACCCCCTCCCGACCTCAACACACACCCAAAGGTAGATGTTGACTATGGGAGGAGCTGATGGCACCTTATTCTCAAGATTCTACAGACAGACAGACAGACAGACAGACAGACAGACAGACAGACAGATTGCAGACTTCAAATTGGGGTTGGGAGGTCTTTCTGATGGTCACTATGAGAGCCACCTGTTTGCTATGTGGTACCCCCTCATGGCATTGGATGAAGGCAGGTGTATGAGGTGAGGGCAGATGCTGCTTTCTGCCTACCCAGTCTCTTCCTGGCTACACTGATGTGCAAGGCAGAGGTGGAGTTCTGGAAGGCGTGGCTAGGCATGTTTCAGCACTGTTTACTAACGATAAGACACTGGAGACATCTCCTGAGTGTCCCCGGGCTTCCAAGTCCCTTGTGCACACGTGGAAAGTAGCTTCCTGAGCTCATACTTGTCAAAGTGGAGCTGGCTGTCAGGTTAAAATCCCGACACTGAGGCCTCTGGCTCATCACTTAACTGCATCGTGCCTCAGTTTCCCCAGTTGTAATGTGGAGGCAACGCTCACCCTTACCTCTCTCACAGGACTGTGGTGAACCTTAAATGAGATAATTTCTGTGAACAGTTTAGGGGAGTGCCAAGCACAGTGCTCAATAAAAATTAATTATTATTGTTTGGCACAGGGCCTGTTCCCGATTAGATGTTCAATTAACTTTTCTCTCCTTCCCAGCCCTGGAGACTTAACCAGCTGGGAGGCTGCTAGGCCTGGATGGTGAGCACGCCATTAGTCAGAGGCCCAAGTGGAGACTCCAAACCTGAATGTCTCTTCCCTCCCTCCAGGGCAGCAACGTCCAGAGTCCCCACACATTTGGCACGGCCCCAGCTCTGCCCTACTTTGCCAACCTGCCTCCTTCCTGCCCAGCTGTACTGTTGTGTCTGTGACAATCACAGATGGGAGGGGCACCTGCCCTGCCTCCCTCCATCCTTCCTCCCTCCCTCCCTCCCTCCCTCCTTCCCTTCCTCCCTCTTCCCTCCATCCCATCCTGGGATCCTGGGCTTCTCCTATCCAATGTCTGTTCCACTCTGCTTTTGATGGATTCACGGCAGAGGAGACCATCTCAACCCTGGCATACAGAAGATGTCCAGGGCAGTGGGGAGCGGGGACCTCTGACCCTCCTCCCTTCTCTCTCCTCTTTCACATGTCTCCATGTACTTCTGGAACAAGAGACTCCAGGATGGGTCTGTACACCGAGTGGAGACATACGACTCTGCCTGCGGCTGCTCCCCTTAGGCCCATGGCTTCTTCTAGCTCTCACTGGATGGTGATATATCAGAGGGTGAACTGGGGATGATGAGCCAGGCAGGCCGACCGCCAGGGTGGAAGGGCTCTCAGGTTCCTTCCTCAGTCAGGCAGCTGAGCCATGGCCTGACAGGAAGTTATCAGAGGGCGGGTACCTATAGGATGGATAGCCACAATTGGATCAGAAGGACCCTCCTGGTTGCTTTGGGATGAACCTTGGGGCTCTTCACTGGCACAGCAAGTCTTTAAGACCCAAACCTGTCTCCCATCTTTGATGACCCCTGCTCTTCCCAGTCGCACAGGCTGGGGCAGAGTCTCCACTGCTGCCTGCTGGGTCCTGCTGTCACACAAAGGGCTTTCCCTCTGCCATGAAGGTCAGCAGGCAGCTTCTTTTATTCCCAGCTGTTGCCCAACATCTGTCCTTACACATCTGTACCACACATGCCATCGAATCCTCATGACTGTCAAAGCCTTCTAACACCCTCGTGTGACCTCAGACAAGCATGCTTCTGCTCTGGCTCTTCAGGGGCAAAGAGCTCTGGCCAGGCCTCAGTGTCCAGCCTTGTCATTCAGTTCTTGTGTTGATTTCCCTCCTATTTCAGAAACTCTGCCTTGACCAAATGACCCTATGGTGACCTTGGTTCAATCTTTTCCCCCTCCTTCCCCTCCCCCCACCTCAGAGAAGAGCAAGTCTCCCAGGGACATCAGCTAAACACAACACAACAAGCTACAATAAGACCAGGCACATGCCATCACATCAAAGCTGGACAGGGCAACCCTGCAGGAGGAAAAGGGTCCCACAAGTAGGCAAAAGAATTGCAACAGGCAGGCTGGAGAGATGGCTCAGTGGTTAAGAGCACTGACTGCTGAGTTCAATTCCCAGCAACTACATGGTGGCTCACAACCATCTGTAATGGGTTCCAATGCCCTCTTCTGGTGTATGTCCAAAGAGAGCTATAGTGTACTCACATAAAATAAATAAATAAATCTTAAAAAAAAAAAAAGAATGGGGACAGGCCTCCACTGCCATGTTTAGGAGTCCCACAGAAACGCCAAGCCTACTCAACCATGACATATATGCAGTGGACCTAGGCCATACCTCTACAGGTTTCCTGATCTCTCCTTGCCCCAACCTCAGTCACCTTGGCCACTTGTGCCAGTCCCTGACCCAAACTTACCCCTTAAAGCTGATGGATAGGGCTGGAGAGATGGTGTCGTGTTAGGAACACTTGCTTTTCTTGCAGAGGACCTGAGTTGGGTACCTAGCACCCACATGGCAGCTCATAGTCACCTGTAACTGGGGCTCCAGGGATCTGACACCCTCTTCTGGTCTCCTTGGGTACCTACACACATGTGTGCATGAACACAGCACAGGGACATGTGTAAATAAAACTAAAGTAAATCTTTTAAAAATCGATGAAGAGAGCTGGGCGGTGGTGGTGCACGCCTTTAATCCCAGCACTTGGGAGGCAGAGGCAGGTGAATTTCTGAGTTTGAGGCCAGCCTGGTCTACAAAGTGAGTTCCAGGATAGCCAGGACTACACAGAGAAACCCTGTCTTGGAAAAAAAAATCGACGAAGAGAGACACACACAGAGACAGAGAAAGACAGGAACAGAAAGAGACACACAGAGACAGAGAAAGACAGAAACAGAAAGAGACACACAGAGACAGAGAGACACACAGGGAGACACACATACAGAGAGACAGAGACAGACAGAGACCCAGAGAGAGACATACGCACAGAGACTTCAGATACTCCCAGGCCCCAGGCGTCATGAAACCCAGGTGACCCCAAGTCTGGCTCTTTCCAGATCTTGTCTCCAAATATTAGCTGATCTCTAAGGTCCCTGCACCATCACTCAGGTTGTCTTTATACCAGGAGGGGTCTTCCAGGGATCCTCATTCACTACTATGCTGGGACTCTCAGGCTAACCCCACTGCCACCCCTACCCTTCATACTGGACTGGTTTCCCATCCTGTCCCCTTGCACATCTGCCTTGGGTTTGGCTTGCTTTTCATCTACCCTAGTTCAGGCCTCACTTCATGCTGTCCTGGATTCAGATCCATGCTCCTTGTAGAATGATCTTAACTATGTAGCATGCTCCAAAGCCTACTGCCTGATCCTAAGCCCTACCCTGGATCCTGGATACTGGACAGTAATTTCCTACCCTTGAAACTCCACTGTGCTCAACCAGCTCCTTCTTAGGATGTCTTTCCTGTCCTGACACCTCCTTTTCATTCCTTGGAGCCCTTTTCTCCACACTCCTGCTCCATAAAGCCAGTGAGCATGAATCGCTCTGTGTTCCCATAAGGCCTTGCTCCTCTATACTCAGACATCAGAAGCGCCTTACTCTAAGGCCTCCCAGGGTAGCAGTGGCCATGAGTCTATCACACAGAGGCAAACTAAGACTGCTGACCCAGAATCTAGGCTATGGATGAAAACGGGAGTCCAGGGAGAAAGAGCAAGGGTCAGACAGCAGAGAGCATTCTACCTCTCACAATTAGGAGCCTGAGAACGTGGTCAAACCTGCCCAGGGCAGCAGTCAGCGTTCCAATTAATTAGTGAACTCTGTCAAAGTACTTTGAACATGAAACACGCTATATAAACATTAAGTATTATTATTAAAAAGTAAGCAGTTCCCTAATATGCCAGGCTGGAGAGCCCCAGGCTGGTTTGAATAAAATGAATGAACACAGAAAATGAAGCAATTATAAGGTGATATTTGGGGATTTTAAAAAGGCTGAGGGCCCCAAAAGGCAGTATTTTGTGGGTGGACTTGGCGGGGGCCTCTGTTTCCTTTCTCCTCAGCTATTTCAGGCAGAGGCCTAACTCCTAGGTACAGAGGCACATGTAGACAGACAGCAGGCAGACTGTGAAGTGGTGGTCCTGAGGGAAGAAGTCACTGTCTAGGGAAAGCTCTGAGGCTGGCAGGCTGCTTGGAGCTTTAGTGTCTGTGTGTGGCTGTGCTCTGGGCTCGGGTTTCACCTACACATGAAATGGAAGGCACTCAGAGCTCTGGGTTCTACATGCTCTAACCCTTCATCCTACTCCCTGCTCCCAGGAAGTACTATGGGAAGTAGTGGGAAGAGGTACTGGGGAGGGAGCCAGGCTTCAGTTCTGCCTCGTCTTTAGAGTGAGGTGAGCCCAAATGCTCCCACCAGGGGACCCTAATGTCCCCTTCACAGAACCAAGGCTAAGAAATGCAAAGGAGATTCAGAAGCACATGGAAAGTGACACAGACAAGTTTCTGAGTGTCTTGTCCCCTAAGTTCCAATACTGATTCCATGTCTCTGATTTCTTTTTTTGTGTTCCAGAGTTTGACTGTACAGTTGGAAGGCAAGATTCAAACTCCGGGCCACACTCAGGATTGTGAGGCTGTAGCTTCAGCTCTGCTTGCAGAGAGGAGTTGAAAACCCTGACCCGGGCACTCCTGTGAAGCCTCTGGCCTGTATTGAGCAGTAGGAGAAATAGGTAGTCCCCATATAGACAATCTTAACTGAACTGAGGGCCTGAGAGGCTGCAAAAGGCCCTTTTACAGTTCCTTATCCGGGCTCCACCTGAACATGATCATTCTTGAAGAATCTGACCACATACAATTTAAGAAAAGACAGTTGTAGACAAGACACAATTCCCTAGATTGGGAGCCTGGAGTCCCAAATCCACTCAGTTGATATGCTTGGGACTTTGTACTTTTGTCTATTATCTCTGTAAGATGGACACTTTGGGCCAGAGGCTGTTATGGTTCTTATAGGTCCTGACCGCACAGGCTGTCAGCATGAATCTTGAACTCAGACAGACATGTCCAGAATCCTGGCCTGGCTATCTGGCTTCCTTTTTGGTCAGTATCAGTTATTCAGTGTTTCTAGCATATGGGGGCTTGTTGCTGAGTCCCCACTGATGTAGAAGGGAGGAGGAAGACATTGCTTTTGGGGAATGTTTCCCTGGAAACCCACTGAGTGGGGTCATCAGGGCCCCATGACTCCTCGGGCAGCATTAACATGTCCTAAAAATCCATGGCTCAGCTCACATAGAAAGTTCAGCTTTCATACATACATACATACATACATACACGCATGCATGCATATTTGCTTGTTCGTTTATACAGCCCAGGATGGCCTCTGTGTTTTATGTGAACTTGACACAAAAGTCATCTGAAAGGAGGAAACCACATGGAGAAAAATGCCTTCATAAGATCCAGCTATAGCCTGGCAGTGGTGGCACACACCTTTAATCCCAGCACTTGGGAGGCAGAGGCAGGCGGATTTCTGAGTTCTAGGCCAGCCTGGTCTACAGAGTGAGTTCCAGGACAGCCAGGGCTATACAGAGAAACCCTGTCTCGAAAAAACCAAAAAAAAAAAAAAAAAAAAAAAAAAAAAAGATCCAGCTATAAGGAATTTTCTTAATTAGTGATTGATGGGGGAGGGCCTAGCCCATTGTAGATGATGCCACCCCTGGGTGGGTGGTCCTAAGTTCTATAAGAAAGTAGGCTGAGCAACTTATGGGAAGTAAGACTCTGTAAAAGAAAAAAAGCACCCAACTGACTTAATGCAACAACATGAGAAAGTCATACGCTATGAACAACTCAGATTTATCCAAGGAATGGAAGGGAAGCAGGTAATTAATAGATATCAATAGGCAAAGGGGGCAGAAAGCACACAGTTAAACCATCTCATTAGAAACAAAAAAAGCATTTCATAGAGTCGAATAGATATTCTTGGTAAAATCCTCACAAAATTGGTAACAGAAAGAAACTTCTTCAATCTAAAAGTGTTCACTGAACACAGATAGCTAATGCAGTTTTTCACAAGGAAAATCCATTCATGCTCAACAGTTTCCTCTAGCATTTCTCCCATCTAAGTATAACCAGGGCTGGCTCTGCATAGCTTCCCAAATCACAATCTCAGTGCATTCAGGGTGACTTGGCCATAGATGTCTGCACAGCATTGTAATGGAAATAATACATAACACAGCATTGTTATGGCCCGTGAAAGTCAGCAAAAAGAAAAAGAAAAAGAAAAAGAAAAAAAGAAAAAGAAAGGAAAGGAAAGGAAAAAAGAAGAGAAAAAGAAAGAAATGATGTAAGGCCCAGAAGCAGAACTGCCTTTCTTAGAGGCAATATGATCTCATATGCAAAGAGGCCTTAAACACACCCACATGCATGTTTGCATTCTTAGAAGCTTAAACAAGCTTACCAGGGTCACACAGATAAGTCAGTGTTTCCTTTTTTTAAATCAGTAAGACAACTATGAAGAAAAGAAAGCAATCTTACTTATTGCAGTTGGTGTATTCAGGAATCCATTTAACAGAAGCCATCCAAGCCTGGCCACCAGGGGTGACAGATCACTCGAGAGAAGCTGACGATGAAACAAATGGCAGGCAGTCCCTGCTCACAGAATGACGGAGCTGCCCCCCTTCGAGTGGATTGCATACTCATCTCCATCGTTATCCGTGTCCCAGGAGGCATTCCCCCCACCCCCGAAATTGGCAAGTTAACTCTAAAGTGTATGTGGAAATGCAAAATTCTTATAAACAAACCAATTTGGAAAAGAAGAAAAAAAATCTAGGACTCCTTCATGCTTTCTGATTTCATTTTTTCTTTTTTAGTGTGTGTGTGTGTGTGTGTGTGTGTGTGTGTGTGTGTGTGTGTAATTGTGCACACTTGCACTACATGTGGAGATCAGAGGTCAATTCTCTAGACTCAGTCCTCCTGGGGATCGAACTTAGGCAGTAAAGGCTAGCCTGATCAGTCCAGTAGGTCCCAGGCCAGGCAGGGCTACCTAATAGGATCCTGTCTCAATAAACACAACACAAAACACAACAAGCAACAACAAAATCTTTGTGAGCTGAGATTAAGAGTTCTTAGATACAGAATAAACCAGTGCCGGGGAAATTGAACTCTGTCAGAATAAAACCCCTTTGTGCTTCAGGAGATGAGAAAGGTGAGAAGACAAAACAGAGGCTGGTAGACGGTGTCAGCAAATGCTCAAAATACGCGAAGAGCTTTACAATTTAACAGCAGAAGGCAGACAACCGATTTTAAAAGAGGCGGAATAACCCTGCTTAACTCAGTCAGCAGAACGTGAGACGCTTAAAATAGGCAAAATATTTGAACATAAATTCACAGACAAGTGGCTTCACATGCATAATAGATCTTCAACACCATTAGTCACGGGAGAAATGCAAATTAAACCCATGCTGTGTTGACACTCCACACTGAGGATGACAGTGATTTTAAAGATTTGCAATTCTAACCGTCTGTTGGAGCTCCAAAAACTTAACCCTTAACTGTGGCACTGGGGTATGCAGAGTACTTTCAATTAAATGACACTATAAGGCTTCAGAAGCAGCTGCCGGACAGTGGCTTAGTTGGTAGAGCGCTCTTTATCATGCACAGAGCCCTGGGTTTGATCCCAGGAACCACATAAAACTAGGTATGGGGGCGTTCAGCTATAAACCCAGCACTGGGGAGGTAGAAGCTGGAGGATCAGAAGTTCAAGGCCATCCTCTGCTGTAGAGAGAGTTTGAGGTTAGTCTGATCCTGCCTCAAGAGTCAAGGTCTTGCAGAAGCTTGAAAAGCAATCAAGAAAAACTCTCAACATTAATTCTAGGCAGCTACACGTGTGCACTCACACACATGCACATGTGCACACATACCACACACACATACACACACACACACACACACACACAGATACCAGAAAAAGCCATATTTCTTAACTATAAACACATAGACTCAAGAACTAGAGGCAATTGTACAGAAGAGTATCCCTAGGGATACTAGAGGCCAACCTGGTCTACTTGGTGAGATCTGTAAGGATCAAGGTCTCTCTGATCCTATTACTGGTCTTCAAAACAAGCCTGAGAAACTAGAATCCTCTTCTTCAAAGATGAGTCATAGAAGTCAGAACCTTCTCCATAAACCAGCCATAAATCCAGAAACATGGTTTTTCCCTTCCCTTGCCTTGCCACAGTTGGCTCTGGAGACATTCTCCAGTCTACTTTATCCAACGGTAGGAGTCAAGGTCTTCGCTCTGCAAGGGGACCTGCCCTGAAATCCAGGAGGAAGGAATGCTACGTAGAGAAACCTGGAAGAATCCAAAGCTAATAATCGGCTTTGCGGGATTCCCTTGTTAGTCTGTAACCTTAGGTCCCATTTCTGTTTAGCTCCGTGAGTGCAAACAGGCAGTTTTCTTGAGATCTTTGGGTGGTTGTTCTGAAGCCTGCTATGAGTTGCAAGACTTTGATGAAGTAAATCCATTACGTATTTAACTCCTTTGCCTGTCTTTATCACAGGGCACAAAGCCACCGTCTTTGTGATAGACAGCAAGAGTGTCACATCTTCCATGTCTCTGTGCCTGCGCTCCTGGTGGAAATGTGAGATGGCATGGCCACCTTGTAATGAATAGTCTGTCAGTTTATTTAAAGGTTAAACATGGTGCTGTGGTGTTCTGGTGTTTCCATCATTGTAAAAAATACCTTGACAAAAAGCATCCCAGGGAGGAAGTCTAGGTTATGGTGTTTTATTGCAGGGAAGTCAGGGCAGGAACCCAAAGGATGACATCCACAGTCGAGGACACATGGACCCTTTTGTTCATCTAGCTTTCTCCTCTTATATAGTTCAGGACCCTTTTATTCAGAGAGTGGAGCTACTGCCTGGGTTTTCCTATATCAATTAATAAGAACAACAACCCTCCCCCCAACCCTCCCCACATATACTCCCACCCACACCCACACCCACCTCCACACCCCACACACATACACTTCCACCTACCCACACCCACTCACCCACAAACACACATGCCCCTACACACATACCCCCCAACACATGTCCACAGACCATCTTGAACTGGAAGAGTCCTCCTTAAGGCTCTCCTAGCTGACAGTTAAAACACAGCAGAAGGTAGGACATAACCCCATAATCCTAGAAGGAGGACCAAGAGTTCCAGGTTATGCCCAGCTACATAGTGCATTTGAGGCCAGCCTGGGCTACATGAAGCCCTGTCTTAAGACAGAGAAACAAAAAGCCAAAAAAAAAGTTAACAATAAACTTATTACATAATCTAGAAATTTCCCCCTGGGAGCCAATTCAATGATAAAGCAGCAGACACAGGCAAAGTTGTAGACACTTCTTTTCGCTTTGGTTTTTCCAGACATGGTTTCTCAGTGTAGCCCTGGTTCTCCTAAACCTCACTCTGTAGGCCTGGCTGGCCTGGAACTTAGATCCACTCAGCTCTGCCTCCAAGCAGCATTGCTCGGAACAGCCCTCAAACAGAACAAACTCCAACTGCTGAGAGCCGACAAATGGACAAAAATGTTTTAACTAACCCTGGGATGGCCTTTAACAGCGATAAAGAGCGAGCGACTAAAGTGTGCTGCATTTTACTTTCTATTACTGTAACAGCTTTCTAATACTATATCAAGTACCTGGGGAAAAGGTTGAGTTAGAGGCGGCTCAGCACTGTGGAAGAGCTCTCTACAGAAAGTGTGTGTGCACACGCGGAGACAATCAATAAACAAAATATAATGCTTTTTTTTTTTTTTTTTTTTTAAGAAAGGGAAAAGGAAGGGGCTAGAGAGATGGTACAGTCATTAAGAACACTTATCATGCCAGGCAGTGGTGGTGCACGCCTTTAATCCCAGAACTTGGGAGGCAGAGGCAGGCGGATTTCTGAGTTTGAGACCAGCCTGGTCTACCAAGTGAGTTCCAGGACAGCCAGGGCTACACAGAGAAACCCTGTCTCAAAAAACCAAAAAAAAAAAAAAAAAAAAAAAAAAAAAAAAAAAAAAAAAAAAAAAAGAGTGAGTGGGGCCCAGGGGAGGATTTAGATCAAAGACTGAAGAACCCCAGCCTGACTTGTGTCTTCTTTTCCATTTCCCAGTTTCTGCTGTGATGACCTCAAATCCCCCAGTCAAGGCCAAGGGATTGTAGGCCAAAAAGAATCTTTTTTTCCTTTATAAATTAATTATCTCAGATTATTTTATCATAGCAATGAAAAGCAGTAATACAGATAAGCAGTAGTGTGTGTACAAATATGTGTGTGCACATGTATGTGAGTGCATGTATGTGTGTATGCATATGTATGTATACATGTGGGTGCGTGTGTGTACACGTGTCTGTATCTATGCATGTGCATGAAGGCATTTGTGTGTATGCATATGTGTGTATGTGTTTGTGTAGCAGGATGCAGGTGAGGTAGGACTTGTTTGTTTGTTTGCTTTGGTTGAGAGGTTGTAATAGCCAAGTTTCCAACAGGATGTGTCTCCAACAGGAAAAGCAAAGCTCATCACCCCCTCCACTGGCCTCTCTGGCCTTGGAGGCGGAAGAGTAACAGACATCTGTCCCCAAAAATATCTCTTGCAATGCAAAATGACTGCGTCACCGGCAGAGATGGGGACAGCTGGTAAACTTATAAACAGTGAGAGGAACCTTAGAAGTAAAGAGAGAGGCCTTGACTCCTTTTTTAAAAATATTTTTTAGACAAATAGTGTAAACCTGGCACAATGGTGCATGATGCCCGTAACCTCAACTTTAGGGAATCTGAGGCAGGAGGATTAAAGTTCAAAGACAGTCTGGGCTACATAGCTAGACTCTGTCCTAACATTATATTGATTATAGCTATTAAAGAAACAATTAGGCTGTGCAGTGACATTGGTTAAGACTCTGTTCTGTTCTGCAGGCACAGGAGCCGCTGCAGAGTCCTCTGGTGGGCTAGGGAGTTGCTGAGGCACATGGGAATATAGAGCCACAGACCTGGACACAAGCAGAAATGTGTCAGACATAGAGGTATCCTGATTAACCTACCTAATCAGATTCCCATCACAGGTAGGCCTAGGTGACTAGAGGTCCTCTGTGGTTATGGTCTAGAATGAGGATGCCATCAGTTATCAAGGATACTTGGAGGTCAAGGGTAGGGAGAATTAGCTCAGCCAGCGGCTCATCAAAGCTCTTTACTAATACTGGAGTTTACAAAGAAACACATAGGTGAGCCTAGGAAAAGGTTTAGACCTTGGCTAAAGTTTGACCCAGCAAAGAATCTTTGTCATGACAGGTCATCAAGGAGCATGTGTCAGGGACAGCCCAGTTCATATGAACCCAGCTTCATAGCCTGGGGGGATGATGGTGCATGCCTTTAATCCCAGCACTCGGGAGGCAGAGACAAGCATATCTCTGTGAGTTGGAGGCCAGCCTGGTCTACAGAGTGCGAACAGCCAGGGCTATACAAAGAAATTCTGTCTTAAAAAAACCAAACCAAACACACACATACACACACAAACACACACACACACACACACACACACACACACACACACACACACACAGAGACAGATACAGAGAGACAGAGAGGAGAAACAAAAAACAAACAACAAAACAGCTCACAAGTCAGAGCCAGAACATTCCAGATGCTCCCTTGTTTCTCCCCTCTAAGTCACTAGCTTCTCTAGTGACAACCTCTTCTCCAGCTTCTTCCAGCAGATGTTTGAACTTGGGCACCTGAAGGTGTGCAGTGGGGACTGGAGAAATGGCTCAGGAGTTAAGAGCACTTGCTGCTCTTGCAGAGGACCTGGGTTTGATTCCCAGGACCCACATAGCTGCTCACAACCATCTGCAACCGCACTTCCAGGGGGACTTGGCCTGAAGTGGCTGCTAGTATCTCCTCAGGGATCGGTGGATCCCCTGTTGACCTGGCATCTGCCTGGGATGTGAAAGTCTGGGACCTGGAAATCTCAGAGGATTTGTAGCAGGTATTCTTGGTCTCTCACACTGCAGAGAGAGAAGGCATAGAGTAGAGGCTCAGTCATGCTGAGCAGAGGTAGGTAGAGGCCCCCCATTCTTTCTTGTACCCTGAAGAGACAATGCTAGGCCCAGGGGCTATTGCCTGAGCTGGTAGTAACAGCAATGGACCAAATTAGACTCTCCTAATCCTCTGATGACAGCATTCGAAGTTGCTACAAAACCAGTAAGGAAGGACATGGGGTAAACTGACCCAAAGGAGTGGTGTTTATCCTACCAGGGGAACAAGTAAGTCTCTAAAATGCCAGGTGAGTTTCTACCACTCCAGAGAAAAGGATTATGGGAGATCTCCCAGAGTGCTCTATAATGGTGTTGACTGTCTTCCAGAACTGTACATAGGGTCTCAAAAAGTTAATGAAAATAAGAGTAGCAGGTAGATTCAAGCCTTGATTAACACTAAATTTTTAAAGGGGTCAGGTCTCCTCCAAAATTGATGTTCGCTTCCCACGTCAACCTTCGGGTCTCACTATAATAGAGAACCACCTGCTTTGGCAGCAGCTGCACTGGGCTGTGCTCGAGGCTGGGCTCCAGCACATGTTTCTCCACAGACTCATTCTTCTCTGGGACAACCGCACTATGCTCAAAGGTATCCAAAAGTCTGAAAGGAGGCCTTCCAGCCAAGTTAGATGAAGGTGGCCCCTTAAGCGGCTTTGCCGGGTGGGATCCGCCAACATCTCCTAACTCCGAGATTCTGCTCAAAATGGGAACCTTTGTGGTCTCTATTCTCCATCAAGGGGGTGACACTTATTGCATTGAGTTGTCACAAGGACCCATCAGGAAGATCCTAGGTCTCTTTGGAAAGGCAGGAGGCCCTATTGATGCCATTATGCCATTGATGGTAGTTATGTGGAGCTGACTAACGCAGAGCCCACCTTCCAGAATAGCCCAGAGACAGAATGTGGGGCTTCCCTTGGACCCAGCCCTCTTTGGAAATTTACATCCCTAGCGAAGCTCCATTGTGAAACACCAAGACTCCGACGTGGACGAGAGGAAGACAAAGGGCAGACTCTGAATCAACCGGCAGGTATCTGCCCTTCAGAGGCTCCACCGGAGGATGGGCCTGTGACTCACCGTGGATCCTTTTACTTTTCCTAGTGACCAATCTGATTTTCTCATTACGCGGCAGTGAATCACTGAGTGCTGTCTTGGTTATGTAACTGGGGCTGTTTTGATCTGTTGGGGTGTCTCTGTCTCTATTTCTATGTCACCTCTGTGATGCTTCGGAGACGCTTGCGTCTTACATAACTTTGTCCATGGTAACAAACAGTTGTTGAAATATCTTCCCTTGGAGAACAAAAACAACGTGCTCCCTCCATCTCCAGGAAGTGAGCATCTGGTAATGGATGAAGGCCCAGCTTAGAGCCAGGAGACCCCTCAGTAGGTCTGGCTTGACTGTAGACACCATTTGTGTTTTTCATCTTCTCTGACCTTAGTTCTTCCATCTTCAGTGAAATGGACTATGTAAAACCTAAGCATCGACCTGTAAACAATTTATAATGTTGTTAACGTTTCTCAAAGAGTCTAGACAAGGGTTTCAGAGATGGGAAATTTGATGTTTTCCATCAAACTCAAAGGTAGACATAGAGACTAAATTCCCAGACAAAGATAACGTAGCAGGGAGGGAGAAACAACGGATTTCTGCTAGACTTCTTACAAATAAAATCGTCTGGCCCAGGGGAGGGTGGGAATGGAGTTGCCACCATTTTCTCTATTCTTTTTGTGTTATAAATGACAAACAGAAGGCTCAAAATGCACTGGAGCCTCCAATGTCATTTTTACCTTCACATTCAACTGACTTGGCCAGACCAGGGGTGGTCTTCACATCTGAGTGTTGCATACACTCTTGTTTGGCTCTTCCTCAACAAAAAGAGCATGTCTTGGGGTTTGTTAAGTCCTAGTGGGTCCTTGGATCTATCCCTGGACATCCCTATTGTCATGAAGGCTCAACAAGACCTTTTTATACCATTTACTAGGGTTCTCCCATTGACATCAGCAATCTCCCATCTGCTCTGAAAAATTCTCATAGTCATTGTCTTTTCACGGCTCATTTGCTGTCTTCCCTCCTCCTTTTTTTCCCCAGAGTGTCAGTTTGGTGTGTTTAGACTATTCACTCTCTTTTTTCTCTCTGACCCTCTAATATGCCTTCTTTTGGACTCGCCTGTTATTTGATTAATTTCTTCAGGCCTATCTTCCAGTTCACTGATTTTCCCTTTGTCTGTGTCTAATCAGCTATTATACTCATCTATTAAATTCAATGTTCAATAATTATATTTATATTTATTTTTCTACATGATCTCAGGTGAGTGTAAAGGCACATATCTGTGATACCAGCAGTCAAGAGGCCAAGGAAGGTCTTTAGTTTTAGGCTAACCTGGACTCATAGTGGTCCGAGGTAGAGAGAACCAACTCCAGAAGGTTGTCCTCTGACCTCCACAAGTGCACTGTGACATGTGTGTGCACACACATACACAGATATAGAGATAAATAAAATATAATGCAAAATAATAGGAAACTCAGAGGTAAAGTCAGGAATATTGGGCTATATGCTCAGCATGTCCTTGGGAAGAGGCAGGGGTTTGGAGCACCTTCTTTCTTTTTGGTTGTTTGTTGGGGATGGGGTGGGTGTCTCATGTAGTCTAGGCTAGCCTCCAACCCAAGGCTGGCCTTGACTCTTGATCCTCCTACTTCCACTTTCCAAGGGCTGGAATACACAGGCACGTGACATCACACTCAGCTTGATGTCACAAAATGGCCACCATGGACTCCAGATACCCCGTCCAAGTCTAAAGCAAGACCTAAGAGTATTAGTCACCTTTGTCTCTCTCAGAAGTCCCCCAGTAGCAAACCCTTTGAAAGTGTCTTAGTGTCCAAGATTTGAGTGTGTGACTGGCCAGGCTATATGGAATCCCAAGGAAATACAAATCCTTCTGCAAGGTGGATTCACATTGAACATAGACTCAACTCAGAGTTAACCTGCACTGGGCACATTCTCACTCTGACGGCAGCAGTCAGGATTCTTCTGGAAAGGGAGATGAAAATACTGAGAGGAAACAGTTCACAGACTGCAGCTGGGAGCTGGCTGAGCCCACCTTAGCCCCCAGCAGCGAAGCATGGAGTGAATTGACTCCTCCTAGCTCCCAGAGTCTCCTCTCAAGTCTCTCCTTCTCTCCTGTGCCAAAGGAGATTGTCCAAAAAAGCTTCTTCTTGGATGCAGATGAAGGCATGTAGGCAAAGACGGCATGAAGTTCCCAGGCCAGGCTTCTGGGTGATGAAACCATCAGCTTTTCCTCTCTTGGTGCCAGAGAGGCGTCGTCAGTGATACTGGAGTGAGAAGAGCTTCCTCCCTGTGGGTAAATCACACCCACGGCACTTGCTCTCCAGTAGGAGCATCAGATGGGGCGGGGTCCAAGAGGACACACCTGCCCTACTTCGAAGGTGAATTCTGGTAGCTACTGTACAGTCTTACCCTTCCAGGCAGAGAAAGTGCCTGTCTTCTTCAAGATTCATGGCTGTCACTATCAAAATCAGTTTGGCAGTTCCTCAGGAATCTGAGACTCGATCTACCTTAAGATCCAGCTATACCACTGTTAGGCACACAGCCAAAGGACTGTGCATTCTACTGCAGAGACACTTGCTTATCTGTGTTCATTGCTGCTCTGTACAGCAGCCAAGACATCCATAAACTGGCGAGTGGATAATGAAAATGTGGTACACTACACAAGGGGGTATTAGTCAGCTGTTAAGAAAAATAAAGTCTTGAAATTTGCATGTAAATGAATGGAGTTAGAAAAATTTATCCTAAAGTGGCTCAGACTAAAAAAACCCAAATATTGCATGTTTCCTCTTATATGTGGCTATTAGCTTGTTTTGGGTTTGGTTTGGTTTTGAGACAGAGTTTCTCTGTGTAGCCTTGGCAGTCCTAGAACTTGCTGTGTGGACCAGACTGGCCTAGAACTCATAGAGATCTGCCTGCCTCTGCCTCTTCAGTGCTGGGACTAAAGGTGTGTATCACCACTGCCTGGTGTAGATATTTGCTTTTAGATTTTTGACATGTGTGTTAAAATCCAAATAACCACAATACCAGGAGGAGGATAGTATCTCCCAAGAGAGGAAAACTAGAATATGTTGTTATGGTGAGACAAAGGGGAAAGTAGAATAGGAGGGGATGGGAGAGAAGAGTAAAGAAGGAGGTGTGGGGAGGAACAACTAACACTACAGGCTATGTGGGAACCTAATGGTGTAGAAGCTTCCTAATAGATATATATGTAAGGACACATATACACATACATAGTATATATGTGATATATATCTATATGACATATATGTGGTATGATATACAGTATATATGATACCTATGGTATGTGAGATACATATATATATGATATATATCATAGATAGATAGATAGATAGATAGATAGATAGATAGATAGATAGATAGATAGATCACCCAGTAACAAACCCTGCAGCCTACAACACTGACCTGTCTGCAAGTATATACTGGTACACAGTGGTTCAAACGTTATGAGAGTAACCAATCATTTTCTGATGGCATTTAAGGCCCACTCTATGAAATGGAACACGTTCCTGACACTTCTAAAATGGCCGAGAACCTGAGACTCGATAGGTCACAGACCTAGAGGAAACCTACTACTGTTGTTCAGCTAAAGAAGCATAGCGATAAAGTATTCCTAGTGACATTGCTATGCCACTGCATAGATCAGTGCATTTAAGCAGCCCTCATTAGAGAAGTTTCTTCTTGCAGTAGATGGAAATTAACACCAAGATCCACAATTAGACAATGTGCAGAGAGTGGGAGACTCAGCCATAAATAGAATGTTTTTGCCAAACCCTTCTCATCAAGGCTCAGGGATCTATCCTGAAGAGGAGGTGGAAAGAGACAAGAGCCAGAGCTGGTGGATGACTCCAAGAAAGCATTGTCTTCTAAACACAACAGGGATGGACATATGAATTCACAGAGACTGAGGAAGCACATACAGGAAGCTACAGAGATTCAAGGCAGATGGGGTCCCAGTAGTGAGACAGGCAAGTAGACCCAGGGTCCCACCCAGAACCAAGATGCTATCTGTAATTGCTGCTGCTGGCAAAGAGAACATCTGTTTTCTCCAGTGAAGCTACAATTCTACCTAAAATGTTATCTCACACCCATATTAGCCATGACCTGACTTGGGTTGTTCTGTGAAGGCTTCTAATCTCTGTGTGGACATCACTCCTTCATGGACTCTTCCGAGCATGTACTCCGATACATCTGCAGCACCCTGTCCGTCTTGATGATCCAGCTTTCCTATTAGGTTGGAACCCACACCAGGGCTGGAGCTAGACCTCTCCTGGCCAGTAGACTCGGGAGCAGTGCCACCATGCCCACAGGAGCCTCAGACACATATGTGTTAAACAAACAGAGGAATGAAAAGAAAACCAAGTGCACTGAATGGGAGAGAAGCTCACAGTCTAGGAAAATGCTCATGCTATTAAATAAACAGATGAAAGATACACTGGGACAGTAAGATGATGGCTCAGCAGGTAAAGATACTTATAGTTAAATGCACTCACCAAATCCAAGGATCTGAGTTCTATCCCCACAGCCTGTGGAAAGAAAGAACCCATTCCTGCAAGTTGTCTTCTGCCACATGTTACGTATATTCATACACAGACATACACGTGGAGACATACATATACATAGACATATACACACAGAGACACAGAAAGAAACACACACACATGGACACATATACACACACAGAGAGATAGAGATAGAGAGAGAGATAGAGAGAGAGAGAGAGAGAGGCAGAGAAATAAAAATACATCAAATCAATAGAAATTTTAGAAAAGAAATACATATAAATGAATGAAGGAGGGGTACAGGTTATATATGAAATTGATACAATTCTAGAATAAAAACTACACCCACAGGAAAATACTGGGAGAAAAGAAGGAAGGAAACACACAGAACACTATCTATAATTAATTAGGAAGTAACTACGAGACAGTTTAATATTTAAGTCATCTCTCATAATGAGTACTGGAGAAAAGGCTCAGTGGGCAAAAGTGACTTTTGAGTTCACAAAGGATCTGAGTTCAGATTCCAGTGCTGGTGAAGCTTCAGTCGCACATATACCAGCAACCGCAGCCCTAGAGAAGGTGGAGAGGAGAGAGGCTGGGGTTTGTCGGCTGCCAGCCCAGCTCTAGTTTCAGAAAGAGACCCTGACTCAAAAGAATTTGTGGGACAGTGATAGAGCTGGACATCTTTGGGTCTCCACTGACCTCTGTACATATGTGGATAGGTACATGTGCCTACACATACATGAACATTATATACCGTGTACACATATTTCACATACCTCTAATTAGTCATTTCTAATCACATGTAGGGAAAGGCACAAAGCTCTCTGCTTTGGTAACAGGAAACCCCAACGGAGGTCTCAGGCTTGAGGAGGTTCCCAGAAAGGAGTGCTCTACAGACCCAGGATGACAGCTTAGCAGGTGGGGCCAGGCAGGCAGAGGGCTCCATCTGAGGGAGGGCCAGACCTGAGGCATGGTGGGATGGGAGGCAGCCAATGTAAAGTCCTTAGGTTAGAGGCCCTGCAAAGGACGGAAACAGAATTCTGCTGGTCTATAGTACTGGAAGAGTGGGACATTCAGGCCAGAGTGGGTGTTAGTGGACCTTTGTTCTGTTTTGTTTCATTAGGCTTCATTCTTGCTATGTAGCTCAGGTTAGCCAAGAACCTTCCATCCTCATGCTTCAGCTGAGATTACAGTTGTGTGCCGCCACACCCTCAGAGTCGGTGGCTTCTGATGTGGGCTGGTCAGCTATGTGGAGGAAAAATAGATGCAGGAGGGAGGCCAGGAAGGAAGAGCTGTAGAAAGATCCCCTCCAACAGAAAAAGGTGAGACTGGGAGGGACAGCTCACACTTGACTGCGGCACATGAGAGACAGGTAGCAGTGACCCCACATCTAGGCTCAGGAGAAGCCATATCTATGTAGGGACATGAGGGAGAAACGTGGTCCTGAGCATAGACAGCTTGAGGTAGAGGAGCTTCAGGAGGTGTCCCTCTGCCTGATTGAAAGACCCTCATGGTTGGGACTGAGGAGACTGTGGACATAGGGCTTGGGAGTCATCATGAGGTAGGGGCTACTAAGCTTAATGTCATTTAGAGCACTGGATGGGCAGAGACTGAACTGTGAGCTTGGGCATGGGGACACTAAAGATGCTAGAAAAGAAGGAAGAGCGAAGGACAAAGACAAGTAGGTGTGACCCTGGGGGGAAACTGACTGGGGGTCACTGGGGTGGGTGAGACGCAAGGCTGAGTCCAGCCTGTGCCTTGTCTTCGGACCTTGGTTTCTGAATCTCTGGCCTATCAAACAGTGACATTGGCTGGGTCACCGTGGTTACCACAGTTTATTAATTATTAGAGCTGTTGCTTTTTGCCCTGCTTATGAGTACCTGCTGTATGCCTGGCACTGTGCAGCCTTCTGTATACACAGCCTCCTGTGGACCGCAACCTTGTTAGAAGAGCGTCATTGTCTTGTCTTTTTTGTTTGTTTGGTTTTTGGTTTTTCGAGACAGGGTTTCTCTGTGTAGCCCTAGCTGTCCTAGAACTCACTCTGTAGACCAGGCTGACCTTGAACTCAGAAATCCGCCTGCCTCTGCCTCCCAAGTGCTGGGATTAAAGGCATGCGCCACCACTCATCATTGTCTTGTCTTAAAGACTTAATGTGTGTGTGTGGGGGGGGCAGGTAGAGAATATGATGCCTAAGGCACTGGGGGAAAGGCTAAGTTTGTGGCCTCCATTTGCACCATCCACAGGAGCCATCCCAAATCTTGCCTACAAAGAAGGGAATCTTCCTAGATATTGACTTGGGCCACTCCTTTACCCTCAGTCTGCAAACTCCATGATCGAGGTCAACCATGTTCTTGTTCCAGTTCTAGAAAGTGAGGCACTAATGGCCCTCTAATGGTGGTGGGTTGAGGAGTGGGATGCAATAGGCTGGTCCTAGAAAGATGAGATTGGAAGGTCCAGGAGGATCACGCAAGGGTCCCAAAGCAGGGGGGTGCCAGGTAAACAGCCACTGTCCTGCATGGGACAGTAGTTCTTTTTCCTCAAAGCACTCAGTTGGGGCTCACAAAACACTGGACAGTCAAGCTGCTAGCTGGCTACTTATCCTCCATGCTATGGTTTCTCTGAATCTTTCGAGGTGCTCCATGATGATACGAACAGGTTGCTGGGCTAGGAAACTGTCTGCAGTGCCAGTGGCTCACACAACCTTTGTGGGGAGCTGGGCCTGGCCCAGAGTCACATAGAGTGTCAGGAATGCAAGTCTGCAAGTCACAGTAGTCCAAGGGGGGTGCTTCTCTCTCTCTCTCTCTCTCTCTCTCTCTCTCTCTCTCTCTCTGTCTCTCTGTATCTCTCCCTCCCTCCCTCCCCTCTCTCTGTCCCTCATGAGCTAGTATAACTGAGGCATAAGCGATCACATGTGTCGGTGACAATCCAAGTGGCAGGACGGACAGGAGTCTGTGCCTACAGGACAAGAAAACCAACCTGTCTAAGTTTCCCATGGGAGATTCCCCAGTATCATACAGGGACTCTTACGTTCTCAGCATCCCATCATTTAACCACATCTACCATTAAGCTCCCGGATACGTTGTTTATTCATCCCTTTGACAAAAGAAAAGGCCTTTGCCCAAGGTCATTGGGGAGCAAGCACCGTAACATAGGTAGGTCTTTGGATTCTTTGTCCCACCTCTTTTCTTGTATCCCATAACCAGCCCAAGCACCTGCAGAGTGCTGGTCATCTTGGGATGGGCTTTGCGAAGCACACAGACCCGTCAGAGGCCTTCTCTGCTTGACAAGCTGAGGCCTGTCCAAGAAGACACCATTGTGTATGGTAGACGATGGCGCAATTGGGATAGATGTTATGGAGAAGCCTGCTGTAGTAGCCACAGGCTCCTGAGCTGTGGGGTCTTCCTCCCTCACCCCTGACTTGTCCCAGGACCTCGTCTCCTAATTTGGCCACAAAAGCCAAGTTCAGCTTCAAGTAAGGCAGTGTCTAAGCACAGACCTTTGAAGACACAGTTCCTCCTAAAACCTCGGAGAAGCCAATTACAGTGGCGGGAGCAGTAATCACTGTAATAAAGGTAATGAGCGGATTTATTATAGCTGACGATGGGCTTTTTTTTTTTTTTCCTTGAGAAAGAAAAGAATTTACTGATATTAAAGCCCGATTTAAGTTTTCATGCAAACTCCTGAGAAATGGCTCGAGTTCTGGGTTCCATCTCAAGTGGAAGGCTGGTGAGGAACAAAACAAATAAATCGGGTGAGACTCAGAGTCCTCCGAAGCGATATTGATGGATCAGGAGACAGGACGAGGATGCTGGGCAAAGTTGGGAAGAGCAGATGAGGGACCACCAGACTGGCACTCACTGTGCGTACTTGCTCCTCAGCCCCTGGGAGCCTTGGCTTCTTCATCCATAGATTGGGGATAATAATATTAACGCTTCAGGGTTTGGAGGAAAATTAAATGGAGCTACATTACATTAAGTTTAATTAAAGTATGTGTACATGTCTGGCAAGCCGGAGACAATCCATAAATATTAGCAGTCTTCTTTAATAGCAGGGATGTTCTGTGGAAAGAGCCCAGGGCTGCTTTAAATGCTCACTGTAGAGGGTGTGTGTGTGTGTGTGTGTGTGTGTGTGTGTGTGTGTGTGTAGAGGTCAGAGGACAACTTGTGACACTTGGTTCTCTCCTTCCACCAAATGGAACCAGAAATCAACCTCAGGTTGCCAGGCTTGGTGGCAGGTGTCTTTACCTGCTGACCCATCTCGCTGACCCAGTTTTTTGTCTCTTGCCTGTAAAAGCCTAGAGGTAAACACACCAGACCTGATGCTGTGTTTGCACAATCTGCTGGGGACCCAGGACTCCCCACACTTGCCTTTCTACTAGATCAGCAGGAAGCTGCCACCTCATGGTCTCATGTGGCTGCAAATCTCCAGCAACCACATTGGATTTCCAGCTAGCAGGAAGGGGTAAGGTGTGTAGTGGGGCTTTCCAATTCTCTTTGATGGGATAGCCCAGAAGTTTGGCACGCATGGTCCTGCAAAGCTTTGGATTGAGTTGTCCATGTGGTCTTCTTAGGTCTCAAGGCATTCTGAGGAGTGTGGTGTCTATTCCAGGAGCCATGTGATCAGTTACACTTGAGGTCCTCCTATCACTGGGGGAAAGCAGGCTGCCTTGGCTGTGACAAACTGACACATGAACTGACAGGACAATGGGCATGGAATTCCTTAGAGCACACAACCCTCAAAGGGCTCAGCCATACTTCCTCCCTCTGTCCTAGGCAGGCCTGTCTTCCAAACAGTTTCTTTCTGTGAGCCTCAGTACTTCTAAATCTCTTGTCTTTGCCTTGCCTGGCCCAAGTCATTAGGGGAACAGAGTCAGTTCAGGGTGGGGGTAAGGGGTAGGGGGTGGAGGATAAGGATGAGGACATAGGGTATTTTCTTTCACAGATTATTTGGCAACAGGGAGCCAAATATCAGCCAGGCAGCATGGATGTCTTAACCATTTGACATTTAAATAAAAAAATAAAAAAGAATTAGCAACTTCACTTTTGGATAATGTTTACTGATGTGGAGAAATTTAATCATTATTTTCACCTTTCTTTTTTAAGGAAGTCAATACAGGAAGCAGTAGGTGACCCAGCTATGGCAATTTTGTAGTTACTTTGTTTGTATGTTTGCTTGTGTGTTTTAGACTAGGTCTTACTATGTTGCCCTGGCTGGCTTGGAACTGTAATATAGACCAGACTGTCCTCAAACTCACAGAAAGCCTCCTGCCTCTGCCTCCTGAGTGCTATGATTAAAGGTGTGCAGTGCCTAGCCCTGAAGTTGCTCTCACACACCGCAAAGAATCTAAGATGGACACCTACCCTGGTTCCTTCCCTGAGTAATCATCAGGAATCTTTGTCTTCTTCCTTTCACTTTGGTTTCCGAGTTTCTCAGGAGCCCAGATCCTTTCCAAAGTCATAAAAACAATACAAATTATAAACATACCTAGTGCACAGGCCCAGCACACAGTGAGGCAGAGCCTGGAAACCTATGCTTCATCCCAGGCTCATTTTAAAGTTTGGGTCAGGCAGAAAATGAAGACCATAGCTGTAGATCATGGGAGGCCTGGAGAATTCGGGCTGTTAGATTCTCTGAGCTAAGGAGGAGATGGTCTAAACAAGCTGCAGCAGGCTGGATGTGACCCCAGGACACTGAACAGCCCCTCCTCAGACCTCTGTTCTCCTCTCCCCCTTGGCTTGGGGTGGGTGTGGGTGTTATCATCCAAGGGGAAGACAGAGCTCAGAGAAGGTAGCTAGGCAAGAGGGCAAGGGGCAGGAGAACTGGGTTATGGTCCCAGTTTCCAGACTCAGTCTTCCTAAATGGTACAATGGAGAGTTGGGCCTCAGAGTTCTTAGGCTAGGTCTGCAAAGGTTCTCTACTCAGCACTCAAATCCACTGACCCTCCAGGCCAAGTTCACTCTGGGGAGACCTTCCTTTAACCAGAACAGCTACTGTCTTCTTACAAATGTACTGGTAGCTAATCTTGCCCCAATCCTGCACACCTAGAGTCTTTACCATTGAGCTACAGAAGGGGCAAACTTGTGGAGTGTGGATGTGTGTGTGGGGGGAGCGGAGGGGGGGGTGTGAGTTGGTCTCTGGTTGAGGGGGTGAAGGTGAGTGGGAGTGGGCAAGATGGTGGGAAAGGTTGCAGGTAAGAGACTGGGTACTCAGTCACCCTCCCCCTACTCTTTCTTCTCCATGTTTTTTTTTTTTTTTTTTTGAGTCAGGGTCTCCTCTGTAGCCCAGGCTAGCCTGAAACTCACAGCAGTCCTCCCTCCTCAGCCTCTCAAGTGCTGGGATTGCAGGCATGAACCTCCTGCTTCTTCCTCCCCTTTGTTTGAACTTTTCTTCCTTTCCCCTCTTCTCCCCTCCACCTCTCTCTCCCTTCCGCCACCTCAGTCACAGATGCCCTGGTTCACAATTTCCCCCACCTTCCTCCTGGGGTGGGATTCTGTCCTCCTCCCAGATTTGGGCCTTGCAGGGCAGAGCCTTGGGCTCCAGCAGCTGTGAACAGACCCTGCCTCCCCAGTGCAGAAGCAGCATGCCCCCCCTTATTGGACACTACCTGCCTTGTCTTTCAGGGCACCCTTCATAGCAGGCCTCTAATTTACTCAACTGCTCCTGAGACTCCCGCTCTCCTGTAATCACAGGATGACTCCCCACACAGGCTCCCAGGAGTCTTCCTGTCTCCTTCCTTCTCAAGTCCCCGAGGGCCTCTGAGCTCCTGAAGCCGGAGCTCCAGCATTGGCAGTCCCCACTCGGGCTCCATCACTAGGTCCTGACAAGGTTTCTCCCAATGGACCCCTGACCCTACTGGACACAGCTATTCTAGGAGCCTGGTGGAGACAGCAGTTTTGTGCTCATAATTTAAAACACACACACACACACACACACACACACACACACACACACACACACGGGACTTTGGAAACAGAATAAGCCTCAGGGCCCAGAAAACTCAGATCCACCCTGTCTCCTGTTCCTGGTAGCTGTCATCAAGCAGTTCCTGGGACTGGTGTCCTATGTTCAGTGTTCCTGCTAAGAGGCCAAATGTGGGAGTCAGAGCCTAGGATGATACAGGATATTTTGGGGTGTATTTGAATTCAAAAGAGCCTCTTGCCGAGCCTGGAGCAGGGGTGGGTCTCAGAAAATCCAACAGCCGCTAAAGCTGCCTTGAGTCAATGAATGAAATTTACACACCACAGAAGAGTTTTTAAAAAATGTTGGACTCTACATACGGGGTGCCCTCAAGATGCTAGTCCTCTGGGGCTGTTTGTGGGACTGACACAGAAACTGGGGTGAAGCATGGGGAGAGGTCAGAGCAGCTGGCGCACTGATGAGCTGTCCGGCTGCTTCCTGTCAGGGTTCCTCAGGCTTTTACTGTAGCTTCCAGGCAGGGATGTGAGATAACAAGGAACCAGTTCTCTCTGCATCCTGGCCTCTAGCAAGGACATTCCAGAGCTGCTGCCTTGGGGTCCCTTGACCTACTGGACCGGTTTCTATCTCCTGTTCTCCTCAAGGCCACAATCCCCAGACCATGCTTTTTTTCTCCCCTCTCCCAGCCCTAATAGAGGCTTTGGATGAAAACAGAGAGGCCCATACACAACCAACCCAGGCTGCATTCCATTTAGTCTCTCCTTTATCCCTTAAGTGACACAGGAACCCCCTCCCTCCAAGGTGCTGTTTGCAGTTACACAAGGAACACGCTGTTACTTCGTCCGGCCTTGCAGTTCAGTCCTCTCTTGATATTTGACAGAGGACGATATTTCTTGCAAGGTGTCTGATTTCCAGAAGACGAAAGAGCAAATCTGGACGGATGTTCTCTAATCTCATTGTGGATGTGGACTCCCCGGTGGGCTGATCACTACCCTCATAGGCTTAAGGGCTCTGCAGTACTAGAGGAGGCCACAGTGGCAGGTGTCACATTAGCTGGTCATTTAAAATCACCCTTAAACAAGGTCCAGATTTCTCCCCAGTATACACACGTATCCTACCCAAAGACAGGCTGAAGTCTTGATCCTTCAACACCTTGGAATGCAACCTTAAGTCGGTAAATGAAGTCCTTACAGACTTCCTGGAACATACCAGAACCCTAATTCAGTATGATCTGTGTGGGAAGGAAGGAGAGCCAAGCACAGGAGAGGCCTTGAGTAAAGGAGCAGAAGTCACAGAGGACACAGACACACACTGAAACACACCAAAAGTGTCTGCTGGCAGCAGGCGCTGGAAGATACAGGAAGAACTGCGCGCACACAGATTTCCAAGGGAATGCGGCCCTGCCACATTGACCTGGGACCTCCATCTTCCACAGCTGTGAGACAATGCAGTTTTGACGTCTAAGTCATCAGACTGTGGCACTTTGCTCTGGACGCCACCAGAGAGCTAATACACAAGTGGCTCTTGTGACCTTCTTTGGGATACAGGCTTAGATCTAGGGAGTGTGAGCCACCTGTTTGTTCAAATCACCTACAACCTCAGCACCTCTCTAGCCCAGCTTCTACCTCCCCATTGTCTGTAGCTCCCTCACTACCACCACAGTCTGCTCTGTAAGGGGTTCGTGTTCGGAGAATACTGTGATCCTTGGGTTCCCCACAGCTGATATCCAGCCGTGGATACATCTTTCCAGTGGAGATGGGTGTTCTGACAAGTGCATGGCTTTGCTCAGTCCCTCTTAGCACCCATGGTTCCTCCTTCTGAGGGGGTTGGTCTCAGGCCTCCAGAGCCTTCTGGGTTAATGTAGGCACTTGGCACCACCACTGGCTTTGCTGGGTCACTGATGCTCCAAATGTTTGGTAGGTCTATGCCAATAAAAAAAGCTTGCTACTGTTCAAGTCACAAACCTGAGAACCTTTGGTTATAGGTGTTCAGGAAGTAAGACAAGACAGCCAGAAGGAAACAGAGAATGTGCTGTCTGTGGGGAGCTGGCAGGGCCGGCTGAGTTCTGTTTCATGGGTAACAGTGGCTCTTAGGCTACACTCAGCCTTGCCTTACATTCCCCTCCCTCACAGAGCACCAGCTGTGGCCCCAGTTATTCCATGTAGAGTGTAAGTTTTAAGAAAGAATGACTCAACATCTTGTTTAACAAATCCATCACACCTGCCAGGCACTAGGAGGCATGAGTTGATAATTGCTATCTATATCAGTAAATAATGGCATTCGAGAATCTATTAAGTTGTGTCCGGAATGCCAGGTATATGAGTTTCTCAATCACCAGACAAACTCCTCACCTAGAATGCGGAAAGAACACATACATCTGGCAGGCCTTCTGAAAGCCTCAGACCCTGGTTGTCTCTGACTTCCTCTTCCCCTCTGGTCTGTCATCCCCCATTTTACCTTGAGGGAGGCCTTAGAAACTATAATCTACACCCCCCCCCCCACGAGATGAGTCATAAAAATTAGCACCTTTCCCTACAGACAACCATAACATCTAGAAGTAAGGCTGGAGGTATAGAGCAGAGGCAGGGAACTTGCCTAGTGTTTCCTCCCTGGCCCTCAGGATACAGCTGACACAGCCATAGGAACCTTGAACCAAGGCCCTATGTTTTTATTTTGTAATGGACTTTCAGGTTCTCTAACTGGTGTTAACTAGACTGGGTAGGGGTGGGGAGGAATGGTGGTCCTCACCATATCTAGAACTGTCATCAGAGCCCTGTAAGTTATCTTGGATAACAGGAGATTCTTGGCAAAGGATATCTGAGGGGACAGAATCACTCTGAATTCGATGGCTTGGAATTCAAGGCCACCGAGGATCAGTAGAAAAGGCATCCAAAGTTCCATCCCTGGAACAGGCAGAATGGAGCCATTTGTAGTTAAGGTTACAGGTGGGGCATAGCTCAATGTTTGAAAAACAGAATAATCGTAAACACGAATGAGCCTAATTTGATTTTACTCTAAGGTGACTTTCAAACCTAAGATGGAGGTAGGCTGGTTCTCCCCTTCCTGTCACCCAAGCTCCTTCACTGTGGCTTAGCTGGGATGATTGATGTGTAATGGTTACTTCTCTATTGATAGTGCACCGTGACCAAGGCAACTTCTAGAAGGAAGAGTTAATAGGGCTTATGGTTCCAAAGGGACAGGAGTCCATCACCATCGTGGCAGGGAAGAAGCAGGGCAGCAGGCCAGGCATGGTGGCTGGAGCTGTTTAGACCTCACATCTTAAAACAGGAGCAGAAAGCAGGACAAGCACACTGGGGATCGAATGAAGATGAGGACATGACTGGTCCTAGGTTTGGTTGAGGAGAAGGATTGTATTGTAGATATGAGAGAGATGACAGCCAGAGGCTTCAGGTAGAGTCCAGAGCAGGAAGAGAAAACAGTGGACTAGAAATGACCAGTAGAGTGAACTGGGCCATGGAGGGTAGGGGGAGAAAGAGAGGAAGAGAGGAAAAGAGAGGAAGAGAAGAGAGTTGAGAGAAAGCCAAGAGGACCAAGGGACTGCCAAGGGTTATATAAGAAAGAGAAGCTGGGGTTAGGATGGAAAGGGAAGCTCCTGGGCTCGAGAGGTTTAGGGTGGAGGGTGAGGAGAGGGGAGAGGAGCCTAAGTATTGAACCCGGTGGCTTCAGTATGCTAATAGGAACCATAGCTAGCCATTTTTCCAGGTTCTTTGAGATCTGACAGAAATGGCAGAAACCTCAATGCCTAGCCTCTGACATAATTTCCCCTAGCAAGGCCATACTTCCCAAGCCTCCACAAACAGAACCCCCAGTTGGGAACCAAGTACTCAAATGCCATAGACTATGGGGGACATTTATCACTCAAACCAGGATAATGTGTATAAGCCATCTGCCTACTCCTGTGAGTTTCTTCTGAAAGCGGGTGTGTGAACCTGCTTGTAAGCTTGTTTGTCTTTTCTCTTGTTGTTCTCTCTCTCTGACAGGCTCCTCTTCAGGGCCCCAGGTAGAGATCATCAGACGACTGGCGGAAGAAAGGTTTTTTTTCCCTCTGTGAATTTGTGCTTACATACCTGTAGTGACTACACAAAAGGGACCAAGGGCAAAAACAAGGCCATTGCCTGGAGGATAAATAAAGCAATGTAAATGGCAGGACCAGGGAGTTACATACACAGGTGGGGGGGGGGGGGGGAGTCCCAGGGGAATATATGAGTGGGATACCACAGTTTATTGCTGCCTTCACTTACAGCTACTGTTTCCATTTGCTTTCTACTGCTGTGATAAAGACCATGACCAAAAGCAATTTGGGGAGGAGAGGGTTTATGGGTGTAACACATCCCAGTTGCTGTCTGTCACTGAAAGAAGCCAAGGCAGGATTCTGGAGGCAGGAGCTAATGTAGAGACCATAGGGGAATGTTGCTTCCTGGCTTGCTCCTTGTGGCTTGCTCAGGACCACCATCAACTCAGGGATGGCATAGCCCAGAGTGGGCTGGACCCTCTCACATCAATCACTGAAAAAAAAAAAAAAAGAATGTTGGGAGCCGACTTTTAGCAGAAAGCGGCTAAAAAGCAGCTATCATCTTTGCAGCCATCTGGAGCCATTTACCCTGATGAGAGACTTGGTTTTCAACATCCTACAACAGCTGAGCACACTCTGATAAATATCTTGTTTATCCCACATAGCTTGTTTTGCTGTTTAGTGACCCCAGCTGCATGGTGCACGTGGTAAAATGTCTTCACCTGTGTTCTCCTGCTTGTGCTTATAAATACCCAGGATTTCCTTGTAATAGGTCAAATAGAATCAATAGGAGTGAATATGAGTCAATAAGAGTCAATAGGAGACAATAGGTGTCAATAGGAGGTGTGAGTATAGTCTATGGGAGTCAGTAAACGAGACTTGACTACGGACCCTCTGGCTTGTCTCCATTCTTCGTGTCTCTTCCCTTTCTTCCCCCAACTCTCTCTCTCTTGCTAGACCCTGACCCGTGGACCCGAGCAGCAGCGCAGGCTGGGACATTTTGGCCCCCAAGACAGGCAGAGTACGGGTCTCAACAAAAGAATGTCCCATAGACTTGCCCACAGAGTAATGTGATAGAGGTATTTTCTCAGTTGAGGCTCCCTCTTCCCAGACGATCCTAGCTTGTATTAATCGGACAAAAGATGAACAGTGAGCAGAGATGGGGATAGAATTGTAGAGCCATGCTTTTTTCCAAGAGCCTGAGATCTAAGAAGATGGTGGGTTAAGCATCCTAAGTATCTGGCTTTCATCTCATCTCCAGCCAGCAAATTAAACATGGATAGGAGAGGGTGGGGCCTGAAGTCAATCATTCTGGAGGTAAGATGATTCTGTCTGACAGGCGGTCAGCATGGTTCTGAGAGCTGGGATGCCTGCATTGCTTCTTATCATCTTTCATTCTGTGATGTCTGGGCTTGGGCACGTCTTTATTTTTATGAATGTGTTCATTTGTGTGTCTGTGCACCACGAGCATGCAGGTACCCACAGAGTGCAAAAGAAAGAGTCCGATCTCCTGGAACTAGAGCTACAAGTGATTGTGGATCACCTGACATAGGTGTTGGGATCCAAACTCAGGTCTACTGCAAGAGTAACACCCACTGTTAACTGATGAGCCATCCCTCAAACATCACTTCTTCTTCCTCTTCCTCCTCTCCTTCCATCTCCTCCTCTTCTTTAAGAAAAAAAAATTAGGTGTGGTGGTCCATGCCTTTAATCCCAGCACACAGGAAGTAGAGGCAGTTGAACCTTTTTGAGTTTGAGATCAGCCTGGCTTATACAGTGAGTACCAGGATAGCCAGAGCTATGTAGAGAAACACTGTCTCCCGAGATACTGGAGTTACAGAAGATTGTGAGCTGCCGTGTGGGTGTTGGATGTGGAACCCAGGCCCCCCTGGAAGAGCTGCCAGTGCCCTTGTGATTTTACCCTCTCAAACACTACTTGAAATGATGAATCAAGTCAGTTTACACTGCTGTCAATTTTCCAGTCCTCCAGGGGCATCTGGACTGGAAGCAGTTAACTCCAAGCAAACCACTGACAGTTACAAGTGCTAAGCTGGCAGTAGCAGGTCCGTGTTGATTCCTTTTTTACATTATAGGATACAAGTGCCTTTCTAATTCAGAATATGAATGTGGCCCCTCCGTCCCTGCTATCCTCATAAACATCCAAACGATTGTCCAGAGGGGTCAAGGACAGGACAGGCATGAAGACACCCACCTACTTTATAGACAGCTCCATCCATCCTCTTGACTCTTTGGTTCAGATGGCCACGTGTGCAGGCTTGAAACCAGAGAAAAGGAAAGGACACAGAAAAAGGAAGTGAGGTGGAACCTGACTGATCAGGAACAAACTGCATCTGTCTGCTTGTGCTTGGCTGAGCCACTACAGTAAGAACTCCACAACCAATGAGAACATTAAGAATGACAGTCTCCACTTCCCGGCAGCTCTCCCCTCAGCAATGAGCCCACCATCAATACTCAAAACCTCCACATCCCAAGATCCATCTAACCACATCCCAGGATCCATCTTACCGGAATCTGCATTCCCTGTGTCCCTCGCTCTGCATCTCTTGTGTCCCCAGCTCCTGAGGCATCTCACTTGCCAGTTCCCTTACACTTGCCTCTAAGCTCTTACAGACTCCCTGGGCCATAAGAGTGTCTGTCATTCCTGGTGGGCTCTTGGGACCACAGCTAACAGTTAACTAACAAGGTAATTTTCTTAGAAAATTAAGCTAACTGGGAGCTCAGGGTGAGGACTGGTGACACCAGAAATCAGTGTGTCATTAGAAGGGTTTTGGCGTTTGAGCCATAAGAGGTCAAACCAATTTGGAATGTGAGGTAGGGGATTGATAACCAAGTTCAACAACACCTGCGAGTATGTAACGGAACCCCTGTAAAACCCAGACATTCCAGCATCCTTGAGTGGCCATTGTGGTTGCACTTCTCACTCTTCAATTTGATGAGACCCTGAGGACGACAGAAGCTTCCTGTTGGGAACCTGCTAGTTTCTCCCCAGTCTCTTTCCTTGATCAGTTCTAATTTGTACTTATTTACTACAAAACAAAAACCAAGCAAGCAAGCAAACAAAAAGAACACACAAGGCCAAGAGATAGTTTAGTGGGTAAAGCAACGGCCTTGCAAGCCCAACCACCGATTCAATCTCTGGAATCCATGTAAAGATGGAGGGAGAGGACCAGTCCCAGGAGGTGGTTTTCCCACCTTCACATGAACATAGTGGCATGTATCCACACACCCACATCCTACATCACCAAAATAACTAAAGTTAAACTAACCCTTCAGGAGAATAGTGCTTTCCTGAGTTCTGTGAGTCATTCTAAGGGATTATAGAAATTGAGGGAGTCTGTGGAAACCTTTGCAATTAGTCAGCTGAACTAAAGTGAGGTGGCCTGCGATCTCTGGTGTGGGACTGAGGCCATTGACCACCCTGTGTGTCCTGTCCTTACCCTTAAATTCTGTCTCTCTGGAGACCTCATCTTTGTTTCAGACAGCAATACTGACCTTTCTGATTGGTCTCATGCCTCCTGGCTCTTCCTTGCCATATTCTTTTCACCTATTGCGACAGAATTGTCTTAACACTCTCTCAGAGCCTAGTACCCCTGGCCTCCTCTGAATAATTCCTGTTACCCTCTGGGTAAAGTCAAAACAGCTCTGCGCAGGAAGACCTGCCCTCTGACCTTTCTCTTCCTCCAGGCTAGCCTCAGGTTCTCTTCCTCCAGGCTACCTCAGCCTTGACTCCACTCTTCCCTGGTAGCTTCCTGAACCTTGTTGATACAACATAGGTCCTAGCTCCACTTTGACCTTCGAAATTTAGCAACAGGCTTCACTTCCTCCAGGAAGTTTATCTTTGACCTTTGCCCCATGACTCAGGACCAACCTAAAGCCACTTCCTTTGTCCCAGCTCCTCCAACCCCCAATTATTCTTGTATCCTGTGATGGAATTTTTGGTTTGCCCTTAGATGGCTCAACTGTGGGCTTCTCAAGCAAGGGCAAGGGTGCTATCATCCAACCTTGTGATTTTACCCACAGCATATTCAAGGGGTGGATGGACCCATGAGTCATCCTCTCTCAAGGATCCTCTATGATTCATTTTCTTTCTTAACAAAGTAAGATTTACAAATGTTTACCACATGGACTGTGTTTATCACATTGACAGTACCCTCTGGGACATAGGTCAAGTTAACATAGCATGAAGAAGACACAGACTCCCACCCACACCCATCCCTTTGATTTGTCATGTGACATTTATCATCACCCGTGTCCTGTGAAGAAGATTCACTATGGAGATATTAGAATATATTAGCAAATTATAACCAAAGCAACTAAAATAGAGACGAATGGGCCTGGCCCGAGAGTTGGCTCAGTGGGTAAAGGCACCTGCTGCCAAGCCTGATGACCTGAGTTCAATCCCCAGGATGCACAAGGTCACAGGAGAGAGAAAACTCCCTACAGGTTGTTTTGTAGCCTCTACAGAGATGTCATGTCATGGCACCTGGTGCATATGGGCATCTTCACACACAGACACACAGGCACGCAGATACACAGACAGACACACACACACACTCAGACACACACACACACACACACACACACACACACACACACACACACACACTCCACATAAAATATTTCTAAAAATAAAGCAAGATGCCTAGCTGGTAACTTTAAAATATAAAAGACAAAGAGAGTTCAGGGCGCTTTCAAGTTGACTAACACATCCATGTGCCAGGAAAGATGTTGGAGCTCTGAGGAACCCTCTGACCTTGCTGATGAACTTTCTCATCTGGTTGTGCTCTAGCACCCTCTGGGATAAATGGTGACTGGAAGCAATGCTTCCCTGAGCCCTGAGAGCCCTGAGAGTCCACCACAGCTGAGGGGTGGGGACTGGGACCATACGTGCCGTCAACTGGATAAGAGAGCGAGACTCTGGTGACCCCATGTATGGCTGGCAAGTGACCTGAGAGTCTTTGTTGGACTGAGGCCTTCCATTTCTGAAGTCTGGGGCTAACTGCAGGCAGATTGTGTCAGGATTGGATTAAATTGCCTGACAATACGTTGGTATTGAGAACTGACCATTGGTGAGAACAGACACAACTCAGCAAAGTAGGTAAGCTGAGCTCTGAATCACAGAGACCGAGCGGAGTAAAGCAGGCTTGACCTCTATGTCAAACACGGCTTCACAGCTGCTGAGCCTGCTGAGAGCTGCCTGGCTCTCAGTAGGTGCCATGTGCAGGATGAGAACTCAGGGAGCTACTTCTGTTAGAGAGTGGAACATCCGAATGCATGACAAACCTCAGCGTGGCTGCTGTTGCCTGAATTGTTGTGCGACCGTGCTCTTCATAAACTCTTTAGCACTTAACAAAAATTGTTGAGAAATTTGTTTGGTTAGTTCTTGGCTATGTTTTGCTTTAGTAGAAAATGTCTAAGAGACAATAACAGCGGGCAGGTACTTAACATGCTCCAAATGACAGGCTTGTCTGTAGCCCGATCTTCTGGTGGCATTTTCTTATATTGAGGTTAGCTCCTGTCAGATGACTTTGATATGAAACCATCCATCACACTGTGCAAACATGAAGGCCCAAGTTCAGATTCCCAGAACCTACATAGGAGCCAGGCATAGCTATGTGAGCCTGTAACCCCAGTGTTGAAGGACAGAATCTATAGATCCAGGGGGCTTGATGACCAGCCAGTCTAGCTGAAATGGCAAGCTTCAGGTTCAGTCAGAGATTGCATCAAAGAGTAAGGTCCAGAACAACTGAGGAATGACATCCTACTCCAGCCTCCATACTTGCTGGTACCGATGAGTGTTCAGACACACATATACTAAACACATACACACAGTAAGTTAAAAATTAATTAATTAAAAAATTAATTATAAACTACTGTAGAAGGCTATAGACGGAGCTCAGTTGGTAGAGTACTTGCCTAATATGTACAAAGCCCTGGGTTTGGTTCCCAGAACCACATAAAACTGGTTATGAGAGCATATACCTGAAACCTCACTACTCAGAAGATGGAGACGGAAGGACCAGAAGTTCTAGGGTCATCCTTAGCTACATAGGGAGTTTGAGGTCAACATGAGCTGCATGAAACCCTTTTTTTTTGAAAAGAAACAATAACCAATCACTAGAAAAGGGAACAGTCAGCCATAGGAACAGTTATTCAGTGAGAGCTTTGCTTCGAGCTGGGAATGCAATTGGAGCTGACAAGGTTTGCTTTTGTTTCCAGTCACTGAGGACAGATAGGGAGACAAAGTTTTTTTCTCAACTGTACCTGACCTCTCCAGGTAAAAAACAATGTGTTATTGAAATACTCAGAGCTATTCAAGTGGCATTTGACCTGGAATTTAAAAAGAAAAAAAAATCAAGTTCCAGTTACAGAGATAGGACAGGAATCGGTGGCCTTGTCCCTCAGGCAGGGGGAAGGGGAGGACACGTACTCCATGGGGCTGTTCCTATGATAAAAACAGGAACTTAAGGCAGACATGGATTTTTCCAATGCTTTGAAATGAGGGAAAGAGGGAATAGAATCTTTTGTTCCAAAGAGTCACAGATGATCACAGGACAAAACATTAAAAAGATCCAGTGAATTTTAAACAAATAAAGATTAACCTTGTGAACCCCACTTACCTTTCCCCTGATGTGAGTTGGTGTGGGTAGTGAGTAGCCTCCTAGATTCTGAAAACACACAGCCATACACACACACACACACACACACACACACACACACACACACACACAGGCATGCATACACACATATATGCACATACA
>JANHMN010000010.1:41363524-41380016 GCA_030674055.1 Rhabdomys pumilio
TGATCTCACACTCTAAACCTATTCAATACCAACTCCTCATTCCTCCTCCTACCAGCCCCTGACAACTGCTACTTAGCTTCCTGGCTCTATGCGTCTGGCCACTCTAGGGACCTCAGGTACCCGTTTATCCTTTTGTGTACCTTATTTCACCTTGCCTAATGTCTTCAAAGGGAAGCCATGGCTAAGCCATGGTTTGAGTATCTATCTTTTTAAAGGCTAAATCATAATTCATGTTGTGTTCCAAAGATCTCCCTCCAGGCTATGCCATAAGCTTTGTTGCTCTGGGCAGGCTACTCCATGCTATCTCTCCCTTCCTCCAACACACCTTGCAAATACCTGCCTCTGAGCTTTGCTTATTCCATTACTCCCTTCTGGAATGTTCTCCACCTTCTCAAGCCTTGCTTGTGTGTTACAGCTCAGCTCAGGCCCAGTTTCTTGCAGGAAGTATTCCCTCTATGACAACTGTGTCCCTGGAGTGGCTTTCTCCTTCTCTTGGGGGCTTCTGTATGTCTTCCATATGTGTCTACTTCCCTGCCACATGCCAGCTCCTGGAATGAAAACTTCTGTGTCACTTCTTGCTTACCTCAGCTGAGCTATGAGACTTTACACAGCAAATGGCTGGTAAGTAAACATGAAGGGTAAGAAGAGGAATGACCTTAGTTTTAACACCCTAGTTAGCTCTGAGGCACACAGAGTGCCTGCCAGCCCATTCAGTCAGCCAGGACCCGAGTATGTACAGTTCAGATTGGAGGACTAATAGACATAATTTCTTTCTTTCTTTCTTTCTTTCTTTTTTTTTTTTTTTTTCGAGACAGGGTTTCTCTGTGTGGCCCTGACTGTCCTGGATCTCAGTCTGTAGACCAGGCTGGTCTCGAACTCAGAAATCCGCCTGCCTCTGCCTCCCAAGTGCTGGGATTAAAGGCATGCACCACCACCGCCTGGCCATAGACATAATTTCAAATTCCTTCTGGGCCATTCAGTGGCCATTTGGGCAATTGATAGAGACCAAATAGGAAGAATCATATACAGTATATGTAGCTGTTAGAGGCTTTCTTGGGTTAAGACAATGGCTAATTTTATGGGTCAATTTGACTGGACTAAGGGAGATTCAGTGACTGATTGAATATTATTTCTGGTGTGCCTTTGAAGAGGTGTCCAGAAGAAACTAGCACTTAAATTAGTAGACAGACTGACTAAATGGGCTGTACTTTCACCAGAGTGGGTGGGCAACAACCAACAGAGAGACAGGCCGAGGAAGGGTAAACTTGCTCTCTGCTCACCTGGGATATTCATCTTCTGTCCCTGGACGTTGAAGCTGTAGGTTCCCAGGTCTTTAGGTTCAGACCAGATCCCTGGCCTTGTATGGATATTGGAATCTCTTGCTCTCTCTCTCATCATAAACCAGCTTCTTTAATGGTCACCCTGGATATGTTCATACATTCCACTGGTCTGCTTTGCCTGAGGAACCTATTTGCTGAAGTCAGGTCCTAGAGAGATATGGCATGGCAGAAGGCACACTTCCCTCCCCACCCAAATTTTGATCTGGGGTCCTCACCAGGAAGTAACCCCAGAGCTCTGAGGCAGCAGGCTCTCCTTATAGATAGCTATGAGAGAAACTCAGTGAAATAAGATAATCTCCAGCCCTGCCCTCCCCCCCCCACACACACACACTGTTTCTCCGGTGCACTGATGGGTCTTCATGGGCTGCCACCGTCATCCAACCCCCAAGCCCACAACCACCCCTACCACTAGGTCTCAGTTTCATAGGAAAGAAAACCAAGTGGCAAGCTTGGCTCCTGGTCACATGACAAGGGGGGACATGTTGAGAGCTGGGACAGTCCTAAGTTCAGAGGAAAAGGCCGTCTGACGCCTGTTTTGATGTGAACATTTTGCTCTAGTGGGAAGACCTGAAGTGACTGGAGTTTCTTACCAGTGACATTTTGTCTGATGAACCACAAGGTTGTCAAGTCTCATTCTCAGAGAAGACAGTGGATGGGCTCCAGAAGTCACATTTTCCTTGTTACTGGAAAGTCTACTTTGAATGATTCTAAGTGGAAGGAATAGCAAATAAACTTTTTAAAAAATATGAACACTACTGATGTGTATATAGAAAAATCCAAAGCATCCCAACTTCCTCACCTCTCACCAGCATCTGGAGAAGGAAGGAGCTTCAACCAGGGTGAGATTCTAGCTGGTGGAGAAAAACATCCTCCAGTCATTTCACCTCTAGATTAGACCCGAAGAAAAGTGACCCTATGGCCCTAATAGGTGGTGACCTGTTTATTTCTGTCGCTGTAAATGCCTTGCACAAGAGCAAGTGTCATGCTGCCCCAGGCATCCTTCAGCCTTCAGTGGCTCACAAGACCTTATGCTACAGTCAGCCCATGTGTGGAGGCCCAGACCACCATGTGGGCTGTGTTTCTGTCTTGACCTCAGCCCTTCCTTCCAGGAAGCCTTTCTTTGCTCCCTCTCCAGCCTGACGTGTGGCCTCACTCAAATGATCCTTTGACACGCAGCCAGTGCTCCATGCAGCCCCTCTCCCCCACCCAGGCCTTTCCATCTGGAAGATTAGATCTAAGAAATGAGGTCATTTGGGCTTAGCGTGAACAGCAGGGACTAGGTCAAAAATGAGTTCTGCATCCCTCCAAGGGAGCCTGTCAGGAACTGTCTGTCTCAAGGCAATTTTCAGGAGGAAAAGGAAGGATTGTTGAAGATAGCAGGAAGTCATGCTTTAGATTTTAAAAGCATACGTCAAATCAAACCAAAGCCCTTACTATCTGCACTGTATGCTACCGGGAGGGAAAGGAAACACTAGGCACTGTGTCTCCAAGAAAAGCCAGTCACAGTGGTTAGGCCTGGCAGTCTCCAGGAAGAAAATTCCTGAGTAGTGTCATCTCACGTTCAAGAGATTAGGACTGAGTTGAGGATGTAGCTCAGTTGGTAGAGGGCTTGTGTTAGCAAGCCTGAAGCTGGGTTTAGCTCTTAGCACCACATTAAAAACAACAACAACAACAACAACAACAACAACAGGCATGTTGGTGGAAGACTGTATTTGCAGCTCTTAAGATGTGAAGGCAGGAGGGTCAGAAGTTTAAGGTCATTCTTAGCTATATAGCAAGTTCAAATCTAGCCCAGAGACAAGGAAACCTTGCCATAAAGTGAAGGAAAAAAGAAGAGGAAGAGGAGGAAGAGGGGGAAGAAGAGAAGGAAGAGGAAGAAGCCATTTAGTCTGAAGCCTCTCAGTTCTGGCTACAAGTTCCCAGGTTGTATTCCTTCAGCTCTTGTCCAGCCCCAGTACAGCTGCTGGCACTGTCTATGACCTTGATCTATGACCTTGACGTTCCAGTCATTGGAAAGGAAAAAGATATCAGAAAGGATCTTTTTATCCTACTAAAGATTTATTTTATATGTATGGGTGTTTTGCTTGCATGTATGTCTGCAGACCAAGTGGTCATGGAGGCCAGAAGGGGTCCTTAGGATCCCCCTACAACTGGAGTTTCAGATGGTTGTGAGCTGCCATGTGGGTAACTCACATGTACACAGGGTTTCCTTTTGTAGCCCTGGCTGTAACTCTGTAGACCATCATGGCCTCGAACTCATAGAGATCCTCTTGCTTCTGCCTCCTGAGTGCTGGGATTAAAGGAGTTAACCACCTCTGTCTGGCAGAATGCTCACTTCTTAAGGAATACCAGCTTCCAGATGTGGGATGCTTCATTTTGGCTCAGGTCTCTTTGAACACAACAAAGAGTAGAGACAGTCTTTGCTCAGGATGTAGTGGGAGATGGGAGGAGAGCTGGGGTGTAAGCTTTGTGATGTAGGACACCCATCCATACCACAGGACACACAAGGAAACTCAAGTGCATGGCAGGCAGCTGGCAGAAGCTGACTGTACTTGGGTCTATCCACAGAGGCCTAATGTAGACTAGCCTATGAGGCTCCATCACGACTCTCAGAATCTCCACCCATGAGGGCCTCTGTCTCCACACCTGTTTGAAGAGATCTTCGTTCAGGGTGCTCTTAACATTCCTTCATGGTAATGAGACATAGCCTGCTTTGTGCTAGGCAGGGAGGGGCTAGGGAACTGAGGAGGGGTTTCCCATTCCAGTGTCACTCTAAGTCCAAGGGATGGTGACAGGTGGCAAATAGGCCTTTGCCATCTCCAAGGTGTGTGCATGTTTTAGGCCTTGAAAAGCAGACCTTTCTGCGTGGCAAAGGACAGAAAACTATAGAGAAGGTGGGCTGTGAGGGGGCAGCAGAAGGGTGGCTGGTGCCACCAAGAACAGCTAAAGGCTTGATCTCCAGGGTCACTGTTCTTAAACACTGAGTCATAGGCTGTTTCTCCATGGGCGCTCCACTCTGCAGGTTGCCCATTCTACAACCCTCAAAACCCTAGGGGCACACAAAAAGCACACACTGCTGCAGGCAGAGGGGAGCCCCATACCCTGAATGACAACTCCCCCTTTATCCTAACAGACCCCATAGCTCTCTGAACACTCCTGCTTCAAAGGTGGGGTGTGGAAACTGGAAACTAATATCACTGCTATGAAGTGTCCCCCAAGCATGGAGGGCTGGGGCCTGCCAGGGATGTAGCAGGGCAGTCAGACTCTCAGGCGGGCTACACTTGCAGGTGACCTGCCCAGGCTCTGCTGGCTTTTTCCATATTTACCCGTGAACTTTCCTTTAAACAATCAAGAGGAAATACTCTCGGCCCCAGATGGCCAGGATACACGTGTCTGAAGCTTTTTTCCAGGGAGGGAGCTGCTAGGCCCTGGGGCGCTGGTCACAGGAAGGAAACCTAACCCTCGCCATCAAGGAAGCAATAATCCCACCTCGCTTTCAGGCCCTGAGAGAGAGAGGCATGGCAGGCGGCAGGCCACGTCTGCAAACCATGAACACTGAGTCCCCTGGGACACCTCTCTCCAGGCACCAGCAAGCATACTCAGTCACTTGTGCACACACAGCCTCCCTCCCTTAGATTCCCTCTCTCTAGAACATTCTTTTTCAGCCTGATTTACAGGGTGGAACTTCAGCATCACAGGACCAGTCCTTTCTCTGTCCATGATCCTTGAGGGATACGGGGGGAGCAGAAATAAATGCCGGAGGGACCTATAAGGGTGTGGACAGGGTAGAAACATCCCCTTGGGACCAGGGTCCCCTTGAGCAAATCCAAGTGCTGTGCTTAGGGTCTCCAGAATGCTGGCTCAGTGTCACTGCTGTAATGGGTCTCTACCAATAGATGGCTTGGACATCACCTTATTATGGTGCTAGAAGCCAGGGGCCCTGGTGTGGCAGGGCCAGTGCCTTCTCGGGCCAACAGGAAGGGTCTGCCCCAGTTTTCTCCCAGTGTCAGCCCTTTGCTAACCATCTGTGCCATGATGGCTCAGCTTATGGATTTCTTGTTCTGGTTTCCACCACCATATCTATTCTATATGGTATCCTCCGAGTGTGTGTGTGAGTGTGTGTGTGTGTGTGTGTACGTGTGTGTGTGTGTGTGTGTGTGTGTATGTGTGTGTGTCTGTGTCCAAATTTTACTTCCTTTGAAATACCAGGCACATGGGATTGTAGTTCATCTTAATATTAGAATCTTGATATGATTGTCTCTGTAAAGGTTCAATTGCTATTGGGATGTAATATATGTAAGAATAATAATTTTAAAAAGATGCAATTACTAAGTAAGGTTATATTTGGAGATTCTAGAGGACCTGAACTTAATGTGTAATTTGCCAGGGGAAGGGGGAGGGTGGGGCCGACAGGACACAATTCTGCTCCTGGTTCGTATGTGGGGATCCTATGTAGTAACTGGAATGTAGTTTTAACCCAGGTCGTCAGGCTTGGTGTCAAGCCCTGTCATCCTGTCCATAGAGAGCTGCCTGTGTGCCCTGTTCTCAGGAAAACATGTGCGCGCCAGGTCACAGCAGCACATCCCAGTAGAAGGGATCCCAGTGGCTCAGCTCTTAAGGAAGTCCTACAGTGTCACCTTAAGGAAGAACCTCTCGCCACCACTCTCTGTGCTTGTGGCCCACTGAGGACTCTCTGCCGAGTCAACATAAGGACAGAACACATTTCTCTGTGGAGAGACTAGGGCACACACAGCCCTTGTCCTCTGAGCATGTAGGAGAGGGAATCTCAGTACAGGGGCAGCTGTCCTTTGTGTCCACCTAAAGTGCTATCCAATGACATTATGGTCAGAGAAAGAGCTCGGTCACCAGACTGTCCCCACCTAGGACTACAGCCAGAACCTGCCATGTCTCAGTTTTGCTGCCATGAGAAAAGGTGATGTTCCTTTGGTCCTGCCACTGGCAGGCTGTCATGGGAAGTCACCCCTCTGATAATTGCAGAAGGGCATGGAAGAAGCCTAGTGACCTGGGTAGGGCCACACTACAAGACTGGGAAGCTGAGTAGCAAGAGGGATGGCAGGCACAGTAGCCTGAAGAAAAGAGCCTGCGTCTCTCACAACTCAGCCTGGAGGAAACAGACAGCGCTGTGGAATGGCTCCAATCCAGGACCCATTTTAACTGTGAGGCATAATCTCATGTGACAGGGTCTTACTATGCATCCCTGGTTAGACTGGAACTTGATATGTAGACCAGGCTAGCATTGAACTCAGAGATCTGTCTGCCTCTGCTTCTTGAGTAGGATTAAAAGTATGCTCACTGATTGCTTTCTAAAATTTCATTTTACGTAGGTAGCAAGCATAGCTTCACTCTTTATCTTATTAATTAAATTAAATTCACTATGGGGGATGGGGAGAGAAAGCTTAAAAAGCCCTGCTCTTGCAAGGTACTTGAGGCCTGGCATCCTTTCATCTCTGGGTTCTGCCACACCCTACAGAGATGCTCTCGCCTTCACAGCTCAAACTAGTTCAGCACACTTTTGGTCCAGATCTCAGAAAGATGGAGAGTGGGCAAGCCACTGCTCTTCTGTCTAGGCACGTGGACTCTGCTGCATTCAGTTGGTGCAAACATGGCATGCCCAGCTCCACTAATTTGCCCAGCTACTCCTTCTATGAGATGAGAAGAAGTCCCAGGCAGTTAGATGTTATGCCACACCCGACAGCATAGGGTCAGTCAAATAGGAGTGGTCCCTGCCATTGGCCATGTCACCAGCCCACTTCTGACTGTAACTACTGCCAGTCTGGAGGAGTAGATTATGAAGTTCCACTCTTGCATCTGTCTCAAAAGCTCCTGGAGGGGTTCTGTGTGTGCCTGGGGTATTCTGGGTGCACCACTGTGCCAGAGGTTAACAATCTATATTTATCCTCACAACCTTGTAAGCGACCCATGAGTCTAGATGGGTGAAGGTTTATTTGGTACATGCCAATATACAAATACATGGGTAGAGGATGGCACATGCTTTGTCAGCCTGAAGCAGGGTTCATAAGACAGCAGACTGTTCCCCCTCAGGTGTTTATTCACCACATCGGTCTTGGTTTATGAGGTCCAGAGCAGAGGCCTTCAGTCACAGAACTGACATTTGACTCAATGTAGTGTCCTGTCTCCTCCACGAGAGACAGTTATTTCCCAAGGCATTCTCCTGCCTGCTGGTACATGTCCCAGGATGAGTCTCCCCATGGGGAAAGACTCACAGGCCCTTTGTCTTGGTAGCTGTGAGCCTAAAATACCTTACCAAGGACCCTTTCTGTACTTCCCCGTGGAAATAGGACAAAGGCAGCCTGGAGGGAGCCAGCCAGAGGCCAGGCTGGAAGAAGGAACAGGCCACTTGTCGTGACCCTTTCCTGGAGCCAAGCCTGACTAGGGTTACCAGGGGAATTCTGCAAGCAGCTCTCTTGGGTGATGTTGGATGTGCTGGCCTTAGTGGACCTTGGGGAATACATTACGGAAGGTGGAAGGAGGCAGGTTCCAGGTGGGGCACTGAAAGCTTACCTGTCAGCAAAGATCCTGTCTCAGTTTAAGTTACCGTTGCTGTGATGACACACCATGACCATAGCAACTTGGGGAGGAAAGGGTTTATTTGGTTCACTCTTCCATCACTGTTCATAATCAAAGGAAGTCAGGACAGGAACTCAAGCAGGGCAGGAACCTAAAGGCAGGAGCTGATGCAGAGATGTTGCTAACTGGCTTGTTCAGCTTGCTTTCTTATGGAATGCAGGACCACAAACTCAGGGATGGCACCACCCACCATGGGCTGTGCTCTCCGCCCCATCCATCACTAATTAAGAAAATGCTAGCTGGGCAGTGGTGGCGCACACCTTTAATCCCAGCACTTGGGAGGCAGAGGCAGGCGGATTTCTGAGTTCGAGGTCAGCCTGGTCTACAGAGTGAGTTCCAGGACAGCCAAGACTACACAGAGAAACCCTGTCTCGAAAAACCAAAAAAAGAAAAAAAAAAAAAAAAGCTGTACAGCTGGATTGTATGGAGGCATTTTCTTAACTGAAGTTCTTTCCTTTCAGGTGACTCTAGCTTGTGTCAGATTGACACACAACCAGCCAGGACAGGTTCATCCTGATACTGCACTGCAGACATCGCTCACTCTAGATGTACAAGAGGTGGGTGGGCTTGACTCTGACATTGCCCCTTTTATTCCCAGGTTAGTCTTCAAGCCATCCCATTAATTGAGAACCTTTTCTCTTCCCTGTGAGGCAGGAAGAGAGAATTAGCAACACATGGCTGTGAGGCATAAAAATGTTAACTCCAGGACCCCCAAACAACCTGTCACTCAGACTACCCTACACTTCTACAATGATACACCCTCCTCCAGCAAACAATGAAAATCCACCACCTAAAACAGCCAAAGAAAGGTCCACCCATCAGACTCTGGACCCCAGACTGGGGCTCTTGAGTCACTTGTCCACTAGTGTCCACTCCCATTCTCTGGACTGCATTCTCTGCTTCTATGCTAACCACTAATAAATCTGTATTTTTGATTCTATTATGTTCTTGTTGGATTATTTGCTTGAAATACAAAGAACCTGAACGCTGATGGTGGGATAGCCTGGAGACTCCCTCTACTAACATTGAGAGCAGGAAATGGCTAAGAAACCTTCCAGTCCACTCCCCACAAATCTGACTTCCTGTTGCAGCTATAAATGCATGCGCAGGTACAAATTAAATACCAGAATAGGGGACAGTGTTTAGAGTATGCAAATAATTTCCATAATGCAACAACAATAATAAAAATATGGACCACTGGGCAGTGATGGCTCACACCTTTAATCTCAGCACTGGAGAGGCAGAGGCAGGAGGATCTCTGAATTTTAGGCCAGTCTGGTCTACAGCGTGAGTTCCAGGACAGCCAGGGATACACAGAGAAACCCTGACTGGAAAAACACAACAAACACACAAATAAATAAATAAAAACAGGACCCAACTGAAAAACAGGCAAGGTCTTGGCTAGTGGCTTCCGATGGTACCTACACATCCGAAAAGATGCCAAGCAGCAACAGGGAAATGCAAATCAAAGACACAGGAGGAGCCAATAAAGTGGCTCAGTGGGTAAAGGTGGCTCAAGCCTGTCTTGAGTTCGATCCCCAGGACCCATGCAGTGAAAAAAGAGACTCAACTCCTTCAAGGTGTCTTCTGACCTATGTATGGACACACAGACATGCACACTAAATACGTCTTTGTTTACAATGATGTTGTAACTCCTTATATAGCTGAACAGTGTTCACAGCTGCACAATGTGTGCTAAACAGGAGGGAGCGAGCTAGCGTCCCCAGTAGCAGATGAACAAATGGGCAGAATGCGGTGTGCGCGCATACAACAGGGTTATTACTCAGCCACGGGAAGGAGTGGCACGCTAGCATGCTACCACGGAGATCAACCTTGAACACCACGTGGTTAGTGAAATGAGTGCGACACAAAAGGTCAAGACTGGACGATCCCGTGAGATGAGGCAATGTCACAGTCAGAAACCAGAGCAAAGGTCACCAGCAACTGGGCAGATTAGTGGTCAGTGGGCACAGGGTGTCAGCAAGGGCAGGTAACAAAGCTTTGGAGGTGGATGGTGGAGAAGCCACACAGCAGTGTGCACATAGTTAGTGTGACTAAATTTTATGCTTAATGAAATGCTCACGTCGGGGCTGGAGACATGGCTTTGCAGTTAAAGGAGATTGTGTTTCAGGAGGACTCAAGTTCAGTTCTTATCATCCACATGAGACAGCTCACAACTGCAAGTACACATGGCACACACACACACACACACACACACACACACACACACACTTAAATATTTTAAAAGTTATTTTTATTTCACATGCATTGAGAGGTTTTGCCTACACATATGTCTTTATGTCTGCATGACAGTGTTGGGTCCTTTGGAACTGGAGTTTCAGACAGTTGTGAGGTGAGCTGCCATGTGTGTGCTGGGAATCGAACCCAGGTCCTCTGGAAGAGTAGCCAGTGCTCCAAGTGCTGAGCCATCTCTCCAGTCCCATTCACATAAAAATTTAAAAACCTTTTTTAAAATGTTTAAAAGGTCATTTGGCACATACCCCAAATGTCCTGGTTATTTTGTCAATCTGACAAGATGTAGAATCCAGGAGACAAACTCCTGGGCATGCCTGAGCGAGAGTTTCTAGATAGAGTCGTTGAGGTAGGAAGACCCACCCACATTGTGGGCAGCCCTGGGCTGGGATCCTGGACTGAATCAAAAGGACAAAGAGAGCTGAGCGCCAGCATCCACCTCTCTGCTTGACTGCAAATGCAATGAGATCCGGTGCCTCTGGAGTGCCTCTGCTGCCGTGCCTGTGCCTTCCCTGCCATGTTGGACTGTACTCCCGAACAGTGGCCCAAAATAAACCCTTCCTTTCTCAGGTTGCTTCTGTTATTTTTGTCGTGATTCACAGTGCAAAGCTGCCAAGCTGGGTCCAGGCGGGAAGGGTATGGCAGCGGAGGGGGAGGCTGGCTATGCTGCCTGGCTCTCTCGCTCTCCCTGGGCCTGCAGATGTGGCTCCTTCAGGCACTGGCCTTTTGCATGGAAACCACTTAAGAGTCAGGAGGGAAATTCAAGTTGAGTCATTCCTGCAGGATGTGCAAAGGTGGTACCGGCAGGACCCCCAAACTTGGCATCCTCAGAGGAAATGATCTTGTTTTGCAGCCTCCCCTGTCACCTAGCCTGCTCATCAGGGACAACTGCGTTTCCATCTTAAGACATTTCCAAATGGGGCGTGCTGGCAAGCACTTCTGCAAACACATCCGGGAGGAGCGGGCTATCCTCCAGATCTGGGGCTCCGTGCCTCCAGGGCTTCTACAGGAAAAGGCTGCAGCTGGCAGGAAGCCTGGGGTCTCCTAGGTTGCTTTCTGGGAAAAAAAAAAAAAAGTACTGAAATAGAGCAGAATGGAGAAGGCCACCCAGTCCCCAAAGGGTGCTCACTTCACTTGCTCCCAACAAATTCAAGACCCCTAGAGGATCCTGTTTGTGTTTGCCTGGGCGTCAGCCTCCTCTTTCTCTTCCCAGGTGCCTAAAACCCCACAGATCCACCCACAGGATTCCCCTGCATGTGCCTTCCAGCACAGAAGGCCTGTAGTGAGTGACAGCTTCTGCCCCAAGCCCTGTGGAGTGTTCTCACTGCCTGCTTCCTTGGCTCCTTTCTCTTTCAGCCTTTCCAAGCCCACAGATGTCATGTGCCTGATTGGGGCTCTGACTGGGAAGGATGAGGATAATATCCAGATGCCCATCCGTCTCCTCTGACACATCCCATTGGTTCCTCTGTTCCCCTCAGTTAAATGCAAACCCTGGTACCAAACCTGCTCATTTCCCTAGAGTGTGTGTGGTCATCATCATCCTTGGGGCTCTCTGCAGGTGAGGGCACAGGGTGGCAGTGGCAGTGTTACCCGTGGGATCGCTATGGTCACTGGGAACCAAAGGGGAGACTTTGATAGCCCTCACCTAGGCTGATGGCTTTTCAGGACACTCTGATCTCCACGAAGGGGACATGTTCTGCTCCTGGCCTTGCCCATTATCACCGTGGTCACCTAGTATCACTGGGCCAGGAGCCAAGCACACACAGTGTCCTTCCTGGAACCTGCCATCGATGGGAGTTGCCAAAGTGAGCATTAAGTCAAGAGCCAGGCCTGTCAAGATCAGAGCTAAGATTTTAAATAGTGGGGGATGGACCACTCTGGGGTGGTGCCCTATGCACTGAATGTGTCCTTGAGAACTCCCAGGCTGTGGGCACTCAGAGGAGATGTGGATGCAAGCCATAACAGTCTCATGGTGCACACAGTCCCTGTCCCTCTCCCTACCTTTCTTCATGGGGAGCTCTGCTTGGTTACATTAAAGGCAACAGGCTCTTCACTTGTGAGGCCAACCCCTGAGGGGATATCACTGTTTTTCAGCAGAGATGTCTTTAGCTTACTCTTCAAAGAGTATCTTGCCCTCATTCCCTCCATGGTGAGAAGCTCACAAGACTGGAACAATCCAGGCTTGAGGGTCTTCATCAGCTAGTGCCCCAATAAAGGAAACTCTCCCCACATCTGTCCTCCCCAGTGAAGCCTCACCCCCATCAGGCCTCTTGTTTCTTGCTTCTATTTCTCCCCTCTGCAGGATGCTCTGTTAGGATGCCCAGGGTTCTGTGCTGGGCTCAGTCAGTTCTCTCTGAAGTATACCTCCTCTGTGGGTCCTAGCCATACAAGGGACTTTACTGCCATTGCTCTGTCCAGCGCCCAGGACATGCCAATCACCTTCACTGCTTCCAAATTCCAGCCTTACCATTTATCTGCCATTTATTTCTTTGTCCCCCATCGGAATTCAGCTACCTCATAGACTGTGCCAGGCACCATCAAGCCCACCGCTCAGCCAATTGGGCCCCAGTTCTATGAACTCTGTCCCTGTTTTTAACCCATGAAGCTTGAGTTTCTGAATCTCCAACAATTTGTGGCACTTAAAATCTTCCCAAGGTGCAATGGGGACCTTCACCCACAGTTCTGTGTCCCTAGGAATGCTGCAGGCACAGACATGCTGGGGTGCCTTTCAGTGAGCATGGCAGATGTGGCCATGTCCCAAACACATGGGCCCAAGCCCCACTGCCATTTGCATAGTCCTATAGCCATGTAAGCAGCTTCTTTGGGTGCTTCCTGAGCTTGGAGCAGCAAACCTGCTTGTGGTGAGTGTTCTGTGATGAGTGCTCTGCTTACAGTGAGTGCTCTGCTTATGGTGAGTGCTCTGTGATGAGTGCTCTGCTTACAGTGAGTGCTCTGTAATGAGTGCTCTGCTTGTGGTGAATGCTCCACTTTTAGTGGGTGCTCCCAACTGGCTTGTGATTAAGGCTCTAGCTTTTGAGGCCCATTAAGTTCAGGTACACAGAACACAATCCATAGCAACAAGATAAGAAAATCTCAGCCTTGACCACACCAGGAGCTGAGTGGGCAGTGGCTCTTGCTTATCTCTGATCCTGACCTCACCATCATCCTCAATGTCACGAGTTCAGAGGGATGGTCTCTAATATGCAATTTCATTTCTAAGAATCAGTGTTGATTCCCGAGTCCTACAGAGCATTCCCAAACCTTCTTCACTGACACACCCAAACACTGTCAGAGCGCTGGTAACTGCTGAAGCCAGAGAGCAGGCTCCTCGGGGCCAAATAAGGATCCACAGTTCTCTGGGCCTCAGTAGAGGGAGAACTCACTGAATCTCCCCTGGGTTCTGGGGAAAGATGGAGAAGGGAGCTGACACCTTGCAGCCCAAGATAGGCAGATTTTTAATTTTTTTTTTTAACAGCTCTATTTTCAGACTTGGCCTAAAACTGATGAGGATAGACTGGGAGAATTCCTGAGGGTGCACTGGGAAGACTGGTAACTGCTTCCATGGGTAATGCTTGAAGTACTGCCCACCAAACACACACCAGCTGCCTTTGCCTGGCCGACTTTTCCCTGAATATCTTACTTACCTTTTATTTTAGTAGATATCAGGGATCAAACAGGGCTGAGCTACACCTCCAGTCTCTGATTTCCATACACCCACATTCTATTAACATCAACTGTGCAGGCTGCTGGGCTACCTACCCCAGTTCAGCCCCACCACCTGTGTGCTCACTGCTCTGCCCTCCACTCCAGTCTCTGTTACCATAGTTACTACAGTGTTGACTGTCGGGATGCTGCTGCAGTATTTGAGAAGGCAGGGTCACTCATCTGGCCTTAGGTGACCCACGGTGGCAGAGTCACTACTGGCAGAGATAACCCAATAGGGCTTTAGAGGGACCTGTGGATCTTGATTTGTGGAAGAGAAATGAGCCTTAGGAAAGGTTCTGGACCTCCTGTGACACACAAGGGTGGTGAGCTGACTTGCTGTTGACATCTTGACTGCTCATGACTTGTGAGGTAGATACTATTCCTAGTCCCATCCTACAGGTGAGAACATGGAGGTCCAGACAGGAAAGAACTTAGCCTCAGACCAATGAGCAGGTAAATGATTCCAACCTGACCAACATCAGATGAGGTGGCATGGAAACCATTTAGCTCCAGGCCTGTCAGTTACTGGATTTGGCACACGTGAGTATGATAGGAAGTCTATGTCAGCTTGACGGGGCCCCATCCACACACTGAATAAAGCGATGACTATGACCTGTGGTGCCCGTCTAACCCAACCCATAGAGGGCCTGAGTGGAATGGAAGGGTGTAGCTAAATGCCCTCCAGTTGGGGCAGTACTGGCCCTTTCTGTACGCAGAGTGGGTCTGAAACATCAGCTCTTTGTAGGTCTGAACCCGTAGCCAGTAGACTTCAGTGCCTATCATTATTAGCTGTCCTAGATCTCCAGCTTGCCAACTGTAGACCATGGAGGCTTCTCAGCCTCTCAGAACTCCATGTAACAACTTTCTAGCAAATTCTGTGTCTAGCAAAACACGCTTCACCCCCATGGAGCCAACAGCCACCCTCAGCTTGTGGCATGCTGGGTGCGCTGTGGATTTACTGATGGAGTAACCTTCACTAAGAAGCACCAGGTGCTCAGGAGGGGGATGAGGGAACAAGGTTCTTGCCACTCAGCAGCAAGAGTAGCTGTCACGCCATGGCAGCCCCTAAGTAGCTGTGAGATTCTGTCCCCCACCATAACAAAAAGTAATGAAATGAAATAAAATGAAATTCACTGCTTACTGGAGACTTACAGCTATGCCTTTGAAACTCAAGTTTTTAAAGCAAACCCATTGTCATGGTAACCCTCTTAAAACAAGATGCGACCTGGCTCAGAGAACACGCAGGGTAATTACAATAGTGCTTTGTATTTAGCTCCACCTTTCTTTTGAGGGCTTTAATGGACCTCACTCATTAAGCTCCACAAACACTCTCTGAAGTCTTCAGGGGACAGATACTATTAAACCCATTTTACAGATGCACACACCAAGGAACAGCAGGTTAAGTGGCTGTGCCACTAACTGGCAACTTAGCCTTGAGCAAGTCTAGACCAGACCCAGGTCTCCTTTCGTTTCCTCTGTTGTCTTCACTAGCAGACTCCATGGTAGCTTTGGAAAGCCCTCCATCATTAAAGGATTACAGTTTCTCACAGCCTGGTCTGGGGATCCCTGACTCTGGCATCGGTGTACAAATACTGATGTGGTGCAGAGAAAAAATGGCAAGCAGGGGCCATGGCCATGGGACCATAGAAATGGGAAGATCTGCAGAGGGCACACCCACCTGTGAGGGTGACATGACCTAAGACCTAAGGTATCAGCCATCCTGATGCCTAGGGGACACATAGCTGACATCAAGCCACACCTGTTCTAGTCTAAGTCCTCTGTCCTGTGCCAGCCACAGTGGCCAAGGCTGTCCTTCCTGAGCACCACAGTGAAGTCTGCCTTGGAGTCAGCGCCACAGCTCTGGGAGTCTCAGGTTAGATTCTTCAGGACTGTTTTATAGGTCTTCCCGGGCTTCTGCTGCATGATCTGGGCCTATCCTGATTTCATTCGGCCTTATTCCACACTATGAATTGTATTGTCTGTCCTGTCTTCCTCCTCCTCCTCCAACTCTGGTAGGTGCTGGAAGTAGAACCTGGGACTCCTGGAAGAGCAAGTGTTCTTAACCATCTGAGCTAACCTCACCAGCCTGAAACTTTTGTTGTTTGGTTTCTCTGTACAGTCCTGACTGTCCTAGAACTCGCTTTGTAGTAGAGCAAGCTGTCCTTGAGCTCAGGGATCCTCCTGCCTTTGGCTCCTGAGTGCTGGGACCACTGCTTGGCTATATTGCCTGTATTCTTGTGACTCTTCTGCTTTCTGGTGAAAACAGAAGCTGCACCAGAGTAGGGCATCTGTTTAGTTATTTGTAAGGAACAGTCAATGAATCAACTGAACAAACTATGGCTTTGCTGTTGGGCCTGAGGAGGAAGAAAGGACAATGGGGGGGGGCGGTGAAGGGGGGAGGCATCAGGAAGGGGCAGTGATGAGCTCTGTTCTGAGTATGAGGGACCAAAGGACCCTGATACAGAGGAGGAAGAAGAAGAGGAGGAGGAGAAGGAGGAGGAGGAGGAAGAAGAAGAAGAGGAGGAAGAGGAAGAGGAAGAAGAGGAGGAGGAGGAAGAGGAGAAGGAAGAAAGAGGAAGAAGAGG
>JANHMN010000010.1:41389875-41405599 GCA_030674055.1 Rhabdomys pumilio
AGAAGTTCACTCCACTTCACAGCTACCTGTAGCGTGCTAAGCACACCTTCGTTACAGAGTCTGAGGCATACATAAGTGGTTAGCATAAAAGTGGCGCTCTTTTCTAGGCGATAATGTTATTAAGAAGCACTTTTAAAGCACTTTTCATCTTCAAAGTTCTTTACAGACTAACTAATTAATCCTTTCAACATCCCCGAGACAGAAGTATTTATCCTTTATAGATGGCAAAAGGCAGGTAAATGTTAAATGACTTGCCCCAGGCCATATGTGGATCAAGTCTAAAACCAGGGTTCCCGGAGCAAGTTTGCTTTTCAGGTGTGTGTGAGACCATGGACTTATATACATCTCTTCAGGAGACATGTCCATCAAGTGTTCCCAGTGACAAGCATCCACATGACAAACTGGAAGGAATTAAAATCCAGTTGCAATGTTTTAAATAACTCAGAAGTGAGGCACAAGCTGACTGCAGTGCAGCCAGCTGTCCACCAAGGCAGATGCCTCAGCCTGTTCACGGCAGCTCTTTACAGCTCTGAATGCTGAGCTTCAAAGTCAACGGGAATTCTGAACTATGGAGCCACTGAGAAAAAGTGGGCCACAGAGAACCTTAATTTGGAAAGTAAAAGACTTTTCAAGTCAATTGTGGGAAATTACTACTCTTTAAGAATGCCCTGACTTCCTCCACACTAGGGCACATAACTGCCTTTCTCCCAATGTTCTCTCCTCCTGTGCCTGTAAAAACTTGTTCTGTCTAGGCTGCTCAGAGAGACAAGCTGAGTGTTAGGACGAGGCATGGCAGAAGATCAGAGACAGCTGGGGATGGTGTGCAGACTTCTACATTAAAGCAAGCTCCCCTCCCCTCCCTTTGAACGTCAGTGTGTGGCTGCCACCCGGCAGGTCATCTCTGCTGCTTGAGTGTGACTGGTCAGAGAGAAGATGCAGAACAGATACAGCGCAGCAGCATGACAGGATGCGGGGAAGCAGGCAGGTAGGGGACGGGCTTCCCTTCTCACTTCAGGCCCTCCTTATCTCCCGACCCCAGGCCTCAGGTCTGGGGATGGAAGGTGACGACACATGACACTTTTTAGTTGGTACAATTACGTATTTCAGGGGAAAAAATGTAATCAGGACAAGTTAATAAAAACATTATGGTGACTGAAAAGAGAAAACACAAAAATTAAGATTAGAAGCGGAAACACCCAGCTCTCCAGGGTAGAACATAAAGGGAAGAAGAGCCTAAACGATTAGTAAGGATACCTTAATATAAAAAAGAAAATGGGCATAAACTACAAGGGGAAAAAAATCAAATGAGATATTTATTAGCTGCCCCAGGAAAAAAGAATGACTTACTTCTTTGAGGCTTAAAATACACACATACTTTATAATTTCTTTAATTAGCAACATTTAATTAAAAATCACTCCTCAACCACGTTTTTGAATCCGTCTGCAGGGGAGGGCAAGCTAAAGAGTAGAAGGCACGGTACCTCAGTGCTCCTCAGAACAGATTAGTCACATGGCAAGTGGAGCCCAAATATAAAATATAAACGGTGCTTTAGTGTTTACAATGTTCATATTAGGTACTCCTATAACCAACTCTGGGGGCTCACTGGTTAAGAACATCTTCTGTCCTTGCAGAGGACCCAAGTCTGACTCCCAGCATCCACAGCAGCAGCTCACATCTGTCTAAAACTCCAGTTCCAGGGTACCTGACACTCTCTAGCCCCTATGGGTATCTGCACATGCATCATGCACATAAACCCAGGTACGCGCATAGACACACTCACTGAATAAGCAAATCTTTTAAGTAACTCACAAAATTTTGCCTTTCCTATAAAAGTTACAAATACTCTCAATATTGCTAGTTTGCAAATGGTGCTGCTTCAAAAGCTCCAGTGAAGGTGATCGATTTAAGTAGCCAAAAAATGTGATGCTTCAATCTCTCAGCACACTTAACTAAACAGATATACGGCTTTTATCTGACTCAACAAACATGTTTTCCCTGGGATTCTATTTCTTACTAAACATATCCTCAGCATGCTGTAACCTTTCATATCACACAAAAGGGCTAGCATCTCTCAAATCAACACATACCACAGCCCAGACTTAGGTCTCCATTTGTCTATGGGATACCAGCAAGAAGACATAGGCTCTGTGGAGTTGGTAAGCTGAAAACCCAGCTCTACACTTTGAATGTCAGATGTGCTTCACTTCATAGGGAATATGCTAGACAGTTCAATGCTACCCTCAACTGTTCCATTCTGCTTTGGATTTAAATCAGTAGCCAGTGTTACAGTTGGTGTCTGCCTTCCCCCTGGGTAATAACCTGGCTCTGAGTCTGTCAGCTTCTCTTGCCCCTGGCCTTGGGTAGGGTCTAGGCAGATGGCCCTTTTTGGGTGTGGGGGGGCAGCTCTATCTCTTCTCAGACTCTGACAGTCTGAGTGGCTCCCTAGGAATACAATCTCTCCCATACCACTGTTCTAAAGCTGAGATACTTTGTTATGGGTTCCTGAACAGGGGCCTCTTCTGCTTCTATGACCGTATTCTATGATAAACACGCAGTATTGTTATATAAAGTGTTTGTATTATTGAGGGAGGGACAGACAAGGACAGATCTGATGATGTTAATCTCAGCTGGCCAGTTCTCCATGGCTTTCCAGGGGATGGTAGGACCTGCCCCTACCCACTGAGTGCTCAGCACTATAACTTTCAAAAGGCCAGTTCCAACATGACTCTCACAAACGGTTTCTTGAGTTTTCTCTAAATCAAGCCCCTTTCTTTCTTTTCTCTCTTCCACACCTCTCTGACTCAGAGGATATCTGCTAGGTTAGGAGTAACAGACATGTATCCTTTCTTCCTGTCCTCAGGGTCTAGGAGGGTCTTAGCTCATTCATACCAGGCACTCCTTGGATGTTTGATGAATGGATAAAGGGCGGGGAAGCTGATAAGTGGGCGAATAACTCAAATACAGTTAGCAATGTGAAAAGCACGAAAATTTGTGCTGATGGACGTGTGTATTTATCTAAAACCTGCTGACTACTGACTGTTTACTTTCTCTGTTACAAAAATAATTTTCAAGCTGGGCAAGTCTGAGTGAATATTTAAACATAATAGATCCCATTTTGATGCTGTCTTTTTTGGACTGCCTTGTGGTGACTCACGGAGTAAACATAAGGCGTTATTTCAGTTCTCTGAAGGATAATGGTTCAATGCTTTACTAAGCAGTATTCAAATCTGCAAGCCTAGGATTTGCCACAATAGTCCAGTCAAGACTAGCACCCAGTAAACTGCTTTTGTCAGTGCTGGCCAGACCCACTGGGTTAGCCCTTTAAGTAGCAAATGCTGTAACCTCCTCGCTCTTCTCACAGGGACTGTTTTACTCACTGAGAGTGCTTTACTGCAGTGATTCCCTCAGCTGTTGCTTATTTTTTGTTTAAAAATTTTTCAGTTCACTGCATTTTATTTACTTAGTGCAGAGAAGGAACATGTGTGATAGTCTAACAACTTCTAGTAGCCAGCTCTTTCATTCCACCATGAGAGATCTAGGATCAAACTCAGGTGCCAGCAAGTGTCTTTATCCACAGAGGCACTTCACTAGACCTGCTGTTTATTCTCAAAATTGTAAAAATTACTCATACAATCTGCATGAGTGTGTGCTGTGTGAGAGTGAGGCTGGAAGAGGGAGTCAGGGTACCGGGAGCTGGACCACATGGTGTGAACATGGTGTGAACCTCTGATGTCAGTGCTGGAAATAAACTCAGGTTCTCTGAAAGAACAGCAAGCACTCTCTACCATGGAGCCAATTCTTCTGCTCCACTAAATAAGAATTAAAAAAAAAAAAACCTAAAAATATTTTTAAATTGTGTTTTATGTATATGAGTGTTTCATTATCATATATGTATATGTATCATGTGTGGGCCAGGTTCTGTGGATGTCAGAAGAAAGCATCAGATCCCCTGGAACTGGCATTTCAGATGGTTGTGAACCACGTTGGTGCTGAGAACTGAACCCTGTTTATTGAAAACAAACAGGCCAAAAAACAACACATGCTCTTAACTGCTGAGCCATCTCTTTAGCCCCTAAACACAAACTTTTATCCTGTTTGTTTTTCACGTTACTATCCAGCTCCAGCCCACAGGAAGAATGCTATCAAGCTTAGTCATACTCCCACTCCCCAAAGCTGCCTAATTTCTATGGTTACACTGAAAACAACCACTGCAGTTTCCTACCAGTGGTTACCAGGACATGAGTTTTTCTTGAGAAGAGCACGAAGGGGTAACTGACAGTCTACCCATCCAGTGCCAATTGCATTCCAAGCACTAGTTGGAAGCACAAAAAGCAAGATAAATGCAGTAGAAGATAAACAATAAATGCAGTCTGCAGTAATGGCCTGAGGGTAACCCCCAGACAAAGCAAGATGCACAGTTATGGTGAGCCCACCCTGCAAAGCTATTTAGCAGTTTCTCAAAAGGCTAAGGCAACATGACTGCAATCCTCTCACATGTAAGAAAAAACACATTCCAGCCTGGGCTATGGTTAAGCCTAAGCCAGCTTGGGCTCTCTGTAGTGAGACTCATGTCTCTCAAAAAACCAAAAGTAACCAAATGGCTGCCCCAGACAAAACTCTACCCATGACTCTGTGTGTGTGTGTGTGTGTGTGTGTGTGTGTGTGGTGGGCGCTGTGTACCACTAGCTTCTTTATAACACATTTTTGGCTAACTAGAATATATGTGCTCCTAGGTTCTAAGTGGAAGGAGCAGCTCACCATCTGCTGTCCCAGTGTGTTAGATAAGTGGTTGAAGTGTGAAGATGAGAAAGACATGTCTGAACTCCAGAAGCAACATTGATGCCTTCCTCACCCCACTTTTCTCACCCCCAGACTTTCTAAAAAATCACCTTTTCCTGAATGGAAAACTGGGTGCTAGAGAAAGAAGCTCAAGAGCCAGAGTGGTACTGGCTCTGCCTAATGTCTCTGGCTCTGCCTAATGTCTCTGGCCCAGCCAGCTGCTCACAAGGACATCCCAACTCTTCCCTTGAAGACCACTTAGAGCGTCCAACGTCATCTCCATGCTCTGCTTACAGAGTCTCAAAGGAAAGATGCACCATCTGATACTTGACAACTGAAAACAGTTAAAAACAATCCAACTTTTCTGAGGGCTGATGTTCTTTCATTACGGTGAATACTTATACCAGAAGCATTAAAGCATGTGAGGTGGACAGCCTGGGACAGCAAGTATATCACATTGCTGCACAGCCACCACAAGCAGCAGCATCCCCAGGGCATGCTTGTCATCCCACACGGAAGCTCTGCACCCACTAAATGAGCTCCTCACTCTCCCCTCTCCCAGGCCCTGGCAGCCACCACCCTTCCCATCTCCCTGCATCAGACTAACCTACTGATCTTCTAGCTCTCCAGATAGTTGTAAAAGACTTAACATTTCTAGCAAATTTTTGAGTAAATTTCCAATAGTCAGGTAACTGAGCTAGGGTAAGGTGCTTGCTCTGCTTGCCTGTGTGTGTGTGTAAGTGCACATGTATACAGAGGCTGTTGGTCAATGTTGAGTACCTTTTTCAATTACTCTTCACTTTTTAAAATTAACTATGAAATTATTCTTGAGACAGGGTCTTTCTAAACAGCCCTGGAGTTTACTAGGAGCCTAGGTTGGCCTTGAACTTGTAATTCTCCTGCCTTTGCCTTTCTTTGTAATGCTGGGATTAAAGGTGTATGCCACTACACCCAGCTTCTTTTTTTCCCTGAGACATGATTTCCTAGTGAACTTGGCTTCTGCAGATTTGGTTAGACTGATTGGCCAAGTCCCAGGGATCAGTCTGTTCCCAGGCATGAACAACTGCATCCAGCACTTTTACATGGTGCTGGGAATCAAATTCAGGCCCTCACATTGGAACAGCAAACACTTTACCATTGAGGAATCCCCCAGCCCTTGATCTGGCTGTTAACCTATACTGGCCCTGTTAGCCTATACTTCCAGGCCTCAAAAACGATGTGAGGAAGGAGAAAGGAAAACTTGAAGGATCCTGGGCTTCATAACAAAACTTTCTCAAAACAAACAAATTAATTAAACATCACTTTTGTTAACACAGCAAGTACCTAAAGGCTGGGCAGCCCAATGGAAAACACAGGGACAAGAGTGAGGCTTTTAGAGACTAAAAGTGTTCTAACATATGTTAATATATGAAGACTTCAAAGAGTTGTTCAAGGAGCAGTGAGGGCCCAGGGGCTTTACTGGTGACTTTCCTGCTGGGTTGAGGGTGGGAAGCATCCCCACCCTCTCCTCTGGTACCCACCACCCAGAGAGAACAGGTGCCAGCTCTGGGCCGGTGTGTGAGGAAGGAACATGGCTGGACTCCACAGGCTACTCACTTCATCAGTCTCTGCTTGGTGGCAGACTCTTTGAAGCTCCTGAACTCTTCGCCTGCTTTGATCTCGTAGAACTGGGGCTTCAGGACTGTCTGCTGGTCCTCCTTCAGTTGCTCCTGCCGCTTCACTCTTTCTTCCTGCTGCAGGAGTCTGCGCTGCTTCCTGACTTCTTCAACCCAATCTTTTTCATCATCTGAACTCTCTGAACTTTCTGCATCACTGGGTTTTCCTTCCGGCTCTTCCTCTTCTTCCTGAAATCAAAAATAGCAGGAAGAGCTCTTCCCCTAGTCAAACATGGACCATTAGAGGCATCAGCCCATCAGAGTACGTGACAGCTGCTCCATGGAGCATCAGAAGAAATGCCTTTAATTAATAAGATACACTCCAGGCTGAATGTCAAGCAATTAGTATGCAACTAATTACCTCTCATGTATAATCAGAGGCTTTGTAATTCACAGAAACTATATGTTAAGAAGGCGTAAACACACAGTATCTGTCTTTATGAAATGTCATGCTTTCCCTCATTTGAGGGTCTTAGATTTTATACGAATACACATGTGCACACACAGACTCATGTGTCCATGTATGGTATGAGAGTAGAAGTGTGACTGTTGAGTGAAAAGACAGGACTAACAGGAGGAGAGGGGTGAGGAGGATAGGTAGTCTGGTGTCAAAGTGTCCTTATGCAACACAGTGCCATGCATACTGCAGAACAAAAGGTCTTTAAAGCAAGCAAACTACAACAAGAAGCCATCCCTAGCTAACTGACAACGGGCATGCCTTACATTCTTGAGCCGCTCCTGCTGCTCCAAGAGTCTCAGCTGCTTCTTCCTCTTCTCACTAATCCTTGAGACAAGTGGATTGAGAAGTCTGAACTCTTCACTGTTCTCATCCACCTGGAAGTCGGGGTTCTCAAACATAACTTTAAATCGATCATCCGTGAGGATATTAGGAAGGCTCTGCAGGAGAGACAGGGACCAATGTAAGTCAGTATGTGAATTTAAAAAAAAAAAAAATAAATCTAAGCAGAAAACGGTTTTACAATACTCAAGTCCATAAGGTAGAGACTATTAACATAAAATGTTCAAAATTTCTTTAGAATCAATTTCTAGAAACTTCTTATTGATTCTAGGTTTCACTTTCCAACAACAAAACAAATTCTATTGATACATTTAACAGCTGATTGATAATTTTTGGCTGTTACACATAATAATCTAAAAATGAATCTTTGAGCTAATATTATGCTTACTATATAGGAAAGAATTTCTTCAATTGATATTTTTAGTGTAAAAAACCACAAACAATCCAATATTTTTCAAGGAAAGACATAAAATTTTAAGATATGGCTTTCTTTGTTTGAGTCAGGGTTTCTCTGTGTAGCAGCTCTGGCTTTCCTGGAACTCTCTCTGTAGACCAGGCTAGCCTCAAACTCACTGAGATCTACCAGCCTCTGCCTCCCAAGTATGAGGACTAAAGGTGTGTGCCACCACTGCCAGGCTAGGATATGGCTTTTAAAGTATAGCTACCATATTAAACTAAAATAAGAAAGCTTTCCAATGTCACAGTCCACAATGGAAGGAGTTAAGTTGTCAGTCAGTGTGGTGGAGTAGCTGGCAGTAGCAGTTTACTGTCTCCACCTAAGGAACTATGGAACTCTCGACTATGAGGCTAGGATATGTCCATGCATTATAAGGAAAACTTCATTGGTTTTCTTCCTTGAACCACGGATAAGAATGACACAGTACAACCTCTACATAACAAAGCTTTGGCTATTCAGATTCATTTGCATAATTCAGATCGACATTAAACTCCTTTTTATCTGTACTGTTTTAAGTAGCAAGCTTCCTAACATGTTTAACAAACACATTTGCTCACTGACTCAAATGATGGTCATTTCACACTCAGGGCCAAGAAGCCAGTGGAAAGCAGTCACCCAGGAATGATTACAAATCAGAGTGACAACCTCGAACAGCTCTGGGAAGCGCCAGCCTACTTGTGACGCTCTCGCCTCACCTAACAGACCTTATTTCTCTGGCTGATGCTCCACTTCTGAACTCAGTTCTGAATGCCGCATCTGTGTAGCAGAGCTACATAAAAACATGGCAAATCACAAGCCACGGTGAAGTATGGTCCACTTATTACTTGTATGAAACTACAAACTGATAATCCCTTAATTAAAATTCTAAGAGATACAAGTTCAAAAGTCTTCCTTGAGTAATTATCATTTCTAAAATAGACCAAGGAAAGAAAAGACCTAGTATCTGACCCCAACTTCAGAGGGAAGAAAAAAAAAAAAAACACAATGTGTTTGCTACAAAGCTCTGCATGAAAAAAATGTTCAGAATGTATAAAGGGCATTCAGAATGTATGAGGGATGTTCAGGTGTACGAAGGTACTCAGAAGAAAAAAAAAAGTAATCTAATAGAAATATCCAAGAGGGTGTCCTGGGGACATGAAATCAAGGAGACCTAAAACCAAACGGGTTTCAACAGGTAGAACTTGGAAGAGAAGGGCTGGATGATCAGCAGTTAAGAGCACTACTACTCTAGCAGAGGATCTGGGTTCTGTTCCAGTACCTACACTAGGCAGCTCACAACTAGCCATCTGTAACTCCAGCTCCAGAGGATCCACATATTCTAGCCTCTGTGGGTACTTGCGTGGGTGGGTGGGTGGGTGCGTGCGTGCGTGTGTGCATGTACTCAAACATATACACACAGTGTACATTTTTTTAATTAAAAAAAGAAATATGAAGACAGCATTTCAACTGACTGAGGAGTAGTGAATCATCTGACAAAAGTAGACCAGTAATTTGGAAAAGACATCTTAAAAGACAAAAGTTAAAAACAACCAAGGCAGATTACAAACACTCTCATTACTCCACGACTGCTCTTCTGAAGCCTGGGGAGCCACTACTCAGAGAAAGAGGCAGGACACAATGAGAGGAAGACACAATGACAAACTGAAGAGTGCTTCCGGGACCACAGCAGACAAGGGAAACTGCTCTAAGAGGTGGCAGCAACATGGTGCATGGCACAGGGCTAAGGAACCGACTAGAGTCATTATGAGATTCAGGGGCATCCTAGGAAGTGATGAGAGGCAGAGCCTGGACTAGGGTGATGAAAAGCAAAGGGTGGGACTGATTCCAGCCAGGGAGCAATCCCTGTGAAACACACCCCTACAGAACTAAGGCAGCAGCAGCTGGATGAGATGAGAGAGCTAAGGATCAAGCATGGGGTTAGAAACAGCTCTTAGCTGCTTGGTCTGAGTGGGCAGACACTGGGATTGATGCGCTTGGAGCCATCATTAGGGCATCAGAATAAAAGGTGTGGGCTAGAGCGAAGGGCAGGAAATGAAGTTCACTTAAGACTAAGTGCGACACAGACATCATCCACATCCTGACGGACACCAATAGTAATTCACGCAAGGACTCAGGAGACAGGAAGGGGCTATCAGGTAAATTTTGGAGTCACTTGTAAATGTGAGAAAGTTGATATTGGCAATCAACCAATAATCCAGGTCAAAAAGCTATGTGACTATTAGGCTAAAAAACAAAGAAGGAAAAAAATTTTAATATCTCGCTGTATTTATCAAAATTATATTTAAAATATCAGAGACTGTTAAATAGAGTATGTTGTTAGTATTTTAAAGATTTTTCTCCCTGTTAATTTACAACAAACAAATTATTCTGCCTAAAGACAAATATGCTTTAGAGAATGATTATAAAATAAAAAAATCCTTTGACCCAGCTGTAAAAGTATTTCCCTTAGGGACTTTTGCTTGTCTAATTGCTTATTTACACAGCTGTCTTAAAAGAAAAAAGAATAAGATAGTGATGTTCTTGAAGTAGTTTACAAGTGTCTGGCTGGTGATCTGTCTTATAAACACACACACACACATGCTCAACACTTGCTTTGGTGTTGGGAAAACACGTGAACGTGGTGTTCAGCACTACCTCAAAGAGTCACTTCTGTAGCTCTGAGCAGACAGTTATTATCTTGTCCTAATATAGAAACATACAAAGACTATCTGCTACTTAAAACCCCGACTCTCCAGCCCCACCTCTAGCCTAAAGGAGGCAGAGGAGGAGGTCTAGTGGGGGTTGGGCAGGTTGTGAGAGAGGGAAGTGAGCAGTAACAGGAAGGAAATGAAGGCAGGCCCGCAGGGGGAGGTGCTCTCCCAGCCTGCAGGTGACAATCCTCAGGCTGCTGAGCTGGAAACTCATCTTCCAGCAGGAAGATGGTCACAGACCCGAGAGTTCTTCCCCAAACACCTCAGCTTGTCCCTCCTGTATTGTCATGCAGCTTTTTAGTTCCCCACCCTGACTCTGAACAAATAACCAAGACCACGGCAGAAAGTAATCTTTTCTTCCAAGAGAATTCCCTGTACACTAAAGACCTAGGTTTCTAGGTTGACTGGCTCAGCAAGCAGCCAGACTGCAGTCTGGAAGGCACCTAGTATGACATGTTGGTCATGGGACCTTTGCCCAGAGTAAACCCTGTCACCTCTGTCTGGAGGGTGCAGGTCAACGGAGTCTGAAGCTGCTAGGAGAACTTGTGTCTTGTATGTACCCTCATGAGCCCTCACTGGGCACTCATCTGGTGAATGGAAAATATTTGGGTAGAAACTACTTTCCTTCAGAAACCCAAGATGCTTCTAATTCTTTGTCCAATGTAGAGAACGTGACATGAAACAGTTCAGGGAGATCCCAGGATTTGAAGGTGATCAATCCACAAAGACTTAGAAGTGAGTTCTTCAGGAATGTACAAATACACCTGAGCTACACAGATTCTTGCCATGAGGTCCAGACTAATGGGACAGAACAAGGGGCTGATCAGTGATAATGACACAGAAACTTACTTACTCCAGAGGAAATCAAAGTCATGTGAGGTGACTCGGTTACCAATAGCATTTACATAGTTACAACATTGTAAAAACCCAATATTGACTTTACCAAAATTACTATCCAGCTTCAGCGGGAAGGAAAAGTCAAGACACGCAGCACCACAGGCAACAGCAGGAAAGAGTTTTATACCAAAATAACCAGCTATAGACGGGGAAGTGTGTCCCCACACTAGCCCAAGCAAGGCAGGAAGGGAAGATAAGGGAATACGAGGTATAATGTCCAACCCTCACAGGAGGCCCTGTGACAACATCTAGTTTTGAGTGTTCATATCATTGTAATTGTAATTTGCAATAAAAAAACTTTGAATTTTAATGTTAAAACTATTTGATCTAACTCGGTATGTTTGCACATAGTCACATTTTTTCCCCCAAAAGTGAGGAATTATTACTCTACTATAAAGTGTTAATGGCATTTACTGATTCCTGAGATGAAGACACTTCTTCTGTGGCTTTCTAGCCCAAGGACACAGACAGCCTCTTTCACACAGAAGCCAGGAACAATGCACTCAACACAGACTGCAGCAACAGAGGGAAACTGAGCAAAAGGGGCTAACATGTAGAACATGTGCTGCAGGCAAAATGGTCCCACCCACTTGGATAGACCCTTAAAAGCTAAGTGAGTACAGGTGCCTATGCATCTCAAAGATGCTTGTGCATACAGGAAGTTCAATTTGCGTTTGTTGAAAGGCAATCATAATGAACACCAAGTTCTAACTCCCTACAGCATCCAGGCAGTGCTCACTGCTGGTCTGCGCAGTAACTACACAGTAGGTCATTTCCTGCTGTGGCCTCAACATCAACTGTAGGGCATATAACTTGTTAGACTCCGGGACCCTATCAGTGGGAACATAACTGGGAACAGCTTTCACCGTCTGCTCCATTAGGCTCCGTATCAGTTAAGACAGAGCTTACTTTGGGTCAGGAGGCAGCAGTGACACTCTGGAGGTTCTCAAGAGTCTTGCTCATAGGCGAAACTGATGGCCTGCTGTAGTTTGCAACTCTTTCAAGCATTCCTTACTGATAAGGGGTTCTTTCTTTAATTTGTGAATAAACAATTTGGTTTGAAGATAAAAGCATTAGGTGATAAATTATACAATTCTAAGAACAGATTTTTAAAAGACCATATATTATATCTGTATTACAAGAGTAAGACTGAACTTTAATAATGGGGTCTGATTTACATTAAGTCAATAAAAAGCAAACCAGGCCCATTTTATTAACAAAGCTTCCTAGGAGAATCTGGTGATCATGTGATGTGGCTATAAAGACACAACTGGTTATAAAGAGCCAGGAAGAAAACATAGCAGGTGACAGAGGAATGTAACACTTTCTAGGCTTTGTCCTCTCTGAACCCAGCACAAACAGTATAAACCCAATAACGATCCTCCTAAGAGAATGAATGCATGCATTCAAGTGAATGCCTGCTGTCTTTGTTATGAAGTACAGAGCAGGTGCAAGCGAGAGTTAACGCTTGCCTGGAAGTACCATCCAGAGAGTCAGCGCCCACAGATGGAGTTAACACCATGAGGCCCTTCACAACAGGATTCAAATTTCAGTGACTTCTGAAAGTACTGTGGTATCTATCAGCAGGAAGTGTAAACTCACACTACTCTGATGTGAATAGGAGCCAGCACACGAGCAGCAGCCACCATGGTGTTTCTTTCGATGCTCTTAGTCACGTGCCCCTATGGTCACCAGCTTACACAGCATAGGAGCACGGCGTTGCTGGCACTGCATCCCAAGTTAAACTTTCTTCACAAAGTTGGTGATTAATGAAGAAAAAAGATGAAAATGTAGCAGAGGCGGGGAAGGAGGAGAGGAGGTACAGAAGAAAGAGCTGGGAGTGGGAAATGGGACACTGCCACTTGATAGATAAATAATGAGAAACAGTGTGAAACAGATGTCTCAAAATAAATCAGAAAACAATAGTAACAGAAGGCAAATCTCGTACTTGCAATGCCACCAGCAAAGTCCTTCACATTAAAGGAACTCTCAGAGTGGCTAGGACGGGGTCTCAGTGGCACAGAGCTTTCCTGGCATTCATGGGACCCTGGGTTTAATCCCATCACTGCAGAAATTAATATGTTCTTGGAGATAGTTAATGATATTAACAGGGCCTTGGATGAAACTTTGAAAAGCAACAATTTGCTAGGGCAAAGGAAAACACCACGCCCATATTGAAAGTGTGGGAAAACAGCACGCATTGTTCAAATTATTCTTGACAGTTTTTACAAAATAAGTAAAAAAGTAAAATACTAGGATGTTTTCTACTGTTTTGATTAACAGTATATTTAAAAGGCTTCAGTTGCCTATTTTCATTTTCCTAGACCACGGCTGTGCTCCCAGCTTTCCAGGTCATTTCTACCATTCTACTGCCCCGCCTCCATTCAACCGCAACAAAAGGCTCCCAATGGAAGGGCGGAAAGAGATGGCTCAGTTGGTTAAATATGTTCACAGAACCAACATGAAAATCTGGGTATGATAGTGTCTCCCTATAATCTCAGCACTGAGGAGGGAGAGACTATCAGAACCCAGGACTCACTGGCTACCTAGCCTGGTCTAAACCCAGGCACCAGGGAGAGTGTTTCCAAAATCAGTGTGCCCAGAACCTGAGGACTCAGACTCTTTCCCCAACACACAGAGTACATTCTCAAAAGGAATGTACCAACTTCTGCATGTTCATCACCACAACCTGTCAGAAGCCTCTGATATATACCAGGCTGCTCAAAACAGCGCAACTGAGTTTAGTACCCTATAGCACAGTTGTACCAAGAACTCTGAGCACAAAGAATACCTAAAATGCATACATCTATAGTCTAAATTAGCTCCACTCTCTTCCTCTAGGAGCTTCAGGAAGATAGTATAATGGTCACTTCCATGTGGCTTGTAAAATGACATTATAAAGCTGAAAGCAGTCATAGGCTAATCATCCTCAGACTCAGCTGACAAGACCAGTGTGAAAACTCTGGGGAGATTGCCAGCAAAGCGGGAAGCCACTATTTCCACCCTGTAGGTACACACACTTGGTCACACACTGGTGTACACAGCTACACTACAAAAATGTGAATTTAAATGAGTAAGCTTGCTCAGTATTGGTTTATTATTCATGAAGAGGACAGGGAAACATAAAACAATCCATGTATTTTACTTTAAAGGAACTTCTGAAGATTTAAGTAATTTACTTAAAGAATATAATAGGCCAGGATAAAAGGCTACTGGGAGACGCTAAGGAAGAGAAACAGCAAAATGGAACATCTGGTCCAAACTCCACAGAAGTGGCAGTATTAAGATGGTCCCTACCTGTCCTTATGGGTTATGGTGAACGGGAAGCTGAGGGAGCCAGCTAGCATCACACCCCATGCACAGCCAGCCTCAAATAGGAGCCTGGATTCTGAGGAAGGCAGAGGAACCAAGGAGCACAGTTGGGCTCACGAAACTATGGCTTGTACTCACCCACCTGGTTGGAGAGCAAGGAATAAGCTACCAGACAAGGAGCCTGCTTGGTCCAAGGTAACAAGGTTGGGCTCTTACTCCAGGTCTTGCATGCTCTTCTGGTGGGCAAGGGTTTGGGGGCAGTAGACACTACACTGCTCTCAGAAGATGAGGGAACAGGACTGGGGAGGACCCCAGAGTCTTCTTCATAAATATGGAAAAACTAGGCACATCTTTCCGCCTCAGGACAATACTAAGATTGTGCTAACTTTTATTATTTTATGGCTGGTCCCCGTCTGTCACTCAGAAAAGGCAGGCAAGTAGCAGCTACATGGCAGCACATACCCTCCCAAAATGCCATGTCAAACCCAAAAAGCAGTTACTTCTAGAATTAAAAACCTCTTGACCAGAAAATCCTACAAAATCACGCAAATCAAGAAGTTCAAATTTTTTTTCAGAACATTTGTGAAACTGTCAGATCATTAAGGGTGTGTGTATCTGAAAAGCCACCATGTGTCTGAAAGGTGTCACTTTAAGGAAGTGATGTCTGCTGCATGGCATAATGGTACAGTAATGCGGGGTGCCCAGGCCACAGCGGGGCTGGACACAGGTTGGTGGTACAAACAGTGCTGGGTTCAGAGAGTGATGCTAAACGCAGCAGTTTTGAGTAGACGGTCCACACTGTGAGCTTACCGATGCACCACTCAACATCCAAAGCTCATGGTGGGTTAACCCAAATGCCAGCTTTCTCTGTCATATGCACATGATCCTGACCAAAAGAAGCAAACTGTTCCTGAGCACAGAAGTAAGTTCAGCATAAAATAAGTGCAAATAAAAGTAAAGCATGAGACAATAAACCTAGTCAGTACAGAAAAAAGCAGCAGCAGTTTAGCAACAAAAGGATTAAGAAAATTTAACACAGAATATGTAGCCACTTAAAATACAGATAATTTAACAACATGGGAAACTACCACTGTTATCTTCTAGAAGCAGGTAACATTTTAACACAGACATATG